>CM076409.1:42175609-42775609 GCA_038363315.1 Mugilogobius chulae | reverse complement strand
AAATTTAACATTTTTGGGGACTTTTTTTTATTTGGAGGTTTACAGTAGAAAACTGAGTCTGGTTCATCCCAGAGGCTGATTTTGCTTTAAATAAAAGGGATACAATGGGATTTTTATATTTAACCTTGCCAGGTGCTTCATAGACACTGAACAAAATGGAATTTTCAAAGAAAAAGAGGGACGTCCCTTCGAAGGGCCCTCGGAATGAAAAATGTTGTGCAATTAGAATCATGACATGTTGTACATCAAATGAAACCTACAAGTGTATACTCTCAAATAAAAAAAATAATTGTTATTCTACAGTATCCTGTTCATTTTTAGACATTTGAAATTCCATGTTTTCATTAGATTTCAGTGTTGGACGAAAAACTTTTGAGAAAACATCATTTTATTTCAAATTAAACTTCATGTCAGTGTATTTCCGTCTGTTCACTTTTTGGTGAAAGAACATGAGCTACTACAATGAAAAAAATGTCTTTACAATAAAAAATATGAGGTTTACATGATTAAGACAATGAGAATAAGTGTCTTTTTCATCTTTAAACCAATTCAGATTCCATAGATTCAGCCTCTTTTATGGAGCAGAGATTATGTTTAACCCTCTAAACATGAAGAAATACAATAGTTTGACTTCCTCTGACACTTTTGGATCACTCACAGAAGAGGAAGTTTATTTTTTTCTCCTCGAAACTAACTGCATGAGTCTTTCTCCTCAGAGTCCTAGTCCAGCTCTAAACTTACTCAATGTTTTAGTCCAAGCTGTTTGACCTGTAAAATGTTTAAAAAGAAAGCCGACCCTTTAGAAGCAACTGATGTATATTTTCTGGTCATGTGACTTCCTCTGTGTCCTTGTGCTCATGCAATAACACCCCCCTCTACTGGTGAATCTATGAAACTGCATCATGTAGTTGACAGTAGGCTTAACCTTTGAATTATGCCTAAAATTACCCAAATTAATTGTAAACTATTTACCGCTGGAAGCTTGCTACGTCACGCACAGTCACAAAAGCTAGTGAGAGGTGCACGTCTTGATAGGGAGCTTGTTTCGACACCACACCGGCCCATTCGCTCGCTGTCCAGGGTGCTGAACTCATGAGTGACAGAAAAGTCTGGTCTAGATGCATGTATCTGATTGTTCTTAACACACAGTGCAAAATCAAAGGCTCTGGAAACCCTTTTCGAAAACAGGCTTATTTACTCTGGCTTATTTACCTAATGCACTACGAGCCTACAAATTGTGTTGTCAGTAGATTTATAACATAGTTCATAACGAAACAGAACGTCACCAGCTTTCTGGCAAATAATGAAGTTAACCGAGGTCATGTTGTTTCGGGGGTATTGTAAATAATTATTTGTCAACACATCTCTGAGATACAAAGTGGTTTTTCACTTTGGAGACTTTGTACATAAGGCTTAAATGCAGGAAATTCTGCTCTGTGATTGGACTTGGCCTGGTGGCCATCAGCACATCATGTTGTTCAATAAACCTTCTTTTCTCTGTTTATCTCTGACGCTCTTCAGGGTCAAATCCTTCTGAAACCAACAGAACGCCTTGTCAAGTGTCAGGCCATGTTACCTTTCAGAAGATTAGAGAAAAGAATATATTCATGCTGAAAGTCTGGATTTTTTTTAGTTTCTTCTGAGAGTTTCAGAAAAAAATACTCAGGCAGTTCATCAGTGACTTTTCTTTCCTGCAACAAAACATGATTTTAAGTCAAATCTGAGATCAGCGTTTGTGAAAAGACAACATTTAACCAGTAATACTTTTGTATAAAGTTGTCAATCAGAAATAAATGTGAAGCTTTCCTCCAAGCGCGAGATTATGGTCCTTGACCAGAAAAAGGTTCCTTTCCTCTCCAGGTGGTGGAGAATCCTTGCCCCAAGGCACTATTTTGCCGTGACGCAAGTGCAGAATGATCTGATTAAAAATATAACCTCCATCCTTAGCTGCTCTGCAGTGGAGGCAGGTCAGAACCTGGTCGACTGAACAACTGAACGACTGACTGACCGCTATTTTGCTGCATAATCTGATATGTGTTGCTGTAGGAAAAGGTTTTATAAAAAAAAATAGTTTTTTGGGCTGGAAGAGGGGTAGCCTGATGCATCTGCCGGTTTCATTTCATTGTGGAAAACGTCTGACATCACTTCATTAGGGCTCGTTCTCGTCACAGGAGGCAGGGACTTTTTTAATTTTAACCAATCACTGCTTTTTGGTTGTTTTGTCGTCCAGGAAGTAGAGCATAAACATGTGTGTTAGTGATTGTTGCCATTTACTATATGGTAAACTTGCAAATTAAAAGGCACAATATCATATTCTAAGTTAATATTTGACACAAGGTCGGAAAGGAAGTGGAAGGAAGTGTTGTATTGACCAATAGATGAGCGGTGTTTCTTGTTCAGGGTTTTTGTCTCGTTTCCTTGTGTGGTTTTAGATACAGCGCCGACACATGTGAAGGAGTGGACAAGCTTCGTTTGACAAAAAGAGCAGTGTGAAAGTGAACCACTCCAGCTGAAAATGTTAACAATGTTCCAATTTTGGTCCCCAATTGAATTGAGTCTACTGGACTATTAAGTGTGAAAACAACCTAAAACGTATTGATCCATTTCAGAATGTCTGAAAGTTTGCTTTTATATTCTCAGTTGTGCACCTTTAAGGGTGATTTATACTTCCCCGTAGATCTCTGTCAGGTCAGTCACATGCTCAGGTCCTCGCAGAGTTTGCCATTGGAGCTTCTCTTCAGAGCTAATCAGGTTCCATGTGTGTCTAGTCAGTTAAACCAATCACAACTAGATCACCGACCGGCTGTGCATTTGACGCTAGGTGACTTTTGTGCGTAGGAGCACGAGAGCAGCACAAACGCGGTGCTGCATTGGTTGTAAGCTTTCTGATTGTCTACCACTACCCCTGGGGGAAAAACAATAGACAGAGGAGCCAATGGCAGCCTGAGCCTGCACGTAAGTTACGGGGAAGTATAAATCGCCCTTCAAAGTGACAGTGTGCAACTTTCTGAAAGTGAAATGTCAACTATACAACTCAACAGAAACGGAAAGTGAAAACAAGAATTTGTAACTTTATAATGGGATTAGATACTGATTATGTGAAGATTAGACCTAAAAGAGGAAGCCCTGGTCCAACATAACTTAGAATGTATTTTTAACCAGTCCTCTCAAAGTGAAGGCAAACGTTTGTATTACTAATTAAGTGTGGGCATCTAAAGTCATTTGATTTACACACACACAAAAACATGCTCCTATCTAAGTCTATTTTGTTCAAACCGTTAACAGTGTATAGTTTAAAAAAAAAAGTATCATCAAGCTAACAACTAAAATGACTCAAATTAGATACATAACTCACATTGGGTCTCACCTCGGGCACTTCCTGTATCTCGTTCTGATACATCCGGACCAGTGGAGAGACATAATCCAGCTGCATGTCCTGAGTACTCCCCGGGGCTTCCTCCTGGTGGGACATAACCTGAAACGCCTCAGGGAGGGTTGGTCCTGGGGCATTGGGCACAGACAGACCAAACTCTATCCTGGGGCAGTGTTTTAGGCCGATCAATAGCCCTGCCGGAAGAAGTTTAAGATCGTTAAAATAGGCCCAGCAAACTCCCAATGGACTGTTTACTTTGACAAATGTATTACATTTTCTACAAAATAAAAAGTGCTTTATTGAAAATCATCTGCAGAAAAATAATTGTACACAGATTATTCTCTTTCTTACAATGATTACAAAACAACGATCAGATTACATTCCACTTTAGCTATAACATCTGTGAGCTAAATGGAGCTATTCACAGAGGAGTGAATCAATAGTCCAGATAGTGCTGTAGGTAAACAGTGTATTTATCTGTCCTTTTACATGGCCTGAGTGACAGATCACAGAGCACATGACAGGTAAGACTGTTTTGTTTTATTGGACAGTTTGCTTGTTTTCAATAAAGCAGTTTTTTTTGTCTGTTTGTTTGGTTGTTGTTTTGTAAAATATTAATCAGAAAATATGTCATGGTATTTCCATAACCCTTCCCTATAGCAACAATGGGCCTCATTCATGACATGTTCTCATTAACAAAATAGTTTTATAAGAGCTTCTTACAACATTTTTGGCATTCACAAAATGTGTTCTTAAAGGAAAATGTTTGTCTGGAAGAACAAATTCTAAGAAGAACAAAAAAATCTGCTGCTTCAGAACTGTATGTCTTATGTAATTCAGTCAAAAATGGTCATTCACAATTGTAGGTTATGTATTTTTTTTTTTACAAATTATTGCATATAAATTGATTTTAGAAACAAAGAAGTCATCAGACTCCTGTCCCAGCCTTAGAGCCTCTAACTCCCACAGAACAAGACCCCCTGTGTCACCCCCAGGACCAGAGCACACTGTACACCCCCGCTACAGCCGACCCGCACGTGCAGTGGTTAAAGTGGGATTTGGGAGGTGGGGAAACTCTTTGATAGGTTCACGTTCGTACAAATAATTTTGAACAAACCAAGGTCCAAAAGGATTTGATTAAAAATAAAAAATAAGGCTATTGTCACTTATATTTGCTACAATCAGGCTATTGGAGGTTGCAGAAGTGAGAAATTCTCTAATGCAGGGGTGTCAAACTCTGGCCCGGGGTTCAAATTCGGCCCTCAAGAAGATATCATGTGGCCCTGAGCATGATTTCAGATTATTATTGATAGTGGCCCCTTATATTGATGAAATGTAATATGCACAGGAATGCAGAAAAAGCATAAAATCTATCCAAAGTTTTTTGCAATGAAATTATGTGCAACATAATGTAATGTGACACAATATAATTCTGGATATACAGTAAATGTGGTATATTAGCTTTATACAGCCCTATTGCCATATTTGAATTTAACTCAGAGGGACCTATATTTTAAAATGCGGCCCTTGACCAACTCTGACTCTGATCGATTTGGCCCTACCACTATTTGAGTTTGACACCCGTGCTCTAATTTGTCTTAACATTCAGCAGCTAGAGTTAGGCTACTCTTCAATACAGCGCTCCATTGTACTCATAGAAAATAAATATTTATTTATAACTTTCTCGTAATTACGAGATAATTTAAATGGCTTTTACCTCACATTCTGTATACCCACACGCTTCGTATAGGCTAAGCTAATGACTTAATACACACGAGTAGTCTTTTCTGTGCTAGCTTGATGTTTCTAAATAGCTAAGATGTACTTGTGGATTTCGTTATGTTAAATTAAATGCCTGCGGTCTTCAATACAATGTTTACGGTCTACAAAAGTATGAAACTAGTGTTAACATACGCCTGTGGACTGAAGCTACAGTTAGCAGGCTATTCTAAAGACGGCCAGTGTGTGGAGCTGTTCACCCACCAGAAAGAAGCAAGCAGTAATCGGCAGGTTTTTTAATAAAACACAATCTTCTTCAACTGTTGGCAGTTAATCTCACACATCCTAGAAATGTGCGGCAGTTTTTCTATGGCTCCAGCGTCTGGGTCATGGTCTGGGTTTATATTTATTTGGCCATTATGTAGAGAAGTGCTGCACATTTGCTACACTTCCGCATGGATCACCTAGAGTGGGCGGGTACTTTGCGCAACAGCAAAAATGCCCGTATGTTGCAAGTCAAATGATGGCGAAGTGTAGCAAATGTGCAGCACTTCTCTCCTTTATGGCCAAATAAATTGAAAACCAGACGCTGGATCCAATGAAAAACAGCTGCACATTTCTAAGCATGTGTGAAGAAGATCGTGTTTTATCAAAAAACCTGCCGATTACCGCTAGCTTCTTTCTGGTGGGTGAACAGCTCCACACACTGGCTGTCTTTAGAATAGCCTGCTAACTGTAGCTTCAGTCCACAGGCGTACGTTAACACTAGTTTCATACTTTTTGCAGACCATAAACATTGCAGTGAAGACCGCAGGCACTTAATTTAACATAACGAAATCCACAAGCACATCTTAGCTATTTAGAAACATCAAGCTAGCACAGAAAAGACTACTCGTGTGGATAAAGTCACTAGCTTAGCCTAAACGAAGCGTGTGGGTATACAGAATGTGGGGTAAAAGCCGTTTAAATTATCTCGTAATTACGAGAAAGTTATCTTGTTATTACGAGATAAATATTAATTTTTTTTGTGAGTAGCTACAATGGAGCGCCGTACTTCAAGAATAGGGGTCTGGGGAATTTTAAAAATCAATACAATTTACAGCAGTTTGGTGAGTTTTAGATTTGATATTCTTATTAAGTGCTGTAACTTTAAAAAGACCTCAAGCAATAAAAAAATGAACAAATAATCAAATAGAGGCAACCAGAGACCAGATTAAGGGACCCCAGCCCAAGATGCCTCCCTTAGCCCCGCCCCTGTTAAACTGGGCTTTAGGAGCATCAATCAGGTTTATTCTTGTGATAAACAGGTAACTGTTCAAAACGAGAAAGTTTAAAGGAATTTTAAATTCTTAGTTAGAAAAAGTGTTTATATTCAGGACTGTACAGGCTTTAGGAAGGAAACAGTTGAATTTAAAAAGTAAGGGTAACACTTAAGAATATTTACAAAAAAATAGATGTAATAAATCATTAATAACACGTTAATAAAGACCTAATTTATCATGAACAAATGATGAATCCTGTCCCCTAACCCTAAATCCTAACCATAAGTCCTTAGTTAATTAGTTACTAAGCATTAATTTTTTTTATTATTATTCATTAATGAACCATTTGTGTATGAATGATTAAGATTTTATTTATGCTTTATTCATGGTTTACTAAGGCCAATTTATTTTTCTTGAAAAATAAAAGTCACAAAAAAATAATAATAATAATAACTACAGTAGGCCTACTTTTATAAATAAAAATACTTGATTACTTGCCATCTCTGAGACATAGGCTTTAGACAAGGTTAGCCTAGATATCTTTTTCTGGTCTTAATTATTAAAAAAGTATAATAATAACAATAAAAATATCCCCAAAAGATTTTATTTTCGAACTCAAACCACTTCCTGTAAATTGAACTTTTATTCATTAAACCCTAACCCTTTTTAAACGCTGTAAAACTACAATAAACATTTACCACAAGGACTAACACAACAACCTAAGTCAAATTAAACCGAAAAAAACACGTAGAAGGCAAAAGAATCAGCTTTGTAGCACATTTATTCCAGCCCCAGACAGGCTAACCGGGGAGGCTTTTCCGTGAGTGACAGCCACTAAATACAACATTCAAAACAAACTCCACATTTTACAGAAATATACAATTGATGAGCAATCTGTCAGCGTTAAAAATAAATACTAGCTCCTCTACGGAAACGCTCCTTAAATTCTCCCATCTGTCAGGTTTTGAATAAGCAACACTGAATTGTCATTTTGCATCGTTCTGTCTTCTTTCCAAACGGCTTATTTTTACGTGCGAGTTTTACCTCCAAACGCGGCGGAATTTATGTTTTAAAGCCTTTTCTCTTCCATCGAGTGCAAAAAGAACATTGGAAAGATGTTTTACCGCTTAAGTATTCCAGTTAATCTGAAGGGAATGTTCTTTGTTTCAGAAGCTTTGCCTTTAGATTTCTCAGGGTTAAGGGTGCTGTCTGAATTGCTTGTCTCCATGGAGATATTGTTTGCTTTGCTTAGAGTGGCCAACGATAAACTTCTCCATGGAAACAAGCGATGGGTTAAGATACAGGTCGGTTCTGTGGAAAGGTAAGTCTCCTTTCAGTGTATTTGCACAGGAGTGAAACCATTATAATTACAGAAATGTGCAAAGTTAGCATTTAACAGACAACACATAGAGGGATTTTCAGTCAACGTCACTTTCCATCCTACTGCACATGCTCCATGAAGAAAGATCCGCTCTCTGTCTGCTTAGCTGGGGAAACTTCTATGAATAAAACAACAAAAAATAGGGTCGTAGTGTCGAATTTCATCACAAATGTTGCACATTATCGTTCAAAACGTCTATGGCAGCCCAATATATTATATCTGCATGTAACTCTTCAACTGTTGAATTTTATTTAAATATACAATAGCACTTTATTAACTCAATGTTTGGTAAATTGTGATTTGTGTGACCCTCCTGAGTTTATGTTTGTTTTTGAATCTCTCTTGTCCTTGTCTGTGTAATCAGTTTTTAATGTGTTTTGTATGCCTTGTTTGTCTTTAAATGACACCATCAACCTTTCAAGGGACTACAGATGGAAACTAGCCAATGACTAAAATCTGGCATATTTATGTATATATGTTCATTAATGTGCACTGATCCCTTTCTAAATAAATAAATAAATGTACAGCACACCCAGGAACATAGGCAGAAAGATCCATAGTCATAGTAGGAAAATTTTACACCAAATGATGATATTTCCCACATTGTGATGAAGTTTGGCAGTCTAACCAAGATGACAACATATTGGTGGAAAAAACAATGAAAATGTATTTTTTATAGTCATAGACCTTTCTATATTTGATTGAAGAAAAGTAACAGTTATTATCGGCCTATAAGTGTGCATATGACATCATCAATATTGTTCAACCTATAATAGAAATGGTAGTACAAATATAGTTTTCGCATTACTTTATGATAGACTAAATCTTATTCCAGGACAACATTTTATTTTCCAGGACATTAGGCTGTTTTTCTGATTTTCATTGCGTTTTCCAAGACTGGAAAAAAGACTAATAATTTTTAGTTTTTCGAGGTTTTCCCAGACGCGTGGGAATCTTGAAAGAAATAATAAAGTAAATCTGCAATTCTACCAAATCAGTGCCCTTTGTGTCCTCAGCATACGACTCTCAGTCTTAGGGTCAAATTTCATTCACAAATGTTTCTTTAGCAGCATAACTTTTGTTTTCACATAGTGATAAACTCTTGTAGTGAGCAGACAACAGAGCTTTTTTGACTTATTTCTATGTGCGGGAGCTTTTTCTACAGGTGGGGTGCGCGCGCATCGCCCATCTTGATAAACATAAAATCCCTCTATTACAATTAACAGAATGCATTACAATTCATGGGCAACACATTACAATTATTATACAACACTCTGCTATCAGACAACACATTACAACTAAAAGACAACACATTGCTATTAAAAGACAACACATTATAAGTCTTTGTTCTTTCCAATAAAGGATCGGGTCTGCAAATGAGCTCTGAGCTATGTATTTGGCCTATGAATGTGACATCGGTTGCACTAAAACAAGGCAACAATGTTAGTTAGGGTTAGGGTTAGGGTTTAGGGTATGTTCTGTCCCTTTCAAATAAAGTAACTACAACTACAAGACAACATATTACAATTAAAAGACAACGTGCTACAATTAAAAGACCACACATTACCATTACCAGGCAACGCATTACAATTAAAAGACAAACACAGTCCAATTAACAGGCAACACAACAAAATGTCCATAACACATTACAATTCTGAATTGCAACACATTAAAATGACCACAACGAAAACATGTTAGTTATTAACAAATATGAAATGTGTTGTCTATTACAATATGTTGTGAACATTTTGCTGTGTTGACTGTTAATAGTGATGTTTTGTTGTTGCTATTGTTATGAATCCCAGAGGCTAACGTAGAGAAAACTCTGATTTGATTTAAATATATAGCAGACAAAAGAGAATAGACTTTGTTATCTTTATAAAAATGAAGAAGCTATCACTCTCAAGCGCTCAGTGAGGATTTAGAGAAAAAGGGAGAAGGAATTGGTTTCGGAAACGGTCCTACTTTGCCTCTCCCTCCCTTCGTATCCCCATGTTCCGCTAACACACAGATGGCTGCATTAAAATTGAATTAGCTTGCCTTCAAAACCGATTCGCGCTTAAAAACAACAGCCACGCTAAAGCTCATTATTGCGAGCTGTCGAGGCCGCGCACTGCCTGGCGAGATACAGTAAATTGTTTTTTTTTTGTAAGGGCCTTTGGAAATTCCGTAGCGTTTATGTAATTCTTGTTTCCATTTGCATGCAATCATGTGCAATTTACGACAAGCAGGGGCAGAGCAATCCGGCGGGCTGTTGTGGAGTGTCCTCAAAGGAATTCCGCGTTCGACTCCGAGACTTGGCGTCGGAGATGGATTGATGCCTTTGAAAAGACCTTTGCTGTTCTTTTTTTCCGCCGTTCTAGAAATATACGATGACGGGGGTTTTGCACAAAAGCAGAGGTTGGAAGCGGTTACAGATAGCCGCGGTTGTTATGTTGACACAAAACTATTCATTCCGGTGAAAAAGTGAGAGGTATTTAAATTCCCGAAGCTCAGAAGGCGTTCCGTGAGCTGCGAGCTGATTTGCGGATGTTGGTAGGTGAAAGAATGAAAGTGAACAGATTGTGCAGCAAAAGAAATATAGGAAGGTTTCACTGCTTGATCAAAGAAATGTATCTAACAATAAACAAGGTTCCCACTCATATCCCAAAAAATATTTACCAGGACATTCCCAAAGATGATTTCAGGTAATCATCTATGACATCTACATGAGCACATCATTCAAAAAGTCTATGGCAGCCCAATGTAAAGCACACTCAAGAACATAGGCAGAAAGATCCATAGTCATGAAAGGAACATTTGACCCCAAATGATGATATTTCCCACATTCTGATGAATTTTGGCAGTCTAACCAAGTTGACAACATATTGGTGGAAAAAAAAAAGGATTTTTATAGTCATAGACCAGTTCTGTGTTTCACTGAAGAGTAATTATCGGCTTATAAGTTCGCGTTAGATTTCATCAATATTGTTCAACTTATAATAGAAATGGTAGTACAAATATAGTTTTCGCATTACTTTATGATAGACTAAATCTTATTTCAGGACAACATTTTATTTTCCAGGACATTTGGCCGTTTTTCTCATTTTCTATGCGTTTTCCAAGACTGGAAAAAAAGACTAATAGTTTTTCAGTTTTTCAAGGTTTTCCCGGACACGTGGGAATCCTTAGTAAAGTTAATCTGCGATTCCGCCAAATCGGGGCCATCTGTGTCCTCAGCGTTACATTTTTGTATTTTCTGTATTTTGTATGTTTTTTTTTTTTCTTGGGGTCAAACCTGACTTCACCGAAGATTGCATTTTATGAAAATACGCCAAGTGTGCACTTGGGCAGGTAAATGTAAGAAATGGGACAGTCCACACTTTACTTAAATGTGATCTGGTAAAACAGCTGTGTTATTAAACAGCTGCTAAAGTGAAAGCCACAACTCATTTACTGATTTTGCCTAAAACAAATAAGAGCAGTGCTGGAAGATGCCAGTGAAGATGCCAGTGGATGTATGTTTGTATTAAAAGTGTTGTCAATTTGTTAATATTATATTTTTGTTTTACATATATTACATACATACATACACACATACTTGTTTTTCTATCTTAGTGAGGACCTTCATAGGCATAATGTATTACCCAGCCCCTTACCCTAACCTTAACCATCCAAACTAACCCCCTAGCCCTAACCCTAGCCCTAATCCTAACCTTAACCCAATTCTAACCCTAACTCTAAAACCACATCTTGACCCTCAAACAGGCCCATCGCAAAGTGAGGAATGTCCTCACTTCCCAAAAATGTCCTCACTCTGTTGGTTAAAAACTCAAAACGGTTCTCACAAAGATGCAAAAACAAGTAAATACAGACATACATACATACATACATACATACATATTTTGAGTTGTATTAATAAGCACAATTAATTTGATTCTATTTACTTTGATCTCTGGATATTATTTAATGTTTTTTTTTATATATATATATTTTTTTACGTTACTGTCACTTTAAGAGAGAGACAGCTTGCACTCCGACAGTCAAATTAACTGACATTGCAGCAAAAAACTCTGGCTTCCATGCAGTGTGCAGATAAAGGGCATGAAGTGGGCGGGGCTAAAGGCAGTTTGTGACAATTGGGACGCACTACCACCCCAAAGCGGGAATGTGCATTTGAGGGCGACAAGGGTGGATATTGGTACAGTGCCCAAGTCTTAAAAACCTTCACACCAAACACTCAAGAGCCACCTGTCGGCAAAAGACCCATTAGACGTATGACAATTTACGGCCTAATTTAATGCCAAGAAAAAAAACACATAAGCTAAATTTCTGGCTTCTTCCCATTAGATTCTACGGTGAAAGTGACAGAGCTCTACATCGCAGCTGTTTCAATACAAGCTAATGTACAATTTTATTATTATTATTCCATTACAGAAGAAGTGAATGCATGTTGAAGTGAGCAGTCAATCACTGTGTAAACTAAGTGAGTGTGTTTTTTCCCGTGATGCTGGGGCACATCAGGTCCCTGCTCAGATCAGTGGGCCCTCTGAGCTGCTCTGTGCACATCATCATTCATCAGTGAGGCCATGTGTTTGTACTAATGACAGAGTACAGCCTGGGGCCACGCTGCAGTCACACACCACAGATCTGCTGAGTCAGCCTTTCACACACTCTTACTTCTACACTCTGCAAAATATACACATTAGTTTGAATGGAAGGAATTTACTTTAGCTTGATTTAGCATTACCTTTATTCTAATGTTATTGTTTTGGACTTGGGGAGATTTTGATCATTTTCATGGTAGAATTTGTTGCGGTCTAATTTTAAGTTTCATTTGAAAAGGTTGTTTTGTTTTTTCTGCCAAATACAGTAAACTCAAAAACTAAGTGCAGTATCCAAAATCCTTTCAGTTAAAATGTTGTATCTAATCTCAGAAGTTAAGCAGGTTGAGCCTGGGGAGTACTTGGATGGGAGACCACTGGAACTTCAGGTGCAACACAGTCTCCTAAGAAAAAACTACAACAGACCTGGGCAAACTGCGGCCCGGGGCGCCAGATGCGGCCCTCCACTTGTTTTAATCAGGCCTCCAGCATGTTTTTGAGAATACCTAATACTTTTATCCTGCAAAGTCTTATTATCTATATTATCTGGTCTAGGTTAAAACTACTAGAATTCAAAATATTGATCTTATTTTTTTTATTTTTTATTTATTTATTTTTTGAGTCAGATTCGAATAACGTTGTTAATATCTCATAGCATATTTCACTTGTTTGAAGACATTACTGACTGTTTAGAAGATATTTTAGCTTGAATCAAGTTTGCAAATCTATTTATACAAGATAGAAACACCTTGAAGCAAGTTAAATAATCTAAGTCCATCAACTAAAACCATCTTAACCACAAAAAATAAATATTAAAATCCAGATGTTAAGGTGTTTTAGCAAATCTAGAATTCCATTTTTTTGCATTGTATATTTCTTTTATTTGATTGACTTGGCCTTGTGTTTGCACCTGTGATTGAAGAGTACCATACTAATATATAAGTAGCCTATTTTTTATGAAAAAAACATGTCCTTGCAATAATAACAAATTCTTTCAATAATGATGGTCTGGCCCTTTGTCACTTGTCTGGATTTGAATATGGTCCGTGGAGAAAAATAATTGCCCACCCCTCATGTACAAGATGTAGAAGAAGCGCTCCATGAGGAGACTCCTCATATGACTAACCTCCAACCAGTGGCCCCTAAAGCCCAAATGTTCACCCATATTATGTAACTACCACAATACTGTTTTTTGCACTATGCACATAAAACATTATTTGTGACCCGCCAATGCCGTTGAAGAAAACAAAGAGAAGCCCGGATGTTTATTGATGTTTTAACAAATCATGGATGTATTATACTTCCATGTCTAATGCCGCTTTCATGTGATCCTCGGAAACTCGGAAAAATGTTGTTCCGAGTTGAAAACTGCACATGAACGCTCAAGCATCTCGGAACAACTGCTCGGAAACTCGGAACAAACGGAGCTGCCCGAGCTTAGCACCTGACGTCACTAACACATGGAGACTGATGAAAATCAGTTAGAAAATAAATAGTGACAACCTTAAAGTGCATATGACAGGTTGCTTAAATGTTATTTTTTTAATATAATCCACTTAGAATATATTTGTAGATATGATAAATATTCGTTTTGTTCCATAAAAGTTGCCAAAAATGATAAAAAACTTGATAAAACCATGCACTTTCTAGTGCTGTTTATCCGTTGCTAGGGCGCCCCCTGGAGCTGTGAGGATGACGTAGACGGAGGGGAACGCAGCATCAGTTCAGGCTGTTTTATATGTAAAACTAAGCAGCTTTTTGATCAAATATCTGCACTGTCGCCTGGATTTGTAAAGAGCTGATTGTTATATATAGTTAAATTAGATATCAGGGTGTTATTTTGTGTGTTCACCTTTAGTTTATTTTATATAGTTTTTTGTTAAAATGGTTAATTATTGTAAGTGGACAGACCAATAAGAGTTTGCTGAGTGGACACATTGTGTAATGCTTTCCAGACCAAAAAAAGGCTGTAGCTTTTTTAAATGAAGGAATAAAGAAACCCAGCCTTCCACACGTGAATACAAAGCCCAAACACAGCTTCATCTGTTAATCACATGTCAGAGGAGTGTTATACACCCGAGATATGGAGCGCGGCACAGCTCAAAGCATTTGCACTGGTCAGACGCCCTTCTGCGCTCACCTCCCGCAAGCCCTTCTTCTATGAGCCGATCCCAGCACCTGAATACCCTGTTTGTTCACTGTCTATGTGCTCTTGATGATCAACATGGCACATGCATTTGCCAAATTATTACAGCAGCAACAACAGAGCACATCCTCCTCCAAGCCTAACATAAGAACAGCGCCTGGCGATTACGCACGTGTAACGAGCCTTTCAAGTCAAAATAACTCTCACAAACAAACTTTTTACCCACCATGGATGTCTGACGATGTAAGACGATGTCCGCTGATGTCCAGGGGAAGCTTAAAACACAATGTGTCTGACGGGGACACGGGTTAATCCAGCTGTTCGTATCCACATCAGGGCTCTGCAGATACGCTGGCTGTTCTGTTTCTTTCCGCGTTAAATCCACTGGCCCCGGCCCCCGACGCACTGTCTAAATCCACAAGTTCACCTTAAATCCAGTCTGCATTTCCAGCAAAGCATTGCTTTGTTTCTGAGTCTGTGAGCCGCGTCAAAAACATGCTCCGTGCAGTAAACAGCCGCTGGAGTCTTCCTGTTGCCGCGCCGCGCTGCTGATATAACCCTATCGCTTTGAGCGCCACGAAAACAACTTTCTCTACAAAAACAGGGGCACAAAAGTTCACAATTCCCTGTCTGCGAAGTGGACGTCCGCTACTGTAACATGTGATCATAACACGAGACGCTGAGAGGAAGAGGGAAGAGGAGAAGGAGGAGCCAGCCAGCTGCATAGCTGCTGTGTGTGTCTCCCGATTCAAGTGACTCTACTCATTTATTTAGCACACATAAACACATTTCAAGCAATTCTGTTGATAAACTACAGTGTATCCTAAATACTGAGGGAGGTGAAAATGTCCTGGCAGGAGCAGTAAGACTAGGAAACACCGATGTTTGTAACATAAAAATACATTCAAGTCAATGGAGAATTACGAACGTTAGTCAAGTTCGTCCCTCCGCCTACGTCACCGCTCACTTACATGTTCAAGGCGGAAGAGAATTTGAATTTCACAATAAAATCGTATTTTACAGCTAAACAATAAATAATTATGTGAAACAAAGACTAATATTTTGGTAAGCATTGCTGTTGCTATGGTTTCCTGAAAATGGTAGCTAATCTGTCATATGGGCTTTAATGTTAGTTTTTGGACAGGCTAGCATCAGAATTTTTGTTTGTTTTACTAATGATTGTTTTGTGTGTTTTGTCTGACTCCCTCTCCCCATCCCTTGGTGCTTTTGCACACCAGGCCAACATTGTAAATAAGAATTTGTTCTTAATGTTTTGCCTGGCAAAATAAAGGTAAATAATAATAATAATAATAATAAGATCTCACTGTTAGGTTTATTAGCCTCTGTTAAAAGTGCTGTGTCATTTATTTATTATGGTTAACAACAACATCCCGATTTCTGAAGTAAAAAGCACATAAATGCAAACTAGGTTGGAACCTCGAACTCTCATCTCGGAAACACAAGCACCCGGAGACCACATGAATGCAGCATAACAAACACGGTAAAAGTGAGCAGGTTGCCATAGTAATTAGTTTATTACTGTTTCTAATCTGACCTATATGATATGTATTTTTCTTTGTCTTAACCTTTACCCAAACCTTTTTCCTAACCTTATCTATTCTCCTAAACTTAATCACTGTCCGGACCCGACTATCGAGCATTTACCAAGACCTGTGAAAGTTATTGGTTGTCATGGAAACTAATACATGATACAGCAAAAGGAAAAAAGTCTTGTCTGGCTGCAATTTCAAGCATCTCAAAATTAGGTAGGTTCTGTCGTACTTCCGGTCCTCTCACTGGTGGTGCCTCCTGATGCAGGTCTGCAGCCATACATTCGTAAAGAAAAAGAAAAAAAGATAAGAGATAAGATAAAATGGTAAGAGATAGAAATGGATAAAAAGTGTAACTTGATCGACAATAAGTAGTATAGTAGAGCCGTAGATACAGGTCACATGGCTAGGGGACTTATGGTCAAATTTTGCTTCTGACAATATGTGCATTTCTAGTACTTGTTACACTCAAAATACTTTATTTCTACATGGAAACATGACCATACGAAAAACGTGTATTACCTTTTTTGCACTTACACTTTACAGATTTTTTTTCTAATCATCTGCAGTCTCACCTTAACAAAGTTGAAGGTAAAACATACAAACACTGTCTTGGTTTTGAGGTTAAAAAGGAACCATGAGACAGATTATTTCCTGTATCACTGTTGAATTGAGCTGTTGACAATGTGAAACGGATTTCATTCAAAGCTCGAAGGCAGAACATTCAGACAAATGTTGATGATGTGTTCTGAGTCCAACAATGGAACTAGCAGAGAAAGCTCAGAGAAAACAACAGACGTCTATCAAGTTCAAAAATGCACACAAAATCTACCAAGTGTGTGTGTCTGTGTTTGAGCGTGGCTATGTTTGTTTTGTTCTGTGTGATGATTCACCTTTGGCTTCGGCCCAACCCACGGAGCTGCCCTGTGACTGGACTGATCACCCAAGAAGCTCAACCTCAAACACAGCAGACGCAGAGGTGAGATGGACTTTCTTTGATCTCCCAAATATTATGGTAATTTCTTTTTCTATGCAAAGCCAAGTGTCCACTGCAGGACTTTGGCTGGCTGGGATTGAAGATTTATGATTGTGGGGAAAATCTTCAGACCATCATATGATCTGTCACTGAGTTATTATATTGAGAGAGATGTGGGAAAAGGAGCAAAATTTTTAATTGAAAATAATGTAAAACGTGTCACATAATTCATAGATTAAGGACCCAAACAAACCGCAAGCATGAGCAAGAGGCATGAGCAAGAGGCATGAGCAAGAAGCACGTGCAAGGTTTAATTTGAGCCAGGACAAGCAGGAATAAGATCCAGGAACTCTCGGGGGGTATTCCGGCAACAGTTTTGTCTGATCTGGTAACGTATTTGAAGTCCACGACCTGTTTGTTTTTTCACGTAAGTATTTTTATGTATAATTTTTTAAGTTAAGTAAGTATAATGGATTAAGTAAGTATTAAGTAAGTATAATAATAAGTAAGTAAGGATTATTTGTATAGCAATTTTCGCAGACATACAGCCCTAGCCGGTCTTAGCGGATGGTCTTAAGTATTCCTCTGTTGGCCACTAGTGGCTCTCTCCAAGCTCTATACACTGTCAGTCTAGAAGGTGAGGCTTCAGCCAGATGTGGGGGTGCAATTTCCTTTAGTGAACTAGACACATGCTCACGCCTGTGACAAGTGAGCAGCAGCTTCAGTTTGGAAAAAAAGTGTAATAATAGAAAACTATTTGGTGAAAAAACTATAATAATAGAAATCTATTTGGTGAAAGTCTTTAACAACTTTGTCTAAAAATGTGTCTTTTCTTTTACATAAATCCTGTT
This sequence comes from Mugilogobius chulae, assembly GCA_038363315.1. Taxonomy (NCBI): domain Eukaryota; kingdom Metazoa; phylum Chordata; class Actinopteri; order Gobiiformes; family Gobiidae; genus Mugilogobius; species Mugilogobius chulae. The sequence continues at coordinate 42,757,768 of CM076409.1, read as the reverse complement.
GACTTCTATTATTATAGTTTTTTTCCAAACTGAAGCTGCTGCTACAGTTACTTTTGCCTGTGATAACACAGCTGCTCACTTGTCACAGGCGTGAGCACGTGTCTGGTTCAATGAACAAAACTGCACCCTCACATCTGGCTGGAGCCACACCTTCTATACTGACAGTGTATAGAGCTTGGAGAGAGCCACTAGTGGCCAACAGAGGAATAATTAAGACCAAGGCTAAGACCGGCTAGGACAAAGGGCAAAATCGGGCTGTGTCACAAAGTGCTTAATGTTGAGATGAACCCCCCCACTCAGTAATGTCAGCTCAGCAGAGGAGATTCACCCAAACACCTGGCGCCTCAACCTCCAAACGCCACCAAGTGTTCTCTAACCTAGATGTTATTGTTTGGAGAAGAAAGAGCCCAATCTCACAAGAAAGCGTACATTTACCACGACATTACACAACATGTAATCTTAACCTGCCCCAAGCCCCAGACCTAAACTTACCCATTTTAGTAACTTGAAGCCTAAATGTATCCTCTTTAGCTGAAGAAAACTTCCCATTGTGGCTATAACCAAAATCCGTGTTTTTTTTTGACGCTGTGAAATCTCGTGTCATTTTTACTCTTTTTCATATCGTGCTAAATGCAGGAGGAAACCACCCAGACTTAGGGAGTAACATAAAAACACCACAGAGAAAGGCCCAGGCCAAGCGGGAGTCAAACTTGTGACCTTCTTGCTGTGAGGCCAGATTGTTCTCCGCCCTGCCACCGTGCTGCCGGTTAAGTATGTACTTAGAATTTTTAATGTACAGCGATCAAAAAAGTTAAGATGGTAATCTTATGGTGCGTTCAGGCCAGACAGAGAATGTAAACCCGCATATTGAGCATTCAAGTGAATTTGTGGTGCGTTTTGGCGTCTGGGTCTGTTGACGTGCCTTCATGACTCTGAATCTTGCAATGTGGAAGCTTAACCTTGCTGTGGCCACAACTTCACACGAAGCTGCAGTGAATGCAGGAGTTGGGAAAATCCATTCATTGGAAGACGGCGTCAGCCAATCAGAGACTACACTCCTGTGACACGTGACATGCTGTTGTTCTCCTCTCACATCAAGGGGAAAGAAGGACTGTTTACTGAAGTCTTTTAAAACCTTTTTTTTTCTTGTTTTGGAACTCTTTCAAAGGCTTGGTCGCTTGTTACTCTGAAAATCTGGAGACAAACAGACAACATGGGACATGACCTGGGCTGACAACCCGCTCACATAGATCTTAAATATGCTTGTTGCTGTTTTTAAACCACTGCTGTACGACGTGACACTGAAGGAGCTGAGGAGGACTGAGACAGCAAAAGGACACTGCCTGGAGTAAGAGAAAGTTGTGTGATCGATTGTGTAAGCTACGTTTTATAAAGGCAGCAAACCTCTATCTCTCTTCCTTTTTCTCTCTCTCTCAACTTGATCTGTCTACGAGCAAAACAAAGACTTTTGCAAACAAGAGGGAACTCAAAGAAGTGTGTCTTGGCGTAAAAAATGTCCTTGTCCCCCGACGCGCATTGGGGCGTTTTGGACGCCTTTTGGGGCGTCAGCTTCGAAAATATTTTACGTCAAAATCCGTTTTAACGCGCAAATTTAGACGCTTAAAGCTGTCAGGTCTGAGCTAAGCATTAGGCAACTGTTTACTTCATAAACACTGCATTGGGCTGTTTTTGATGCTGAATTAAACTATATCTGTGTTTCATTATAATATATGAACACAAGCAAAGAGCTGCGATTAACATTAAACTGAGCTGATATTTTAGAGTGCAACACATTGCTTTTAGAGGCTTTAGAAGGTTCCAATGTTGACCTAACAAATAAATAGAGTCCACCTGTGTGTAATCCACCCTCAAGGGGGTTGGATAATTTTGCACGCCTACTTTTCAGGTTTTAATTTGTAAAAAAAAAATAGATCATGTATGACTGTCCTTCCACTTCACAATTGTGTGCAACTTACTGTTGGTCTTTCACACAAAGTTTCAGTGAAATATGTTTGATTTTTGTGGTCATAATAAGAGAAAATGTAAAAAAGTTCAAGGGGGTTGGATACTTTCACAAGGCACTGTATATATATACAGTATATATATATAGTATATATCTCCATGCAAGTAACATGTGCGCGCTGAAAGACGTGCCTTCCCTGTCGATCGTTCTCCTTCCTCTTACCTGCTCCGCGCTTATACACAAGTCTTCTGTCCCTCTCTCATCACTCCGCGGCGGTGCATCAAACTTTCACGCTGTATAGTTTTTGTCACTGCGGTGTTCTGGCGCAACTGTCAATCATCCGTGGGGCGCATGTGTTCAATGCGGCTCTGCGTCTTGACCCGCACCCGGCCCGGCCCAACAACTAAGTGACAGTACCACGACCCAACTTTCGGGCCCAGAATCTATCTTGTTTATTGCAAAAGGCACAGTTATTTCTTAACATGCATTTAAATGCACGTTATGTTATGTTTACATAACTTTAAAGGTGGGGTAGCTAATTTTTACACTGCAAACACAATTTAAGTTTTAAATCTGACAATTTCCTCTCATAAATCCTTTGACACATGATTAATATCGACATGTATTCATTTTGGTAGATTCTTTGTCCAAATCCGACAAGGTAATAGTAACATCATATGTCATAGCCAAGAACTGCACCTGTAAAAAAACAGAAGAAATCCCTCTAAAATCCACCAAAATGCAGGAAATTACTTCTGTTTTCAGCAAAAGTTTCCGGGGGAGGACCCCCCCCCCCCTTTAATTGTTATCTCAACTCAAAATTTGTCCTTATTACATCGATCTCAATTCTCAAGTATTATAGCTAAACTGTAAATGTAATATAACTAATATTAGACCTATTTCCTTAAAACATAGATGTCACTGTATTATTACTATTAAATTGCACCAAAAATCTTGACTGCAAAAAAAATTCAGTCAAATGATTTTTTTCTTGCTTTAACCCCTGTAATATGCACTTAAAGCATAGAAAAAAAATAATTCATTTTAAATCTACTCTTCCTAAGTTTGAAGACAGCCATAATAAGTTCTGAAATAGTAAGAATAACAGGTTCTGTGGAGGCAGCTGCTCCAAACGAGAGCGCTGTGCTGAACCCAGTGTTTGTTCCCAGCACAAACAGTGCGTTTGAACAGTGCGGCTCACAGATGGAGTTTATGAAGCAAACTGTAACAGACATTTCAGCTGTTGACCCAGATCTGGTGCTGCATGAGAACCAACTGGAGTCAAGTGAACCGGCGGGCTTTCACTCACATTATTTGTTTGGTTGCATCTGGCTTTTTTTGGAGAATACATTTGAAACCAATGCTGTTTCAGTGTGTGGAAACTTGAATACACCAGCTGGGATGGCGTGTTGAAGAAAAAGACAAAAATGAGCTGTATTGTTAGGATTAGTTGGTTAGTTTTCTTTGAGCATCAGTAAACATATACATGACAGTACATAATGATACACAATACACACAAAGTTGGATATAATTGATGATGCATTAAATGATGCTCAAGGAGAAGGACGAAGTTGTAAAAGTCATTAAATCCTACCCCTTTTGTCCCTTTCATCATTTGCATAAGTTTCTAAAATGACATTATAATACAAACAGTATGCATACTGATAAGCTTTGTACCTGTTATTATGAAAATGTGCAGTAATACATCGTCCCAAGAGCAAATTACACACCAACACAAGACAATTTGTACGGAAGCTCAGTACTGCTAATCAATTCTTTTTTTTTATTTTTTATTTTTTTGTTGTATCAGGTAATAACGTGATAAAAATTTAAAAAGAAAAAAAAAAATTGGGGGAAATGATCTTCTAAAAACGTGATACTATCAGGTATTTAATGGTACTATGAGGTAATACTGTGATAGTATCCGGTATTTACCTGAAAGCATCAATTATTACCTGATAGTATCACGTTTTTAGCTGATCATTTTCCTCCAATTTTTTTTTTTTTTTTTGTACCTGCTGTCATAACCAGATCATTATCAGGAAAACTGAAAAAATATTATAATGTAGTGTAAATTTTCAATCACTAATAGTTCTGCTTATATTTCGTCTTTATACTGTAGTATTGTTGTTGTTGTTACTTAGTTTTATAGCTAATATTCTAGTATTCCACAAGATGATTTTATCTTGGTATTTGGAGAACTTAAACTTTGTTCATTTAAAAAAAAACATGTAGGTCTCCTGATCTACAACATGTCATGTTTTTTTTGTAGAGCTGTGAATATTGCTTAAAGGGGACCTAATGTAAAATGTACATGTAAAGTGTTCTCTCATTAGTTTGCCCAAAGTTCTATTTGGAATGATTCTTGCATGTTTGCGATTGTCCTGCAGCTGATGCTCCGGTGCACAGAAAAGTCCTGTCTTCACCTACCACCTATCCCCGCCTACTTTTCTGTAATTACTTACAATTACTCAAAAACTATTATTACTAGTAAATCATGTAGGGTTCAGAAATATCATGGAGACACTTTCCAACAACAATTTATTATTGTTATTATTATTTTTTTATCTGTCGCTAAGTAAAAAAAAAAAAAGTCCTGCAGTTTTGAACAGGAAGTCAACTAACCTGTTTCTGTTTCTAAGCCTAACTTATTTTTTGTATTTTACAATGAACAAAATATGAATTATGGATCTACTTATAACTTTCCTAAATGTACAGAAAAATCACAAAAGGTCACATTTGCCTCCCCTGACCCTTCCCCAGGCTCCCTGCAAAAGAGATTCTGAATCTCAGTGGGACTTCCCTGGTTAAATAAAGGTCAATCAATTTAAAATGAACAAAAAGGCCTAGCAGAGAAGTTGTCAACGCGGGAACAGGGCTGCCAGTGAAAGAGTTAAATCTCAGCGTTTATTGATCTAGTTCAATCGTTCGAAAACACACCAAGAACCACTTAGACATCTATCTAAATTTGTACCAAAGCAGGCCTAATTTAGATCTCCAAATGAAATGTTTTAAAATGAGAATAAACTACAAATAAGATTCAAAGTGATTATCAACCTAAAAAAGACAAAAACATAACTAGATTCATCTCTAAACACAGAAAATCCCCCGACTGCAGAGAGCTCCACGCGTCACCGCCGCACTGTGAGAAACACTGATCTAGTTCATTCATCTCAGACACAAGCTTAACTGATCTGACTCATTAGCGCCTCAGGCTGTGTTGTCACGTCCAATCATTACAAAACATACCTTTTCCATTGAATCACGTTGGGGGATTCTACTAATTAACTCCGTCTCCATTTTACGAGTGGCGGGGGTGGCCTATAGAGGGTTAGCTTTAGCACGTACGCTGACTCACGTGTTCAGTCACGGGAAACGCTCGCTTGAAACGACCTCGGCGCAGTGTTTAATAAAGCCGTAATCTGGCTAATCTACGATAATATCTTTAATATAGTGTGACGTGTGTGTTGTATGTTTTATCATTCAGACTCGGGTTTGTCACGGCTCAGGGCGGATTATCGGTCAAGGCTCGTCGGTAAAGTTTGGAAGTACAAAAATGACGAGATTACAAGAGGCAACGAATGGTCTGCGGTGCTTAAATGGCCTTTTAAACTCTTTGTAAAAGTGGAACATAATGCACTTTCAATGGGGAGATGAAAAGGATGTGAATAAATGAGGCAGGTTTGTGTAACAAGACATGTTCTGGACCAGTGGAGGAGAAGACTGCAGAAAAGGCCAGTTGAACTAAATGCAAATACGTTTTTTTTTCTCTCTCTCTCCCTCCCTCTTCTCTCTCTCTTTTGTCTTTCTCCTTTCTGCGTCTCTCGCTCTCTCCTTCTGTCTTTTCTCTCTCTTCCTGATTTCGTCTCTCTCCTCTTTCCCTCTCTCTTTCTCACCTTCTCTCCTCCCTCTTTGTCTTTCTCCTCTCTGTGTCTCTCTCCTTCTCTGTCTTTTCTTTCTCTCTCTCCCCATTTTCTCTCACTCTCTTTTCTTTCTTGCTGTCTTCTCTCTCTCTCTCTCTGTCTTTCTCTTTATCCTCTCCGTCTTTTTCCCTTTGTCTTCTCTTCTCACTTTTTGTCTTTCTCTTTCTCCTCTCTCTCTTCATCTGTCTTTTTTCGCTCCCTCCACTCTCTTTCCACTCCTTCTTTCTCTTTCTTGCTGTCTCTCCTCTCTTTGTTTTTCTCCTCTGTCTTTTTCTTTCTCTCTCTTTCTCACCTTCTCCTTTCTCCTCTTTGTCTCTCTCCCTCTGTCTTTTCTTTCTCTCTCCCCACTTTCTCTCTCTCTCTCTTTCCTCTCTTTGTCTTTCTTTTTCTTCTCTCTCTTTCTCCTGTTTCTTGCTGTCTCCTCTGTCTTTCTCTTTATCCTCTTCATCTTTCTTTCCCTGCCTGTTGTCTCTATTTCTCTCACTCTTTCTCCTCTCAGTCTGTCTCTCTCTTTCACTCTCTCTCTCTCTCTTCTCTCTCGCTATTTCTTCTCACTTTGTCTTTCTCTTTCTCCTATCTCTCTGCGTCTGTCTTTTTTTCTCTCTCTCTCCACTCTCTCTTGGTCTCCCTCTTTCTTGCTGTCTCGCTCTTTGTTTTTCTCCTCTCTGTCTTTTTTCTCTCTCTTTCTTTCTCTCTTTCTTGCTGTCTCCTCTCTCCCTCTTTCTCTTTCTACTCTCTCTCTTCCTCCTTTTTCTTACTTTCTTGCTGTCTCACCTCTCTCTTTTTGTCTTTCTCTTCTCTGTCTCTCTCTCTCCACTCTCTTGGAGAAAAATAGACTTAATTTATCTCTCTCTATTCCTAAGTCTGCTGTTTTGATTTGATCATTAACGTGTCTTTACGGTCTTTTCTTGTTTTATGAACTTTTGCCTGCAGCACAAACTGTTTGTTTGTCAATATGAACAATATGAATGTCTTTCATGAAGCTATGAGATGATTATTTCTTGGGCTAAAATTCAATCGAGCGTCATTACATTGTCAGAAAGAAAATAGTAGCTTAGGTTTAATTTTTTTTTTTTTTTTTTTTTTTTTGTTATACTACTTCACTCCAGCTTTGCTTTTGAAACTAAAATAAAAAAAATCGGTCTCAGAAATCGGCCTTGAAAATCGGCCAATTATACTGGCATCAGCTGACAAATTTTTTGCATATTGGCATCGGCCAAAGAAAAAAACATATCAGTCGATCTGTAGCAGGCAGAGTGTCTCTCTACGCTGTGCACACTGATCTCTGAACCTCTGGACCAGCCTCCAGGAAAAGTGCCAAAGGCTTAATCTCATTCTCCCCAGGAAAAGCCAATCTACCACTCCAACACAGTATCACAAGAAGGCATACATTTACCACAACACAAAAACAGCGTGTTATGACCACGACTTTGGGCCTTTTTTGTGTATTCATGTTACGCCGTGCATTTAGCACGATATGAAAAAGAATTTTGGTTGAAGCCACGTGGGGACATTTTCTTTAGGCTTAACGGGTAAGCTTAGGTATCAAGTTACTAAAATGTGTAAGTTTAGGTTTGGGGCTTGGGGCAGGTTAATATTAGGATCAAGATTTTGTTAATATTCATAAATAAGAACACATCTTAACCACCACCATTGAAATGAACTGGGACTGCAGTGCATATCATAATTGGCTTTGTGCACAGAACTTCAGTTGGTTTGTGTTTTTTCAAAAATGCTAACTTCTGTACGACTATTTCCTGCTAGCGTTAGCATTCAGACACAATCATGTCTCTTTTTAAACACTCAAGTGTCCAATGATGAAATATTCATCTAGTTTGAAACGACTTTAACATTTTCTCTGTAACAGTCCCCATAATCTTCCGATCTTCTGAGTATTTATCATCATGCAGAAGAAAATTGTATTTATGAAAGTTTATAATTTAGGTTGTTGTTGTTTTACATGGACTTTGTGCTGGAAACTGCCAGTACAATCTGGCAACACTTGACAACAACACAAAACAGAATTGAGGTCAATTCTAACATTTGATAGACAAGTTTGAAAAAGGCTTGTAAACCTGTATTTTCTTACCAAACCAAATCCACAACTCTTGGCATGTCAGGCTGTGATGTGGAATTGATTCAAGCAAAAACATTCTCATAAAAAAAAAAAAATTGATTCGTTTTGACCAGCCAGTCTAAAACCTTTCACTTCTCTTCGCTCTAACCCGGGATGTCGGACACTTGAGCCTTGCTGCTTGTTGATTTTCTGTAAAAGTTTCAAAAGGTTGCGAATCGATTTTCCCATTTGTCGGCTGCGTCAAACGGTGTCAGAGACGCGGCGAATTGCACTGCCGAGTTTTGACAAGAGGTTCAAATCAGGGGGAAAAAATGAAATCGTCCAAATGTCAAGAATTACCGAGCGTGGCACAGGTACTTTAGATAAGATTTCCCGCTCGGTCACATCGCGGGAGTCGCGTCGCACTCTGCAGGGAAATGTCATAATGTGATATTTCCACACAAAATGCAAGTGGCCTTAAGTAAACTGAATTGTGGGCTTACTATGAGCGGAGAATGGTTTTTGCCAGATTCTTATTTTTATTTGCATAGCAGTTCTCAACATGAAGATAGTGTAGCTAGATGAGGGCACTGGAAGGTTTGTGTTTTATTTAGATAGGAATGCCACGCTAAAGTCATCAAATATACCGGTTTTAATGGACACACAGGTTTTCTTTAAATAGGACAGCGATTATAACAAAGGCTTCTGCACACTACAGGAGTTTTAGCCCGATTTTATGCCCAATGTGCCCCTATAGGAGTTTGGTTTGGATTTTTTGTCTTTTCTCTCCTGTCTGTGACCTTTACCAGGAAAGTCCTTCTGAGATTCAGAATCTCTTTTGCAGGGGAGTCCTGGTGGGAGGGGAGGTAAGGAAAACCAGAGTACCCAGAGGAAAACCTACACAGACATGGGGAGAACATGCATACTCCACTCAGAAAGGCTCCAAGTTAACTGGGAATCGAACTGGGCCTAACCCAGGACCTTCTCATAACAAGAAGGTCCTGGGTTAGGCCAGAGCGCTAACCACTGCGCCACCGTGTAGCCCAGTCTGGAACAACTCAATTACAACTGGCACATAATGGTGAGGTTCATGTGCTGCTCGAGCGCTGATCACCTCTAAATAAATGTAATGCTTTGTGCACGTGGTTGGATTGACAGATTGAGATTTCCAACCAACCCACCTGCAATGATGTGTGAAGCACTTTACTAATAAAAATAATGTATTGGATTTATACAGCGCTTTTCAAGACAGCCAAAGACGCTTCACATTCTGCACTATTCATTCATTCCACACTTAGCGATGGTAAGCTAGGGTTGTAGCCCTGTGACTGACAGAAGCGAGACTCGTACTCACACCAGATCCAGGCTAGGCAATGTGGGTGCCTAGTCTTTTGGCAAGCTGGTGTGGCTACTAGACTAGAAAACATGTTTGTTGAAATGTTTTCATTTTACCAACCCATAATGTCAGGTCAACATCTCCTTACCTCTAATGACTGCCCATTCTCCTGTGATGACGCAAGAAAGTTTTTCTGCGTTAAAAATGAGACGACAGCCATTTAGAGCTTCATTGGATGGATCCCAAGTGTTTGACCCAATCAGAAACAAAATAATTGTAAGCTTAAGTCTTTTGAAGGCTTTCATTTGGTAGAGATTTCACACAAACACGGTCCAATGGTAAATCAAATGCAGAGTGGGCATGCGCCTGATGTAATCCTTGATGAAAATGACAAATCACAAGTTGCACAGGAGTCGTTGTCAAACTGACAGAGAATAGAAGTTGCTAATCAATGCCCTGGTTCACAAAAGCTGCGAGAAAGTAGAGTTACCGGACAGACTGAGCTCAACTTCTATTTCCCGCCACAGTCCGGCCTTCGCACTGCAATTTCCGTAAAGGAGCTTAAGAACCAGAGGCGTCAATTTGAACAAGAGGCGCAGCATGTAAAGTATGTTCGCTTGTCCTAGAGCTTGACCATGGGTGCATGGTAACTGTAGCAAAGACACTCAAATCTATTACTTTTATAGTCCTACTTTCTTTACAAACACATTATATTATCATTTTAAAACACAAAACAAACACTATAGGTCAATATTTATTGTCAGTATAAGTAGATAAGAAAGAACAATATTTTTGTCTCATCTGGGATTTGTACCGGGTCTCCCAGCCGAGATACCAGTGCTTGACAAGTTAGACTATTATATAAGTCAATGAGAAGTTGTGAGAATGACACTACAAGTCAACCGGCTATGAATATGAAGTTTATTTGTTGTATTTTATTGTCAAAATAGTCTTGTGTTTTTGGGAATATATGAATTATGTACATTGACAGGAAGTACAAACAAGAGGAATCCCCGCACTAAACTGTTTGAACACAAGTTTTTTTTCCCTTTGGGGAGCCACTGATTAAGTCCCAGTAACACACGTCTTGTGGTTTTTATGTTTCTGCAGCTTTTGATTAAAATAAGTTATAAACTCAGAAGTCTGATCATGTTGAAAGCTGTAGTTCTTGTCGTTATGGGACACAGTCACTGCTCTTCACGTGTTTGTCGCAAATAGGCGCCTGTTTGCCCATAGATGTCACGCAGCCTACATTTAGCAAAGTTCCACATAGGTCAAGCACTGAAATAGTTCGTGGTCACATTAGGTATGTAACTCTTCTCCACCTTCATTTTTCTATGTTCAAATAGTAGCCATTGTCTGTACTGAACCGGTGTAAATAACATTCTACACTTGGCTAAATTGCTTCATTTTCAGTTTTCCAGTGCACTGATTTACTGAAGTGAACTGATATTCATCACCATTTATTCTATCCACAGATCTATCCATTTCCAACACAGCTTCACCCGTACTTCCTGACTTTTCTGCTCACCACCACAGTTCACACTCCTGTAACAGCAGGATACTCCAGCCAGCCTCCGAAGCAGCGTGATGTTGCCTTTAAATGCCGCTCGGTTTTTACAGTGTGTAAATAAAAGATGCTTTCGGGGTGACGTGAGGCCGCATTAGCAGTGTATCTGATAACACCTTCCTCTAGAGTCTGAACACGGCGAGCATGTGGAGCAGCAGACAGTGTGATCTGGTGATAGGGGGCCGGGACTTGTGAGGACGCAGCTGCAACAACCTGTCAAGAACACAGCTGTAAACCCACAACAGAGGTCGCAGCAGTCGGAATGTCAGCAGTGAGTGGCGAAAAGGAATGAGAGCCGGTCTGTAAGGGCTCAAAACACTGTTACAATAGAGTAAAAGGAGCAGCTTGTTTGTTATGTGGTAGGCGGGTTCTTTTTCGCATTAACCAATCAGTGCCGTTTGTTCATGTAGTCAGCGAAGTACAGCATAAACATGGACAAGTCGGTGTAATCCCTCATTCGTCCAGGAGTGATCCATAGTTGAAAGGCTTCAAAGTTGTCGACTGGACAGCGTATTTGAAAATTGATATGTTTCGATTCCCATGCCAAAGTAATTTTCGGTCTGAAACTGGATGACTTCTACTGAGCTAACTCAACCCCATAAAACCTGTTCCTAAACTGCTTAAGTGGGTTCCATGCTTCCCTTGGGATTCAGACAACACTATGTAATGTTGGATGTGGTGCATGTTCCTATTCTAAAGATGACCAAGATTCCAAAGGTTAAAATTAATAAAAGGTTTATTCTGTAACAAAAAGTCAAAATGTTCTGACCTGGACTCTTTCCCTGGTAGCTTCCATCGTGCAAGACTTAGGCCAGGCGTGTACTAACAAAACTGACTGCTTGCCTTTCCCTAGACCGATATAGATACACAACATGAATATAGAAATGATGATGACGGTGATCATGGGTCTTTTTCTACCAGTTTCTCATAGTTCGTGCTGCAGCTGTGAATAGTCATGGACACAGCATTCAAGGCCTCCATAGATCAACTCCCCTTTTCCTCGCTTGAAGATGTCTCCAGTTTCCACTCCAGACAAAAATCCCCCATTGACACAGATTACGTACAGTTGATAAGTAGTATAACAGGCTGGGCAACTATTTTTTTCCGCGGGTCATATTTGAACCTGGACAAGTAGTGGAGGGCCAGACTGCAGTCATTGGTGTAACAAGTTATTATTGGAAGCACATGTTTTAATCATAGGCTTTTTATCTACTATTTTGACTATTTATTGTGGTAATATTGAGACCACAAGTAATGACACATGCTTCATAGCCTAGTAAATCAAATAATATAAAAATAATTATCCCTATCAGATTAACACCTATTCGCAAAAGATTGCCGGGGCCACACTGGTCGCACTTTGCCCAGGTCTGCATTATACAAAGAAGTGCCTTTAGTATTGAATATAACACAATAAATGATGTCAGTGTCAATATGAGTCTTTAATATAACAAATATATGACTTAAATATTTAATATATTTAAATAAATATTTAATATAGCAAATGTATTTGACTTTATTGATTATGAGAGTGTATCCGTTCAACTAAAAAGCTTTATTAATTAGAAACATGGATGTTAGTGATCGTTGCTGTTTCCACAGAGTAAAATGAAAACATCTGATACATCAGACTAGAGCTACTCCATCACATCATAAAAAAAACAACAAAACAGGACGAGAGCAGCTGTTTCAATCAGGTATGAACTGGTCTGACAGGTTGAGACAGGGTTTTTCTCATAGTTTTTTCACTCACCTGAATGTAACTTTTAAAGGTCGTAGGGTCGAATTTCATGTTGTTTAGCAGCATAACTTTTGTTTTTGCACAGTGATAAACTCTTGTAGTTAGCTGACAACAGCACTGGCTTGACTTGTTGCTCCAGCTTGATCAATCAGCGGCAGCTCTTTCGGCATACTTGGTGCATGCGCATCGCTCGTTGAAACAAATAGTCTCTCTATTGCTTGGTTTCACATTCTAGAATTCTTGTCAGTTAAAAGCAAGGTTGGGGGCAAAACCCAGTTTTTCCTATTGATAACATTTGACTTTGCCATGAAATATTTCAAAAATGATTTAATAAATTTAAACAGTGATGATTTTTGGGGTGACTAGACCCAATAAACTTTTGCATTGCAAAAATAAACTGCGTTTAAACAATATTCATTTTACCTGCCCCAAGTCTGATTGAAAAAACATTGGACAGTAGAATGTTGTGATGTCATCTGAAACCCAGCAATTATGGAAAAGTGTAAGAATGAGACAAGATTTGACAGCGCGAAGCCACGCAGGGACATTTTCTTGAAGTTTAACGGGTAAGTATAGGCATCAAGTTACTAAACCGGGTAAGTTTAGTGCTGGGGTGTGGGACATGTTAAGATTTGGATAAGGATTACGTTAATATTCATAAAAAAAACACATCTTTACAACCACCATAGAAATGAAGTAAGCTGTGAACTCGTGCTAATCATATGCAATTTACATGTCCTGTAAAGTCGTAGTATTTTTTTTGTGTCATCGGGTTGACTAATCGCCCTCTAAGCTCTGCATGTCTGTCCTTCCTGAATCACAAAAAAATTAAAATCTAAATTACAGTATGGTGATGATTTTGTGGTATTACTTTCTGCTATGTCACCCAACCCTCAGCTGTGTACGTGAGGGCCTGAAGGGAGAGCCATGGGGGAGACGGTGGAAGTGGAGTATTATGAGGAGCAAACAAACAGCGTGTTGAGTGGCGTGGTGCGCACACAGCATGGACAAGGCCGAGCGCTGGGTTAAAACAGCAGAACGCCCAAGTCCACAGCAGAGCGGCGAGCGTGAGACGTGTGCCAATGAGTCGATATCCTCCAGAGGCAGCTCCCTCCACACGCGGGGACCGGCACTGCTACAAATGCACTCTCCACAACACTGACACAGCAGTCCGAGTCTTTACACGCTCTGGTCGAGTGGGATTCAACATGTTTTAGCAGCATTTCACAATTTAATAGCACATGAAAAATAAACAATTTCAAGTGCAACATGGTAAGACAATTTAAAATATCCAACACAGTCTCCGAAGAAAACGTAGATACAGTAAGTACAATTTTCATCCCTTTTGTACGTCAATAAGTTATGAAAAGTCAAAAAGTAAAATAACCACGATTTTTGGTTGAAGCCACGTGGCGACATTTTCTTTAGGTTTGATGGGTAAGCTTAGGCTTCAAGTTACTAACAAGAGTAAGTTTGAGAGGCGTCTGGCTTCATCCCGCCTACCTCTCGCTGTAGGCTGGAGAAAGCTATTTGTACAAACAGGACACCAATATTAGGCAAATCTCGACTTTTCACAAATCTGTTAACTTACCCAAATTACCAGCCCTAGTCCTAACCCTAACCTTACCTGTCTTTGGGGTGTAAATGTTGAAAATGATGCACATTAGAGAGATGCCCATGTGAGCATACATGAGCTTCCGATGTGCGAAGAGGTGATTCCGGTCTTTGACAAGAGGTTGAGAGGTCCGCGGAGGGAGGTGGGCGGTATGTGTCTGCAGACAGAAGCCTGTGGTAAGTTTAGGACTGGGTCTTGGGGTAGGTCAAGATCTGTTCCAGTGGCTGCCATCAGGAAAAAGAGGGTTCTTTCTTTCAGGGCAAAAACTGAGAGATTTAAAAATAGTTTTTTCCTTCAAGCCATACGCCTATACATTTCTTAAGTCTCTTTTGACAGCTTTTTCTTTCTTTTTTTTCTAATGACGAAGGAAAGATTCCATGAACATTTCACTATGTTATTGAACGTGTTTGTAGCATTGTATGTGATAATTGTGAAAAAGCAGCAAAAGCTGCAAAAGGAATTTATCTTAAGTTTTTTTTTTTTTTTCAAAGAAATGTCGCCATTTTCTTTAGGTAAAAACTAAAGAAATGGTGACATTTCCTTTGTATTTAACAAGTAAGTTTGGATTTCGAATTACTAAAATGGGTAAGTTTAGAGCTGGGGCTTGAGGTAGGTTCGGAATTACCTGTTAAACCCAAAGAGAATGTCGCCACGTGGCTTCAACCAATATCTATGGTTATTTAACGTTTTTGCTTTTCATAATATATTGACGTGAAAAAGGCTTATCGGACGTTTTTAACATGTTGTATATCTGTGTTCAACACAGTCTCACTAGATGGCGTACTTTTACCACAACACAAAAACAGCGTATTTTGACCACGACTTCACAGCTGTTTTTAGTACTTATGTTACGCCGTGCATTTAGCACGATATGAAAAAGCGTAAAAATAACACGAGATTTTACAGCGTCAAAATAGGACGGGTTTTGATTGAAGCCACGTGGGGACGTTTTCTTCAGGTGAAACAGGTAAGTTCAGGCATAAAGTTACTAAAATTGGTAAGATTAGGTCTGGGGCTTGGGGAGTTTAAGATTAGAATCAGGATTTCATTAATATTCATAAATAAGAACACGTCTTAACAACCACCATTGAAATGAATGGGGACTGTGATGCGTACTATAATTACGCAAAACAGCTGTGAACTCGTGCTAATCATACCTCATTTACATATTGTGTAGTCGTGGTAAATGTTCGCTTTCTTGTGAGATCGGGCTCCTGTGTTTTGCACAAATGAGAGACCGTGCTGAAATAAGCAGAACCAATAGAGTGGTCACTCGGGGCTGATTTGTAACAGCAACGCAATATATATTTATTTTAATAGATTCCATGGCATCGCTGGTGTTATTTGAGCTTTTTCTGATGATGCTTGGATTTTTCTATAGATAACTTCATTGAGTGCACATTTTAGCCACTTTTTTCTTATCTTAATTGAGTCATTCTTAACCTAAATTAACTGTGGTGATAGTATTCCTACTCAAGACCTGGTTCAGACCAGCATTATTTATTTTTTCATTTATTTTTGGATGGTAAAAGGGGGTATAGCACTTTTTATAATGAAATGTCAATTCTGAGAAGCCAAAACAGCAATAAATAAATAAATAAAATAAAAATATGATTAAATATTTGACCTATGATGAAGGACATTGTTTCGATCTTGTTCAATTTTATCCTGGACATTTCTGTTTGCCAGAGTGAAAATAAACCTTTCTAAATGCTCTGGTGTGGGATGATTCAGTGCAGAGCCAAAGGTCCCACACATACAGTCTGTCAGTGCGAAACCGGGGGACGCTTTCTGGGCCATCTCCAGCTCAGTCCATTCCAAAAAACTAAAAACTACCAGCCATGTGTGGAAATGCTCACCCAATTTAGCACATGACCCAGATGACTCACAAATGAAATGGAAAACCCAAGAATAACCGCCACAGCAGGCCGTGACCGATGCAACTTTCAGAGAGAACGGAAGTGAACGGAATGCAACAGTTTACACATGTGTAGGGAAGTCGTGAGATGCCCAAATTCTGCTTTTATACAGTCATGAGATTTTGGATCTAAAACCGTGAACACATTAGAGGAGTTTAGGCAAGACAGAATCAGAATGTTAAGCCCAGTGTGACCCTCGATGAGTTTGGGAAGGTGTGGTCAAAGAAGCACTTCTAAGAGAGTGTTTGTGACTTCACTTGTTTTATTTGTGGGTCACTGCGACTCTGTTATGACTTTTTGTCAGATTGTATCATTGTAAGGTATTGTGCAAACAGAAGGACCTTTACAACAGCCAAGCAGTGTTTGTGTCGGTGACTCTTGAGATAGAAAATGTGCAAACCCTGTTTGTTTAAACTAGGGCTGGGCATGTTAACGCATCTGCATTATCACATGGATTCAGTTCATAAACATGAATGAAAGGCCACCCTCCCTAGTGTCCCTAACTTGCATGTTATTGGTTGGTGGGGGAACAGGAGTACCCAGAGGAAACCACCCAGACACGAGGAGGAACATGCAAACTCCACATAGAAAGCCCCTGGCTGAGCGGGAGTCGAACCTGCCACTTTCTTGCTGTGAGGCCAGAGCGCTATCCACTCTGCCACCGTACCTCCTCTTGATAACGTTAAACATGTTTTGATTCACAGAACAACTTACAATAAAGCAATTGATTTTAAATTTTACAATAACATTTTTTTATTTCAGAAACATGACCTATATATGTCACAGATACAAGGTCAACATGTCCAAATATACTATTATTTTTACTATAAGTCATTGTAAATGTGAGTTATTCTTCATTTAAAAAAAGCCATGGACATGATGTTCCTTTGTTAATGTTTACATGTAGTGTTTTGATTGTCCAATCAGAAAGCACTATGAGCCTCACATTTGACATTGTGATGTTTGGTTTAGAGCCTTAAGTCAGGACCATGTTTCAGTCTGAACTGATGTTGCATCACACAACTGTCTACGATAGGCTCATGCATTTGTTTCCACACAGTTCTCATTTAGCTCCACCCACAAAATATTAAAATGTAAATCTTTGGAACAAACCATGACAAAGAGAGAGTCAGACAAAGTGACTCTCTGGTTATTACCCATGATTCATAGTAAACCTTATTCCCGATTGGTCAGCAGCTTCTAATCTTCAGTGTATGGGCCATTTCACATAGTGCTGTCAAGAGATTAAAACCGATGAGAGATTAATTATGATCTGTGATTAATTAATCAAAATAATACATTTTTAATCTTGCCTAAAAATTGTTGAGGAAAACATTCAACTTAAGTGTTTTTGTTTTGTTTTTATCAAAATTAATTATTTACATTATTGTTGCAGATGGAAATATTAATAGTTGTTGCTCTCTTCTTAGCCTAGCGTTAGCTGTGACTGCGCTCATGACTGGGTGCGTCGTATTGCTGTGGTAGACTAAGCTTGAGCTGCAAATTCCCATTCCCAACAACACATCACTCTACTTTTTTTTTTTCCTTTATTTAACCAGGAAAGTCCCATTAAGATTAAAAACCTCCTTCATGGAGTTTTTGAACATAACATTCCCAGTTTCCCAATTCATCAGTCAAATAACTCTTGCCTGCTTCTTTATTTTGTCTACTCATGACGCTTTTCAACTCGTATAATGGAAACAATGAGATTTCAAAATAGATTAATGTGATAAAAAAATTTACTTGATGAATTTGTCTGTGAATAATTAATTGCAATTAATGCACTAGTGTGACACCCCTAATTTCACACTCTGGCAACCCAAGTTCCTTTATTAAGTCACTAGTTGTGCATCTTACACACGGTTCATTTAACTAAGAAAAAAAAAACTTTCTCCTAAACCTAATCATCATTTTGGACCTGACATTCTGTCTTTGGTTCAACAACACTGGGGCTCAAGCATGAGCACAATGATCACAACACGACATAACTACTGCTGTGGCTCAAAGGCCTGGCAGCAGGGCTGCTACGGGTCAGAACCCTTGAACAGAACCAGAGGCACCGGGGAAACTTTGTGGATTGCTTCCACTATGCTATCTGTGTTTGTGGAGACAGATCTTACAAGCAGAGATGCAACAGGCTGCTTGGGCAAACGCTGATGCACGTTTCATTCACCCAAATACCTCGACAGTGGAAGAGTAAGTAAACTTTATTTATCTAGCGCTTTTCAAAGAGCAAGACTCACAAAGCGCTAAGAGCACCCAACACAAATGCCCCCTAAGAGTTGATTTATGATCAGTTCACATAGTCAGGTTTTCACTCAGGCTGCCAAATAGAGAGTAGCAACATGTGTGCTGCTCCTACGCTCAAAAAAGTCACTTGGCGTCAAAGCGCCCAGCTGATAAGGGAACTGGTTATTATTTACCTTTATTTTGGTTGTGATTGGTGTAATTGACTAGATGCACCAGAACCTGGTTAACTTCAGACAGAAGCTCCAATGGAAGCCTTTGTGAGGACGTAAAGTAACGCAGAAATATAACAGCAGCAATAAACCTGCCCTCTGGAGCCCTTTAGAGAGTTTTTAGAGGGAGGAGGTAATTGGGTGTGCTTTAAGTGCCTGGACAATGCCTCGTTGTGTTTGTGAAAAGGTGTATACTGAGTGGCCGTCGCCTCGACGATGTCTCTCCTAATTTGCATAAGGTTATCAACTTTGCTGTGCTCAGGTCGCGTGTACCGCGCCACTCGTCACGTCACTTCCTCATATCACCTTTTTGCACCAGCCTACAAAGGAAATTAATAAGAACTGCTCTTTCAGGTTGCTCAAGTCGCTTCTGGTGTGAGTTTGCTGTAAATAGACCTTAACTGGGCAGAGCTTTTTAGACAAGTGGAGGTGTCCTGAATGGGGCCAGGAAATCCAGGCGGGACATCTGTCTAAAAGCATCCCACTGAGAGAGCATAGCCGGTGGACAGTGCTGGCCCAGACTCTGGAAGTACCACAATAGCAATGGCTTGACTCTACAGTGATAAAATCCAGTAACCAGGGGTCTGGATGGCCAGGCACGGTACCGTGGGAAAAAGTAATAGTTTTCAGCAAGTGATTCTCTACATAATCGCTTTCCCTCAGTTATTACATTCTCTCAACAACCGGTAGCGTTATCTCTGTGTTGCATCAAATCAGCAGCTCAGATCTGCAGAGATTACCCATTCTGCAGCTTTTATACAACTAGACAGTGGGGTAGTGCAAAAAAGGTCAAGAGAAAATGTTTCATGTTTTTGGTTATTATCTGATGCGTGTGGACATGACACTTACCTGAGCTTAAAAACAACTCTGTGTCCTTGATGCAACAACACCAGATCACAACTACCTCCCACTGCAGGTTCATAAACTAAAAGCAGTTCTGACTGAAAGATAAGAAGGCCCAAGACCATTAAGACATTTAAAAACCAATAAAATGACTTTAAAATTGATCCTAAAACACAAAGAGAGCCAATGCAGTGAATCTAAAACCAGTATAAAGTGATTCCATCTCCTGGTCTTAGTCAGAACATGTGTTTTCTGAACATAAACACGGCAGAACCAGTAGTTTTGTGAGTTTAGTACTGTTGCTTTCCAAAAAGGTCAATGCACTAACTTTCTGCTTCGCGTACTGCCAACACTTTTCACTGCTGCGAGCCTCGATCAAGCGACTTCAGCAGTTTAGAACAATGACACTTTATTATTGTGAAGTGGGAGCACCTCCAGTCAAGTGGCATTAGCATAATACACAAAGAATCAGACGGCAATAAATGACTTTTCTTAATACTCAGCACAATGACACGACTGAGCAATTACAAGTACGACGTATTTATCAACCGCTCCATCAATAGGAAATATAAAAAACAAATGAGTAGAAACTAAAAACTGTACGTAGCCTAGAGTCAGTTATGCAGATGACATCACAGCATTCTCATTTCATTTCATTTATTGGTTTTGCTCATCACCATATACATGGTATGGAGCACAAAACAAATCAAAATACATTCACTGACAAAGTAATATATAGTACATTTTGTACATTTCTAGACATATATGACAGTAAGAAATAATTCATTTATAAAGACAAAGGACTCCTTTTAGAAAGGCACCTAATCTACACAACATTTTGGTCTTTTGTGACTGAAATAACGATATTATTTTATATTTTGGAACATTCTTCAAGTGTAACATAGGAAGATATTTCTCTCGTAACAACATTACACAGTTATTTGTACAGACAGACATGACATGATATTCGTCACCAACTCCACCTTCATTGCACAGATGACAGATTCTTAGACATCTCTCAATGCCATTGTACCGGCCAGTGACTTTAGGAATTCTTGTGTTGTTTGTTCTAAAGTTACAGATAGCTTGCCTATATCCAACATTTTCACATAGAAGATACTTCTCAAATGTGTATTCCTGCTTTATCTCTGTATAGAAGTCACATGAAGACATGTCCATGAGCTCACTGTGCCAATGTTGAATATGTTGGTCTTTTAAAATTCGCTCAACAGTCAATTTGAGCCAATGAAAGTTGCTAAATGTTTGAGAAGTCCAAATGTATGACAGTCCACAGTCGTCCAAAATGGTCTTTACCTGGTGTAGCCATGGGGAGTGGAATTCACCTGTAATATAATATAATATATAATATAATATAATTCTAAAGCAGTGAGTGGCAAAAATGACAGTGTCATTAAGCCTTGATATTTCCAAGCATTCACTAGCAAGGACCACACCACATCAGAGAATGCAATTCATATATTTATTGATGATTGATGATTGATCGATGGCTGGATTAGGAGACTGTGGGTGAGGGCTCTGTCTCAGCGATCTGTTCAGCCGATTCAGGACCCTCCCACCTGTAGATGGAGATGTCTCCAGCAGGAGGACAGATGAGATGTGGGGTCGAGAGATCTGAGACAAGGCCTGTTGTTAGGAAAGGGCGGTTTAAGTAGAGGCTTCTGGGTAATTGGAGGTGTGTCAGAGAAGGGGAGCGGGGCGTGGTTTCCTGGGGCGAAAGGGTTGTGGTCCTGCTCCTGAAACTTTGTTGATTTCATTAACTCCCAAATGTACTGTATGTATACATATATTTCACTTTAAAGTCTGGTGATTTCTGAGGAGATTAGACCCATTCATCTTTTGTATTTCAAAAATAAACAGCATTTAAAAAGAAAGAGACCTTTTAAAGGACGTCCAGTGCGTCTGAACAGACGATGATTGACGCACGAACTAAAGATAGTAGAGATAGACCGATATATCGGCCGGTCAATATTTTGGGAGGCAGATATTTGGACTTTTTGTGTATTGCCACATCGGCCATCAGCGTTATTTTGGCTGATATTTTATTTGGCGGTTGTTTAAACAGTACATAGAGCTGCATTCACATTGATCAGCCGGGCTCCAAGTTAGTTTTGGAGAGAAATGATACAGTTTGTTTTATATATCTATCTATTTATATTGCTGTTTTGAAAAGGAGTATTTTCTTGAGTTTCTCCTTAAAATGTTCTGTAATGTGCATAAACATGTTGTATTCATTAAAAAATGAGACAAAATAATAGTTTCAATTGCACTTTTTCTCTTTTGGAAAGACTTTCTCATCTCAGCTATGTCTTTTAAAAACTAAAAAAAGAAGTCGGCTTTGAAAAGTGACCATTGATATTGGTATGAAATCAATGGTATGATATGAAATGAATAAAAATCGGCATCGGTATTGGCCCAAGAAAACCCATATTGGTCGATCCATATTGGTCACTCATCCAGCGATCGTAGCTGGATGAGTGATGCAAGTCTTGGGTTTGATTGTATTATGTTGAATATGTTCTGTATGTGAATCTTTTTAAATAGGTAACCAGGAAGAATAGCAGCAGTTCACTGCAGCTAATGAGGCTCCTAATAATAAACTAAACAGCGGCACGGTGGCAGAGCGGATAGCGCTCTGGCCTCACAGCAAGAAGGTCGCGGGTTCGATTCCCGCTCAGGCCCGGACCTTTCTTTGTGGAGTTTGTATGTTCCTTCCTGTGTCTGGGTCGTTTCCTCCGGGCACTCCGGTTTCCCCACCAACTGATAACATGCATGTTAGGGAACACTTGGTGGTAGTCGGAGGTTGAGGCGCCAGGTGTTAGGTGAATCGCCTCTGCTGAGTTGCCCCTGGGCAGCTTACTGTCACTGAGTGGGGAGGGGAGGGGTTCATCTCACTGTGAAGCGCTTTGTGAAATGCGCTATACAAATAAAGATTACTTACTTACTTACTAAACAAATTTTTTTGCGAAATTGCGAAGAAATTAAAAAATTATCCTGGGGGACAGTTCCCCCAGACCCCCTGAATTACATCAAAACCATGTAATAGAAAAATATATTTTTAATGAAGGCTTACAGTGTCTGATTCTATGTAAACAATAAGAACAAGTTTCTTTTTCATCTTTAAACCAACAAAAGCTGTGTCACAGATGAGAAGGCAGCAGCACTTTTCTGCTTTCTGATACCGATTATATAGATTTAGCCTCTTTCATGGAGCATAGATTATATTGAACCCTCCAAACATGAAATACAGTAGCTTTTACTCACGTTTGGATCGCTCACAGAAGAGGAAGTTTCTAAACTCACTGCATGTGCGATTCTCCTCAGTCCTAGTCCAGTAGGATCGTCTTTTCTTCATTTTAAAGATTAAATATCTGCTCTAAACTTACTCACCAATGTTTTTAGTCCAAGATTTTTTTCCTCTAATCTGTTTGAAAAGAAAGACAACCTCCAGATGCAACTGATCAGGTAAACACTGCTTCAAAATTGTTCCCCAAAATGTGTTTTTAAAATGTTATCACGGCTGTTCGGAGCAAGGCGTGTTGCTACGCTAACGATAGCGTCATTGCCCAATCGGAGTCGTTTGCCGAAAGCTAATGAGGCTCCTAATAATAAACTAAACTAAACTAAATATGCCCCAGTCTTCCTGAAAGTGCACGGGGCGGCGGTTGGGTCCGGATCCAGACCGGAGTTCGCCTTTCGGTGACCTGGAATATAGACCATAAAACAAAACTCCATAAAAGCAGTCAAAAATCATTGGCCCTTTATCGGGTCGCACACCTGACGTAATCGAATGTTTAAAAATCTGTTTACCAGCACAAGTGCTAAAAGTATTGTCAATTTGTTTTTGTTGAATAGTTTTCTAAAATAAACCGAGTGAAGCCAGTCAGTTACAGTTAAATATTATTAGTTCGCATATGTTCATTAAAAAGATAAAGTGGGCGAACATTAAGGAAGCACAATAGTCTCTTGTATGTAAAAGTAACACTGCTATGTACTTTTAATTTCAGCAAACAAAAGCGCTATAAACTCTCCCCTGAATTTGAAGCAACACATCATGGGTGAGAACAAAACGCTGAATTCATTTGCGGGGC
Source organism: Mugilogobius chulae (assembly GCA_038363315.1). Classification (NCBI taxonomy): domain Eukaryota; kingdom Metazoa; phylum Chordata; class Actinopteri; order Gobiiformes; family Gobiidae; genus Mugilogobius; species Mugilogobius chulae. The sequence continues at coordinate 42,734,234 of CM076409.1, read as the reverse complement.
CTTCGTTTTACTCCTGGGTGTGCTCTGATTTATTGCTTCATAGTCGATGGCCAAAGTCGATAAAGCTTTTCAGGAGTGTATTTTCTGCTTGTAACAGGTGACAGAGGCCCATTGATTGCCCAGTGGGAGGTGTAGTGCAGCAGAAAGGAGAAAAGCCTGCGTATGTCTTTTTCTCGGCGAGATGAAGACGCGCTTTCAATGGATAGAAAGAGAGAGTTAATTGAAGGCAGTTGGACTTTGCACCCGACGGAAAATAATGTGAGAAGAAGATTCGTCGAGTGTCAGAACTGCAGCAGTGGTAGTAGTGTAACAAACTGTCATTATTTTAAACGTATTTCATTAGAATATAGGCTTCTTTAATCAATTATTTTAATGTTTGTGATATTTATTAACTTCTTCACTGCCAGACCTATTTTCATTTTGACCTTCCTTCCCTCCCTTTTTGTTCATTTTAAACAATATTCACAGCTCCACAACTGGAATCAGGACTGTACATCAAATGAGACCTACAAGTGTTTGCTTCCATTTATAAAAAGAATTGTTATTCTACATTAGAGGAATCTAAGGCTCACGAGCCACATTTTGTTCTTGGCCAATCCGAATGTGGCTCTTTGGCTCATTCAGAAACATTTGGTCCTCCACACTCTCTCTCTTTCTCTCTTATTCGGAAGCACACAACTGTCAGTGCAGTGTCACAGCAGAGCTATTTAACAGACAGACCGTTTCTTTGAGAAGGATTTCCCAGTGATATTCTGTGAAACTGGAGCTTCATTTTGGTCCTTATTTTGTGCAGATCCGCTCTATATCCACAGAGAAAAGGTCCAAAATGTACAAAGAAATAAAACATGAGAAATCTACTGTTCACAGCCGTGGCTTTTGTCTGAATGTGACATAAAACAGAAGTTTACACACCGACCTGACAGAAGTGTGTGCAGCAGTGTTTTCTCTGTTCTGATGATCACACAGGACAGTCCTGAGTCTGACTGACGCTCCTAAATCTGGTCAGCATTGAGTTATTGATTTACAGTACAGACGAAAAGTTTGGACACACTTTCTCATTCAAAGAGTCTTCTTTATTTTTATGACTATGAACATAATAGATTCAAACTGAAGGTATCTAAACCATAAATGACCCGGGAGGAGTGTGATGGTTTGTTGCATCAGATGAGCTGGCCTCCACAGTCACCAGACCTGAACCCAATCCAGATGGTTAGGGGTGAGCTGGTTCGCAGAGTGAAGACAAAAGAATTTCCAGAGTGCTGCTAAGCATCTCTGGGAACTCCTTCAAGACTGTTGGAAGAGCATTTGAGGTGACGACCTCTTGAAGCTCATCAAGAGAATGACAAGAGTGTGCAAAGCAGTAATCAAAGCAAAAGAACCTAGAATATGACATATTTTCAGTTGTTTCACACTTTTTGGTCATGTATTATACTTTGACATGTGTTTATTCATAGTTTGGATGCCTTCTGTGTGAACTGACAATGTTCAGAGTCACGAAAATCAAATTTTAAAAGTCTCTGAATGAGAAGGTGTGTCCAAACTTTAGGTCTGTACTGTATGTATTTTAATTATAGTAAAATCACATAATCACATGAAAATATTACATCTAAAACACACCAAAATGCAGGAAATTGCACAGAAACTTAAAAAATTATCCTGGGGGAGAATTCCCCTAGACCCCCCCGAATTACATCAAAACCATGTAATACAAAAGCATATTTTTGATGAAGGGCTTACAGTGTCTGATTCTATGTAATTCAATACAAATGTACTTTGGTGGTGACAGTAGGTCGATTCATGCTTTGGCTCTTCAAGGATGACAGCTGTAAAATTCAGGTCTTGGCCTCTGACTTGTTCGCCATCCCTGTTTGACATTAAGCTATTTTTATCAGCATTTGAAAATTCTTGCCTTCATTAGATTTCAGTGTTTGATGGCAAACTTTTAAGATAACGTTTTTTTTTCTAAACCAGACTTGATGGCAGTGTTATTTTCCTCTGTTCTACTTTTTGGTGAAAGAATATAAGCTACTACAATTAAATAATGTCTTTAGGATAAAAAAAAGTTTTGCATGATTAAAACAATGAGGACGAGTGTCTTATTCATCCAACAAAAGCTGTGTCACAGATGAGAAGGCAGCAGCACTTTTCTACATTCTGATGCAGATTATATAGATTTAGCCTCTTTCATGAAGCATAGATTATATTTAACCCTACAAACATGAAGAAATACAGTAGTTTGACTTCCTCTGACACTTTCCACTCGCTCACAGAAGAGAAAGTTTCTAGACTTGCTGCATGTGTCCTAGTCCAGTAGGATCGTCTTTTCTTCAGTTTAAAGATCAAATATCTGCTCTAAACTTACTCAACAATGTTTTTAGTCCAAGATTTTTTTCCTCTAATCTGTTTGAAAAGAAAGACGACCTTCAGAATCAGCTGATCAGGTAAACACTGCCTAAAAATTGTTCCCCAAAATGTGTTTTTAAGCTTTTATCACGGCTGTTCGGAGCAAGGCATGTTGCTACGCTAACGATAGCGTCATTGCCCAATCGGAGTCGTTTACCGAAATTGAGTCAAGTTGTTAGCTTGGCTGTATTCTCATTATTTAACCAGTCAGAAACGGCTAAAAATGTTCTGTCGGTTGATCATATGACATAAAGTTGTTAAAAAAGTTTCATATTATTTCCAAAGTTTAATGGAAACGCAAATACTGTAAATTTGTCTGGAGGAAGTGATGACTAGACTGCTCTGTAAAGACAGACAGCCCAACTTTAAACATGACTAAAAGCTCACACTGCTCAAAATACATCTGCCCTTTAAACAAACCCTTCTGAAGATCCTTTTATCCAGAAATATGAGCGATCCTCCCGGTTGGTATTTGGAGATCGGAGGAGGACGGAGCAGACCTTCTGTGTTCTGAGGTTCCCCAGAGTCTGATGAGGCTTCAGACTGACCGAAGGTAGAACATCTCGTCTCCATCCTGTCTGAGCGTGTGTCACTGTGGAAAGCACTGTTCTGTGGGCAGCTCATCTGAAACGAGTCTGTGTGAGTCACTAACAGCACAGGAACATCGAAAACTGCACCGACTTTTAACTTGGGTTTGGACGATAGCTTAAAATACAGTGGAGCTGGCGTTGGAGTTGCAATAGGCAATCCAAGAAAAGTATACGGATACAAACTGAAAGACCTGTGTCTAGATTAAAGTAGAAAGTAGGTAGTGTTTCCCATGGCACACTTGAAAATACGACCAAAAGGGCCATTTTGAGGAAACAAAAAATATTTAATGTATGTCAGCTTTAATTTATGTCATTCTGTTTTGTTTAGTTTTTTTTGCTTTGTGATTTTTGACAGTCACGAGTTGCGTTTTTTAGTTGGGTGTACTCACCCAACAACTTGACTTTTCTCCTAGCCTAGGGTTGGCACCATTGTCACTCCCCAAATGTACAATCACAAAGTCAGTTGTCCCATCTTCCTCCGTCACTCTGTCCCGAAGAAGCTGTATTACAGTATAATTTCATTTCCTGCTTTAAAACTTGCATCGGACGTCCATCATCAACACAGTCTCGTGCGTGAAGCAGGACCCCGCAGCAGCACAGAGCGCCTGCACCTGCCTATGCACAAGCCCGTGGAGGGCTACGCACATACTCAGAACTACTTTACGTAACATAATTTTCTGTATTTAGCGGATATCGCATGAATTAGGAAGTATTTTAAGATTCTGATCATTCTTTTGTGGCTTTGATCTAGTCAGTGGCTCGTTATTCTATTAACAGTAGGCTCTGGCTGAAATGAGGGACAGCAGTTGCCCCGATACGGGCAAATATATAAAGGCCATATAGTGGGACGTCTCGCCCAAATCGGGACGGTTGGCAACCCCACACTAGCCTTAAATGATATACAGCTAAGTTACTGAAAACCTTTAAAATCTGCTCCAATGTAAAAACCCTGTTTACCACAGAATGGTACAAATCATGAGAAGTAAAGTCAGGCAAACTTGTACATTGAATTTATTCGGCAAACAGGAGCAGGAGGAAGAGGTCATGCATCAGCTAGCATTCATTAGCTTTTCCAAATACCTTATTTTGTGTACGTCTAAAAGACGTCCTACTTCCACTGACACTGTACTGAACATGCACTAGAAGCATCCACTGCTTTCTTTATGGAAAAATAAGGAAATATGTGAGAATCTGTCTGTTTTGCGCTCCCTGTAAAGCTGCGTACATGCACCATGGTGCACCTGCGTGATCAATGACGTAGGTGCAAAGCGCAAAATAATAAAAAATTCCCTTAAACTGCACTTGTTTGAGCAGATTTCCTCGTCGTGTTTGGAAAAATGAGCGGTGGAAACTTGCATTACGTTCAACCAATCAAAATGTCAGAAAAGTTATGATTGGTTATTATTGTCGTTTAAGCCAATCAGCGCCTCTTCTCTGTCTGGCTTCTTTTACTTCCCAAAACAAACTTGTCAGCTCCTCTTATGACTTAGATTACACATTACTCAAAAAAAAATGACGCCGTTATAGTTTAACGCTGTTACTCCCAACACTGCCCACTAATGACTGAAATGCAAACTTAAGGCATATTTTGATGTCTTATATCCGTTATTATTGTCAAAAAATAAAATGTGCCCAAATCACCAATACATCTTTTTAGACTGGAGAGAAGAGAAATTGTGATGTCTGGTGTCAGGTGCTCTTCTAGGATGAGCCATGCAATGTTAGATTGTTTTTAGTTTTGAGACTATTTTACTCACTTTTTGTAGATTTGGGGTCACTTGTTCTGGACTTTTTTTTTCTAAAGGCTTGGTCGCATGTTGCTTCCTGAAAACCTGGCAACACTGATTTACTGTTGTAAATATTAACCATTACATTTTATAATGTTATGTAAACTATTAAATGGTGATTATTATGCTTGCATTCTTTCATAGATTGAAAAGTGATGTCTTTTTCCAGGCACACCTGACAACACCTCATGGCACACTGGTGGAAAATCCCTGAAATTAACTTTGTTGCCTGAATAGCATGTGACTTAAACATTAGAAACTACTGATCAATCAGGACCAGTTATTCAGAGAGAAAACAAGCAAACTAGCCCTGGCAAAAAAAAAAAAAAAAACCCCAAAACAAGTGACCTCAGCCCCTCAACAAAAAAGTCATTAAAGTAATCAATTAATTAAGCATTATGCATCACAGCACAGCTAGAGTTACTGAATTTTATATGTTTAAATAGTATTTGATCACTAATAAAGATTTTAAAGAATGAAAATATGCTAAAAATTCATATTTATGTGAACCAAACCTGAAAAAATAGTGAAAAATGACCTTGTTTGTGACATCAAAGTGCTGCTCAGGGGCAAGCCCAAAAAAAAACCCCACAACCCGTGACTGTCAAAATTCTTTACCAAAAAGAAGCCCAACGTTGCTATAAAGGAACAGATTTGGCAATTCTAGGAACATAGTTCTCTTTAACTCATGGCAACTACTTTCTCAGACATATGATTCTCAGTCATGGTGCAGAATAAGAAGTTAGTTTCAATCACAAAGTGAGAATAGACTCATGATGCATGAGCTCGTGTCTGTCATGGTGCAACGTCAGTTCGTTCAAGCTCAAACATGTTCCTGACTCCAAATCAGCTTCAGGCTCCAAGAAACCAAGAATACATGAGACAGTCATGTGAGGCTCATTCTGCTTTCTGATTGGATAATCCTTGAGAATCAAAACAACCAATCGAAACACTCACAAATTAACATCGGGGGTATTCCATGAATCGAGATGAAGCCAAAGCCTGGCTTATTTGGCATATTTGGCGTTTTGGAATCTCCATTTCCGTTCCACTAATGCAGTTAGCCAGAGTTGGCTCTACGTTGCCTTAGTAACATGTACGCAGTCAAAAACCCCTTTTTATCCTGCACACTTCTACACTTGTGTAAATCTCTGTCTGTTCAAACACAACTTATAAAGTCATTTTTTATTCACTTGACGTTGGCACCAAAGAGCAAGTCTCGCCATTTTTTTTCTTATTTATTTATTTTTTTAGCTGCTCTAAAAAGTTTATAGGAGCAGACGTCAAAGTGACTGCACAAAAAGACACATATTTAACTGGAAAATTAACTTGTACATGCATCTGGACAACATAGGATTTCCCACAGACAAGCAGCTATTTCTCTAAAGGATGAAGCAATGAAAGCAGGACTAAAGTATGAGAGCAAGTCGTGGAGTCGTGCTGCTGCTTTTACCACAGAAGCATTTCATCACATCTCTGTCCCTCACCTCTGACCCTGTCACACTACGTCCACACATCCTCTGCTCTGATTGGTCAGTTCTGACCCTGTCACACCACGTCCACACATCCTCTGCTCTGATTGGTCGGTTCTGACCCTGTCACACCACGTCCACACATCCTCTGCTCTGATTGGTCGGTTCTGACCCTGTCACACCACGTCCACACATCCTCTGCTCTGATTGGTCGGTTCTGACCCTGTCACACCACGTCCACACATCCTCTGCTCTGATTGGTCGGTTCTGACCCTGTCACACCACGTCCACACATCCACTGCTCTGATTGGTCGGTTCTGACCCTGTCACACCACGTCTACACATCCTCTGCTCTGATTGGTCAGTTTTGACCCTGTCACACTACGTCCACACATCCTCTGCTCTGATTGGCCAGTTCTGGTTGTGAAGACTTGCACTACGACTTTCTGACAACTGCAGAGGGACTAGCTCCACATGAGGTGTGGAAAACCGCCCATTGCATTAGAAAACGAAGAGCCTGCTCACAAATACGTTGATAAATCCTCTGGATCTCCTCTGCAGTAAACAGCCTCGTAAAAGGTTTTCTGCAAAGTTTCCATAGTTGTAATGCACACAGCCAGCGTTTTGCCTCCATCATAGAGAAGTGGGTGTTTCTTTGAAACGTTTCACGACACGCGCAAAGGGTCAATATTTGCAATGCCATATACTGAATATCGCACGATATGAAAAAGCGTAAAATAGATTTCGTTCAAGTTACTAAAGTCATTAAGTTTAGAGCTTGGACTTGAGAAAGGTTAAGAATATGATAACAACACATCTTTACAACCACTATAGAAATGAACTGGGTTTAAGCAAAATACGCGTGAAATCGTGCTAATCTATTGAACTGTCCTGTTATGTCGTGGTATGTATAAATGCTTGAATGCAAGACTGAATCACAAGAAGCAGAGCTGAATAGAGCCAAGAAGCGACTAATGGTGAAAAGCTAATAATGAAGACTCACTGTAAAGCATCTAGTTTTCAATGCAAAGAAGTTCTCTGCAAAGTAATGCCCGAGCCTTAACAAAAGACGCTTTTCTGAGGACGCCATTGTCAGCAGTGATTCATTCTCCTTCTACTTGAGCAGTTCTATCCTGGCTTTATGTCTCCAGTCCCTCACAATGCTCACCAATTACAGAAAACATGGCTGGCTTGTTACCGGAGCTCATGGTCTCTCCTCCGAGCAGCGCCTGGCAACATGCCGCGCACAAAGCATGTTCTCATTAGAAAGACTTACAGCGGTACAGTCTGACTTTTCTCTCATTTCTTGTCTGGTCAGAACAAGCAACGAAAGCTTAAAGAAAACTGGTTATGTAAAATCGACTTTTCTGAGTCTTTTTCTTGTACAGCAGGATCACAGTTTTAAACAGTTGCTTCAAAGAGAGACCTATTGGATCTATTGTCTTCAAGCTAAAACCTACCTTGGGCTAAACAAGGAAGTGGACTTTTCTTCATTTTTGTAGCTCTCCTTTTGGAACTAATGAGCAATAAATGTGCAAATACATATACATATACTGAGACTTCAAAAAGTTCTGCAATCTAAAAACTGTTCTTATCTGCAAATGAAACTATATAACAGACTAGATTCCTGGTGTCTTCCTTCGAATGGATTAAGACTAGCGATGGAACAATATACAATATTATCGCTAATCGTGATAATTAAAGGCAGCGATTAAATAATTGTGCCGTTTTTTCATAATTGTGATCATCGTATGTGACGATAATTGTCATTACAGCAGCAGGCGAGCGTCTGTGGCTTCATATTACACTGTTCAAATGTTAGTTCTGATGTTTGGCCACAAGGGGGCTCTCTCCCACAGCAATAAACTTTTCATTGTTTATTTGACACGGCAGCATGCACGGCACGGTAGTGTGGCTAAGCAGTCAGTCTGTGGAGGTGGATACAGGTGATTCCACATATTTACATTCTTCTGTCAAGAAGCTGAACTCTGATGTGAGGGATTATTATGGATATAAAAGACAAGATCAACAATCTGATGAGCCACAAGTCTGTAGAGCTGAGAGAAGTGCCGCTCCGAGAGAAAACACGAGCTGTAGCTAGCACATTAGCCAGACAACAACGCTGCAGAGTTTACAAAACGTGAGTCTAAGAAAACATCCAACGTAAGTAACATAACACACGCAGAACACGCGAAGTATAATGTGCAGTTTGTGTGAGTTTGCAATAACAGAATAATCAGTGTATGTGGGTTTGTCATATGTGCTAGCGCTAGGTTAATTTTGCCGATAAGTGTCGGTAGCAGTGGTGCGCTGCTTACTAACATCATAGATTATACTGAATGTAATAAAGTGAGTCGACTAACAGCGTCTAAAATCTGTGACTGCTGTGAAACTAGTAACACTCCGTATAATGACTAAACAAAGACAAGCATTTGGTTTGTGTGTTAATGTTTGAATGGAGCCTATACAAAAGTAATTACTGACTCTGAGACAAAATTTATAGATTTTTGCTCAACATGGTCAAATATTTGTTCACTTTGAGTCATTATTGATTGCACTCATTGTTGATTGCACTCAGGCCAAAATACAATAAGTAGGCTACTTGTCCAAACACATGCATATTGTGTGTTTATGAGTTTTTTAGGGACTTTAAATCTGTGCACTTTTCCAGTGGGTTAAAAAACAATAATAGTGAAAAGACAAACAGTGAGCTCTTTCAGGATCTGCAAGCAATCAGGTGTTCTTCGGATGAGGCCAAGAACACCTGATAAAGGTCCTTTATTTAATCATGGATGCGTTTCAATACAGCAAGGCCTTTGTCAGGACAATTTCATGAATGAAAAATGGAGGCAGCCCTACATAAGCAGCCTAGGTCATGTGACCAACCAGCGTTGCCAAATAAGGCAAGCTCACAATTTCAATACAAAGAAGATATTCACATCGAAACATATCTGTGGTGGCTTCCTACCAATTTATCTTTGAGTGTTGGAGGATGCCTGAAAGAAAATGTTTGTTATTCTGAGAATGTGGAGCCCAGTACAGACCATATAGTACAGACCAAAAGTTTGGACACACCTTCTCATTCAATGAGTTTTCTTTTTATACAGTATATATGTATACTGTATATGTATGTACTCTACTCTCAGCAGCTTTCAGTGGGGTTGTAAAGTAAAAGTAGTCATCATTTGAAAACAAACCAACCACAAACATATTTCTTACATATGTATAAGTAGATCACAAAAATCAGTGGCACATGTGCAGCAGCACTTTTCAATTGATTGATTGAATGAATATGTAAACATCAGGTTGTGTGTGATAACAGCCTGTTCTCGCAGATATGCGTGTCTATACTAGGCAATTTGAATGCCATTTATATTTTTTGCCTGTGTATTTTACACGTTTCTGTCCCAGTTAATTTCTATGGTGACTGTAAAGACATGTTATTATTCATGAATACTAACACAATCCTAATCCTAACTTTAACCAACTCCAAGCCTCAGACCTAAACATAGCAGTTAATCCCAAATAAAACATCCTGTGGGGGTATGGACACGCCAGAAAAACAAGGCAGAAGCATCATCATGACACACAACCTATCATGACATGTAGGTCTATTTTGCCCTTTTGTCTTAGCCATGGTCTTAATTATTCCTCTGTTGGCCACTAGTGGCTCTCTCCAGGCGCTATACTCTGTCAGTGTAGAAGGTGTGGCTCCAGCCAGATGTGGGGGTGCAATTTCCTTCAGTGAACCTGAGATGTGTCAAGTCTGTGACAAGTGCAAGCAGCTGCATTAAGATCACAGGCAAAAGAGAACTGTAGCGGCAGCTTCAGTTTGGGAAAAAAAGTGTAATAATAGAAATCTATTTGGGGAAAGTCTATTCATATGACAGACTTTAACAACTTTGTCTAAAAATTGTCTTTTCTTTTACATAAAGCCTGTTGACTTAATAAAAAGATCACTTGTCACAGGCGTGACATATCCCTGTTGGCCACTTCCCAGGTTCACTGAAGGAAATTGCACCCCCACATCTGGCTGGAGCCACACCTTCTACACTGACAGAGTATAGCGCCTGGAGAAAGCCACTAGTGGCCAACAGAGGAATACTTAAGACCAAGGCTAAGACAAAGGGAAAAATAGACCTGTTGATCTTGACACGCAAGGCATGAGAATACGTTGGTGGACTCTTTACGGCATTGTCAGAACAATCCAATGGTTTCATTTTATTTTGAACAAGAAAATATGAAATTTTATTTAAAAAAATACTAATGTGGACACCAAACTGTCATTTTGGAAATGTTGTTGTGTGAAAGAAAAGTCACATGACCAGGACCATGATGCATCAGGATGTTTATCAGGAGTCACTCTACTGCAGAAAGTCAAACGTGTGAATAAAGTCACTGATAGAACCTTCCAGAGCAGCTGAAGTGACTGTTACACCAGGGTCACAATGTATCCTTATGGGTTTGATCAGTTTTGTGTTTGCCATAGTTTTTTTTTTACTCGATACATGGGGGAAAAAAACACAATACGGCTCATTTAAACACAGCCTCGTCAACCCCCACTGTGTTTTGCTCAAAAGTGCAAAGATACAAACCTTTCCCCTGGCTCTTGCTCTCCTAAAACATCCACTCTACCACCAACACTCCTAGTTTCAAAAGTTGCTTAAAGTTAGCAGAGCGTTTGTTTCTCCTCTGCCCTCTTGATCCGAAGGTAAGCTGCACCTCGCTGGCCTCTACAAGCTGCTCCGACTGTTTGCTATTCTCCCCGGTTTCCTCGGACCATTTGCATACACACAAAATCACCAGATCAATGACACTGTGTTGATCCGGAGAGCTTTGAAAAATGAGGCGATATGGGAGCCTCGCGCTGGTCTTACAAATGAGCGAGTTTGCATTAGCTTCGGACGGAGTAACAGGTTGTAGACGTTTGGAGGTAGAATCACAAAAACGGCGGGGCTTGTTAACAGTGTGGTGGTGTAAGCCGGACAATGGTTCTGCATGCTGTACAGTTATATTGGATTGAAGTTTCATGTGAAAATCTTAACATTCTACAGGACAATGTTTAATACAGAAGTTTGGTTGCTAAAACAAATCTTGTTGAAAGACTAAAAGAATCACCAGATTTACTTTTTTTAATTTTATTTTTTAATTATTATTTTGATATTTTATGTCATGTTATTACCTCTTTCACTGCTCTGACCCTTCTTCCTCGCCAGGCTTTTTTTGCTAATTTTAAAGAATATTCACAGCTCCGCAAAACTTTGTACAACTAGAATCATGATATGCTGTACATGTATAACCAATTGAAACAACAGAAGTTCACTTGCTCCACCTGGACCTGACCATGGAGCCCGATCTCACAAGAAAGCGTACAACATGTAAATTAGGTATGATTAGCACAAGTTCACAGCTGTTTTGCGTAATTACAGTACGCATCACAGTCCCCATTCATTTCACATCTAGTGAGACTGTATTGGACCGTGAGAGGTCTCCAGAGTTCACCTGGACCTGACTGTGAGAGGTCTCTTATTCCGGTTTCCATCTCAAATCTTCCAGCTAAGGCCCTGACCAAGCCAAGCACAACATCATGGAGATGGTCCCGAACGCTGTTCAGCTGTACAGACGCCCCATTGGGGGATGAATAAACTTGTGGTCTTGTGATGCCAGCAGTCTGGTACTAACTCATGCATATACCAGCCTGAGTGTGCAACACAGTCTCACTAGATGGCGTACTTTTACCACGACACAAAAACAGCGTATTTTGACCACGAGTTCACAGCTATTTTTAGTACTTATGTTACACCGTGCATTTAGCACGATACGAAAAAGAGTAAAAATGACATGAGATTTCACAGCGTTAAAAAAACACGAGTTTTGGTTGCAGCCACGTGGGGACGTTTTCATCAGGTGAAACCGGTAAGTTTAGGCATAAAGTTACTAAAATTGGTAAGATTAGGTCTGGGGATTGGGGCAGGTTAAGATTAGAATCAGGATTTCATTAATTTTCATAAATAAGAATACGTCTTAACAACCACCATTGAAATGAATGGGGACTGTGACGCGTACTATAATTACCCAGGACAGCTGTGAACTCGTGCTAATCATACCTAATTTACATATTGTGTAACGTTGTGGTAAATGTACGCTTTCTTGTGAGATCGGGCTCGAGTGTGAGTGGCCACTGCATCCAGATGTTTCTGAATAAAAAAAAAAGAAAAAGCAACACAGGAAAACTTAAAATCTGCTATATCCGACCACTACAAAAAAGAAAACCACATTATGGACTGGGACAATGCAAACATAATTGGGACAGAAAAACACAAATACAAACGATGGATACGAGAGGCTGTTGAGATCAGGAAGCGAGGCACAATGACCATCAACATAGACGAAGGAGCTTTTTCTTTGGCTCACACGTGGGACTCTTCTCCAGAGACCACCAGGCAGGGGCAGACGTGGACAGTCCAACAGATCTGTCAAACTGGCCACGCCTGCAAGATTCTATTTGACACACGTCACAACACCAGACTTCACCTCTGACAAAGGCGGAAGTCTTTAGCCGGAACTGTCAGGTAAATGAGCACAGCTTTTTACAAGAAAAATAAAATTAAACTAAGAAGAAGACAGAATGAAAGTAAATGGTTAGATTGCATTAAAGCTACTTTAGGGCTGCAGTAGGGGTTAAGCACTGATGTCTTCCGTTCTGAGTTTGACAGAGGTCGCTACATCTGGTGGCGTAGTCCAAATGCGATGGACATCAGACGAGGGTTTTTGGGCTTATCCTGAAGCAATCTTCTAAAAAAAAGTTCTCTTTTGTCTTCTGTTGTAGACGCAGCGATGGCTGTAACAACAGGAAAAGTGCAGGCTCATGAGCACAGCAAGTCCCGGTATGTGCGCAGAGCTTTAGTTCATGGAGTTCGCTCACACTTTCACGTTTCCTTATGAAAACTCAGAAGCTGCACTTTTCCTGCTGGAACAGCCATTGCTGCATCTATAACAAATGACAAAAGAGAACTTTTTTTTAAGAGGATTGCTTCAGGTAGGGTGACCACCTCAAAAACTCCAAAAAGTGGGCCAGGTTTGGGGATTTGGTGGGACTTGGTGGGACGGACTCGACAAATGATATCATTTTTTATAATAATTTTATAAATATAATAATTTGAACTGAATATACTGTTTTTAACTAAAATATACAGAGATCAAATACAGATGTGACTGGAATGTTGTTTTGAATGTCCTGAGCGGGAGTCGAACCCAGGTCTCCCGCACGACAGTCGACTGACAAACGCATTGAGCCAAAGGGAGCTCCCCTTGGCCCAGTTTGTGTGTTGGTTCTTATACTTTAGGGAGGGAGTTTATCCCCCAACTACCACACTTCTCCAACTTGGTACCTTGTGTGGGTTATGTTGGTATCGGTTACACAGATGCATATAGGATATTTTGAAATGTATACAAGATTTTCTGAATAATAAATTATGAATAGCCTACATAGATAATTGTCTTTAATGAAATATTAGGCTGTTTAAAACTGGTAGTCGTTTTTTTGGTTTAAGATAGGCCTAATTGTTTGCATTGATTAAGAAGTTGTTGTTATAGTCATTTCCCTCAGTGGTTGATGGACACAAACTGCACAGCACTGCGCTCTTTCAGCGTCTCCTTCAGTGTTCAGACTCATGAGTGTGTTTCAGTGATTGGACCTGCAAACTCTCCTTTTCTTTGCCTCGCTGGCGATTGTTTCGTCTCCCCACACGGGTTTGCCTTTCTCCTTCGCTGTCGCCGCTAAGACTGAAGTTGAGTTTTCCTCGCAAATGGTGCGCTGGACCAGCGGCGCGCAGACTGTTGATTGACTTGCGGTGCAGCTTATCACACGAACGCGAATGGCGCCGTAAGTGTTATATTCGCTGTGTTCGATCACCAAAGAAAAAGCGGGACACGGATGTGATATGCGGGACGCGGGACACAAGCCTAAAAAGAGGGACGGTACTACCAAAAGCGGGACAGGTGGTCACCCTAGCTTCAGGACATATTAATGTAGCACCCTATGTCTATCTGAGACTGGAAAATAATAGTGCATAACCCCTACTCAGATAAATTGTAAAAAAAAAAACAGTTTACGGCAAAAACAAGATTCTTCCTCCACTTGTTCCATTTTACATTCTGGGCAGAATAATTACTGTGTGCATCTGCGTAACAATGATGCCCTTTCACCGCAGCAAACTTTAAATCGTTAACTCCACGTGTTCACATTCAAACACTATAATTTCACAACAACGATCAGCATTAGCATGTTGTTGCCGAATACTTCTCTGCTACGTTTTAATAAAAGCGCAGTACAACTATAATCACCATAATTACTTATTATACATCTTCTTTTCATTTTAAAAACACATCCGCCGTTACCATTTTCTTCCAGGGCGATTGTATCTCAACTGAACCCAAGCTGAAGTGTTTAGCCTGCAATTTTCTCATCAAGATTTGTAAATTACATGTGTCTTACGTTGATCTCGCCGGCAGAGCAAAACATGCACTCAACTCAGAGAATGAATTAAAAAGAAAAAATAACAAACTGTGGTAAGTGGAACAAGCAAGCAATGGAACAGATTAACTTGAGGTAAAAAGTAGCCGTCAACAAGGCTTTTGTCCGTGTAAGATTGCACCGGGTAAAATGAAAAGTCCTCAACAAAATAGATTGGTGCAGTTTGAAGTGGCTGCGTTTGTTGTTTTGTTTATTTTAGAAAGTATTTAGCCATTTGCGTCACTATTTAAGGAGAATGTTTTTGTGTGTGTGTTTTTTTATGTATTTAATATTAATGGAACCCCCGTATCAAATCCGTAAAGTGATAACTGAGGATTTCCTAATGACATAAAAAGTCAATAAATATGAATTAATGAGTTGATAAAACATGATAAAAACGGTTAAAAGGTGTGATTTTTAAATTAGAAATAGTATTCATTCACACAAACAGTTCATAACTTAGATTTTTTTAGTTTTAAAAGAGGAACTGTGTATATATATAATTTTTTGTTATGTTAATAAAGTTTTTCAAAAGCCCTCCCCTACCCTGCGTAGCTATGACAGCGGCCTGTTCACAGCAAAGTGGAACAAAGCAGGAAATAGAAAAGCTTCAGAGGAAAAGTAAAGATATTTTGGTGAGTTTTGTTTTGTATTTCACCCTCTTTTGTAGAGTTTTATCTGCCGTGGTAAAGACGTTTGAGGTCAATTTAATTGTGTCAAAGACGACAAAAACATTATAATTGTGGAGTGTAATTGTATTTTATGTTTTTGAGCTTGAATTTATTTGGATTTGTGTATTTTGAGTACTTTTTAATTGTAAAATATTAAAGCTAAGCGACCTTGATTGTAAATTAGCAGTCGTCATTTTCAGTTTTCTTAAAGTCATCTAGGCATAAAACAGGAATCCACTTTATTTGAGAGGATTTTATTTGTTTTTATTATTTGAACTAAATTTGTTTTCTTTATGGCCTGTTGTGTAGGCCAGATTTTGGAAGGTGTTTAAAGAGAGCCCTGATACGGACTTTTCTGGCTCTCCCTTTACCCTTCGAGAGGCGAGCCTGCCCAGTGTGTGTGGTGCAGGGACGGTCTACAGGGCGAAACGTGATCCTTTCCTACACAACTACAAAATAATCCAGGGCTGCGGTATGAGGAATGAACATTTTTATTGAAGATTTAAAACTTGCCGACAATGTGATGAAAACAACAAATATAAACGCTGGATCAAGGAGGCCATTGAGAACAGAAAGTGGGGCACCAACTGCGACAACGGGGCATTTCTCTTATCCCACACCTGGTGACTGTCCTGAAGATGGCTCGCTGATAGCAGCCGAACCATATCGACAAGGTAAATACATCAAACAGATTGTCTTTTAAAAGAAAGTTGTGAAATAAATGAAGACATAACGAACGTTGTAACCTGAGTGGTCTCTTCATTGAGGTCTGCAGTCAAATGTCTCTCGAACTTTTACCAGTTTTGAAAATATTTCTAAACACTTATTGAGTTCATTGTTTTCTCGTCATTATGCTTAATCTCGCATCAGAATAGATGCATGTTTGAGTATTGTCTTATTAAAATTAACATAGCCTACTCTTTAATTCTGTTTTAAAAGTCCTTGATTTTTTTATACTGAAAAATGTCCCTGATTTTTTTTTCAATGAAATAACTTAAAATCATCTCCTAGCATTACAAAACAAGAAATATCATAAAATCAGCTAACCTGGCCAGCCAGACGGTTTTCTCTTGCGATATTTGTCAATTCACAAACACGAGATAAACCATCTGGTTGTCCAGCCGCCCGATTGGTTTGAGAGTTTGAAACAGCGGTGATTCAGCCCAATCACATTGTAGCAGGGCGGGCTAAGATGGCTGTTAGAGCCCCAGCGCCAAGTCTAGTTCAAGCTAAACAAAGATGGCGGCTCCCGTGGATGTACGTGTTTCTGTTGCTTTTGATGCGGTTTTAGCAGAAATACGGAGTAATTTCATTTTGAAAGAACAGCCGTATGTGTGACACTTGTTCTACACCATTATGAGTTAATGCTGTGATTGGCTAAGCACAAATAAGGTCGACCAAACAAACACCAGTCAGCTCGAAGTATTTGACTAAACGCCCCGCCTTTTCCCAAACGCTTTCAGTGAGTCAAGTTCCAGATGGCGACTGTGGAAGATCTCAAATCGTAGTTCAACACAGATCCATGTGACGTGAGCCAGGTTAAAAATCAGCTAGACGTTAAGAAAACAGAAAGTTACTTATGCAAACGAAAACTTTCTAACCTTCGACCTTTTGATCAAACTGAGTCCAACAAAGTGCAGGATGTGATCTAAGTGCAAAAAGTTAGATCCAAACTTAAGAATCAAAACCATCGTCCCGTCTTGTACTCCAGATCTCCAGGAGTTATTTTAGTGTTTTGAAGTGCACCTCGTGGACACCAGCCTGGGACGGTTTCTGTCTGAAATGTCACTGCACATCAACAGCAAATCTGTCTTGGGTTTTGTGCTGCGGGAAGCGTCTGGGGAGGGGAAGTGATGCCATCGCCGCGTGTTCTGCTCTTCTTACGTTCAGACGGTAAACACTTTGACGTGTGTGGACTGAGCCAGGTTCTGCTGTTGAAGACTGACTAAGTGGCACAATGAGCTGGAATCACATCAGACTGCGGTGAATAATGCAGAAACATTACAATAGATTTGGACAGTGTGTGAGCTTTTTTGGAAAGTTTGCCCACTTATGGTTCCAAAACTAAAATCTTTTTGTCGAAAAGGGGGATGTCAAACTCAAATGGAGCTGGGTCTGACACGATCAAAGATGGAGTAGGTCTGGGGCCGCATCTAAAATATTGGTCTACCTGTGTTATATTCAAATATGACAATTCGGACATCTAAATCTTTTTATACCATAGTGTAAGCCCACATTTATATTGTATTACATCACAGTCTGTAATGTAATACAAGCGTATATTTACCACGACACAAACACAGCATAGTACGAGCGCGATTTCACGCCTTTTTTGCGTACTTATGTTCCGCCGTAGATAGAACACGATATGAAAAAGAGTAAAAACTACATGAGATTTAACAGCTTAAAAAAACACACACGAGTTTTGGATGAAGGAACATGGGTTACTAAAATGGGTACGTTTTAACCTGGCTCACACCAGATGGATCTGTGTTGAACTCCGATTGAGTTCTTCCACAGTCTCCATCTGGAACTTGACTCTCTGAAAGCGTTTGAGAAAAGGTGGGATGTTTAGTGAAATACGTCGAGCTGATTGGGTGAGCGGCCTACCTTATTTTGTTTAGCCAATCACAGCAACGAATCCTAATGGTAGATCCAATGTCTGCATGGGATAGAAAAGACATAATTTCATATTTCTGCTAAAACCAAATCAAAAGCAGCAGAATGTAACCCGTATCAAATAAGCTGTTTTATTTTTGCGGGTCCACTTCCTGCTGTGCCCAAACTCCCCACTTCCTTCAAGTTGCGGGGTCACAGAGTTCACTTCCCTCTCCTCCGTCTCCGCTGTGGCATGGTCGGCTTGATCAAACAAATCGCTGGAACTTCCTAAATACTTACTTTTACTGTTCGAACTTTAGAGCCTCTGTGCATGTTTGCTGTCGGGCCGTGCATAGGGTGGTGCTTTCTGCCCACGCAAATCAAGGTCAGGTTTTTTTTGGGGGGGGTGGAACCCTAATGGACTGAAATGAACTCAACACAACACCAGATGGCGAGCTAAGGCCAGACATTTTTTTCCTTTTATCCGCCGCATTTTTTTTTTTCCCCCGTTACGAACCTTGAACTTTGAATTTTTTTGCGCTACGCAACCTGTGGATTATTGCGCTCTGAAAAACTTTGAATTTTTGCGCTACGCAACCTGTGGATTATTGCGCTTTACAAAAACTGAACTGTTCACTCCACGGACTGAATATTTTTGTTGGTTGTTTTCTTTTATTTTATTGTCAACAATATTGTCTCATACAAGAAAAATAATTCATAATGCATTTTCATCCTGTTTTCATTTACAATACACTACAATAATTGCAATACTGTTTTTTTTTTGTCTTTTATTCACCACCTGGGCTCCAGAGCGATCCTTTCTTCTGTTAAGCTAACTTGTATAGCCGTAGTCAAGCGCCTGGCCTTTTAATTAGCGTTACACGAAACATCCACAGGAGTCACCATCTTTGTTCAGCTTGAATCAGACTCGACGCTAACAGCCCGTCTTAGCTCGCCCTGCTACAATGTGAGTGGGCCTCAAAACCACACTGCTGTGATGTGACTGGGCCCAAACACTGCTGATTCGGACTCCCAAACCAATCGGGCGGCTGGAGGACCAGATTATCTTGAGTTGGTGAATTCACAAATATAAAGTCATCACGTGGCTTCAACGAAAATTCATGGTTATTTTGCGTTTTGACTTTTCATAACTTATTGACGTAAAAAAAAAAAAAATACATGAGACAGTGTTGCTTTTTTGCCAGTAGACGGTTTATAAATAGGAACAGAAAAGTGTAGAGTAGCATTTCTTTTTTCTATGAAAGTGGACACATGTAGGTCTCATGGTGTACAACATGTCGTTATTCTTGTTTTGTTCTGTGAGGCTGTGAATTTGTGAAAAACCCTTAGCAGGCCAGTTGTTAGAGCTAGAAACTACTTGGAAAAGATTGAACATTTTTTTTGCAAAGTGAAAATCAGGCAGTCAGGCTGAAGCTTCATTTCAATCCAGTTACGACGCCGTAGAAAGACATAAAGCCGATTAGTTAAACTAACTTAAATCTTTGGGTTGATCTAACTTGACAATGTGAGTCAAAGATTTACAACCTAGACTTTTAAGTTAGAAGAGAGAGAGAGGGGGGGGGGGGGCAGAGAGAAGAGGAAAGGAGAGGGAGAGAGAAAGAGAGAAGAAATGGAGAGTGAGAGAAAGAGAGAGGGGAGAGAAGAAAAGAGAGGAAAAGGAGAGGGAAAGAGAGACTAGAGAGAAAGAGAGGAGAAAGGGAGAGAAATGGAGGGAGACTGAGTGAGAGGAGAAAAGGACAGACAAGATCGAAAGAGAAGGAGAGGGGGAGTAAGCAACAGAGAGAAACTAGAGAGAAAGAGGAGAAAAGGAGAGACAAGATAGAGAGAGGGGAGAGAAGGAGAGAAAGGAAGAGGAAAAGAAGAGGGAGAGAGAGACTAGAGAGAAAGAAAGGAGTGGGAAAGAGGGAGAGAAGGCAAGGGAAGAGAAATGGAGAGAGAGAGAGTGAGAGGAGAAAAGGACAGACAAGATTGAAAGAGAAGGAGAGGGGGAGAGCAAGCAACAGAGAGAAACTAGAGAGAAAGAGAGGAGAAAAGGAGAGAAAGTGAGAGATGAAAAGAAAAGGAGAGACAAGATAAAGAGGGAGAGAAGGAGAGAAAGGAAGAGAAAAAGGAGAGAGAGACTAGAGAGAAAGAAAGGAGTGGGACAGAAGGAGAGAAGGCAAGGGAGAGAGGAGAAAAGGAGAGAAAGTGAGAGAAAAAGAGAAAAGGAGAGACAAGATAGAGGAGAGAGAGAGAGGAGAAAGGAGGGAAAGAGTGAGAAAGAAAGGAAGGAAAGAAGTGGGAAAGAGGGAGAGAAGGCAAGGAGAAAGAGAGAGGAGAAAAGAAGAGGGAGAACAGAGAGAGGGAGGGAGAGAGAGAGACTGGAGAGAAAGACAGGAGAAAAGGAGCGAGCGAGGAGGGAGCTAAAGAGAGAGGGAGAGAAGAGAGGAAAAAAGAAAGAAAGAGAGAGAAGGGAGGGAAGGGAGAAATATAAAGAAGAAAGAGTCACAGAGAAAGGAGAGGAAGAGAGAGAGAAAGAGTTTGCAAGAGAGAAGTAAGTGAGTGGAGAGAGAGAGAGAGAGAGAGAGAGAGAGAGAGAGAGAGAGAGAGGTAAATGAAACAGTGAGGAGAAAAGAGGGGAAAACAGAGAGAAGAGAAAAGATGAGTGAAGCTGAGATTGGTTAAAGCCAAACAGTCCTTGTCTATGATCAAACAAACAGACTCCAGTGTTTGAAAGTGAAATGAAACCAAATGATGCATTAGGCTAAAAACCAGGTACACAATCTTTAATGTCCATGATGTGTTTTCAATATAAAACCTTTTCAGCTCCTGACAGTTATTAATACATAGTTGGAGCTGGTATAGTGTATAGTGTTCCTTCAGTCGTGCACACCAGAGGACCGCTGCAAAAGCCAATAACAGGAACTCTCTGCTGGCCTTACACAAGTCTGCAGAAGTGTACAAACTGACACACATTGTAAACAAGATTTTATTACTCTTTTCGCAGTGCAATAACGCCGGCCGAGGGACAGTCAGGAGAGGAACGTCTTGTAGGTTTCGAAGCATTCTTCGGTTCAGACAAAAAGCAGAGGTCAACTCCGGTTAAGGAAATTCATCAGTTTTGCTTGGTATTGAAAAGAGTAATGTGCTATATCAGGGTGGCAAACTGGTCAGAGGCCAAGAGCCACATTTTTCAGCTGTCATTCTTGAAAAGCCGCACCATGAGTCGACCTACTGCCACCACCAGAGGGCAAAGTACATTTTTATTGAATTACATTTACACACAGACACTACATTAAAAATTTTCTATACAACATCGTTTTGATTTAATACAGGGGGGTCTGGGGGAATTTTCCCCCAGGAGAATTGTTTTAATTTATGTGCAATTTCCTAGACATTGTGATACATATACAATTTTACCTAAATAAGTTTTTAAATCTAGATGAGGTGAATCAGGATAGAATATCTTAACTCTTTCCCTGCCAATGACGAAAATTTTCATCACAACAAACCCAATCGTAGCCTGGCTTTTTATTATATACGGCGATAGAAGGCGTTAAGACACATGTATTCTAATTCACAAGCACTAAAAAAAACAAGATGCAGTATCATAGATTCACCACCAGATGGGGTATTGCAGAAGCACAAAGGCGCAGAGGAAGTCACAAGACCTGAAACTTGTGATGGGCAGTTTGAAATGCGCTTCTTGAACAGCTTCGAAGCACTGAAGCGCATGCGCTTCGGATCACTGCTCCGAATTCTGGTTTAAAAACAATGATCACGTGACCTCTGCGGTTCATGATCCGCTGCTGTAACAGGAACGTTTCACTAGAGGCTTTTGACTCGATTCTAAGTTTGGCTGATCGGGCTAGTGACAAATCACAAAACGGCATGAGCAGTTTCAGACCACGCCCAAAAGTTTAAAAGGAACTTTGCCGCTTTTAGAAATTGTGGGTTTGTGAGAGGCGAGAGATAGAGCAATTTTGAGAGATTTCACAATGATTTGATTTGAATTTTTCTTTAGTTAGTCAGTTAGCCTGATAGTTAGGAATTTAAGTACAATTTAAATGTATTAAATATGCATTTACACATAGTTAATTTAGAAACACAATATTGACACAGCATCACACAGTAGGCATTATTTGTTAGGTAGGTTTGGGAATGTGCTAAAACCATCAACTGCAGAAAAACTTATATTCTTGAATAAAAATGAAAGTATGTAAACTCAACTTTTGTTTGATTCAAACTTTAGTTTTCAAGCAGAATACAGGGCTTAGGGCAAATTAACAACTAGGCCTATTTGTTACACAGTAATAAAGTAATGATGTCGAACTTATGATTATTTTACTCCACTTCAGTACTTTATTTTTGTTTGTAGAGACACAACCGTAGTATATGTAGTTCATTCATTTTGAGTCTTTTAATGAAAACATTTCACCACCAGATGGCAGTATTCATGCGTTTCGAACCGCAATTTGAAGTTCCGACCCATATTGTTCATATGGTTCAAAGTTTAATGGCACTTTGCTTTGCCCATCACTACCTGAAACCACACGTGTTTTCTGTTCACATTATGCAGCGCAGTTGGCTACGTTTACGTGATCATCTGCTTATAAAGGAACAGCTTTCTTTTCAAACAGATTACAGGAAACACATCTTGGACTAAAAACATAGTTGACTTAGTTTAGAGCAGATATTTAATCTTTAAAATGAAGAAAAGACGATCCTGCTAGACTAGGACTCTGAGCATACAGTGAGTCTTGAGGAGAAAAACAAACGTCTTCTTCTTCCATGAGCGATCTAAAAGTGTCAGAGTCAAACTACTGTATTTCTTCATGTTTGGAGGGTTCAATATAATCTTTGCCCCGTGAAAGAGGCTGAATCTACAGAATCTGCATCAGAAAGTAAAGCCGCCTCCTTGTCTATAACACACCTTTTGTTGGTTTAAAGATGAAAAAGACACTGCTTTAATCAGTTAAACTTGTATATTTGTTTCATTGTAGCTGCTCATATTCTTTCACCAAAAAGTTGAACAGAGAAAAATAACACTGACATAAAGTTCCATGTCTGTGTCGTCTTGTGTTTTCTTGTCTTGTGTCTGATAATCTTCGTAAGATTTGGTCTTATTAAGTGAAAAAATCTTAAACTAACTTTTTTAAGATTAATATGCTTAATTCAAGTCATTTTATCTAAGTTAAATGTCCCTTTTTTGCAGTGCAGGTGGCGACTTTCTTCTGCTGCCATCACTGAGTGTGGAGGGGGTTGATGAGTGAATCAGTATGGAATACATCTGTTCATGTAAATGTCCTACATAAAAAATCATTCATTCATTCATTCATGAAGAAAGTTACTTTATATCTGCATTTTAACAATTCAGATCCATCTATCCTCCTCAACACAACTTTCAGTCTTCCTCTTTCCCACATGCTCCGAAAGCATCACCACGTTTACAATCTCCTTGCAGTGGTATTTCTCTTCTCACATCCACAAAGACAAGCACCACCAACAACAACATCTCACTTCTTACAACGTCAGATTGAAGCTTCCTCAAAAGTGGAGCATTAAGGCCTTGTTTTTCTCTGTTTAATAATTACCATAGAAGCTTTTGCACCAGGCTGTATTGACGCGCTGCCGTCGGGGCTCAAGTGGACGGGTTGGTAATTATACTGTTTTCCCTCCCAGACACCGCTGTCAATAGCAGATTTTACACAATAGTTGTTTACTGTGGCGGACAAATACATTATTGCATTAGTCACGGTGATTACAAATGGGCTAGCGGGTCGACTGTTTGGAGAAAAGAACAATGAAAGGATGTGGAGAGGGTTGAAAAGAGAACATAGGTCAGTCATTTGGCTGAAATTGAAATTCACTTGGGGTTTTAATTGATGTGTTACGTATTTGTAGTGTTATGAAAGTAAATGTATGTGTCAATAGGTTCTGTTCACAACATGTACAAAAGATGGCATTAGTTCAGATGGTTTTTCTTCTTCTTCTTTGTTTAATTGACCATAAAATATAACTAAAAAGTTATTTCCCATATTTTCAGTCTGTTCATGTTTTTGCTCAACAAAAACTGAAGAACATCTGTTTTTAACCACTGGATTTTGGTCAGTGCACCACAGAAAAGTGTCTCTATACTCCAACATGTTAATAGCATATTTCTAGCCCTTTTTTAAGCCATGTTTCCATTAACCTGAGTCCCCTCACCGGTTCACTTTTAAGTGATCATGGACTCAGGACTGAATTTTTGCAGTCACAATTACTTTAGAAGCATTTTATCATTTGAAAAACATTGCCAAACTTCATAATATTGTGTCTAAATTGGACTCAGAGAGACTTATCCATGCATTTGTCTCTGGTAGTTTAGACCAGAGGTTCTCAAATGGGGTGCCGCGGCACCCTGGGGTGCCGTGACGTGAGTCCAGGGGTGCCACGGGAAATTGTTGAGTCTGATAGAATTTTTCAAATAAAGGCTTTCAACAGACCAGCAGTTGTGAACACCCAGAGCGCTCTCTTTGCCTCACTTAAACATTTGCGTTCTGACAGCGTTTCTTTTTTCCTCTCTCTCATCCTCACTTTGGAGAGGCTGCGTGTGTCTGCGTCATATCAGAGCTTATAGCAGCAGATTGTGTCCCTAAAGAAGCGTTTGCCACATCCAGCGATATATATATATCCGCGGAGAAAAGGTCCGAAACAATTAGTGAAATAAAACATACGAGGATAGAAACTCGATGCGGCGCGTAACGGCGCATCGCGGAAATCGTCAAAGTGATCATTGGAGCTTTTGCATTTGTAAAACAGACGTCCTGTCCTGACAAAAGTTTGTGGAACAGCAGCGTTTTCTCCGCAGGGCAGCCTCGTCACACTGAAGCTTCTGAACGCTGGTTTACAGGGGCGGAGCTAGATTGGGGCCCCATGACAGCTTCTGATTTTAAAACGATTATAAAACATGCTTTATACCTTTTCAGTAATATATAAATAAAATTACATCATGTATTAGGAAATTTTTTTTTAAATATTTCAAAATACAGAAATTTAATAACATTTTCCTGTGGTGTACTGGTGTTTGGTGAAGGTTTTTATTGTGAATTTCAATGAAATCTAAATAAGCTGTGCACGTCTTATGAAGGTGAAAAAAACACACTATTTAAAGTAAAAAATATGTAAAATTGTCAGGGGTGCCTCGGCTTAGGGCAACAACGCTCAGGGGTGCCCCAGTGCTGAAAAGTTTGAGAACCTCTGGGTTCGACTATTGTAACGGCCTGCTCACCGGCCTATCCAAATTAGCTTAAGCGCTGCTGCTCCAGTCCTGACCAGAAAAAGGAAGTACTATCACAATAGTCCTGTGCTTAGGTCTTTGCACTGGCTCCCAGTGGCTCAGAGAAAAGACTTTAAAACAGCTCTGCTTGTGTTTAAGTCTCTCCACGGACTGGCACCAAAGTACATCTCTGACATGTTAGTGCCTTATGAACCATTTTGCACTCTGAGACCCTCAGGGACCGCCTCCTGCTGGTGCCCAGAGTCAAGACTAAACACGGACCAGAGTCATGACTAAACATGGACCAGAGTCAGGACTAAACATGGACCAGAGTCAGGACTAAACATGGACCAGAGTCAGGACTAAACATGGACCAGAGTCAGGACTAAACACGGACCAGAGTCAGGACTAAACGTGGACCAGAGTCAGGACTACGTGGACCAGAGTCAGGATTAAACATGGACCAGAGTCAGGACTAAACGTGGACCAGAGTCAGGACTAAACATGGACCAGAGTCAGGACTAAACACGGACCAGAGTCATGACTAAACATGGACCAGAGTCAGGACTACACATGGACCAGAGTCAGGACTAAACATGGACCAGAGTCGGGACTACGTGGACCAGAGTCAGGATTAAACATGGACCAGAGTCAGGACTAAACATGGACCAGAGTCAGGACTAAACACAGACCAGAGTCATGACTAAACATGGACCAGAGTCAGGACTAAACATGGACCAGAGTCAGGACTAAACATGGACCAGAGTCAGGACTAAACATGGACCAGAGTCAGGACTAAACATGGACCAGAGTCAGGACTAAACACGGACCAGAGTCAGGACTAAACACGGACCAGAGTCAGGACTAAACGTGGACCAGAGTCAGGACTAAACGTGGACCAGAGTCAGGACTAAACGTGGACCAGAGTCAGGACTAAACATGGACCAGAGTCAGGACTACGTGGACCAGAGTCAGGATTAAACATGGACCAGAGTCAGGACTAAACATGGACCAGAGTCAGGACTAAACATGGACCAGAGTCAGGACTAAACACGGACCAGAGTCATGACTAAACATGGACCAGAGTCAGGACTACACATGGACCAGAGTCAGGACTAAACATGGACCAGAGTCAGGACTAAACACGGACCAGAGTCAGGACTAAACACGGACCAGAGTCAGGACTAAACGTGGACCAGAGTCAGGACTAAACGTGGACCAGAGTCAGGACTAAACGTGGACCAGAGTCAGGACTAAACGTGGACCAGAGTCAGGACTAAACATGGACAAGAGTCAGGACTAAACATGGACCAGAGTCAGGACTAAACACGGACCAGAGTCATGACTAAACATGGACCAGAGTCAGGACTACGTGGACCAGAGTCAGGATTAAACATGGACCAGAGTCAGGACTAAACATGGACCAGAGTCAGGACTAAACATGGACCAGAGTCAGGACTAAACATGGACCAGAGTCAGGACTAAACATGGACCAGAGTCAGGATTAAACATGGACCAGAGTCAGGACTAAACATGGACCAGAGTCAAGACTAAACATGGACCAGAGTCAGGACTAAACATGGACCAGAGTCAGGACTAAACACGGACCAGAGTCATGACTAAACATGGACCAGAGTCAGGACTACGTGGACCAGAGTCAGGATTAAACATGGACCAGAGTCAGGACTAAACATGGACCAGAGTCAGGACTAAACATGGACCAGAGTCAGGACTAAACATGGACCAGAGTCAGGACTAAACATGGACCAGAGTCAGGATTAAACATGGACCAGAGTCAGGACTAAACATGGACCAGAGTCAAGACTAAACATGGACCAGAGTCAGGACTAAACATGGACCAGAGTCAGGACTAAACATGGACCAGAGTCAGAACTAAACACAGACCAGAGTCAGGACTAAACACGGACCAGAGTCAGGACTAAACGTGGACCAGAGTCAGGACTAAACATGGACCAGAGTCAGGACTAAACGTGGACCAGAGTCAGGACTAAACATGGACCAGAGTCAGGATTAAACATGGGGAATCAGCATTTCAATTTCAGGAGTAGAAACTCTTTGTTCTGTTTTTGTCCCACTTGACTGCTGCTCATGGTCACTCACAATTGAGCTCTTCCTCCCTTGCACTCTCACCATCACACTGTCCCCTGGACTTAGAAAAAGGCCACTAAAGCTGCAAACTTTGTTGCGGCTTGCATAACGCACTATTAAGACAGATTTACGTTTATGTTTATTATGGATTCCCATTTGCACAGTCTCACTGACGCTATTCTTCCTGGGGTCCTTAAAAATGATCTTTCATTACAGATATACATTAGATATATTGAACAATTGCACAAAAGTGCTTTCGAAGGAACCATGGAATTTGCACAGCAAAAGATAAGTGCTAAATGTACATTTTTTCGGAATTTTTTTTTATTGTAAATATTTATGGCCATTCATCGTAATAAGTGTT
The DNA here is from genome assembly GCA_038363315.1 of Mugilogobius chulae. Lineage (NCBI taxonomy): Eukaryota > Metazoa > Chordata > Actinopteri > Gobiiformes > Gobiidae > Mugilogobius > Mugilogobius chulae. Next base: position 42,706,467 of record CM076409.1, on the reverse strand, counting down.
TTTGTCATTGTTTAGTGTTTTGTTTCTACTTAATATATTACCAGTAATATCTAATTCATTTTCTCTGTCTCCTCCTCCACTTCCAGAGCTGACCACTAAATCTTCTGACCTAACCCAATTACATCCATATCTTTAGTTATTAAGGCCTTGTTACCTGGCAATTACAAGCACTGTAATTATCAGCTTGTGCAACATACATGTACACACTCGTATATCGTCCCATCCTTCGGTTTGACAGATCTGCTCGCTCGCCTCCCTCTGAGAATCTGAGTGCAGGTTTTATATGCTCCCAGGGCTGTCCTTGAGTGCACTGCTCCGAGCTGGCAGCGCCGTGGGTCGGATCAGGAGGACACAAGCCATTTGGCACGGTCTCCGGATCATTCAAACGGACTGCGACAAGAGCGGCCCGCGCACAGCAGTAATGAAATGGACCTCAAGACTTAGGCAGGGCTATTTCCAACGTGCCCTTGAGCAGTCGCGTTCACTATTATGACGTCATGCGGTTAGAGAGACGTAAAGGGATTTGACACAACGCTGTTTCCGAAACACTTTCTGCGACGGTAGCAGTGAACCGAATGCATGTTTCAGGAGATCTAAGAATAGAGTTTGGCCCGGTGCCCTTTAATTTATATAAAAGAGCTACCAGCTGCTCCCAAACAAAGAACTATGGGACGATTAAAAAGAGATATGCAGGCAATAGGCACGGGTTTTCTTTCTCTCTTGATGAAAAGTTGTGCTGATTAAATGAGCTACACACAACTTTGTCATGTAATAAAGTGGAAAGTGTTTTGTCCCAGCGCAGTTGCATCACTAAAGCACTTTTGATCAACATGAAATCGTCATGTAATGTCGGTACCCGATTGTGTAGTGTTTTTATTGAGTGGAAGCCTGGAGGTAACAGCAATGAACTGTTAGGAAAGCAAAACTGCATAAAGAGGCCGTATAAGATTTAGGATAATCTTAGATAGACACACAACTCCCTTCAAAATGAATAGAGATGTTTGCTGAGGTAACATGTGACGTCAAAATATAGTTATGGCCACTGATTGGTTGGCAGAAAATTCCAAAATGAAAAGTTTTCGTCTTGGTGTAGGCTTTTTAAGAGAAGCTCTTTTGGTAGCTCTTATCAAATCTGTGAGCAAAATTAGTCACACAGCGACAATCATTAGGCCTCATTCATGACACGTTCTTACAAACACATTTGTTCTTAAGGGCTCCTTACGAACATTTTTGGCATTCACAAAATTTGTTCTTAATGAAAAATGTTTGTTTGTAAGAACAAATTCAAAGAACATTCAAGAGCACTGGTAAGAACAAAAAAAATTCACCTGTTTCAGAATTTCTTGTATAATTCAGTAAAAAAATTATTCCTACATGATTGTAGGTTATGTATTTTTGCAAACTACTGTATATAAAATAATTTTAGAAACAAAAAAATGTTCAGTCAAAAAAAATGACTCCTTTATTAGACCTGCAGGGGCCTTTGTGTTCTAACCCCCACAGGACTCAGGACCCTGTGTCACCGCCACGACCAGAGCCTCTGTGCAATGACACGTTCTACCGTGACGTGAAATGCAATATAAACAGCAAAAACCAGCGTTGTTTCAATCCATCTGTGACTTGAGAGCCCGATCTCACAAGAAAGCGTCTATTTACTACAACATTACACAACATGTAAATTAGGTATGATTAGCACGAGTTCTCGGCTGTCCTACGTAATTATAGTACATGTCACAGTCCCCATTCATTTCAATGGTGGTTGTTAAGACGTGTTCTTATTTATGAATATTAATGAAATCCTGATTCTAATCTTAATCTGCCTCAAGCCCCAGACCTAATCTTACCCATTTTAGTAACTTTATGCCTGAACTTACCCGTTTCACTTGAAGAAAACGTCCCCACGTGGCTGCAACCAAAACGCTGTGAAATCTCGTGTCATTTTTACGCTTTTTCATATCGTGCTAAATGCACGGCGTAACATAAGTACTAAAAACAGCTGTGAACTTGTGCTCAAAATACGCTGTTTTTATGTGATGATAAAAGTACGCCATCTAGTGAGACTGTGTTGGACTTGAACATGTTTCCTCTGAGTGAGACGCACTGCTGCAGCACTTCCTCCTCTTCCTCCCTACTCCAGGAGAAATCCTGTGAGTGACGCGCTGCAGCCAGCCCAGGTTTGCCATATAACGAAGTTTGCATTATTCTTTTTTATGTAAATAACCGTTCGTAGCTGGAGTTTGGTAAATTTGGCGTAAAGGCTGTTAAGAAGGAACTCGTCGTGAATCTGACGTAGAGTTTTCTCAGCAGCTTCTTAAAATGGAAGTTACGCACAGATTTTACGAACACTTTCATGAATGAGGCCCTTTATCAGTTACGTTTTAAAAGTTTTGCCAACCAAAGCATCACATGATGAACCCGTGACAACACGACAAATTATAACTGGGACTTTACACCAGGACCTGCAGCAGCACGTAATGTAGGCAGAGCGACATACAAGCGTATTTTCAGAAGCGCCTATCTGTATTAGACGCGTTTACAAGGCGAATGTGAACAAAGGGAACAGTGTTGTTTCCACAGACGTGTTTGTTTCATGCTAAGCTGTAAAATGATGTGTAGTTTATAACAGTCCGAAAAAAGAGTCTCATAAGGACGTGATTTAAAGTTGATGCTTGAAATCGGAGCTTCATGGAGCTTCTGGACACAATAAATGTTGTTTTAGTGGCTGTAATCTTTGTAGTTGACGTACTTTGGTAACACTTTAAAGTACCGCCCGCTAGTTAATAGGTAACTACGGGGGTACTTACTGGTACTTACTGGTACTTCTGGTGTTAGTACCAGTGGTAGTTACTGGTAACTACAGTGGTACTTGTAGTGGTACTTAGAGTCACAAGTACTGGTAACTAAAGTGACAGTTACCAGTATATTTAGTATTAACTACAGTGGTAGTTACTAGTACTTAATTGACAGTTACTAAAATAGCGCCCACTAGTTAATAGGTAACTACGGGGGTACTTACTGGTACTTCTGGTGTTAGTACCAGTGGTACTTACTAGTAACTACAGTGGTACTTGTAGTGGTACTTACAGTCACAAGTACTGGTCACTAAAGTGACAGTTACCGGCTAGTTAAGTATTAATTATATTGATAGTTACTGGTACTTTTGTGGAATGATAATTAGGGATTATGGTGGCATCATTTGTACTAATTAGTGGTACTTATACGGGTACCTCTAGTGATACTTAATTGTGTACTTGGTGGTTCTATTTGTGATGCTACACAAACAAGGTAAAGACTGTTATGAAACAAGTTTATTACTGCAAATATTGTGTATAATACAGATTATGATAAAAATCAAACACTGGGCAATCTAATACAAAGAGACACCTTTTTATTATGCTCACAGCCACAATATATATGAAACACATTAACAATTTACAAAATGTTTATCGACAAACCCCAAAAAATATTTACATACTACAGCTGGTTGAGCTTTAAACAATAGTTACTAGTAAATAATGTATTGAGCACTAGCTAAATTACAGTAAAAGTTGGTAGTAGTTCCAAAAAAAAAAAAAAAACACTGACAGCTGGTCTTCTTGTACAGTTTAATACAGTGGTACTTCACTGGTAGTTACTGCATTAATTAACTGTTAATTAACACTGACAGCGGGTCGTACTTTAAAGTGGACAAGGTGGTACTTCACTGTCAGTAACTATAGTAATTGATAGCTAACTATCACTGACAGCGGGTCGTACTTTAAAGTGGACAAGGTGGTACTTCACTGTCAGTTACTATAGTAATTGATAGCTAACTAACACTGACAGCGGGTCGTATTTTAAAGTGGACAAGGTGGTACTTCACTGTCAGTTACTACAGTAATTGATAGCTAACTAACACTGACAGCGGGTCATACTTTAAAGTGGACAAGGTGGTACTTCACTGTCAGTTACTACAGTAATTGATAGTGTAACGGGTATGGTCTTACACATGTCCTGAGCGGGAGTCGAACCCGGGTCTCCCACGCGCCGGTCAACCTGACAAACGCATTGAGCTAAAGGGAACGCTCCCCTTGGCCCAGTTTGTTTGTGGGTTCCTATACCTGAGGGAGTGAGTTTACTATAGTAACTGACAGTGAAGTACCACCTTGTCCACTTTAAAATACGACCCGCTGTCAGTGTTAGTTAGCTATCAATTACTATAGTAACTGACAGTGAAGTACCACCTTGTCCACTTTAAAATACGACCCGCTGTCAGTGTTAGTTAGCTATCAATTCCTATAGTAACTGACAGTGAACTACCACTGTAGTTAATACTAAATATACTGGTAACTGTCACTTTAGTTACCAGTACTTGTGACTCTAAGTACCACTACAAGTACCACTGTAGTTACCAGTAACTACCACTGGTACTAACACCAGAAGTACCAGTAAGTACCAGTAAGTACCCCCGTAGTTACCTAAAAACTAGCGGGCGGTACTTTAAAGTGTTACCCGTACTTTAAAAGGCAAGGCAAGTTTATTTGTATAGCACAATTCATACACAAAGCAATTCACAGTGCTTTACAAGGCAGGAAAATGCATCAAAATTACAATAATTAAATAATCAGCATAAAATTTACTTTAAAAAGAAGTAAAGAAATAAAGAGTGCAGACAAAGTATTTCAGTCATATGCACAGATAAAAAGACATGTTTTCAGCCTAGATTTAAACATTGTCACAGTGGAGGCCTGTCTTACATCATCTGGAAGACTGTTCCAGATCTTAGCTGCATAAAACTGAAACGCTGATTCTCCATGTTTAGTCCTGACTCTGGGCACCAGCAGGAGGCCGGTCCCTGAGGTCCTCAGAGTGCGAGATGGTTCATAACGCACTAACATGTCAGAGATGTACTTTGGTGCTAGTCCATGGAGAGACTTAAACACAAGCAGAGCTGTTTTAAAGTCTATTCTCTGAGCCACTGGAAGCCAGTGCAAAGACCTAAGCACAGGACTAATGTGATCGTACTTCCTGGTTCTGGTCAGGACTCGAGCAGCAGCGTTCTGGATGTACTGCAGCTGTTTTACAGCCTGTTTGGATAGGCCGGTGAGCAGGCCGTTACAATAGTCTAACCTACTGGAGACAAATGCATGGATAAGCCTCTCCAGGTCAGGCTTTGACACTATACTTTTGATTTTGGCAATGTTTTTTAGATGGTAAAAAGCTGCTGATGTTATTGACTTAATGTGGCTGTTAAAGTTCAAGTCTGAGTCCATTATTACCCCCAGATTTCTAACTTGACTTGAAGGTTTCAGAGAGAGAGACTGAAGGTGACTGCTGACAACCTCTCTTTGTTTCTGTGGGCCAAAGATGATAACTTCAGTCTTGTCTGAGTTTAGCTGGAGAAAGTTGTTTTGCATCCACACACTGATCTGTTGGATGCAGCGACAGAGTGAATCCACTGGCCCATATTCACCTGCTGTTAATGACACATAGATCTGAGTATCGTCTGCATAGTTGTGATAGCTCACATTATTATTGCGTATTAACTGACTTAAAGGCAACATGTAAAGATTGAACAGAAGGGGTCCCAAGATTGACCCCTGGGGCACACCACAGGTCAAGGCCATGTGCTCAGACACGCAATTTCCAATTTCAACAAAATACTTCCTGTCTTCTAGATAGGACTTAAACCACTTCAGGGCAGAACCAGAGATGCCCACCCAGTCCTTTAGTCTGTGTAAAAGGATGTCATGATCAACAGTGTCAAAAGCAGCACTCAGATCCAGCAGGATTAGGACAGAGACTTTGCCAGCGTCTGTGTTCAGGCGGATGTCATTAGTTACCTTGATAAGAGCTGTTTCTGTGCTATGGTGGGGTCTGAAACCTGACTGGAAAACATCAAATGTGTTGTTTATTAGGAGAAAGTCAGTAAGTTGTTGGTAAACTACTTTTTCAAGAACTTTTCCTAAAAATGGCAGATTTGAGATGGGTCGATAATTGTTCAGTACTGTGGCATCAAGACTGCTCTTCTTCAGGAGAGGCTTAATGACGGCAGTTTTTAAAGCACTTGGAAATGTTCCAGATTGGATCGACATGTTCACTATTTGAGTGACAGGTGCTGACAAACTGCTCAACACAGACTTTAGAAATCTAGTGGGTAAAACATCAAGGCAGCATGTAGATGAACTCAGACTGGTGATAATTTCTTGGACAGTTGTGTCAGATACAGGTGCAAAGTCAGTCAGTTGTAAGTGACTAGGTGGTTGTAAGGTAGTTTTTTGCATTGTGGAGTTAATGGCATTTTAATACCCTGAACTTTGTCATTAAAGAACTTTGCAAACTCATTACATTTAGATGTAGAAACAAGTTCTAACGGCAACTGAGCTGGAGGGTTTGTTAATCTGTTTACAGTTTGGAATAGGACACGTGCGTTGTTACTGCAATTACTAATTATTTCAGAAAAATATCTTTCCCTTGTTCTGCATAAAACTTGGTTGTAAGTGTACAACTCTCCTTTATAAGCTTCATAATGAACTTGGAGTTCTGACTTACGCCATTTTCTCTCGGCTCTGCGGCACACCCTTTTCTGTGCTCTGACCGAATCAACATTCCTCCAAGGCGCTTTCTGCTTATTTCTCACAATTTTGACCTTCATTGGTGCGATGGTGTCCAAAACATTCAAAACATTAGAAGTAACAGAATTTAACAAACCATCAACATTAGAACATGAGATATTTTCAAAGTTAATCATTTCCATAAACTGTGCACTTGTGCTTACATCTATGTGTCTTCTCTGAACAACTGAGGGACCAGGCGGTGGTTTAGGAGCAACACGCAGGTCAAAGAAAACACAGAAATGATCAGATAGCGCAACATCAACTACACTGACATTTGAAACATTAACTCCCTTTGTAATGAGCAGGTCCAGAGTGTGCCCTCTGTTGTGGGTGGGGCCACTCACATGCTGAGTCAGACCAAAAGCTTCAAAAATGGCATTGAGCTCTTTTGTATTTCTGTCATTAACATTATCGATCCAAACATTAAAATCGCCTGTAATAACTAAACCATCAAAGTCTGTGCATATGACTGAAAGCATTTCAGTAAAATCATCAATAAAACTCTGGCATTGTTGGGGAGGCTTGTATAAAACTATGAAGAGTATGGAGGGAGATTGCTTTAGCTCCATTTTAAAGGACACATACTCAAATGATGAAAACACCCCAAATGACAACCTGTGGGTCACAATGTTATCTCTAAACAGTGCACACACACCCCCACCCTTTTTGCCTTCTCTTTCTTCAGATTCAAATTTATAGTTTGGTGGAGCTGATTCCACTAGAACCGCATTTCCTGTGTTTTTGTCAAGCCATGTTTCTGTTAACAACATAAAGTCAAGACTGTAAGAAGATATAAAATGATTCATTAAAAATGATTTGTTACATAAAGATCTGACATTGAGCACAGCAAGTTTGAGATTAGTTTCACTGGGACTGAACGTTATCTTCTTACATGGGATATGAACTAAATGAACTATGAACTAAAAGGACATCGGAACTTTATTTTGTCTCTATTTCCTGTTTGCTAAGTTTACGAATTCACTTTTCTCTTCTGGAACTTTTCTGCACATGCTCAGTGTTAAGTCTTCCTCTAGTTTTGTGACTTTCTGCGTCAGTGTCACAGCGCCACACTCTGGTCAGAGACAGGCATTACACCAGCTTCAGGCTGGTTTACTGATTTACGTGAACGCTTACGAATCCAAAGACAGCTCCATGTTTATGAAATTGTTTTTTTTTTATTGTCATTGTTTTGTCTCTGTGTGGACAAGGCCTGAATCGAGTAAAACAAAGATCACAGTGTGGAGAACTGACTTGGGACTTGACTTGGACTTGTCTCTCTTTGACTTGGGACTTGACTTGGACTTGTCTCTCTTTGACTTGGGACTTGACTTGGACTTGTCTCTCTTTGACTTGGGACTTGACTTGGACTTGTCTCTCTTTGACTTGGGTCTTGACTTGGACTGGTCTCTCTTTGACTTGGGACTTGACTTGGACTGGTCTCTCTTTGACTTGGGACTTGACTTGGACTAGTCTGTCTTTGACTTGGACTTGTCTCTCTTTGACTTGGGACTTGACTTGGACTTGTCTCTCTGTGACTTGGGACTTGACATGGATCTGATTCTCTTTGACTTGGGACTTGACTTGGACCTGTCTCTCTTTGCCTTGGAACTTGACTTGGACTTGTCTCTCTTTGACTTGGGACTTGACTTGGACTTGTCTCTCTTTGACTTGGGACTTGACTTGGACTTGTCTCTCTTTGACTTGGGACTTGACTTGGACTAGTCTGTCTTTGACTTGGACTTGTCTCTCTTTGACTTGGGACTATACATGGATCTGTTTCTCTTTGACTTGGGACTTGACATAGATCTGTTTCTCTTTGACTTACTTGAGGCCAAAGATTTTAGATTTACTTGAGACTTGGCCCTACCTCGACTGTACTTACTGCTCATATAATAAACAACCAACAAAGTCGAAGCAGCTCACAATCTCGCCACACGTTTCCATTCTGACACCGTGCTATTTTCAAACTCCTCTCCTTTAGCAATACTCGGAGGCACACTGGCTGAATACCTAAAAAGTTTGCAGACAATAGAGCCTGGTGACATTTTGCTTTCCCGCCACGTCACTTTGACTAAACTACTGCTGCCATCCACTTGTTTCAGATTTCAGTTCTTCCTCCTCACTGCGGCATCTCGCCTTTCTCTGTCGGCTGTTTAATGCTGTTCCCCGCTTGATCTGTCTCCCATTGCTTCCTATTGAATCCCCGCTCTCTCCTTCATCAGTCCTTGTAAAGGCCTTTATAGATGTTCTGTTCCTGAGGCATCTGCTGCTTCTCATAACTCACTCCCTCGCATGATTGTTGTACGACTGCGACACATTTATATCACTGGTATTTTGGTGTGTCTTCGAATTCCTCCATGGGTTTTATTCCACAAAGTGTTTCAAAGTAAAATATTTTGTGCGTTTTAAAGTTGAACGGAGAAATATCAAAAGTTGCAAAAGAGAGCCGGACCTTAGGATAAGCAGACTGTGCATGTTCCATAGCAGCCCAGTCTCTGGAAAACACGTCAATATACAACGAAATGTCAAAAACGTATGATCAGCATCCTTTTTTATATCAATATGTTCACTGCAAAGACTATATATCTTGACTTGTTTCAAGTGACTTAGATTCAGAATTTTAATCTGGATTTGAGTCATTTTAACTGGATAAGATTTAATATCTTGTGTAAAGGAGAATATTTTACTTGTTTCAAGGTGTTTTTTGCCCCAGGTTGGAGCTTGGACCAAGGAACAACACTCTGGGACCATCTCATTTATGACTGGTTATAAGAAAATTTTGCTTAAAATAAGAACACAAAATAATGGCAATGGGACAGGAACAATTTTCTTAACTCATTGGCAAATAATTTGGCTCGAAATAAATTGTGAAATTTGTTCAAAACTGTTTGAAATAAGTAAACTGATCTAGATCTCTACAATAAACCTAGCTCAAATTAATCGAAATGCTTGAAATTAGGGTTCAAATCCTAGAATCAAGCAAGTTTAACTTGAAATTCCCTTTTTGCAGTTTTACAAAAAGTCTAAACTGAATTTTGGTTGAAGCCACATGGCCATATTTTCTTTGGATCTAACGGGTAAATCTTAATCTTTTGACATTTTCTTGTATATCTACTTTTTCTTTGTAGACCTTATATCTGTGGAGAGTCACCTTCCAAATGCCAAAAGGTTTTCTAGTTTATGTCTGTCCGCCAATTAACATTTATTTATTAATTTTTTGTTCTATGCACTGCGCGATTTATGAACCATTTTGGACTGAGCCTGAGTTTCAGCTCAATTGTGTGTTGTGCACCGTGTAGTGTACGTGGGCTAACAAGAAGCGGTTAACACCTTTTATGTTCCGGACACAGGAGTCTGACGCACTGTGGGTCGACGTACAGTGAGAGACAAAGGTCTCGTAAGACCATTCGACTGGGAAGTGTGAGGACATGAATCATGAGCTGATCACTTTTGACCCTAGAGATTCACTCATTCAGTTTGAACAGGCGCTGCATATCAACGACATAAAACATCGCACAGTGTCAGCCTGGAATTAGGGGTCGCAGGTGACTGGAGCCTATGCCAGTGACTTTGGGTCTTAGGCGGGGGAACACCCTGAACAGTGGTAAACTCATCACATCACATTTAGTACTGAGTCCTGTTTGTGGAGGTGGAAGAAACTGGCTACACAAATGCCCTTTAGTACTGAGTACCTATAGAGAGAACCCATGATAACACATGGAGAACATGCAAACTTCTTCCAGAAAAATTTTGAAATGTTGGTCTAGCCTGGAAGCCATTTTTGGGAAGCCAGAGAGCTTTAACCACTCGTTGTTTAATCCTTACTAAATACCTCTGGCACACTTTTTCTGAGTGGGTTTGGAAGTCTAGCTGCCCCAATCTGGCAACTACACTATATTACCAAAAGTATCGGGTCACCTGCCTTTACTCATACTACGAACTGAAGTGCCATCCCATTCCTAACTTGTGGCTGAGTTGTTCTCAAACGCTTCCATTTTGTTATAATAGAGCTGACAGTTGACTGTGGAATATTTGGAGCTAGGAAATTTGAAATTTGACAAATTTGATTATGAATTCAAAGGAGCTCAGTGAATTCCACGCTGGGACTCACTGAGCTCCTGAGAGCGGCCCATTCTTTCACAAATGTCTTGTTTCACAGTCTGCATGCCTGAGTGATTGACTTTATACACCTGCTTACGTTGATTCAGTTAAATTCTTTCATACTAGAATTTTTTTCTGATTAAGCTGATGAAGATACCATACAAATTGAAAAGTTTCCATTGTAATGTTGTCAACAGACTTGCTTCCTATTATCCACACTTGTATCGTCTTATCATAACCCAACGGTAGATTTTACCCTCAATCATGCGTTGTATTTACCGTAGAATGCGCCATAATCGCTCCACAATAAGGTCATCAATACAACAATAAATCATACAGAAACACAAATTGACTGTTGCCCTTGGGATAACGAAGCACGAACAGAACTCGCTGCAAACAAGCTAATTAAAGTGGAATAAAAGGTTTGGAGAGGCCACACAAGAATATCAATGCCGCCCTGTACGCGACACTCCGCCGCGAGCCACAAGCACAGGTAATTAACTTCTCTGACACCATGCATTTCCTCCATTCACACGAGAGCTGATTGAAAAAGTACAATTCCGGCTCGGCTCCAAAGCGAATGCTCGCGCGGACACATTCACGCTGGGTATTATTGCTGATAATCACCCTAATTTTACACTTGGCGGGGCATAACAGTCGCGGCTAATCCACGGCAACAAGCGCTAATTGTCGTGATCACTTTCCTTGGAGACAAACAACGCACCTGCCGCAGCACGCTCCGAGATCGAAAGTAGTCCAAAAGTAATTATGAATGTTTGAAAGGTTAAGTGAAAAGGCTGCGCTGGAAGATGGAGATTTGCTGTAGTTATATTTAGACGTGTTTATGCTGTAGATAAAAAAATATTGCACTTTTTTTTTCAGAACATGTATAGTCTTTAATTAGATCTTGTGTGTATCTTATCTGTTAAGACTAAAGGTACTATATCACATTTTTTGCTTCCTTGGACATGTTAACTAACTGATATTATTCATTTCAAACTTCCTGCATCAGTCTACATGTTTTGTGCACTTACCTAATGCATTCTGAATCTGCGTTTTCTCCTGAGACTGGGCTGATCAGGACCCCCCTGCCATTAAAGGTTCATCGCGTAAGTTAAAATGTTCAATATTACAATATATATAATTACAGTCCATTGGCATTTGCCTGGATGTGCGCCATTCTGTTTTGTAAACTTACCGAAAAGCGCAGACAGGCTCATAAATGTAAGTGGAGCTGGTCCTAGTCCTCCTTCACTGGATTACTGTCATCATTAATTGTATTTGTTTCGCTAAAGTTCTCGGTTTTATACAACAGACGAATGTTAAGACTGTTTAATAAAAAATTTAATTATGAATTAGTGGTAAATACTGCCATCTAACTTCCGAACCCCCAGAACACAAGAATTATCAAACAACTAGGCTACCGAATCGACATGAGGCCGACTGACACACGGCCGAGCAGCACTTGGACATGTTTTTGAGAAAGAAGAACTGTATTGGAGATCAATAAGATTATTTGGTGATTATTTTCATTAGAAGGTAAGACTCTCAGGCCTGTCAAAGTACGTCCACATTTAGACACAGCTTTAGTAGCTTAGCGCTTAGCTGTTTGTCTTGGTAAGGTTTATGTTTTTTTAGAGTAATAAATTGCCATTGAGTATTTAGTTTATGATAAATGAGTCGTGTAAAGAGCTTGTTTACGCTAAAACAAAGCTTTTCCTCAGACTCTCAATAATCTTTCCTTGTCTAACTTTTGAAAACTGATCAGTCAGTCAAAAACAAATAAAATAGTCAGCATCTACTTTTCATACAACTATAACTGACTTTGTTTCTAAAATTATTTTATATACAATAATTTGTAAAAATACATAACCTACAATCATGTAGGAATTACAATTTTTGACTGAGTTGTACAAGAAATAAAAATCGGAAACAGCAGATTTTGTGTTCTTACAGACGAACATTTTCCGTTAAAAACAAATCATGTAAATGCCAAAAATGTTTGTACGAACATGTCAATAATGAGGCCCATTATGCACAAGTTAAAAAGATACATTTTAAATTTCGGACAGGCTGTTTGCAAACATGCATCCATTTTTGTCAAAGTCAAACGATAGTGCTGGGATTGGCTCGTATAAACAGGGCTTCTGGGTAATCACATATAAGGTTGAGTAAACGAGGAAAGGTTTACAGGAGAAGTTGGTTCAGACACAATCCTCTTCTTGAACAATCTCATTACGTCCATTTGTGTCCAATTGAATACCAAGCTTGCATTATAATGACTCACTTCTGCCATTAGAATAAGTACGTAGATGCATTTTAGTCCAATCTCATCTTCAACCCTGTGATTACCTGTAATAATTCTGTTTGGCATTTCGAGAAAGCAAGGCCAATACAAGCTTTAATAATTGATCCAACATCTCATCACACATTCAGGTGAGTGGCTCCAAATGGCTCCATCATTTATTTAACAGAAACAGCACTTTGAACAGCGGCGTTTTCAAAATGACGGCGGTTTTATGTCTTGACGGATAAATCATTTAATGTGAGGTTGTCATTTACTGCTGTGCATTTGTCTCCACTGTCTGAAGCCCAAACTGCAGCCAAAGCCAGGTACGATTATGACGTCTGACAGATGTTGCACGGTGAGCTTTGTGGACAACCTTCGATCTCGGAGAAGATTGTGTCCGGTTTGTGTGGTTTCATCTGTAGCATTAATGTACATGTTGTAATCATGTTTGTCAGTTAGGTCAGTCAATGTGAGAAGAAATATAACATTTTGTCTGATTGATTTTTTTGTAGTTAAGTTGATCAGATGTGCTTGACTTAAAAAAAAAAAAAAAAAGTTTTAATTGTTGGATTAAAAAATATAATATTCATTGATAGTTTCACACAGAAGGGGCGTAGAACCAAAGCCCCCCAATGCAAACATTTTTTGATGATGTATTCATTCAGATACTACATTTTCTCACTCATTTTTGCAAACATACAGCCTATAGGGCCACATTTTTAAACTTAGTGGAGGGCCAATACATGAAAGTCAATTGAATTATTAAAATACGTATTTACATTTGACCTCATTTTAATGAACCACCACACTTTTAATGTGTGATAGAAGAGTTGATCAAATTTGATATTAAAAACTTTTCATTTTTGTCATCTGGGCCAATAGGAAGTCTGAGGGCTAAAAAATAGTCCAAGGCAGATATATGCGTGCACATCCGATATGTAGAAAGAGTTGCCGCTCATTTACTTTGGAGCAACAACTCAAGCTGGGGCTGTTGTCAGAGTTTATCACTGTGTAAAAACAAAGGTTTGGCTAATTCAACATTTGTGAATGAAACCACGACCCTACAACCCTTAAACATTCAGGTGAGTGAAAAAACGGTGAGAAAAACACTGTCTCAAGCTTCAGGAGACAGACGTCTGTCAGACCGGTTCAGACCTGATCCAAACAGCTGCTCTCGTCCTGTTTTGTTGTTTTAATCAAAGAAGTTTCCCCAACTAAGCAGATGGACATATCTTTCTGCATGGGGCATGTGCAGTAGGGCAGAAAGTGATGTCGACCGAAAATCCCTCTGCAGTTTCTACATTCCACATAGCAATACCTTAAAGGTGTAACACAGGGCCTCGAACATTGTTAACAGAAAAAAATCTATCTCAAAAGCACTTTTCTGCTTTGCATTATTCATTTCTTATTTATTAGTTGATGAAGGAGAAACTCCGCACACTCGAGGGGCGACAGGTGCGTAGGAACGTTGCAGACAGTGTGCAGGATTTCTTTCCAACAATTATTTATTAAAAATTTTCCCGAAAGAAGAAAAAGTTGCTTTTTAAGTTCTCTACCTGCCATAGGTCTTCTGCCCCTTAATTAGATTCACGCTGGATGTACACAGACTGCGAGTTCGGTGCGGGTCCCGCAGAACTTAGAAAGTGCTTAAAACCAATGCGCCCATGTACACGGACCTCCGAGGCGTGCGGATGCGAGTGCGGGAGCCGCGCGGGTCAGCGGAAAGAATCCGCATGAAGTCTATTTTTCCCGGACACCGCAGCGGTCTGGTGCGGCTTTCAATTCATTATACAAGCGTTCTCGCGGGAATCTACGTGACTCCGCGTGGCTTTGGACGAAACCGGACCGCAGTTGACAGCATCTGGTGTAACAGGCACTTTGGAAGAAACCCGCACGTGTCCCGACCCGCACCCGCCTCGCAGTCTGTGTACATCCAGCGTCAGTCTCTTTCACGGGGCATAGATTATATGTAACTCTCTGAACATGAAGAAATACAGTAGCTTTACTTTTAGCTCGCTCACAGAAGAAGAAGTCCAGTAGGATCGTCTTTTCTTCCTTACAATGATTTTAGTTCAAGATGTTATGCCTGAAATCTTTTTTTTTTTTTTTTTTTTTTAAATCTGGCCTCCATAAGCAACTGATCACTCGACAGAAACTTTAGAAAAGTTGATTTTGCATAGAAGTCTTTCACTGCATCTTAATCATAGAGTTAATCGTCAGTGTTTTCTTTTCAATAATTACAAGCATGTCAGACTAAACTCCGACAGATGCAGCGAGTGTATGTGTAATAAAAGTTGGTCTTACTGTGAGGATGGCTCGCCGGAAGTCTCAATTTGTCTGCGTTTAATTGAGCTCAGTGTTTGGCCCGAGGAGGAGCACACAGATGGAGATTTCCGTTAACTTTCTGTACAAACAGTGAAGCAGCTGACACAAACTGGAGTAATGGTTGGGAAAAGTGAGCTATATTGGCCCAGGATCTTTGCTAGAAGCGATTAGCTGAGCCGAATGGAGAGTTATTAGCTCAACTACGACGTTTTATAGAGTGAAGAGTGAGGGCTTTTAAGGACCTGCAGATTTGTCTAGTAAGACTTCAAGTCCAAGTCAAATGTAAAGTCAGAGAGACGAGTCCAAGTAGAGAGTTAAGTCAAAGAGAGACAAATCCAGACAAGTCCAAGTCAAGTTCCAAGTCAAGGAGAGACAACTCCAAGTCAAAGAGAGATGAGTTCAAAGTCAAGTCCCAATACAAAGACATGCAAGTCCAAGTCAAGTCTTAAGTCCCAAGTCAAAGAGAGACAGGTCCAAGTCAAGTCCCAAGTCAAAGAGACCAAGTCCACGTCAAGTCTTAAGTCCCAAGTCAAAGAGAGACAAGTCCAAGTCAAGTCCCAAGTCAAAGAGACCAAGTCCACGTCAAGTCTTAAGTCCCAAGTCAAAGAGAGACAGGTCCAAGTCAAGTCCCAAGTCAAAGAGTCAAGTCCACGTCAAGTCTTAAGTCCCAAGTCAAAGAGAGATAGGTCCAAGTCAAGTCCCAAGTCAAGAAGAGACAAGTCCGAGTCAAAGAGAGATGAGTCCCAAGTCAATTAAGTCCCAACACAAAGAGATGCAAGTCCAAGTCAAGTCTTAAGTCCCAAGTCAAAGAGAGACTGGTCCAAGTCTGACGAGTTGGGCCCAGGCAAATAAGAGCACACTGCTGCCCATAAACAGACTGTATAAGCAGACTGTGAAAACAATGGACAAAGAATCTAATTCTTATCATTGTAAAATTCTAAATAAATATAATTTTCTAAATTTGAAAAATGTAATTATGTACGCTGATATAACAATGGTTTATAAAGTTCTTCATGGTCTGGCCCTACCTCCACTGAAGGAGTTTATTCAGTTCAAATCAAACACAAGTACTCGAGCATCGAACAGAGGAGACGGTCAAATTCCCGTTTACAAAAACATAATTTGGGCAGTCAGCTTTTTCAGTCCGAGCCGCTCATTCTTGGAATTTGGTCCCCACAGAAATGAGAAATGTGACGTCATTTCAAAATTTTAGCAAATGTGTTAAACGGCGGCTTTTAGAGAATCAGACATGTGGACTAACATTTGTGATTGTCTTGTTGGAGTGATTGTACTTACATGTTAAGTGTATCATGTGATTTTTTTTATTTGTTTTGTCATGTGTGTGGACTGTGTGTCGTTGTGCCTGTTACATGTCCTGTGTTTGTATTGACATCAACCTGCCAAATGGGACTACAGGTGAAAATTAGCCTGTATGGCACATTTACCTGTTGGACTAACACATGTTGATTAATGTGCACTGTCCCATATTAAAAAAAAAAAAAAAAAAAAAAAAAACTAAGTCAAGTCCCAAGTCAAAGAGAGACAAGTCCAAGTCAAGTTCCAAGTCAAAGAGAGACAAGTCCAAGTCAAGTCCCAAGTCAAAGAGAGACAAGTCCAAGTCAAAGAGAGACAAGTCCAAGTCAAGTCCCAAGTCAAAGAGAGACAAGTCCAAGTCAAAGAGAGACAAGTCCAAGTCAAGGGGAGTCAAGTCCAAGTAAAAAGAGACAAGTCCAAGTCAAGTTCCAAGTCAAATGTCCTATTCGCACGGCATAAAATTTATCTAAGGACGTCTGTAAACTTTATCCCACAACCTCTGAGGTTTTTACAGGCATTCGCACGAAGATATTTGATAGTTGTAACTTTCCAGATAGTTTATGGCATCAACCCTTTTACTTCATTCATGAAATGAATGTGTTTCTTGTATTTTCGGTTTGTTTTGACATGAATTAGCTTACCTGAGCTGCAGCAGCGTAAAAGCGTCTCCTCGTCACATTGTTGAGTCCGTTTATCAGAATCGCATCCACAACATCAGATTTCTAATGAAACAGTCGAGGTCTCTCTCTTGTAATCCATTAACTGTGATAAAAATCATTGAAACTTGGCAGCGTTCTGTTTAAACTTTTCCTCAAACATCAATCTTCTCGACCTTCCGTTGCTACGACGAGGTTGTTCTACTTCCGGTCCACTGACTTTAAATTGTAGTTTGATTAATCTTTAGCTTTTTTTTTAATCGTAGAAAAAAATTTCAATTTCATTTGAAAACGATCCGTAAAGAATAGTAAAAATATATGTATTCAGATTCGAAGGTAAAATAAGCCGCAGAGTCATTAATAATGCATGTATAAATCATCCATTGCACGGCTTTAGAATTACATGCGGTCGTCTGAGTTTGCTGAATTACAGGAGGTAAAATTCGGGAGAAACTTTACAGATATTTTTACAGACATGGACGATTCGCTCGGGAGTAGAAACTCAGCTGTTGTCTGTAATTATTACAATTTACATGAGGTCTCTTAGGCCGTGCGAATAGGACTAAAGAGAGACAAGTCCTAAGTCAAATAGAGACAAGTCCCAGGTCAAAGAGAAACAAGTCCAAGTTAAGTCCAAAGTCCGAGAGAAACAAGTCCCAAGTCAAGTCCCAAGTCAGAGAGAGACAAGTCCCAAGTCAAAGAGAAGTCCAAATCCAATCCCAGGTCAAATAGAGACAAGTCCAACTGACAGTAATTTTCTGCAAATTCTGTACGACTAATCAATATTCCGCATAAGTATTTTCCCATTGTGAGACACTGTTCTGCTCTTCTCTAGGTCCTTTTGAGCGAGACTGCCCCGTCACACCACCGTTCAGACTCTGTTATTCGGTTGACTAATGTAGCAGCCTTAAGCTAACGCGCCCGCTCCGTGCTTTGTCTTCCTGTGTGTGGTGGGTGAGCGGAGCCGACGCGAGCTCTAAGCCCCGCAATCTGCTCTTTGAGGGGGGATTGGCGCTTTGCAAATCCCCCCAAGAACAACCAGCCACAATGCGCCGCGCCATGACTAACGCGCGCCGCTGAAAGACCTGCTTTTTAGCTTGTCCAATTAACCGGTCTGTGCAATTCAGAGGAAAATATGTTGACACACGAAGGGCGAAAGGATTGAAAGAGTGCTTCTAGGGTTGGTCTTTTCAGTCATAAAGAAATCTCTAGCTTCTTAGGGCAGGGGTGTCCAAGTCATTTTCGCCGAAGGCCACATTGGCGTCGTAAAAGGGCTGCCAGTGAGTGGAATAAACCTTCTACTCTTTGTCTGTGTATATTGATCGAAGTTACAAGTGCTCAAGCATTTGGAAAAGTCTATAAAATGAATTATTCTTTCAATTTCAGATCAATTCTTTATTTAGGTCAAGCTGCCCAGTCTTCAGAGAAAACGTAGATATATGACAATATGTAACGAAAAGTCAAAACGTAAAATAACCATACCTTTTGGTTGGAGCCACATAATGACATTTTCTTTGGGTTTAACAAGTAAATCTTAACCTACCCCAAGCTCCAGTCCTAAACTTACACATTTTAGTAATTTGAAGCCTAAACTTACCTGTTAAACCCAAAGAAAATATTGTCACGTGGCTTATTTTACGCTTTGACTTTTTGTATTGCTTAGTGCTTATTGTACGTTTTTGAGAGTTCATTGTATATCTACGTCTCCTCTGCAGACTGTGTTGAGGTTAAGAAACCCACAGTATTTTTTGTGGAATTGTAAGGTTAAATTAAATATTACAAGACCTTGAGGGTCACACACAGCCTTGTTTTGACACATGTGCCTTAGCACTTTGGGAACCAGTGAGTTATGGCATATCAAAATGGACCTCAGTGAGAACACAACGTGCTTCAGCCTGTTGGCCTTCACCAGCGGAGCAAACTTTATATACAAGTGTTCCATCGATAGGGCTGCACTATCTAACTAAGATAGGGAAACATTCTGGATTCATAAAAACAACCAGAAATTAGGGATGGAAAAGAGTTTGAAAACTTGTTTCAAGTATGTAGCGATCAAATCGAAGGACCAAAATCAATCAGTCGTGCATCCGGGTCCTGACGTGTGGTGAGGTTTGCAGCTGAGGAAGCTGTACAGCACTAAGTCAAGTTACAAAACATATGTGTGAAACCTTCGCTTTAGTCTACATAAGCACATGAGCTTATGATGTGAGTGTTCTCTAAAACTGAAAATGAAAAAAACTCTCCACTGATGATAATGACATAGGGTTAGGGTGACCACTTTCAAACTCACCACAGCAGCGGTGTCTCTGACGCAACGTCACATGGGCGTGTGATGAAAATGCACTGACAGCGTTTGATCATCGCGGCAGCAGAGTCGTGGTTTTTGCACACATAACTGCAAAATGAATTTGCACAAAAATGTCCAAAAAAGGCCCGTAAACAGTGGATAATTCAAGTTTGACCCCATACACACAGTTTGACAGTGAAAAAAGTTGATTCTGAGTTTAGTTTCTCTTTTAAGGAGCACTACGTAACACTAAATAATAAAGAAATAATAAATAAAAAAACAATGAGCAGCCTTACTTGGACACATTTTTCCTGGAAAATCCAAACTAAATATAAACAGCTTAGGTAGCACTTTAAAAGACCTACCAGTTAATTACCATGTCACTTACTAGTTTCTAACAGTGACACTTAGTAGTACTTACTTAGAAGTACTTACTCTGGTACTTACAGTGGTACTTACACTGGTACCTAGAGTGGTACTTGGAGAGCTACTTGTGTCAGCAGTTACTGGTACAAAACACTGATAGTTACTGGTACTTACAATGGTACTTACAGTGGTACCTACAGTGGTACTTTGTGGGGTACTTGTAACAGCAATTACTGGTACATAACATTGATAGTTACTGGTACTTACAGTGGTATTTTTGGTGGTACCTACAGTGGTACCTAGGGTGGTACTTGGAGGGGTAATTGAGTCAGCAGTTACTGGTACTTACAGTGGTACCCTTAGTACACTTACCATTACTTTAATTGGAAGTAACTGCTGACACAATTACCCCTCCAAGTACCACCCTAGGTACCACTGTAGGTTCGACCATAAGTACCACTGTAAGTACCAGTAATTGCTTTTATAAGTACCCCTCCAAGTACCAGAGTAAGTACTACTAAGTGTCACTGTTAGATACTAGTAAGTGACACGGTAATTAACCGGTAGGTAACGTGGTGGTCTTTTAAAGTGCTACCAAAGCATATGGTCTGGTCACCGTGTCTCTCTTTTAAATTTCAGTGAGCATGACTGACAGATTCAATTGCCAATCAGGGACCTGCATGAAAACTGACATGGCTGCTTACGATGAAAATAACGTGTGGAAAAAATATCATGTGGAACTGAAAAACATCACAGATTCTTCAGACTCAATGAGCAAAGTAAAAAAACAAAAAAAACAAAAAACATTTTAATGTGAGGTGAGTGAAGTTAGATTTTGGTCTAAATGACAGACGACCAATCAGCTTCTTTGTGTCAATCGCAACACGCAAATAAACTCATCTGATTGCCCCGTACGTTGTTGAATTTATCTGAAACGCAGGCGTGGTGACCAGACCCACTCTTCACAGCTTGCTGAAGCGTGGGCTCTGGATCACACACAAAACAAACATCGCATGAAACATTTTTATCCCCATCCAATATGTCTAGAAGTAGGGGATGTCTGGGTTGGTTGTCACATTGTTATGTCAATGGGGGATCGATGACAAATGTGTCTTGTGTTTGGTTTGATTTTTTAATGTCTGATTTCATTTTGATTCAAGAATGTTTTACATTTTTTGAATCAGGAGACGTTAAATTACAAGAAAAAGGCAACTGGAAATTTAAAAAATGTGTTTTTTGTCAAGATTCTAATGATATTGTAAAACTATATTTTTAATGTGAATTAGTGATGAATAACTTTTGAACAGAATAAGCTCCATGGCAATAATTAGATTTATTTTTTAGTTGAAACTTTACACTGATTTCCTGCTTTGAATTGGAATATTTAAAATACAGTATTTTTGAGAAAATCTGTCTTTTGTAAAAGTGTGACAACCAACCCCGCTCCGGCTGTTCTAGATAGAATCATATGTGACAACCAACCCTGAAAAACTGTGACAACCAACCCCGACTGGACTTTTTTACTCTCACCTCAGCTTTCTTAAACCCAGCTCAGAAAAAAATAGTCCCGTCACTCTGACTTCCCTCTTTGTAGTGTCCACAGTTTGCAGCTTTCAACATAATTTTTGGAAAAAATAGAACATTTTTTCTCAACACCTGAAAATGTACTTTTTGCTATACATTTTTTTTATTTCGTCTTATCACAATCTTGAACAAATGTTTACAAAAATGTTTTAGCGAGTGAATTTTGGTTAATTTAATGCACATTTTTTTCTGACCGTTTTTCAAATGCACCAAACACAAGCTGAGATTGTATGATTGTGACAACCTACCCGTGTGACAACTAACCCCGCTCTCCTCTATGTTACACAGTGCCTCTTTCACACACTTGTTTGATGTTTTTCAGTCTCTATATGTCTCTACACACCAGCAGCGGCCTCACACGACTTACCTTCATCTACGTCTTTCGTTCCGCTTATGAGTTTACTCCGAGACTATTTACAGCCTCGCACCATCTGCTGCTGCCTTTGTCTGCTGCCGAAGACGTGTTATTTCAGGTGATAAAGCTCAAAGGTTATTGTATCGCAGCGGAACAGCGCAAAGAATATAGATTTAAACCTCGAATAAACAACTCATGTGAAGCGTCGTGTTGATTCTGGTCTGGTCGCACCGGGTTAAAGGTTATGTAAGGCAGTTTGAAGCCTGTTGATCAATGTGTGTTTAAAGTGGACATATTATGGAAAATCCTTCATATTTAGCCAGTATTTAGTTGTACAGACAAATGAGCGTGTTATATAACTTTCAAAGCCTTTTTTACTCAAACTGGGGAGCTTTTTGTTCCGTTCCCAATGGACTGAATTCGGCCTAGAATGAAAGCACAATGTCAACGCTTCATCCATCGCTCACACTGGGCTTGTTTCATGTGAGGTGGTTGTAAAAAAGATCCATTCAAACTAAAAATGATAAAGTCCAACTGTGCAGCTTCTTGTTTAGACGTGACGCGGACTGAGAATAATGGAGGAGTGGTGTGTTTTCCTATTTTTATTCAGTCCCACAGCACCTCTAAAGGCGAGAGGTAGATGTGTTTCCACTGCACTTGTTCCATTATGCTGCGTTCAGACCGGACAGCGTTGGAACGTCCATCATTTCAGCAACTTTCATAGTATTGACCCTTTGCACCTACATCACTTGATCACTTGGGTGCGTCATGATGGAGGCAGAAGTGTGTGTACGCGGCATTACAGGGAGCGCAAAACTGACAAATTCTCACAGATATTTTATTTTTTGATCGAGAAAGCAATGGATACTTATAGTGCTTGTGTGCAGGAAGCTCAGATGGAAACGGAGTGGTTGGCAGCTCTCCTGGCTGAGTCTCAAAAACACTGAGCACTTTTTGAAACTTCTTGATTTTTAGCTCACTTCTTATCAGGACAAGTTTGTACTTCAACCAAGCATGGATACCAAGCAAATGCTCATGCTATGCTAACTTTGGACCTCTGAAATGGCAAACTTTCACACCTGAAGCAGAAGATCTTCCAGTGAAAATACAAAAGACACAAAAAGCCGGCCGCCCGATTGGTTTGAGAGTCCTAAACGGCGGTGTTTGGGCCAACTCACATCACAGCAGCGTGGTTTTGAGGCTCAATCACATTGTAGCAGAGCGGGCTAACACGGGCTGTTAATGCTCCGGCGCCGCCGCCGAGTCTAATTCAAGCTAAACAAAGATGGCTGCTTCTAGAGGAGCTCCTTGTAGAGGAGACATAAAACCAGAACAAAATCCTTCTACAAGAACGTGAAACGAGGGTAATCCGAGGCACTCTGATAATAGAAAGTCCTTTATTACAGAGCAAGGAACCAGTCAGGCCTTCATCAGGGTATACAAAAGTGTTCACTGCAAATCTGTAACATCTTAGAAGGATTCCAGTTCTTTTGATTTATTGCTGCCACCCACTGGCGTCTTCTATCTTCATCACAATGTAAATGAAAAAGCTCCAGGCTTAGACTTACAACATCCTGCCTGTTGGTGCAGCGTGTTCCACAAGATACAGCCATTTTACAATTGAAATCAATAAAAGTCACTTAGAAACAGGCAGGTTTTCAGCAAAGTTTCCATAGTTGTAATGCACACACAGACAGAACTTTGGCCTGCAATAATGGAGAAGTAGGACAAAACCATCAGCACATACAAACATCCCCACTAACTGTAGGAATATCGCCTTTTCTGCTCATGCTTCCTTTTAGTGAGATTTAAATGAGGAACGCCACAAAGAAGTCAACTAGAATGGCGCAGGCTTTGATACAACAAAGCAGAAAGTTTCCTTCACAAACACACACATTTGTCACCCAATTCTGAGCGCGAACAACTCCGAGCATCATGAAAGTCTCTATATACACCCAACGATTCATTAAAAACACTATAATTAATGCTCAAGTGCTCGCCTTTCAGAACCGTGAGTTATTCCGTTTATTTGGATAATAAATCTCTCCACATCAGTGTCGGTCTTTTGCTTATGCCTGGCGTCCCGCTGCGTGGCTTTTGTTGTCACACTGTTCATTTACCCTCCGAACCTGCCATTTTGAACTTCCTCCGGTGCCACTTAACCACATAACCATTAGGCTCCAGCTGTCAGAGGGACCACCAGTCGCGCCGACAATCACCGCAACATTTTAGGCAGAAATGAGTGAACACGCCGCCCCCGCGCACACGCCGTTAGCTTGACCCTTTCATTTAGCGGCTGTAATTAAAGGCTCGTGCTCCGGTTCTCACGCTGACTGGCCCCAGAGGGATTTTTTATTCAAAGTAGAAAGATTAATATTCAGATTGGTGTTTACTACGAAAGTCAACACCGTTTGGGCGGCTAATAAGCTACACTGCTACTAACAAGCGATTAGTGCAGCTGTTTGTGCAAAGTCGTGTAGCTTTAGTGTCGTTTCTTTAAAAATAAAGTTAACATGAAAACTTGAATCTGTGTGCACAGTGTTAAAAGAGTATTGCCTCCTATTCACAGTCATTTTTTGGCAATTTTTAAGTGCTAACTAAGCCAGTTTTAGGCCAAAATAGTCACACATCTCCTGTGTCTGATGGAAAAGGTCAATCTAATAGACTTATTTGATTGAATCAAAAAGCTGAAAGACAATCTTTCCACTGAATAAAATCTCAGAAAAGGTTTGCAATTATTTTCTTTTTGCTTTGTGGTAGTGCAACTTAAAAAGGTGCTTCAACTTCTACAATCTACATGCTTCTCTTACTTACCTGAAGCCTCCTGAGCCTCCAAAGTGTTTATCACGATGGGTTTTCAGCTTTTTTCACCATGTCACAATGCTAACAACAACAGACAAACTTTGTGGACTTTGGTGATCAAACGGGACAATTGCAGATGATTTCAACAGCATCTGGCTGCAGACACACCTCCCTCCGCAGAACACAAGCCTATTTAGAGTTACCTCTCGTGCGTGGCTTTGCTATACTAGCAAATGTATATTTCAACATTTATACCCAAGACAGGAAAGGTTAGGATTAGGACTGAGGTTAGATCAGGTAATGTGGGTAAGTTTACAGCTTTGTAAAAAGCCGAAAGTTGTTGGTCTGTATGGAGAGCTTTGTCCGGCCAAACGCCTCCTGTCTATTTTCCACCTGAATAGATACTTGACAGCAGACTCACACCAGCAGTGATAAACCCCGCCCCCTTGAGCCCTGGTCGCTTTCATGTTGTCTATGGCTCTCTATGGGAAGTATTTATGAATGCGTTTTCTTCTATATCAGACAAGAATCGCTAAGAGATGGTTTCGCCTAGGTTACGTGTCTTATCAGCTGCTGTTCCCAGGCGTGGCCAGCCCAGCAGACCCGTGAGGTCTACCAGGCTGACCACGCCCCCCGCCGCTCGGTGGACACTGGAGAAGGCTGCTCCACGTACAGGAGAGTTGGAAAGCTCCCTCGTCTCAATTCAAAGTGCGTGCGAACATCCCTAACCTCTGTATGGGAATTGTTCAGAGGGAGAGAGAATCAGGAGAGCTTCGACCAATGTCTCGTTTGTGTTTGTGAAAAGGTGCTCACTGAGTGGCTGTTGCCTCGGCGATGTCGCTGTGAAAATGCACAAACTTAACTCTCAACTCTGCCGCGCTCAGGCCGCCTGGACCACTGCACTTGTCACTTCCTCATGTCGCCTCTTTGCACCAGCCCGCAGAGGAAATGAATAAGAACAGCTTTCTTAAGTCGCTTGATCTGCTGTGATAGTAGGCGTGTTTAAGCAGCAGAAATCTCCACTTGGATTGCAGACGAGAGCAGGAAGATGACGCTGATGGGAGGGGGACACTTCTGAAATGCATCGAGGACACTTCTGAAGGCCAATTCATAGTTCTGCGTCACGTTACATACTCGCACAGGCTGGTGTGGAGCTTCTGTCTGGAGCGCATCAGGTTCCAGGTGTGTTTAGTCAGTCGCACCAATCACAACCAGATCACAGATCAGCGGTGTGTTTTGGCACCAAGTGACTTTTGAGCGTAGAAGCACGAGAACGACACAAACACAGCGCGAATGTTGTTGCAACCTTTCTGATTGGCTCTCAGAAGCCCTGGAAAAAAACAAATAAAAGATAGACGCGCCATTGGCAGCCAACGTGACTCCAGACCACGTGACCTGACTATACACAGGCCCTCAAGAGCGAGAACAACGAGAGCCTCAGATCACATGTTGTACTGAAAAAAAACACAGACAACTTTGTAAATGCTCCGGTTTCCCTCACACACCTTGAACTGATTTCTCCAGAGCAATGAATATAAAGCTCAATAATAAAGTTTCTACACTTGAGCTGTGTCTATAAAGAAATGACCTTCAGCTCATCAGTGTCACATTATTAATGCTTCTGTGTTGTACCACATCCTGAGTCTTTTCTGTCAGATTGTAAGTCTTTGTTATGATAAAAAAAAAGGCAGTTGAAGAGACGAGGAGGAGGAACTGCACAGCATCACGTTTCTGACCCAAACAGAGCTGATCCAATCATCTGTCAGTCCACACGTGTTCATGGCACTTCATTTCCCAGCATGCATTTGGGTTTTGGAGTTTATGAAGACGGTGCTGTTGCTTTTGTCCGTCTTCACCGTCTATCGAGCCGCCTTCACCACCTCACTCTGCTTAAACAAGTCTCATGTATCCTTCACTGCCTTGCTCTGGGGAATTTACCCACAATGCACTGCCTTGCTCTGGGGAATTTACCCATAATGCACTGCCTTGCTCTGGGGAATTTACCCATAATGCACTATGATCATTTTAGAAGGAAAAACAAAGAAATTTTCAAAAGTACCTAATTTGCGAAATAGGCAAATATTGTTTTTCATAAAATACTTCTTGCGTAAAACATTTTTTTGTTAAACTGTGTTTGATGTATAAAAAGCATTGCTTACTTTTTTTTTTTTTTTGCTGTTTTTTTTTTTTGCAGTTTTAGTGTAAACTGAGCCAATTAGCAAGTTTCAGGTCAAAATAGTTACAAACTGGCTGTGTTTCACTGCAAAGACTCATTTTCAGACTCTGACGTCAGCGTGTATTGTCCTCTCAAAGCTGAGTGTTAATTGCAGACACCTGTCAAACTAATCACAATGCTGCTCTCGGCCCTTTCCCAAACCAGTCCCTACTCCCTCTCCCTAACAACTACACACCACACTTCTGTGAGGGACACTCCTTAGTTCCCTTCATTCCTGTGATTTCAGACACACTTCACTTTCTTAAACTTCTTCTCTTACTGTCCTTTGGGACTCTGGAGGCAGCGTTATCACCACCTACTGGGCACTTTTAGAGCTTGTCTTGTTTAGTATTTGTTTTGACTGTGACAAAAAATGTAAATATAAAATTCCCTCAACATTCCCAAATATTCCTCTTCTCACCTGTTCCATCATTACAAACAAATGAGACACAAGTGTTTACAGTGAGAGTTCTGTCATGTGAGTCACAATATCAAAGGTACTTTCTATCCTTATTTCATTTTTATATTGTACTGTAATATGTCTAAGGTGCAAATTATTCCAGACTCTTTTCTTAGTTTACAAGACGATTAAAAATGTCCAGAACATTTTGAGTCCAACAGTATTTTCAGGACAAATAAAAGCTAAATGTGCATCAGTATATTTTCTTCATTCATTTTAAAATGATTAGTGTTGGAAATTAAATGGTTAATTAAACATATTTAAACTTTTATAAAAAGCTGGAACTAATCTCACGTGGCCATGTTTCCCGTGGGGCTGTTCTCAGTGTAACACACACCTGTTTAGTGAGCACCTGCTGCTCACTCGCTGTGAAGTGTCTGACTGTCTCCTACTCACTCTCCCCTTGTGCATTTCGGACAGCACTTACCTCACGGGAGCGCGCAATTCTTAGTGTTTAGGGTGTAGGGAAGTGAGTAGGGAGCCGTTTGGGAAAGGGCCCTCCTGTCTAAGCCCTTCTGCCGATGCTTCTCAATGAGTTTGCTGTGTTTGAAATGTATTTGTGGGCGGAGTTTCGGGTGAGCTTATCTTTAACTCCTGCTCAGAACCCCTGCCCTTCCCTCGTGTGTTGTGCTGCTTCATTATGTTCACTTGATGCAGCTGTGTCTCGTTCTTCTGAAGTCTGTTCCATTAGCCTCAGTTTGAGCTGAGAAAAGCCATTTTCCTTGGATTAAAACATATTTTGAAAAAAACTGGATTTGGAGGCAAGACAAGGTTAGGTAAGGTACTTTGTGAAACAGCCACTGTGTCCTTGGTAAATGAGCCACATGCTAACCAAACGGAGGGCACAGGCCTGCAGACGGCATGAACATTGGAACAAGAATATTCTTAAAACAGAACTGTTAATTTTTCCACAATTCCTGTGTTACAGCTGTTGTAACACATGCTGTGAAGACGTGTGTAGAAATTAGAATTTAACCAGCAAAACGCATCTTTGTGTTAACCAATCTGATCGTAGGATGCACAGCAACATAAAATGTAGTCTGATATTACTTGATAAAGGTTGGCTTGGCAACCTAAAGATTCCAGGTTTGATCCCCGCTTCCCCCAAGTCCACCATGAAACGAAGAGCTTTGTAAAAGGTGTTTAGATAATGGTGGTTGTCAGTGTAATTAGTTTATTTCTGTTGCTAAACTGGCCTAAAGTGTGATATTTACCCAAACTTCCCCATTTTTCTAAACTTAATCACCGTCGTAATGTATCCGACTTTAGTATTAACCCTTTGGAAAACAGTAACTGCCTGCTGCAAAAGCTAAACAAACATGGTGACGCTGACGGATGTACTTCGGGCAAATGTAAGTTGAAAAACAAGAGGAAGTCAGTGCTTTAATGGATGATTTGCTCTCTATAGACTTGAAATTATTTTGTTTAAAAAAAAAACACTTTTTTTTTTGTTAGAACTGTTCAGGGACGGGTTGAGTTTGGATTGTACCAGTAACAATGTCAAACTGATTATTGTCTACATGTTTTGATCTTGAGTTTGCCATTTAATGGGTTAAGTATGTAGCCGTTATGAACCACCAAAGATATATTGTGGACTGTATTTTTCATCTTCTTTAAAAGGGACAAAGGTATGCAGCCCTTCCCCCAAAGTGATCGAGTTTTACGACTCTCTGTCCCTTATCAACGGCCTGTTGATTCTACCTCAAAGCCCCCTGCTGTGACTTTACAGACACTGGCAGGACAAAATTCTTGTAACTCATTTACTTTCATGTGTGTTTTCATCCGTTCTCATGGCTGTAACCTTGTTGAAATATGCATTTGGAAATTGAGATGTCAATATGATTCCAATTGCATGTATGTTCTTGTTAATTGAATAACTGAATAACAATCTAAATTAAGTAAGGACATATTAAGCCTAAGCCACTCCCAGGCCACGAGAGTCCGCCCCTTACCAGGACTCCACAAAGCCCACACACGGTGGGACACACTTCTACTTGGAACGTCCTGGCCTCCACTTCTTCACGGGCTGAACGGGGGTTGGGACAGAGCTGTGAGGAGCCTCTTCAGGCCCTCCGGGCCTTGGCGGCCCCTGCGGGGATAGCCTTGCCTGCTGCAAAACTGAAAGCAGGCCTTTGGACAATTCTCCAACCAGCATCAACATGCTACAGAATGGGACTCAACTGCTGCTAAACCCATCGAACAGCAGCAACTGCACCCCTTCGATCATGGCCCAAACAAGGAAAGGCCTCAAACTCGGTGGACACCAAGGAGCACCCCATCTTCAACCTCATGGGACATAAGACTAAAATGGTGGCTGAACACAGAGTGGCTTAAGGGTATAGTTAGGAAAGTCTTGTTACTCCTAATTTAAACCAAATCAGATCTTACCATTGAAACTAGTGTTTACTGTAACTGTTTGGAAATGAGTGATGAATGTTTGTTTGTTTTTGTTTATTAAACCACACAAAATGTTACTGGTTACTTGATTTTATAATTAGGGCTTTGTCACTGCGATGAGAGAGCCGCGCCTTCAGACAGACAACGAGGAGTGTAGGTTTCTTTTTAAAAATTGAGTTAGACTTTAAATGTTAACTCTGGTGCCCCAAATTTGATTAATTTTATTAATCGCCTACACAATATAATAATTAATAATCAGCAATTAGTGCGCCATGCCACAATTAGCCGATTTTTAGCTAATTATATTAAAACAAACCACTACATATCTGGTGCCGCGTGAGGCTGGTATCACACTAATGTAGTAATAAATAAATCTGTTACAAGTAGATCTATATTTTTTAGAATAAAGTAAAAGGTAGTGGTGGTGAAAAGGTGTTGTTTTGGTTCTCTCTGCAGGAGGACAAAAGAGATGAGGATCTGTTTGTTCTGAGGGAAATGTCAGCAGACCAGAGGAGGAGGCGCAGAGGTCACACAGATAGTTTCACTGCCTGCACTCCAGAGAGGACTACTTTAGAACAAGAGGAGCTTTTCAAAGGCCAAGCTGAAAAGAGACGCAGCACAAAGGTTTGAGGGAGACGAAGTAAGGTGCTTTTCTGTCCAGTTCAACTCGGATAATCAGATGTGACTTAAAGTTCAATTAAAATGTTAATATACCATACATTTTTTAAATTTGAAATCTGTTTCTGAAAACATTTAAACTGCAAAGTTATTAAAACATTTTCCCAAATAGTAATTTTAAATGCCACATTACAAGTTTATAAGACTGAAAACGACAGCATTATGGAGACCAGTCCTGCACTACTAACGTCTCTCAACTTATCCTGGAGAAGTTGTTCTTACCTGGAACCCTAAACCCTGATCTGAGCTTTTTTGCTCTTTTAAAGCAATATTCACAGCCCCATAAAAACTTTGTGCAACTGGAATCATGTTGTACATCACTGGTCTTGGTCTTGAGGCAGCTTTTTAAAGGTCTTGGCCTCATCTTGTCTTGGTCTCAAGGGTTTTTTGGGCTCGTTCTTGTCTTGGACTTGTCTTGTCTTGGTCCTGTTTAGGCGCTGAGACTACATTTCATTCCCACCACACTCTGCTACACTTGCACTAGAAGCACAGTCCTTGTCCCTGGTAGTTGTACTGTACATTAGAGGGATTATCAGTCGAAGTCACTCTCCACTCTACTGTGCATGCTCCATGTATAAAGAGAGCTGTCCAGCTAGTTTGCTGAGGAAACTTCTTTGAATAAAATGGAGCTAAGAAGCGAATATTCAGCTTGGCAGACTATGTCAACTTTGCCGCGCTCATCAATCAGCTCCTCCTACGTCATCCTGTATCCAATCACAGCTCAGCCAATCACCTGCAGTTCTCATCGCCCCCTCGCTCCCTTCAGCCTATCGGAGCATCAGGGCTAAATTCAAAAGAGCAGCCGGAATTCCTGTGTTTTTCTCGACATTTTTTTCACCTGAATGTAACTTTTAAGAGTTGTACAGTCAAATTTCATTCACAAATGTTAACTTAGCAGCAGAACTTTTGTTTTCCACCGTGATAAACTCTTGTAGTTAGCTGACAACAGCCTTTGCTTCTCCAACATGATTCATGAGCTACAGCTCTTTCTGCACCGGGTGTGTGCGCATCACCCATGTTGATAAACAAATAAATAATAAGATCATAGACACTGATAACTGAATAAAATGACAAAGATGGTCTTGATTTGGTCTTCATGGACGGAGGTCTTGGTGTCATCTTGACCTATAAAAGTCTCGGTCTCGACCCTCAGTGGTTTGGTTTTGTCTGGGTCTTGGGTCTTTGTTCCCGAAAAGGTCTTGGCCTCTATTAGTGTGACCTTGACTACTACACTAATCAAATGAGACCTACAAGTGTCTACTTTCATCTATCTATCGATCTATCGATCTATCGATCTATCGATCTATAGTTCTACATTAATCCATTCCCTTTTTATAGGCATTTGAACTTCATTTTCATTAGATTTCAGCATTTGACAAGAAACTTTTAAAGAAGACCTATTGAGGTTTTTTTTAAATATATTTAGTAAGGAACTAGACCATGTGCAGATCAATTGGTTCATTGTAAAACACAAAGTTGATCTAAAACAACTTAAAAATAGGAACAGCTCTACTGACTTCCTGTTCAAAACTGCAGATCTGCTAAGCCCCGCCTCTTCATTTTAAAAAGTAACTGTGAAAAGCAACAGATTTTTAAAAACTATTTTTTTATTGTTGGAAAGTGTCTCTGGGACAGTTTTGAACCATATCTGCTTCACTTTGAGCATTAATCTTTTGAATTATAACAAGTAAATACAGACAAGAGGGAGGGGATAGGTGGTAGGTGAGAACAGGGATTTCTGAGCACTTGAGCTGCAGCTGAAGAACAAAACAAGATTACTCCAACATGCATGAATCAATTCAAATATAACTTTGAGTTAACTAATGACGAAGGAAGGCCATTATAGCAAGGTTAAAAACTGAGAAAAGTGAATGTGACATAATAGGTCCCCTTTAAGACAACATCCTTTTTCTAAATCAAACTTCATGTCAGTGTTGTCATGTGACCTCCTCTGGGTCCTTGTGCTCACCCAACTCCATCATCTCCTAAAAGTTAAAAGTGATAAGTCCGGCCTCTTCATTGTGGTAAACCTCGCTTCTTTAGTTGAGCCAGTAATGCAACAGAGACACAAACATGTTACATATCATCTAGACTTTATTAATAAGATTTTATTAAGCTGTTCAACATGTACAAAAAAATAATTCAATCTTTTCTTCTGCTACAACTAAATACGTATTCTTTCTTTGACATTGGAACAAAGATTTAAAACTGGTCGAAGCACTTTTTACACGAACCATCGTAATTCATTTAACAGATCATAAAAACAATGTCTCTAGACTAAAGCAGGTGAGAAGAAAACATTCCAAAGCATCCAGCATCAATAACATTACAGTGTAGAAAAACAAATCATTTTAAAACAGACGGCTACAAAAGGACAAGTTTACAGTTTCACATTGCATAGAGTTTTAGGTCATTTTGGTCCTTCGTATGAACATTTACGTATATATAGACACAATATCAGTGCTGGTCTGGTTTGAAGGACATTTAGTTAAAATACATTTATTTTTTTCAACTGATGATTTATGACTAAAGCCGGCTGCACACTAAAGAAGACTTAAGCACCTTCAGACCAAACGCGACCATGCGAACACTTTCAATGTTATGTCTATGTGTAGGCGCGATTTCGCACGACCAGAGCGGCGCGGAGCGTCTACTACGACCGGCGCGAGCGTTTAAGCGCAGACGGGCGTCTAATAAGCGCGACCAACATGTGAAGAGCAAAGTGACAGTGTTAACGACCAGTACTACACCTGGAAGGCCCGTGCAGACATTGACAAGAGAACTAATCCTCTTGGTATCAGCCCCATACACCACTGTCTCTTAACTCTGTCAAATAAGTCCTGTGTTCTCCATTCACATCGCTCATTTCGTTGCTCTGATTGGCGGCACTTGAGGACGCTCCTCCGCTGACAGACACATACACATGAATGGGATTTCAGGCGAAATTTGCCATTCATCGCCTCCTATCTACACGGGCCATTATAAAGGTCACAGGAGAGTGGAGGGTCATCAGAACTATTATGGTGTGTTCTATGGCTGTAGTCCTTCAGTCGATTAATCGGCCGATGGCATCTTAGTCAACCCAAATTTGTATTAGTCAACAAATATTTTTAGATAGATTGTGAGGTTTTATATTGAACATAAGCAAAAAGTAGTGATTTGGTTGAGGACTTGGGGCAGAATCATCTGTCGTTGTCGACCTAAATGCCATGTTGTGTATAAATTGTTGATTTTTTTTTTTTGTATGAACTCAGTTGGATTTTAATCGGTTTTTGTTTGAGTTCGATAAATAGAATAAAACATTTTAGCTTCAAAACATCGGCCACAGACCCTTTTTAATCGATTAATCCAGTGTTTCCCAACCCGGGGTACGTGGACCCCAGGGGATACGTGACCATTTGTCTGGGGGGGTACTTGGGATGATTGCAGATTTTAAAGAAAGGTAGAATTGTGATGTGAAAAAAAAATCTCTGCAGCTCAACTAATTGTTTGACATAGAACAAATTAAAACAATCAAATGCAATGGTTATAAAGGAAAATCTTAGGTAAAATACCCCCAAAAAACACGACATAGGGGGTACTTTGTGTGTAAGATGATGATTAGGGGGTACTCAAGACGAAAAAGGTTGAGAACCACTGGATTAATCGATCGATACTTTTAGTCGACCAAGAATTTTTTTGGGTCCGTTACAGCCCAAGTGTGTTTACATATTCAACCTGGCATGTACAAACTGAAATTGCTTTTCTTTATCAAAACATCAGACATTTTGTTACATAGTGTTAACGATATGCAATGCAACTGTTTTTTTCTAGTGTAAGCCACAATAAAATGTCTAATAATATAGGAAGTTCTGGATCAACACCACCCAGTAAATGTGTCTCTCTGAACTGATATTATACTTTAGAGCCGATACCCAATTAATCAAAATGTCCTAGGTCGGCACCGATATTCAATCCCAGTATCCGTGCATCCCTACTCCCAAGCAAGAGCCCAGTGCTTTATAAATGAGACCATCGCAGTCAGTAAAGCATTAAAATTGAAATGACACTCTTATTTTGGTTTTGTTGTGTCAACAGGCTTTTTTTTATAGCTAAATTCACGTTTGTTTTGCTGTGAACATAAAGTTTATTTGTTGTATTTTATGGTCAAAATAGCCTTGTGTTTGTTTATTGTTATGGACATTGACAGTACAGGACAGGCAAACGAGATGAATCTGACTAAACTTGAATAAGAGGTTGTTGTTTTTTTCTCTCCTTTGTGGAGCCACAGGTTAAGGTCCAGTCACACATGTTCTGTGTTTTTGTGTTTCTGCAGTTTGTGATTAGAGTAAGTTATGAACTCACTAATGCTCCTAAAAAAGAATCTTGCACTTTGACTACTCGCACAATTGTTCACAGATGATGAGGCAATGTTTCTTCTTTATTTTACATTTTAAGAGTCGTCGTCACAAGGCAGATGCACCAGATGCGTCTGTTGTAAAGGTCCTCGCTCGTGCAACCGGTGAACCTCACCATGATGCTCCTGACAAGTAGTCATAGTGACGCAGTGACGCACAGACATAAGGAGAGAAACCACAAAAAATCTCTTACTCTGGCCACACCTCCTGAACTCGTAGAGGTGCACATAGAGTTTAAAATCGGGTCAAAACTCCTGTAGTGTGCAGAAGGCTTGAAAAATGTAACTTTAGTAGAGACATCTCCATACTAAGCTACAAGTACGGTTAGTGTCAAGAGTCAGGTCCAGAGAGATGGAAGTGATTTGGCTGCCATGGTAATAAGCTAACTTCTGTTGCTAAAACTGCATAACTGAACTGACTAGTTTATAGCTCGTGAAATGTAATGTATTGTGAGATTTAGTAATTGCTCATTATCACAACTTTAGTTAATCTAGAATGTGATAATATCATACCTACAGGTGATGGACAAGAATCATTTATTCAGCTTGGGCCTCATTTATGAAAGTTTTCCTTCAAAGTGTGTGTCATTTCACAATATTTTAATCTTTCTCCTAGTATTGAATGCATGCATGTTTTGTATCTCTTACATCTTGTACATCTGACAGTTCTTTACAAAGGCAAGATAAGCATTAAAATGATCGCAGTGAAGATGTGAGGTTACTTCACAAACAAATTGTAGATGTAAACATGTGATTACAAGACAAGTTATTTTTCTGCAGTAAAGGTGCATTGCGTAAGTTAAAATGCGATATATATCAAATTACAATCCATCGGTAATGATGATGTTTTGTTAATTCTCAAAGGTCGCCTCGGTTAGCGAAGACAGCCTGTTAAATGTGAGTGACTCGGGTTGCGTTCTTCCGCGCTTGTCTTCTGTCAGTGTTTCTATTTATTTTGCATAAGCTCTCCACTTTCTACATCAGACGAATGTTGTAAATTGATTGATCATAAAATGTAAATACCGCCATCTAGCTTCCAAATGCCGTAACACACAGACGGATTACAGAAAGCTACAGTGCAAAGTATCGGAGATGTTTTTCACAAAAGAACTCTTTGAACTGCGCTTTAGATCAGTATATAAATAGAGACTATTAACTTTAATTGTGCTTGACTAACCATAAAATGTTCCAGTCATAACGCACATTATCACTGTTATTATTATATGACTTTGTTTCTTTTCAGTTGCAGAGGTGTGACTTGGGCTTCAGTCACTAATTTAAAGACTTGCGACTTGACTTTGGGTCAGTGACTGGAGACGACTTGATGTTTCTTCTCAAAAAATACTTTTTTTCCCCCAGTACTTTTGTGTAGACTTTAAAGGACCTGCCACTAAAAGCAGAGGACTTGGACTTGTAGAGCCCTGACTTGGGACGTAACTTGGACTTTAGTTTAAGGTAATGAGACTCGGGACTTGAACTGGACTTTAAGTCAAAGACTTGGCCTGGACTTTGAGGTCAGTGACTTGAGACTTAAATTGGGACTTGGGAATTTAAGTGGACTTTAAGGTCAGTGACTTGAGACTTGAATTAGACATCAAGATCAGTGACTTGAGACTTAACTTGGCCTTGAACTCAAAGACGTGAGACTTGGTTTGGACTTTAAGGTCAGAGACTTGACTTGGACTCGAAACCAAAGACATGAGACTTGCAAAACAATGACTTAGTCCCACCTCTGCTGAACAGTGTAGCTGACATTTCAACTCCACAAAGTTACACAGTGCACCTTTAAACAAATTATTCCATTCCTTCTTGAAAAAATAAAAAGACAAAACATTGCAATGTGGTAAAAACCCAGCTCCAAACATTGTAGCATGTTGTGTCTCTTATAATTCATCTTGTCTCTTATAACACCGCGTGTCGTTTCACAAAAATATTCCAAACAGTGTCCAAAACATGTCCACAATTCCCTGTTTTCCAGCTTGATCGCGTGTGTCTGTTTCCATCTGCTCTCCGGATCCGCGAGGGGAGCAGCGGGATGAGCGGGACCAGCCGGTGCTCAGGTCCCGGGAGTGGTGGAGTGGTGGAGTGATGGTGGTGGGCGAGGTCAGAAGAGCACAGCCGCCTCCGGTTGTGGCGGAGCGGGAGGCCGGGCTGAGGAGGTGAGGTGTGTCCTGGGAGGGTTACAGCACAGAGCGGGCTTCTGGAGAGGCAGCGGGGGGAGGAGGCCTAGGGGGACACAGGGCAGGACAGTAAGTTACAGTTGAACAGATGATGTTTTAAACTGTTATAAACCCTTTGGGCCCCACTGTACTAAACTGTGCCTATAGGGTCAAAGTAACTGTGTGGCACTGCAGTGGTCGATCACATTTATAGTTAATATGTGACATCATGCAGAACCCCCTAGAAGTACATTTTACACAATGCTCAGGCGCAATTTATTCATTTATTTGTCTAGATGCATTTGAATACACGAGGGCTATTCAATTATACTGTATTTTACAGCGGGCCAGATTTTTCAAAGGACTATGGTCTGTGGGCCGAACAACAAAACCTATGTTTAGTAAATTGAAAATAAGTCTAAAAATAAGTTTGTCCTATAACAGGCTTACACTAGCAGAGATAAATCAAAACTAGAATGCTAGCAAATCAGAACAACAGATAAAGGACTAGGCTAAACCAACTCTATGTCTCTGGGTCGACATTTGTGCTACTTTAAGGGTGAACCACAGTTTGGAACAAGCCTAGAGAACAATTTGTAAACCAGAACAAAACTGAACAAAACAAAACAAATATCAGGGACATTTTAGCTAATTAAGTTGATTTAAAAGTACTGCAGGCCACTGAATACCAGATCTAACCCTAACACGTGGCCCACACCATGGCCCACTTTGATGGGCCAGTCTTTATTGCTTAGCATTATGTTACTGTATCCACCACTGTTCACTGTAAATCAGATGCAGAGTGTTTCACAGGCTTCTTTACAATGTGGTCCAGTTCATGGCCCATTTTACCATGGTGGGCCACATCAAATTGCTTAGTGGGCCCCATTTGGCCCGCGGGCTGCTATTTGAAGAGTCTTGGCATACACCAATGTTTTCTTGCAATACTTTATCATGGAGTACTCCTTTGGGTGTGAAGCAAATGATATTTTGTTAAATCAAGTGTATTTTACTAGTATATGTATATAAATATATCTAATAGTTCATTCGCAAATACTTTGTAAAATAATAGAAAAAATATTTACAAACAAATAAGTCATGTGTTATTCACGTGACCAAAAGAGACAGGTTTTCTTAGTTTTTTCATGTCATCAGACAAAAAAAATTGGGGAAATAGTTTTGAAAAAGTAATTAGTTACTCATAACTTATCATGCTAAAAATATAATTAGTTACACTACTACTCTAAGAAAGTAGCTTTGTTATATTACTTTAAAATGAGTGTAATGTGTGTAATAGAATAGAATTTTTGTTTCATTATTGGTATTTAAACAGAGGCAAACAACAAATGAGCTGCTAAAACAGGCTCAAATCAACATTAAAAATGATTCTGTGCCAAATATTTATTTTGTATGTTTGTTTTTTTTTATTATTATTTATATATTTGTCATTGTGATTATTCTTTATTATTGTTTTTTTTTTTTTTTTGTAACTTCAACTCTGACCACATGATAATGCTGATTCAGTATCCTGTCTTATCTTTGTGTAACTGTAATATATTGTAATTTTCTATATGAAAATTAAAAGTCATAAAAAGTTCCAGTGGCTGATCTGTGTCTCTGAGACGTTTTTTCTCACACAAAACATCATGTGGATTTTTTTTTTTTTTTACTTAAAGGAACCGTATGTAAAATGCACAACTAGTGGTATAAAAAAGGTATTACAATTACAAATAAACATGGGTTGCCAGAGTTTGAAAAAGCCCACATGAGAAGCTACGGACCAATCAGGAATAAGTTTAGCTAAGAATCATGGGTATTAACCAGAAAGTCACTTTGGTTTGTTCCCGAGAATTGCATTTTTACATGATGTGGATAGAGCCAAATGAGAACTGTGTGGAAACAAGTGCATAAGCCTATCACAGACAGTTGTGTCTGTGTCATGGTGCAACATCAGTTCAAACTCATGTTCCTGACTTATGGCTCAAACCAAACTGGCAACCCAAATGAGAGAGTCATGTAAGATTCATTCTGCTTTCTGATTGGATAATCCTCTTGAGAACCAAAACACCAAATGAAAACATCAACAAATGGACATCATGTCCATTGCTTTTTAAAATAAGAATAACTCAGATTTACACTGACTTTCAGTAAAAATAAAAGTATATTTGGACATGTTGACCTTGAATTTGTGGACACATATAGATCATGTTTATGAAATCTGAAATCAAAATCTTACATACGGTTCCTTTAAAAGTAACTAAAATTGTTCACAAATTCACAGTAACTTCGTTATATCCAACTCTGCTGATGAAGGACTTAACAGTCCAAAATGTCACTGGGAGTAGCAAATAAATTATTCATATTTTGATCGTGCAGGACTGCCTTGATTACAGCCGAGTGTTTTGTATGTTCTGACTAATCACACTGATGCTGATGTTGGTTTAATTTTACTTCGTGGAAACCGTCTAACATCTCAAACTAACTCAATATTCAGCAGTAGTTGCGGATATATTTATTATCAGACTGTAGCTTGTTGTTTTTTTTATATTTTATTTCTTTTCATTCTTGCCTGTCCTGCATACCCATAAAGTACAAGTTTGTTTGAGACTTTCAGTAAACTCTTCCCACACAACACGACTGCTTGAACTGGACATCTGTAGTCGTTATAATCGCTCAGATGAAACTCACCGTCGTGCTCTCCGGCCTGCGAGCACACATCAGCCGAATCCCACTCGTAGTTCTCGTCCACGGACTCTTTCCTCCTGGAGTGGCTGGAAAACAAAGACAGATCCGCATTAACCATCCTTTCTTCATGCAAACTTAAAAGTGTGAGAAGACACAGTGTTCCAAATGCATCCTTAGCTCATCATCTTGAAGCATTTGCATAGAAGACACTTTTTTTTTTTAACTTAGAATAACTTTGAATTTCACGTCTCCAAACTTAAAAGTACGTTCTGTTCAGCTGTGTCCTTGCCAGTGGAGTTTTTCCCTCTCAACAGTTTCTCATTAACACAATAAGATATTTACTCTTAACAGAAGGCTGCAATTAAGCTCCGTAATCCTCCAACTTTGGAAACATATGCCGTGTTCAAATGAATTGTTTTTCATATTCAAGAATAATGACAATATTTTAACCTAGAACCTTGTGTTAAAGAGACATGTGTTCTAACAGTGTTTTCCCAGCATTCGTTTATAGTTATATTTTAGGTTGTATTTGGATTAATCTTGTGTTGTCCTGCAGTGCTCTGAAAATCTCTGTTTTCACTTCCGCCCACTTGTATGTTTTTACTTGCAAGTATATTTGGCACTTGTTATATCCCAGATGAATCTTTTTTTTTTTTTTTTTTTTTTTTTTTAACTTTTTGGTGAAAAGTTAAATCAGCAATACTTGTTTCCATGTGCTTACACCAGACCTGGGCAAACTGTGGCCCTTTGTTTGTTGTAATCAGGCCTTTGGAACACTTTTGAGAATAACAGTGCCAAACTTAAAGGAACCGTATGTAAGATTCACAACTAGTGGTTTTAAAAAGGTATTACAATCACAAATGTACTTGGGTTGCCAGAGTGTGAAATGGTCCATACACTGAAGGTAGGGAACAAGATTGGCTATGAATCATGGGTAATAGCCAGAAAGTCACTTTCCCAGACACCTGACTCTTTGTCATGGTTTGTTCCCAAAAATTGCTTTTTGACATAATGTGGGAGAAGTCTAATGAGAACTGTGTAGAAACAAGTGCCTGAGCCTATCACAGACAGTTGTGTCTGTGTCCTGGTGCAACTTCAGTTCAAACTCAAACATGTTCCTGACTCATGGTTCAAAATTAACTTCAGCTTCTAAGAAACCAAACTGGCAACCCAACTGAGAGAGTCATGTGAGGCTCATTCTGCTTTCTGATTGGATAATAAATGTAAACATCAACAAAGGAACATCATGTCCATTGCTTTTTTAATTAAGAATAACTCATAATTACATTGACTTTCAGTAAAAATAAAAGCATATTTGAACATGTTGACCTTGTATCTTTAGACACATATAGATCATGTTTCTGAAGTCTGACATCAAAATCTTACATACGGTTCCTTTTAAGTCTTAAAACTGTTAAATTCTTTAAAAAAACATGATTTATTACATTAACCGATCACTGCCATTTATTTGTTACCGACGGTTACGTGTACTAACACATCAGTTGTAGCCTGGGAAGTACAGAGTAAACGTGGACGTTAGTGATTGTTACTGTTTCCACGGAGTGAAGTGAAAGCGACTGATACCTCAAGCTAGAGTGGCACCATCATGT
This sequence comes from Mugilogobius chulae, assembly GCA_038363315.1. Classification (NCBI taxonomy): domain Eukaryota; kingdom Metazoa; phylum Chordata; class Actinopteri; order Gobiiformes; family Gobiidae; genus Mugilogobius; species Mugilogobius chulae. The sequence goes on along the minus strand of CM076409.1, from coordinate 42,665,191 downwards.
CATAAAAAGGGTGATATTTTCAATCTAAATTTCCAACAGCTACTACTTTAACGCAAACTTGCGGAACTACAAACAGACGCTTGAATTTGACGTCACTGCTTAATTTCTGTTCTTTGATTGGTTGATCGTCTCTCAAGCTTGATTCAAGCAGCAACAAACACCAAAATTCCTGACCTACCTGCTAGCGTGAAATTTAATGGAGTTGAGGCACTAGGTAGCGCTAATTTGGTTATATTTTGCCCATGATAATAATAAATAACGATACAAAAGAAAAGATTGAATAGCATAAATAAGAGAGAAATGTGTTTGCAAAAATGACAATTTGTTGCACCAATGATCTTAATCCAGATCTCCACCACTTGTGTAGATTTGAAAATAATGATTGCCACAGTTGGGTACGCATGTGACATTTGATGAAGTGAGAACAACTGAACCTTGCTCTTTCTTGATCTACTGCATATAGATCCTGTTAGTGCACTCCTCAAACACAGAGAAAAAAATAAAAATGTAGCAACTGATTTACTTTAAAAGTTTAGCCACTGTGACGGCAGTGGTTTCCAAAGGGAGATCGTAAAGCAAACTCTGGATGTCACAAGATAATTTCAATGTAATTTTTACAAGTATGAAATCAGTTTTTAACTGAAAGTATTATGTTTAACTTAATTTTGGTCACAGACAACAATATACTAAAATAAATGCATTTAACACCATTTTAAGAATTTTGCTGTGAGTATCCCAAGTGCTGCTTAACTGAGTCAAAACCTTTTGTCTGGTTAACTGGCGTAATTCATTTGTCTCTTTCTCTCTCTACTTTTTGTTAATACTGTACACACAAAGTAATATTTGGTGTACTTTGTCTTTATAGACATTTGTTCAAACTTTTCTACACAAACGTGTTCATTTACTAATGAAACTCTTTCTTAATGAATCCAAAATATTCACCTGTGATTCATGTGCCCGTTGACCTTCTCCTCCATCCTGGCCGGTGACTCTCGAGGGGTGGTGGGAGTCGGGGACATGTGACAGAGGGACAACCTGTTATTGGGTGGATCCATGCTCCCTCTGCCGCTGCTGGCATAACTGCTGTAGCTGCCAGACTCTGGAACTGCTGTGTACCCCTCCTCCTCCTCTTCTTCCTGCTCAAAATATCTCCCATCATCTTCCAAAAATGGATTCTTGATTGCATCCAAGTACCGCCCAGCAGCCTTCATAGCCTTGTGGTAATTATAATCATGCTCGTAATACCCATTTGATGAGTGATTTGTCGTTAATCTCTGTTGAGGGTTATTCATTTGGATTTTATGGGATGGAGATTTCGCCCTTTCCGTTGAGCCTTGAGTCTCCCATACAAGCGAGGTCGGTCTCCGAGGAGCTATGTCGGCGCAGTTTTCCTGGCTTAGCGAATTTATCCACGCATCTGGAGTCAAGAAGTTGGCGTCTTTGCGTCTTCTCGAGTCCAAGCTTTGACTCCTTCGCTTCGTTTCTTTGTTTTTTGTTGGTAATTTTGCCCAACGTTCATGCAAAGTCGAAGATGGGGACGATGGTCTTTTTACTTCTTCGCCTTTAGGAACTGGACTCCTGCTGTTCAGGCTTTTACTTCTTCGCATGGTGCGGAATTCTTTGCGAGGTAAAGCGCAGCCGTTTTGTACGTGCGAGGCGATTCTTTGGTGCAGCATTGCTTTAGGGGTTGATTCTACAAGTTTTTCCAAATCTGGTTCATCCACGCTCATCTCTACATCTTCATTAGTGACATTTGAGGAAACTGGCAACATCCCGATCACAGAATGACATCTTTGAGGGTATTTCTCACTTTGGAAAGGCAACATTGTAAAGCTGGGATTGTTCTGCCTCCTCGCATCGCAGCGTGAATCACCCGGGCGTATTCTGACTGAGGAATTTGCAGATTTATCCAATCCCTCTGGCGCCATGTCAACCCTTTCTTGTCTTATTGACGGGATACGTGGGTGCGCTAATCTCCCGTCTTGACAAAAGCGCTCTGCCTCCTCACGGCTCGGAGGGGTGCGTGCCAGCCGGTCTTTCTGAAAGCAAGACGGACTTACTGAGCCAAAGCGGGTCAGATGCGGTGTGGGCGTAGGAGGCAGCGAGGCGAGACGATGCGCTTCCCAATGCAAAGAAGCGGAGGAGAACGACCCAGGATGGTGTTGGGGACTAGCTTTGCGCGGTAACGTTTTGCTTCGACATTGCCACGTAGAATCTTCTTCGAAATCGTCATTTTGCGTATACCGCCTCAACTCTCTTTCCAACTCCTCTCGTTCTTGCGCGAGTTTCAGACATCGGCTGAGATTGCCTGTTTCTCTTTCGTGCTCCATTTGAAGAACCAAGGTACTCGCCGTGGTCGTAGGTTGGCCGAATCCCGATCGTATATGCGGGAGAACCGGGAATGACGGGCTAGGGTGCGGGAGTGTTGCTAGGCTACTGTTCGAGCAAAGGCTGCTAAAGTCCGGCATACCTTCGTAGGTTGGTTTCTGGATTTGAATAAGCGGATAAACGTGGTTGTAAGGCGTGGACTGCACTGGCTTGCAAGGCGGTAGGTCTACAGAAAGAACATACGCCGGTTCTTTTTTCTCGTCGCAGTCCGAGTGAAGAGAGATAGACCTTCTGTTGTGGAGATCGTAGTCTTTCTTGCTATCGATGCTCAACGTGTCATACTCGGACGTGAGAAATCGCCCATCGGGACCACGGGAGATCATTTCGATGGCGTGCGAAATGGGAGAGGAGCTGGTTCGATTGGGGCTGGCTCTGGAGTAAGATCGGGGTTTGTTTTGGGTGCTGTAAGCGGAGCAGTCGGTGGAGCAGGAGGAGGCAGAGGAGGTAGTAGGGTAGAGATTGGATGAGGGGAGGAGGGTTTTCTTCAGCACACTGTCTGGACTGCCACTGCCTGAGGTCTTTCTGCAGAGAGAAAAGACAAAATGGAGTGAAACAGAGGATTTAAATAGGAAAAAAGCAGATTTGAGGGAAAGCAGATGACTAAAGCTCTATTCACGCAGGTAATATTTATCTAGAGATGTCTGTAAACCTATTTTGGCAGACTATATTTCGGAAAGGGTGACAGATATGACTTGATTTATGACAACAGCTTTTTGCTTCAGTCCTGGTTTGCGCATTTCCTGTGTTTTTGGCTTCTTTTATCATGAATGACCTGATTTGTGGCAACGTAAATGATCATATTTCACCATTCATCTTCTCAACCTTCATTTATCACAACAACGGGGTTGTACTTCCGGGTCATGGTAGTACAACCCCGGGGCCGGATAAAATGATGTGGAGGGTCACATCCGGATCCTGGGCTCCTGTGTTTGACATATGTGATCTATGGTTAATAATCATTTTGTTCAAATGTTAAGTAAAATACTGTAAGTAAGACATGGACAATTCGCACAAGACTAGAAACTCAGATTATAACAATTTACATCGTGTGAAAAGGATATAAGAGACAGAGAAATACAAAAATATGGGTTGGGTTTTACAACTTTTAGACGATTATTCCAGAATCTTTGAAATCTGAAGTGATTTCTCTAACATTTTTAATTCTATACTACAGATGGTAACACTCGCTCAGATATATTTTCAGTCTTTTTAAAGTACAAAAAAGATATTATTCGTGGGTTTAAAGCCAGCGTTTCAAGGACTACTTTGCTTGGAAGACAATCGCTATGGCAACAGTCCCAGTCTTTCATAACTCTGAAACTGGAAAATGGATAACTGGCACAAAGTTTTGCTGCAAGCTTAAGGCAGAATTTTGACAGCAACATCAAAACATACTTTAGACATCAGATTAGTGATGTTTGTGAAGCCAATTCTTAAAAAATAATGAGCTACAAAAATTGTGCACATTTATTTTCGGTATTTCTTCAAAACAGGCTGTTGCAAATTTTTTTTTTTTTTTATGAGTTAGTACTGCTGAAGTGCAAAATACAAATTAAGTGTGCTGCACCTTAAATCATAAACAAAGAAGCTATTTACTTTTGAAAAGGACTTCTCATTAGTTTACTCACAGTATTTGAATTGATTCCTGCAGGTTTGAGTAATGGTCCTGCAACTAAAGCTTGAGTGGTCAGCGATCTCAGCCCACTCGTCTCTTTTACTTGCAGTTGCTTAAAAATGTAGATTCAAAGTAAAACTTGTAGAAATTATTTTGTATATTGTATAGATGTTTTTTTTACCCTACTAGTTTCAATGGTAGAGTTCAGCACTTTCAAACACAAGATATTTCGTCTGATAATGATTTTGTTATCGGGGAAAGTCTTGCTAAGCTTGTTTGTTTTTAGAGAAGAACTTTCTGTTGTAGCAATGTTTTTCTTTTCTGGCAACATTGATGTGTTTGTGATCTATAGGTTTCATTTATCACAACTTTCCATGTTATTTCAGTCAGGTAGAGGGTAGCTAAAATGAATATTGTTTTAAATGCAACATTTTTTGCAATGCAAAAGATTAATGAGTCTAGTCACAACGGAAATCACCAGATTTTAACCCTTTATCATGCCAGCCTATTTTCTCTAAAACACCTGACTAAAATTGTGTGGGATTCAAACTGAAACCATCTCTGAACCTTTTGAAGCACAAACAAACTGTCTGGATTTCTCTTCTGATGTCTAATGGGTTCTAATCATAAGTGAGAACAAGTTCTGCACAAAAGAACAACAACATTTAATTTATAATATACTTAGGATTTTGACAATTTCTTTTCAAAAGCTGAAGGTAATTTAACTTAAATGAAAGAAAAACTCACAACGGTCACGGAAATCACTCAAAACATATCAAAGTAACAGTAGAGGTTACGCTTGGACATTCTTTTATTTAAAAAATGATCCTCAACACTTGGAATGAGTGACCAAACTACAGGCAAAACAATGTATTTCTTTGTTGGTGTGGCAATAGCTTGCTCGCTACAAGCTTGTTTGCTAATGACTTAAAAACCTTTTTTTTTTTTTAGAAGAAAAAATAAGTTTAACTGTGTGTGATCACAGAGTCTGTGATAAATATGAGAGAAGCTAAAGTCTTGTTGTTTATCTGATTTTCTCCTTTTAAATGTCAGTTACAAACTCAGTACTTAGTAGACGTGTGGTGGGTTGAATTTTCTCTCAGACTGTAGTGTCTTTTATCTATTTTAGCTGTACTTTGAGCACTTGAAGGAGGAAAAAGTCCTTTCTTTCCATTGACTGATCTCTTGCCAGCTCTAACATTTAGAATGCTGTGATGTCACCTGCATAACCTTCAATAAAAGTGTGTTGTAAACTAAGCAATCAAACTCTGCCATTACTTTTGAATTGTTTTTCAACAGAATTATTATGAAAAATCAAACAAAAAACTAACTATTTTACGTATGCTTGGATCAGGGGCCTCCAACCTTTCTCACTAGGAGAGCTACTTTTACAAAAGAAAGCTGGCAGAGAGCTACTTTAGTGATTACAAACAACTGACGCAATGTTCATTGTTTTATTGAATGTGTATTGTTTTATTTTCCACCATTGATGCTTACTAAATTAACAATCTTGGGAAGTCCTCAGAGATAATGATTTGATTTGAAAGTATAATAAGTCTGTTCTAAAATCCTTTGGTGAGCTACTTGGCAGATGATTGCGAGTTAGGCTAGTGATCCCTGGCTTAGATGTTTCATGGCAAAGTACAAAAGAAAAACTGCCTTGTGCCCTCTGTTTGACCTCATGGCATCATCATAACCTAGAACATAAAACCAGCCCATTATACAATATTATTTTTTATATTTTACTGTGGTCTTATTATCAATACCAGTTCAAATGAGTATCTAGTTTCAGCATTAGTTTTCAGAAGCAGAAGTATATCTGCCTTTCCATCATTTTGACAACCCTAACTAAGGCTAAACTGATTTTAAATTATACCCAAACACAAAAGCATCCACTTTAAAACAAGAAACCCAATCAGTTCCACATTTGCAATTCAGTTGGGCAAAAACTGAATAACTGAATCTCTAATTACTAAAAAATTAGATAAGAAATAAAATGTGAAATTCGATGCGGAGCTGCTTTTGACATTGAGCGAACAGACAAGGACAGACGCGTGTTGAGGGGCAGGTTTGTGGGCAGGTAAGTGAAAGGCATTGTGGGTACTTACATGGAGGGGGAGCGTTTGAAGATGGAGGGAGGGGCGTCTGAAAGGGAGAGACAAGGACAGAGACGGACTCATTACAAAAGCATCACATGTACAGTAAAACAGCTGTCCTTCTGATTAAAGACCTTACACTGACACAGGCCAAGCTAATTAGGCTTAAAGTAATCAGACGCTAATAGGAAATTAGGCTGATTAGCTCAAAATGTAAACTACGTCAGTGAATTTTTAGTTGACCGACTGGACAAGTAGAAGACAGACTGAAATGAGAAACGTGGTTTGTATCAGATGACTTTAACAACTAATGTGGTTTATCAATTCATTTCACATTTTTTCAGCTGTCAAAGGTTGACCAGTGTTGCCAGAATTACAGAGAGAAACAAGTGACCGGGGCTAGAGGTGTGCAATATATCGAATTTTAAATGACATTGTGAATGTGGTCTTGAAAATACGCAAAAATAGAACATCGAGTATTGTTGGTAGTGAAAAGGCAACAAAGGTTGCTATAAAAAAATACAAATTGAAGAAAATTACACTGTAAATTAAAAAAAAAAAAAAAAAAAAAAGTAAGTCTTCTTTACACTGGTTACGAGGAGAGTTGCCAAGTCTGCTTCTGTATAGCGACTTTGAGCTTGTGAATTTTGACTGTCGCGCGATGTGTTTTTTGGGCTTGCTTCTCAGCGGCACTTTGATGTCATTAATGAGGGGATTTCTAAGTTGTTTTTTTCAGGTTTGATTCACAAAAATGTACTTACTACTGACAGAAAAATTGACTTTTAGCATATTTTCATGTTTTAAAATCGTATTAATGTCCAAATACTATTTAAAATGTGCTAAAATCATAAACCATCGTGATGCATAATGTTTAATTAATTAATTTGTTTAACTACTTTTTTTATTGAGGGTCTGAAGTCGCTTGTTTTGGGAATTTTTTCAAAGACTAGGTTGCTTTCTGAAAATCTGGCAACCCTGACTCCAAGGCGAGTTTGGTTTATTGCAAAGTGCCTTGTACACCAGCTCCAGTCCACCGTGGTCAGTCTTTGCCCAAAGTCACGCACATTCATGTGGATTCCTGCTAGAATGCATGTATCGTGACTTGAAAGTCGCATCGGACCACCGTGACCTCTGGAAAAAAAATGGGTTCTTTCCGCACTCACATGACACATTGGTTTTAAGCACTTTTCAAGTTTTGCCGCACCAAACACACTCTCAGTGTCAATTGATCACTCATTGGTCTTAGCTGACCAGCATTTTTATTTGTTAGAAAGTACGTTGCAATTTTGTATTCTGAATGTTTTACATGAAAATCTCATTTAGCCGTTTCTACTTTTTGTTTGGGTCAGATCATTGAGACACTTGCTGGGTTTAATTTTAACCGACTAATAAATTGGTAGTACTTGGTCTTAAGTTGACCCAAGAATACAGTCAACCCAAACAAGCTGAATTTTTCTTCATGGTTTCATGATTGATGCTTTGTTTGAAACAATATCATCTGAATATCGTAATCGAGACATGTAAAAAAAAAATCAAAGGAAGGCAATTCCAGTTGAAGTCAAAGAGAGACAAAACCAAGTCAAGTTCCAAGACAAAGAGAGACAAGTCCTGTATATATTTTGTGAGAAGAAGCTTCAAGTTTTGTCAAGTCACAGTGTCCAAGACCAGTCCCAAGTCACTGATCTTCAAGTCGACGTCAAGTCTATTTGATCAAGTCACTCAAATCAAACTAATTAACTGTTACCATGTGTCCTCTCCCGGCGCCGGCGCTCTCTCTTGTGGCTGATCAGACAGGCCACGCCCAGAAGAACAACCAGGGCCAAACACATGAAGGCCACGCCCCCCAGAACTCCAGCCAATAAGGGCTCAGGACCAAACTCCAAGAGGCGGGATGTGGAAGGGTACATGTCCATACCTGGAAAGACAGAGATGAAAAAAATTACACACATTATGTAAGAAGGATTGCTTTTTTCTTTACAATACAATAGATATTATTAGAGATTATATGGATTTTGATCAAGCGTTAACAACCTGCCCCAACATGCTAATACAAATGTGTACAATTATTTTGAAACCTGCATTATAACCCTTTTTTTTTTTTGCCAAAATTTTGGGTTGTACAAAGTATCCAGTGTACAAAATCTGGTCAGTAATGTAACTGCTGCCAGAGCGTCTGTAAGAATTAATAATGTTCTAAAAAAAATACAAAATCAGCACTGAACTAGAATTAAGACTAGACCAGTACTAGCCTAGTCTTAGCCAAAAGTAACCAGTATTAGGTTGACATCAGTTCACATCTGACACCAAAACTAAAATAGAACTACTTCAGGTGTACAAAAATGGCCCAACTTTCAATGACCAGAGATTCATTCCTAGCCAGGCTGGCGTCACATAGTGCTTCCTCTCAATTTCATCTCCAGTTACATGGTCAGTTATTGCAGAACTGCAGACGGTTCCCCAAAAGTAGGAAGTATGGCCGTCCAATCAGTGAGTAGGAGAGGAGGACGTGTTTGCCAGAACCAACCCGAGTTGATATAGCAGAGTGTGTGTGTTCTCCTCCTTTGACCTTGTGTCAAATATAAACTTAGAACATGTTAGTGTTTCTTTTCATTTACCAAATAGAAACGCCAACAATCACTCAGATCATTTACATGCCGACCAGGAAAACCAGTCTGATTTAAACCAGTTCTCCAAAGTGCACGTAAACATGAGCAGATCTATCGAGGAGCTGTAAACTGGATTTCAGACGTCATGTAAACAGACAATTCTGTAGCTGGACAAATGCAACTAAGCATACTCACAAACCCTGGATTCCATTATATCAATAAAGTAAACATTGTACAACAGAAAAGTGGCAGCCTCATAACTACATGCTTAAAGTGAAACTAAACTCAGAATCAACTTTTTTTCACTGTCAGACTGTGTATATGGGGTGAAAATTGAATTATCTACTGTTTCCAGGCCTTTTTTGGAAATTTTTGTGCAAACTCGCTCATTTTGGAGTTATGTGTGAAAAAAACGCGGCTGTACTGCCAGGATGGTCATACGCTGTCAGTGCATTTTCAGTACATGCTGACATTTTCAGTACCCTCCGACGTCACAGTGAGATGACGAGGCAGACGAGCCGCCCAGATGGTTTATCTAAACTCCTCCCTCTGACATCGCTGCTGCGGAGAGTTGGGAAGCGATCACCCACTGTGTAATGACATCAGCCGTCATTTGGCTCAGATTGTTGAGCGAGTGGCGCGTTGTGCCACCACTGGTTCAACGATGCGCTGGTTCGAAACTCGTGCCTGTGTTTTTCATTTTTAGAAAATACTCACATAATAGGCTCATGTACTTATGTAGACTAAAGCAAAGGTTTCATACGTATGTTTTGCAAAGCAAATGTAAAAAAATCTTTTCGCGCAAGTAAGCAAAAACTTGGTGCTGTTGCTGTACAGTTCTCGCCGCTGCAAATCTCACGTTAGGACCAGGACCGCTGTTCATATTTGGTGCTGTCAATCAATGTCTGTTCACACCCACTGGGCGTCTCTTAAAAGGCCTCCGGGCATCTCCCACTTTTGCGAGTCTGTTTGAGGTTCAGTTGTGGGCGGAGTTAGTCTCTGAACGCGTGTTTAGCCTCACTTTAAAGTTGGGGTAATTAACTTTGATCTGGACTGACACAGAGCTCACATGGACATATTAAAATGCTTTTTTTGCTGTATATAATTCATTCCTACATGATCGACACACCTAGCATATTCCCAGTGGAATACTGTTGGTACTGAGTCAATATAGCAGGAAGAATGAGGGCAAATAAAAAAGATCTACGACCCCATTTGTCTCCCGGGCCATAGTTTGGTCATAAATGCAGTTTATGACAGTGTCAGTGATAATGAAAAAACCTTATATGTATACAAAAGTTTGGTTTCCGCTTCTCCACCTCCTTTTACAGAGAAAAAGCCAACTTTATACATTCACAAACTGATATTTGTGTCTTTTGTAGTTCTGGCCTGATTCATGTTTCGACCTTTAGCCATGGCTGATTCTGCGTGGGTGTTTCCTTGAAGAAATAAAAAAAAAGAAAAATCTACTTGAAAATTGAATTTCATTTTCTAATATATTTTTAATCAAAAAATCACACCTTACTAAGCTAAACAGATGTAGCAGAAGTTAACGTTTTATAAATAGGAAAAGGTCATTTGGGCTCATCATTTTGAGAGAAAAGCAAAGACAACTGTTAGAGATGTATTTTCCTTTTACGTATACAGTTTAATTGCAAAGGCAGAGGATGTGTCATAAATGTGTGCTTTGCAATCATTTCAGAATAAACCTGTAGGTGGAAATTTGCTCTGCATATGTCAAGCCTCAACCATCCACGCTACATGTAGGTTTGTGTCTACATTCTGTTGGAGCATAGCATAACAGAAAACATCAGTACGAACAATATAACTCAGTCCAGATTGTAGCAATTTACTACAATGTAATACCAATCAATTTTTTTTTTTTTTTTTTTACTTTGTTTTGAAAATGACGGCCAGTTTGCACAGTTGAAGCTCTCAGGGCTGTGGGGTCAGTTACCAAGGGAGCTCTGAGTGGAAACTGTACAATCCCGAGGCGAAAAACAACTTTCGGACAATCTTCTGTACAAGGCGTCAAAATATAAAACTCATAAAACGCTGTCTTGCTCTTGGCACTGACTGTGATGGTGAGTTTTAATTCTGTTTGCCATTAATAGTCTCTCTACTCACAGTGCGTGCAAGTCTTAGGGGCGTGGCCAGAGCTCAGGTCTGACCCTCCAGAACATCTGCCAACGTGAGAAATGAGAAACGCAGCAAGATTGACCTTTTATGACTCTGTGGTGGCATCAGCCATACTGTACAACATCACAGAGTGGGAGAGCAAGAAGTTGGACAAGGTCACCAAGAAGTCCAGCTGCATCCTGGGCCGTGCACTGGACTCAGTGTGGGAGGTGGAGGACAAAACAGTCCTGGCTAGATTCACATCTATGCTGGACCATGAGTCTCACTCCCTGTAGGACACCCTGTCTGCACTGTGTCTCCTCCTGCAGGACTTCTGTCAACTCTGTGTCTCCTCCTGCAGGACCTCTGTCTGCTCTGTGTCTTCTCCTGTAGGACACCCTGTCTGCTCTGTGTCTCCTCCTGCAGGACTTCTGTCTGCTCTGTGTCTCCTCCTGCAGGACTTCTGTCAACTCTGTGTCTCCTCCTGCAGGACCTCTGTCTGCTCTGTGTCTCCTCCTGCAGGACCTCTGTCTGCTCTGTGTCTCCTCCTGCAGGACTTCTGTCTACTCTGTGTCTCCTGCAGGACGTCCAGTTGTCTGTGCTGGAGAGCAGCTTCAGTGACAGACTGATTGACCTTTGCTATGTGAAGGAAAGGTTCCGCAGGTTATTCCTTCCTGTAGCTGTCAAACTGTACAATTAATGTTAACTCTGGACATCATCACATGTGATTATGTGCAATAATGTTACCATATGACTAATCTCTGGTACAACTCAGTGATGTCAGTTTATCTGTTAAGATTTATTTAGCTCCATTTACACCTTCTTGAACGCTGCTTTGTACATAAACCAAAGACTTCTTTTTTACCTCATACTTATTCTGTCCATATTCTTCATATTTATAGTCACATATGTAACACAATAATATTCGCTATAATACTATATACTGATGCCACTTTATCTGTTTATCCTGTCATAGCACCGAGCACTCTGCTTTTTGTAAATAAGAGTTTTTAGACTACGTATTATTGCTTTATATATAATTTTAACTAAGTCTCTTTTAAAAATTATTATTGTTTGATTGTATATGTTTCTATTTTCCTGACTGTTCTTGTACTGGAATTTCCCCAAACAAAGAATGTCTCGGAAGTACATCAGTACCTCCAATTTAATCCATGACAGACGTTTGGAGCTTAAAAAGACAGAAGAGCCCTTTCCTCATTATCACTTAATGACATCACAAGAACTGTAGCACACAGGGATTGTTTTCAGATCGTCACACAAATATATACAGTACATAAAATGCAGAATTTGCGTTACATGAAAAAATAGCAAAACATAGACCCTTTAATGCAGCTCAGAAAGCTCCTACTTTCACTTTACTGTCGTAGCTAACACATTCAGCTTACATAAGGTGTAGTCGCAATCTAATCTTTTGAAAGCATCTGATTTAGTCTAAAAGCACATATATATATTGCGCGGTTTTGGAGAAGCTGATGGGGAGATAGGGGCTCGCTGGTGTTGGGCTGATAGTGTATCTGATGAAACATTCATGCTGCATTTACATAGAAAACACTAGCTCAGACCTGCTCTCTTTTTCTAACACGCTCCCAGTTATTAGTGGAGCTATTTCTATCTGTCAGACGTGTAACGGACAGCGCTCCTCAGGGACTTGCTCTAATTCTGCTCTGGGAAACAAAAGGACAATGGGAAAAGTTGAAAGAAAAGGAAAAATGAAGCAAGACAAAGAAGCAAGACAAAGAGAACTGGTGGAGAAGAAAGGTGGAGACAGGAGATGGGGCTGGGTTACATTCCACTGCAGACCTACTCACTGTGATACAGTGTGGGACATGTTACTACAATATAGCTGAATCACACCGGAAAGAATATTCTTAAGTGTTGTACTATTTTAGTTTGGTTTTCTGAGTTTAGTTTTACACTGCCTCCAGAAAGTCCACATTTTCAGACGTTCTATATGTGGCTTGCAACATACAGGCATTTTTACTGTTAAGTAAACGTACACAACCACTTTTTGGTGAAAATACTCCTTGTAAGTATAGCTGTAGACACAAATGCTCAGCATATCTCTCCTTTTGGTCAGATAAATTGGAAACAAGGTGCTGGAAAACATCCACACATTTCTAAGGATGTAGGAGAATACTCCCAACAGACAAAATAGCTTGTATTTTATTAAAATACATGGCCTTCTAGCAGTCCCTAGAAGTCCAGGTGGCTTAGTTTGACACAGCGCTGTCGGCCCAATCACATTGTGGCAGGACGTGTTGAGCGGGGTTGGTTGCTGTGACCACAGGAAGTATCACCTGATTCAAACAAAACAAAGATGGCGGCTCCCATGTATGTACGTGTTTCTGCTGTGTTGATTCTGTTTTAGCAGAAATACAGAAGAGCAGAGAGGTGTGTGAGACTTGCTCTATCACACACGAACATTAGATGTGCCATTACGATTCAATGCTGTCATTGGGTTAGCACAATAAAGGTAGGCCCCACACCCAATTATGCTTGATGTATTTCATTAAACGTCCCACCTTTTCCCAAACACTTTCAGCGAGTCAAGTTCCAGATGGAGACAGTGGAAGAACTCAATTCGAAGTTCAACACAGATCCATCTGGCGTGAGCCAGGTTAGCTGATTAGCGCTAGCTTCTCTCTCTACCTCGAGTGAACGGCTCCACACACTGGCCGTCTTTAGAAGTAACTTTTATTCGGAATAGTTTAGTAATTTTATAACACATAAATGAGGTAGATAGCTGACCAGTGTGTTTAATATAGGATCATAGTCATGTTCATTATTGTAAGCAGTAACTAGCCTGCTAGCTTGAGCCCACAGGCATGTCCACTAGTTGTATACTTTTTTGTAGACCATAAATGTCCACATTGTAATGATGACATCAGACATTTAACTTAGCGAAATCCAACACAATAAAGTATGGACTCGCATCAAACAAACAAGCACAGAAAAAAAACTAATCATTTTGTGGATTCATATATATTTGTAGATTTTGACTGTCAGCTCATTTCTCATAAAACGTGAGCATCCACAGGTGTTATATATGAAAATAAACACATCCGATGCATAAGGTAAGAGAGCAAAAAATGTGACTGATGTAGGAAATTTAAAATTAAAGGTGGTGGATCAGATTTTCACACTGCAAACACGATATAGGTTTTAAACTTGACAACTTCCTCTTCTAAGTCCATCAACACATGGTTAATATCAACATGTTTTTTTTTTTTTGTTGCAATTGTGGCTTAGAAAGAGATTTTCTCTTACAAAAACTCTTACTCTAGCTACACCTCCTCAAACTCCTCAGACCAAAACTCCTATAGCAGGCCTATTCAACTTAAGCCCCGGGTGCCAAATCGGCCTTCCGAGAATCTGATTCGGCCCTCAGTTCACTTTCATAATATTACAAAGCACTAGTCATCTTGATTTTATTATATTTTTACTGTCGGAAAATAACATTTGCCACATGGATCTAGTGCGTTTTTCTTGTGTCAATGCCAGTTGCATTTAATGATTAGATTCCAGTAAGAAAATGTTGTCTTTTTTATATATTTAACAAATCAATCAACATTGCTCTTGTTCTATTGCCAAATCCTATTTGAAATCTCATTCATTCATTCATTCATTTTCTTCCGCTTAATCCCGTTAGGGGTCGCGGGTGACTGGAGCCTATCCCAGTGACTTTGGGCCTTTGGCGGGGAACATCCTGGACAGTGGCCAACTTGCCGCAGGGTTAGACAGACAACCATTCACTCTCTCATTCACTCACTAACGGAAATTTTACAGTGATGCCCAATTAACCTAAACATGCATGAGGTGTTAGTATGGTCCGACCAGGAGTCGAACCCACGGCCTCCTTATTGGGAAGCCAGAGCTCTAACCAGTCTGCTACCGTGCACCCATTTGAAATCTAATTTAATTTTTTTATTTCCTGATTTAATACAAGCTTTGGACCTTGTTTATTCCTTGCCTGAGATCAAAATCTGTCCCTCTGGAAAATCTAGTTGAACAACCCGGTCCTATAGTGCGCAAAAGCCTTTACCTACTGCATATGTCCTCATACTTTGACACTGTAATGCTTAAAAAAAGGCACGTCCAGAACAGCGGGACATAAAAAGAAAAAGGCCGAAAGAAAAATGAAAGACAAATGCAGAAGGAGCGGGAGACAGGCTGGGACAGGAGGTGGAGGTGGGGGTGAGCTCGCGCTGTAAACTTACCCACAGTAGTGACATTGACTGATGGACTTGGCTCGCTCAGCATCTCTCCGTGTCGGGACAGCAGGCGCAGTCGGTACACGCGGTCCTGCACAACACAACACACACACACACATATAACGATGAGCCCGGAGAGAGGGGAGAGTCCCGTATGAAACCGCACTTTGTCAACACGCGCTGTGCCTGCAATGCTAATAGGTACGTATTTGAATTTGTGTAGGCCCGAGCAGGTACAGGGGCGCGCAGATTGGATGGAAGCAAGTGATGGCTGACATGTCGTATGCATAATGGTGAAGAGGAGAAAAAAAAACAAGTGTAGGACAAGGGCTGCTTTCAAGGACTGTTTTTAAATGGAAGAAAGAGATTGGTGCACAATGTTGTTGAACTAGACAGCATAATGGATCAATAATGCGTTTGTTATTGTTATACATAGCTTTTCTCGACATTCAGAATGGTTTTATAATTTAGTGCGTTTAAGCGGTGGATAGTGAGAACACATTGAGGAAGGAAACTTAATTTGATAGAAACCGTAACTAGTAAAGCTGTAGTTTTTTGGATTAATTGGACGATGGAATAGATACAAATTTCGTTAGTTGACCAACTGGTAGACTTTTCATTGGTCAGCAAGAAAAAGTACTAAATTCTCTAAAGATTTGGGATCAGTCTAAATTAGTAGTTCTCAAACTTTTTTCAGACAGCCAACTTTTTCTAACTGGTCATCATTCGCAACCCAACTTTTCTATGTAGCCTATTTTTCTACTTTCACATGTATATGGTCACATGACTGAGTAGGCCTTTAAAAAACACAGTTTTTTCGGTGTTTTCCTTTACACGAACTGACAAAGCCAGTGTGTTGAAACCCGTAGGCGGTCCATGTAAGAATAAAGGACTTTTAAGCTAACTGAGGCCTCAGACATCTTTATGACTGCATTTTTGCAAAGAAATACTTTTTACTAGTTTTATATGCCTGCTGCACCTGCTTTCTAGGTATTTACTATGTCTATGTCTGTAATCGATGAGTAAGCATTGTGACAAGGAAACTATTTCATCTAATCTGTGCAGCGACGTCACGCAAGCATGACACAGGACCAGGGAAAGCCGAGAAATATTCATGTGATTGTGGGACGGACTGTGGCACGCGTATCTTTGAAGTTTAGAGCTTTGGAATTCAGTTCTTCCTTACGTTCATATCTCAGGGAATTTTAATCGGATCGTTATAAAACACGTAGCATTTTGTAGCAAAACACTGGCCCGTCTTATCTGTAAACTACTCTGCATTAGCACATTAGATAATAAACAGTGTAATCTGTATGTGGTGGGACTGTCTGTGAGGCATCATACAGTCTCCGTGCTGCGGAGCAGGACTTAAATGCTCATTCAATTGGCAACTACACGCAACCCAACGAAAACCTCCTGCAACTGGACCCCCAAGTTGAGAACCAATGGTCTTAATGGACTTTATTGATTTAAGGACAGTTTTCTATTCATTTTCAGTATAAAGTGTGTTTTTTGGATGAACCCCATAACACTTTTGTCTGTTTGACCACAGTTTGACCCAGATAAATGGTCCGATGAAAAAATACTATAGGGCCATAACCGCCTTTTTAGTAAATTATTTGTCAATGGGACATGTCTTAAATCGACCAAGAATTTCCTTGGTTTGGTTGACTATAGTCATAGTAAGTGGAATTTATTCTGCCCTGTTAGATCTGCTTTGTTGTAGTGCAACATTCTTACATGTTTTAACGACTAACTAATTTTAAGGCTTGAACAGAATACATCCATCTCAAATAGCTGATGGCATGGCATACATTTCCAATTTGGTTGCTTGGTAACAGTTGTGGAATTACCTCTACATACTGTACGTCATATTAAAATGCAATTATAAACCTCATCAAAACAGCCCAACTGGGTGAAAGTGATCTTATTAAATGCCTTTGCTAAGGTTACAGACTGTGTGTGTACAGATTGTGTTGTATGCGTCAGGATTGACAGGAGTTAGCTCAAAGAAATAAGAAAACAGTGTGAAACCATTTGGCTTCACCTGAGCGTAGCAGCATAGCGACACCTGCCATGTTTTGTTCAAAATTGAGTGTGTGTTTTTCTCTTTCTGCAGTGAGGCGCAGCCAGCTTTAGCCCAGATCCACATCCAGTCCTCCGGGGCCGGCTGAGCACTGGGACTTGATTGGTCTCTGAGGGAGAGCCTTACCTTGTGCAGGCCCGGAACCACCGTCTCAGTCCTGTTAGCGCTCACATGTTCGTCCACGTTCACCCACTGGTCCTCGTCCTCCGCCCGGGCCTGCAGCACGTACGCCCAGACCGGGGGGTTCAGGTCCGGGGGAGGGGACCAGCGCAGGAGACCCCCGCGGTGTCCCGGACGGTCGAGAGGGCAGAGGGAGGCTGGAGGGTGCTCTGACGAGGACGGCCAGCTGATGGAGAGAGAAGCACACACACACGAACATGATGATGGCTGAACAGGATCATCACAATCAAACTGTAATAGCCATTTGAATGACTAAATTATCAGATGGCACAATATCCCATTTTAGTGTTATGATTATTGTGAAAATAAACATTACATTTTGAAATGCATAAACAATCAAGAGAACAATAACATTTTCTTTTTTTCACATTAGTTATTAGGTAAAGCGTGAACTTGTGTAAGACCTGACTGAATGTGCATTATTGTGTTGCGTTCATGGCTGGACCTCTAATAATGGACACCAAATATAACTGTTTGCTGTTCAAATGTTGATTAAAAAAAATCCAAGTTCTGAGCACTAACAACATTTAAATACTTTAAATGTTATTTCTTTTGGTTCATGTTGTGTTTTAAGGTAAAGGGTTAGAGAGATAGACTTACGAAAACAAATGGAAGGAAATAAAAATTGTGGCTGCAAAACCGAAAACTGAATCGAATTGTGACTCAAGTGAATCGTCCCATACCTATTTAGTTCCTCAGCACAAGCTACTGTAGATAGTCTTGTTTTGATAAGATTTTGGGATCAACATGTAAGTTAGAATCAGCTGTCATTTCTCTCCAAACACCAAGTCAGTGATTGTTGAGAAATGGCTTTTTCCTGCTTCTCTCTGCTTGTGTCCGCCTTCTGTCTAGTCCAGTCATCTCGCACAAAAGCATTCCGCGAGACAGAAGACTTTTATCTGTTACCCAAAGTAAATAACTACATGAAAACAACTTTCAGTTACAGAGGAATGTCTGAATGGAATCAGCTTGCTAAACATTTCATTGTAATTGAAAGTAATTTAATAGACAATTAAAGTACTTTAAAAAGCAAACAAACATTTAGACTGCATCCTAAATAAATGGCAGTGGTTAAAGTGGGATTTGGGAGGTGGGGGAACTCTATTTTAGGGTCCTGCCATAAGCAGGATTTTGAACAAACCGAAATCCAAAAGGATTTGATTAAAAGTAAATAGTCTTTTTTTATATTGTCACTTATATATTTGCTATTGGAGGTTGCAGAAGAGAGAAATTCTCTGATATGTCTTGACATTGAGCAGCTGGAATCAGGCTACTCTTTAAAAAAAGGGAGGTCTGGGGAATTTTGAAAAAATCAATGCAATTTCCTGCATTTTGGTGAGTTTTAGATGTGATATTCTTATTATTTGATGTGACTTTACCATAATTAAAAAGACATGAGGCAATTAATAAATAAATAAAAATAGAGGCAACCAGAGACCAGATTAGGGAGGCCCCAGCCCTGGATGCCTCGTTTAGCTCTGTAAAACTGTTTTAGGCACATGTGGTTTTAGGAGCATTATCAAAATCAATCAATCAACAATCAATCAATCAATCAATCAATCAATCAATCAATCAATCAATCAATCAATCAATCATCAATCAATCAATCAATCAATCAATCAATCAATCAATCAATCAATCAATCAATCAATCAATCAATCAATCAATCAATCAATCAATCAATCAATCAATCAATCAATCAATCAATCAATCAATCAATCATCAATCAATCAATCAATCAATCAATCAATCAATCAATCAATCAATCAATCAATCAATCAATCAATCAATCAATCAATCAATCAATCAATCAATCAATCAATCAATCTATCTATCTATCTATCTATCTATCTATCTTCCTCACAAAAATAAGACAAGACAATTTTCTATAATTTGGTGTACACAATCTATTGTAACCCACAATAGCTTGTGTACACTATAGCCTACTCAGCTCCTCTCTTCTCCTTGAATCCCTCCTGCCCATGCATTGCTCCTGTCTCTGCTCCTGTCTCTGTCACTGTTCCTGCTTCTGTCTCTGCTCCTGTCACTGCTCCTGTCTCTGCTCCTGTCTGTCACTGCTCCTGTTACTGCTCCTGTCACTGCTCCTGTCTCTGTCACTGCTCCTGTCTCTGCTCCTGTCACTGCTCCTGTCTCTGCTCCTGTCTCTGCTCCTGTTACTGCTCCTGTCTCTGCTCCTGTCACTGCTCCTGTCTCTGTCACTGCTCCTGTCACTGCTCCTGCTCCTGTCTCTGCTCCTGTCACTGCTCCTGTCTCTGTCACTGCTCCTGTCTCTGCTCCTGTCACTGCTCCTGTCTCTGTCACTGTTCCTGCTCCTGTCTCTGCTCCTGCTCCTGCCCCTCTGCCCTCAGTGCTGGGCTTTTACACATCTGTGCCAATTTATTGGAAGCTTATATCGCTCTCCCCCGTTCATGCGCACCGCGCTGTCGGACTTCCTCACATCCGAAACAGCACCAGCGGAGGGGCTCGCCCTCCGCGGCCGAGTTGTCTCGAGGAACACGCGCGGTGATCGCATCGTCGTTTACGTCGCCTTTAGTTTTGAGCTCCGTGTTGACATAGTTGAAGAGAAAAGTTATTAAAGTTTTGTTTTGGGGTCTTCCGTCCCGCTGTGAGATGAGCCCTGTCCTCTGACACATAGCAGTTTCGAGTGACATGACTGCCACTGGACTCTGCGCTGTGCAGCGAGCTGCGCGTGTAGTTCAGGGCCAGTTGTTCATTTCGCTGTTGCCGCTGACTTAACCACTTATCATATAATAGATCTAAGCTACAAATAAATGCAACTGCAACTCAAAGCAACTGGAACTCAATCCTTTAATTACTATAATCATTTTGCATGTGTTTATTTTATTATAACAATGTTATTTTTAATGAAATTTAAATATGTATTTTTTGGAGGTCATTGAAGGTGCCGGAACGCCGTTCCTGACCGTTCCGGCCCACTTTAACCCCTGATAAATGGTATATGTGTGCATCTCTGTAGTGTACAATATTCCATTTGTCTTTGTTCTGTATGACAAACAGTTTGGAATTATGTAATGAATAAGTATGAATTTGATAATTGTTGTCAACCGTGTAGTTATGTATCTAATTAAAGATTGTGCTGTTCAATAGCAGTTGAAATTGCAATCTGACTTGTGATTATGATACTTATTACTTTTTCTATGACTGTATTATTGTATATGTACTTTGTATCATGCATATTTAATCTTTTTTTATATATATATAATTGTGATTAATATATCATCAAGTGTATAGACTCCAGGAAGAATAGCAGCAGTTTTGCTGTTGCTAAAGAGAATCCAATAAATAAACATAAACAGAAGCAAGTCTTTGGAAAGCTCAATCTCTCTCACCCAGGCCTCGTTGATCAAATATGGCAGCGCTCTGAGTCAGTGGCTCCGCTCAGCAGCGTTCACTGTGTTTTGGCCTGTAGCTTTAGCCGTGTGCTAGGTTTCTACAAGCCGCTGTACATGAGCAGTTGTGTTTCTTCTATGAAACGAGCCAAACAAAGCTGGAAGTTCAAGTCTCTTGGTAAAATNTTCGTAGCGGTTGGGGCTAATGACTCTGCGCTGTGCAGCCGGAGCGCGCGTGTAGTTCAGGGCCAGTTGTTCATTTCGCTGTTGCCGCTGACTTAACCACTTATCATATAATAGATCTAAGCTACAAATAAATGCAACTGCAACTCAAAGCAACTGGAACTCAATCCTTTAATTACTATAATCATTTTGCATGTGTTTATTTTATTATAACAATGTTATTTTTAATGAAATTTAAATATGTATTTTTTTGGAGGTCATTGAAGGTGCCGGAACGCCGTTCCTGACCGTTCCGGCCCACTTTAACCCCTGATAAATGGTATATGTGTGCATCTCTGTAGTGTACAATATTCCATTTGTCTTTGTTCTGTATGACAAACAGTTTGGAATTATGTAATGAATAAGTATGAATTTTGATAATTGTTGTCAACCGTGTAGTTATGTATCTAATTAAAGATTGTGCTGTTCAATAGCAGTTGAAATTGCAATCTGACTTGTGATTATGATACTTATTACTTTTTCTATGACTGTATTATTGTATTATGTACTTTGTATCATGCATATTTAATCTTTTTTTATATATATATAATTGTGATTATATATATCATCAAGTGTATAGACTCCAGGAAGAATAGCAGCAGTTTTGCTGTTGCTAAAGAGAATCCAATAAATAAACATAAACAGAAGCAAGTCTTTGGAAAGCTCAATCTCTCTCACCCAGGCCTCGTTGATCAAATATGGCAGCGCTCTGAGTCAGTGGCTCCGCTCAGCAGCGTTCACTGTTGTTTTGGCCTGTAGCTTTAGCCGTGTGCTAGGTTTCTACAAGCCGCTGTACATGAGCAGTTGTGTTTCTTCTATGAAACGAGCCAAACAAGCTGGAAGTTCAAGTCTCTGTAAAATGTGACTGCTCTGCCCAATCAGAACAAAACAGCTGTGTAACATTAAATACTTTGGTAACACTTTAAAGTACCGCCCGCTAGTTAATAGGTAATACGGGGGTACTTACTGGTACTTACTGGTACTTCTGGTGTTAGTACCAGTGGTAGTTACTGGTAACTACAGTGGTACTTGTAGTGGTACTTAGAGTCACAAGTACTGGTAACTAAAGTGACAGTTACCAGTATATTTAGTATTAACTACAGTGGTAGTTACTAGTACTTAATTGACAGTTACTAAAATAGCGCCCACTAGTTAATAGGTAACTACGGGGGTACTTACTGGTACTTCTGGTGTTAGTACCAGTGGTACTTACTAGTAACTACAGTGGTATTGTAGTGGTACTTACAGTCACAAGTACTGGTCACTAAAGTGACAGTTACCGGCTAGTTAAGTATTAATTATAGTGATAGTTACTGGTACTTTTGTGGAATGATAATTAGGGATTATGGTGGCATCATTTGTACTAATTAGTGGTACTTATACGGGTACCTCTAGTGATACTTAATTGTGTACTTGGTGGTTCTATTTGTGATGCTACACAAACAAGGTAAAGACTGTTATGAAACAAGTTTATTACTGCGAATATTGTGTATAATACAGATTATGATAAAAATCAAACACTGGGCAATCTAATACAAAGAGACACCTCTTTATTATGCTCACAGCCACAATAGATATGAAACACATTAACAATTTACAAAATGTTTATCAATAAACCCCAAAAAATATTTGCATACTACTGCTGGTTGAGCTTTAAACAATAGTTACTAGTAAATAATGTATTGAGCACTAGCTAAATTACAGTAAAGTTGGTAGTAGTTCCAAAAAAAAAAAAAAAACACTGACAGCTGGTCTTCTTGTACAGTTTAATACAGTGGTACTTCACTGGTAGTTACTGCATTAATTAACTGTTAATTAACACTGACAGCGGGTCGTACTTTAAAGTGGACAAGGTAGTACTTCACTGTCAGTTACTATAGTAATTGATAGCTAACTATCACTGACAGCGGGTCGTATTTTAAAGTGGACAAGGTGGTACTTCACTGTCAGTTACTATAGTAATTGATAGCTAACTAACACTGACAGCGGGTCGTATTTTAAAGTGGACAAGGTGGTACTTCACTGTCAGTTACTATAGTAATTGATGGCTAACTATCACTGACAGCGGGTCGTATTTTAAAGTGGACAAGGTGGTACTCACTGTCAGTTACTATAGTAATTGATAGCTAACTAACACTGACAGCGGGTCGTATTTTAAAGTGGACAAGGTGGTACTTCACTGTCAGTTACTACAGTAATTGATAGCTAACTAACACTGACAGCGGGTCATACTTTAAAGTGGACAAGGTGGTACTTCACTGTCAGTTACTACAGTAATTGATAGTGTAACGGGTATGGTCTTACGCATGTCCTGAGCGGGAGTCGAACCCGGGTCTCCCACGCGCCGGTCAACCTGACAAACACATTGAGCTAAAGGGAACGCTCCCTTGGCCCAGTTTGTTTGTGGGTTCTTATACCTGAGGGAGTGAGTTTACTATAGTAACTGACAGTGAAGTACCACCTTGTCCACTTTAAAATACGACCCGCTGTCAGTGTTAGTTAGCTATCAATTACTATAGTAACTGACAGTGAAGTACCACCTTGTCCACTTTAAAATACGACCCGCTGTCAGTGTTAGTTAGCTATCAATTACTATAGTAACTGACAGTGAACTAACACTGTAGTTAATACTAAATATACTGGTAACTGTCACTTTAGTTACCAGTACTTGTGACTCTAAGTACCACTACAAGTACCACTGTAGTTACCAGTAACTACCACTGGTACTAACACCAGAAGTACCAGTAAGTACAGTAAGTACCCCCGTAGTTACCTATTAACTAGCGGGCGGTACTTTAAAGTGTTACCAATACTTTTGAATAGAGGAAGGTTTATTATCTGAAAAAAGTAAGGTAATGTCACAAGATCCGAGCATTCATGTGCTGAATATGAGCAGTTTGTGTTTGTGTTCAATGGAAAACATCCTTTTTTAGCCGGCAGAAAGACTCTCTGACTGAGGTACCAATGAAGTAGTCACTGGGCTTGAGCACAGATGCATTATCAAAGTCTCATTATTTGGATAAACACGAGTTTCCAGTTTAATGGTTACATCTAATAATCAAGCTCTTCCAATTCCTGCTTCTGTACAGTGCAGATGTCTTTCTATCTTGTCCAGTCTATCTCTCGCTATTTCTTACTTTGCTGTCTTGTTTTGGTCCCATCTGACTTTTTTTGAACCCTATCTGCACACTGCTCTCCTGAAAACAAACATGGATTTGATTATCTGGTCTCTGTTTTTTTCACCGAAAGAGGCGACGGGGAGCCTGCCTTTTCAAACTGCTTATGGAGACACACAGACACTTTTAACACCTGGCGGAAAACTTATAGTTTCTGTGACTGTGTCTGGAAAGGATGCCATTTATTTCTTTGGATCTGGGCTGTTTTACTTCATCGGTAAATTTTACAAGACCTCTGCAAATCAACCGAGTAGCTGTCTGTGGATTTAAAAGAGCACTTCTGGGGCGTGAATGACCGCCCGAAGTATTACACCAGAAAGTGGCTCAGAAAAGTCTGGTTTACATCTGGTTCAACCCTAACCCTAACCCTAACCCATCCCTGCCAATGACGAAAAATATCCGTCATTGTGCACCCAAACGTAGCCTGCCACTGACTTCTATTTCCATCATAGACCTTTTATTGTATGGGACGATGTCGGGCTCTCTGATGCACGAGCTGACTTTGTCTACAGTCAATACAATATAATTATAATTATTTCTGTTCTGTGTTAGTATACTGTGTAATGGGAAAATTTATATCAACTATATGATTTTACAAATATATCAAATATATGATGATTTCTCTGTTTCTCCGAAATATAACAAAATGATGTCTTCTGATGCACACTGTAGTGACCTTGTACAGTCTGTCCTTTCACTCCCACTGATAAGACGCACAGGAGTTGGACAAGATGTTTGTCTCTGTTTAGCTATGATACACTAAATGCTCTCATTGTTCATTGTTTTAGCCCATGTAACACTTTCACTCCACCTATTTCTGTTTTTTTCCATTCTGACACTCTTGGTATAAAACCTCTTGTTTGTGCCCTCCCCTTTCAGGGCCTTGATGCAACTGTCATGCACTTGTGTTAATGTCCTCCTTTGCAAAGTTTTTTATATTTTATAATAAATCCACAAAAGACACTTATCTGTTTTTTCATTATTAATATTTTTCAACCACATTTCTTGGTGTCAGAAGTGGGATGGTAGTTTGACGACTGGACTCGGCGACGGATGATGGTTTGATCAACCGGACTTGAATTAAGTCACCTCACCGCAAAAGCACTTCTGTATGGGAGGGTTGTCCTGCGCCGGACCTCCAGCCGTCATCTCACCATCCATCGAACTCAAAAAATAGCTCCAAACAGGTGAACAGTTGATTTGATAAGTGTCTCTTGATGGTTCCAAATTCACAGCAGGGGAAAATAGCGTCGTATATACTAAGAGCCACAACAGGTTAAAAGTGTCGGATACACTGATAGTTTGGATAAACTATAAAATAGTCTGGATAGACTATAGTGACTCCTCTGTAGAATCCCAACAGGTTAAAAGTGTCGGATACACTGATAGTTTGGATAAACTATAGATAGTCTGGATAGACTATAGTGACTTCTAGGTAGAATCCCAACAGGTTTAAAGTGTCGGATACACTGATAGTTTGGATAAACTATAGATAGTCTGGATAGACTATAGTGACTTCTCTGTAGAACCCCAACAGGTAAAAGTGTCGGATACACTGATAGTTTGGATAAACTATAAAATAGTCTGGATAGACTATAGTGATTTCTCTGTAGGGCCACAAGTGTCGGATACACTAATAGTTTGGATAAACTATAAATAGTCAAGATAGACTATAGTGGCTTCTCTAGGATCACAACCTGTTGAAATAGTGTCGGATACACTAGTAGTTTTGGATAAAACTATAAATAGTCTGGATAGACTATAGCGGTTTCTCTGTAGAGTCACAACCTGTTAAAATAGTGTCGGATACACAAATAGTTTGGATAAACTATGAATAGTCTGGATAGACTAAAGCGGTTTCTCTAGAGTCACAACCTGTTAAAATAGTGTCGGATACACTGATAGTTTGGATAAACTATAAAATAGTCTGGATAGACTATAGTGATTTCTCTGTAGGGCCACAAGTGTCGGATACACTAATAGTTTGGATAAACTATAAATAGTCAAGATAGACTATAGTGGCTTCTCTAGGATCACAACCTGTTAAAATAGTGTCGGATACACTAATAGTTTGGATAAACTATAAATAGTCTGGATAGACTATAGTGGTTTCTCTGTGGAGTCACAACCTGTTAAATAGTGTCGGATACACTAGTAGTTTTGGATAAAACTATAAAAAGTCTGGATAGACTAGTGGCTTCTTGGTTCGACCACCTGCTCATAGGAAACAACATTAGTGATAAGATAAACTGTGTGTGTGTGTGTGTGTTTATAGATGTGCGTAAGTAAAAGGCCTGATGTGTGTGTCAATATAAAACAAATTAAAATCTGGTCTGTCTAATTTGGCAAAATGGGATCCCAAAATAGTAAAAACAAAACTGCCACAGACTTTTGAGAAAACAATGTTATTTTTATGACTGGAGGTTGTGATAAAATTTGAAAATGGAAGGGTGTGGGTTTCAATGGCCGGATGACAGAAAGTAGTTTGACAGTACTGACAAACAGACTTATGGATAAAGAAGAGAAATTGATGTCAAAGAAAAGTGTTAAGACACATAAGTGACAAGTTAAAGACCACAAAGAATGCTTGAGAGGGAAAACAGAGAAAGTAAAAAGAAAAATCTATCCACCATTAAAGGTGCATTTACTAAAGGTATAGATCCACCATTAAAGGTACATTTACTAAAGGTATAGATGCTACTGACCATACAACTAATGCAAATATGTCTTCTTGTTTTCCGAGTCTGATCCAACCTGTCGGTGTGGGGGCCATGAGTGAAGATGATGAATTTTATCCAATCAGTGCTCTGAGGGTTTCCAAAACCAGACAAGCAGCCCAACAACAACCCCTACAACCACAGCGAGTTCAACAACCTCAACCACAGCCTGCAAGTGCCTACTGCTCCACCAGAGAAAAGATACTTCACTTTCTTTGCCACCCCAGACACAGCTCCAACCTCACAAAATCTCTCTCGACCTCCTTATGAACTGAGCCCAAGATCCAAACCCGTCTGTGAACTTTGTGTCACTGCTGCCACACACCAGAAGTGGCCCCCCATACTCAATTCCCATTGTCAACTGGGATAAGGAATATGCCTATGGACAATTGTGAGAATAATCAGAGCTTTGAAGACAAGTTTCCGTCACACAAGGACATGTCAATGCTTATGCCACTGAATATTAATGAAAATGAGCCGGCATTTGCCTTTGCCATACTGCTCCGCCAACACTGCATACAACACTGTGGCCAAGCAGCAACTTGAACCGCCCCTGGAACCAGCACATTTGAGGAACTGTACAAACTGGCCCTTCGCAATGGCCTGCACAAAAACATTGTCAAAATATTGACTGATACGATGGATGGAACATGGGAATCTCTCCGTGCCTACGTACTCTTGCTTGTTGCACCAACAAAAAGGATAAACTGGATACAAAGCTGGACTTTCTTAAAGATGAATGCACCCGACGGCCAGAATTCTGGGCAAGGCCGTGGGTGTGGCAGAGGACGTGGGGCAGAGGAAGCATCAGATGGAGGAGTTGTGTCAACAGGACTGAGATGGACCACAGACGTGATAATGAGCTGTGCATTTTCTGTGAAGCTGATGAACATTGAGCCAATGACTGTCCCAAGATGAGAAATAACCAAAACTTTATGGATACTAATTTCACTCATGAGCTTTCTGACTGACTAGTTGGTGATGATGAGGAATCCAGGAACACCGCCTCGCAAAATAAGATAAGTAGTCTGCACACACAAGTTTACAATGCATTCAACACTGCACTGCTCACTTGCAATGAAGAAGCGCTTGCAACTGATCCACTGCTTGCTTTAGTACAGAAAACAATTAAGAGTAGAGACTTCTATAATCAAGGGTAATTTTGCAAACATTACCCAATTGCTCTATCAAAAAACTACAGTCATTAATCAGAAAGGATGAGATAACTGTCAAATTAAGTGGAAAATTTACTTATTTTACAGTATGTGTGCTACTGCAAATTCCTAATTAAATACAATTACTGACATGTGGCATTTGCCTGACACTTCAGTGTCCACGTCTCACTCCTTCCTGATTTCTGAGTTGTGTCTAGTGATTTTGTTAAAAAGAGATCTTATGAGTGCACTATGTAAATGGGGTTAAAATAACTCAATTCAGTTTTACCATGGTAACAGACAATTGTTTATCAAAATAAATTGAATAAAATGTTATCACCAGATCTGGTTCAAAAATGCAAAAGAAATAATGCAATTTTCACCATTGTCTGACTTCATGAGGGCATCAGCGCTGCGTGTTACTGCGCATTTCTTCATGAACCCAGATGATGGTTTTAAAGAAACATGGTACCAACAAAAAATCTGTTAAACTCAGTGTCACTGCTTTTTGTTTATTTATTTGTTTATTTTTCATTTTTGATAGTATTTTTGTGCAGCTGCCATCTTTTTTATCAGTGAATATTAAAGTTTTTTAACATTCCAAATTTTGTATTATATGTGTCACTCGAGAAAATCACTTAATGCTCACTGGACTTTTTGTAAAACATTGTTTGACAATCACTGATTGGACACGTGATTCACAAGATAGTGAAAATATATATATATATATTTTTAAATATATATATATTTCTCATGTTATTGTATATTCAACAAGACATTTTTTTTTCATCTACATTAGCTATGCCTAAACCTGAAGTCAACCTGCTCAAACCTAAAGATTTTTCACTCTTGCTTAAAGGTGTACTGTCTAGAGATGAAAAAATTACACATTTTAAAAATTACACTTTTTTATTGGTTATGTAGTGTCACAGAGGCATCTAAACTAGAAAAACATGTTTTTTTTCAAGTAAATTTTTTGACCAGAAAGTAACACGTTGTACCTTTAATATTTTACCGACATCTTTCTAAGCAACTTACAAATATGAAGGCCTTACCTTATTAAAATTTGCAGACCTATCGAGCTCACTCCTAAGTCAAATTATGAGTCACATGCATGTGTGAATCTGAAATTGTAGCCTTCCAACCTTTTGTTGGTTACAGCGTCCTGCTTTATGTCCCACACGCTGTCTCTAACATATTGATAAAACAAAAACAATTTATCTGAACTCTGCTCGTCAGCTGAGATACAACATAAGTCTCTTAAATCTGCCTAATGTCACTGTAACACATTGTAACACTCTGAATCCAACTATTTTCTTTTCCTTCCCAGATGAGGGGGAACACCATTGTTGTTTATTTGAACTTGACTTGCTTTCCCTTCCCAGATCTGACCTCGCTGATGTCCCACTAACTAACCTGGTTTGTTTTTTATCTAGATGGGTTCTGCCTCCTAGGATTTGGTTAAAGGCACTGTATGTTAGATATGTTGTTGTTGTTGTTTGTTGTTGTTGTTTCCTTTCCTCTCAATCTCAAGTACTCAGCACTTTTAAGTTAGCATCTGACAAAATAAATAAATAAATATTTGTACTAATATTGTTCTGGGGTGCTTCCCAATCATACTTCTCTGTGGTGCCATCACAGTTACATTAAATCTGACAGAATTTGATAAGCATTCATTAAAAAGTTGAATTTTGATCTCCTCTCTTGCCTTCTGTTGTTGCTGTTTGCAAATAACCCCCTGACACATGTGGTAAGGATGTGGTCTTTCTTGGCAAAGCATGTACTGATGCAGCTAATAATAAATTAAATTTTATGCTGATTATTTATATTTTTTAAAATTTGTTGTATTGTAATTTTTATGCATCTTTTCCTGCCTTGTAAAGCAATTGGAACTGCTTTGTGTATGAATTGTGCTATACAGTTACATTTGCCTTGCCTTGCCTACTAGACTGGAGCTTAAAGGGACACTGTGTAACTTTCTGGAGGTGAAAAGTCAACTACAGAGTATAATAAAAACACTTAAAATTATAATGTGGAACATTCTTGACTGTGATATACGCTTTTTATGCCATATTGTAAAACAAGTTTTCAATAACAACATACAAGTGAAGTTTTCCACCAGCAAAATAATGGTCCATTTTGTGATTGCAAGCTCACTCCACGTAAAGACATACATTCATGCATTATTTTTTCAGTGCCATCAACATCTAAATTACAAAACATGCTTTTATTTAAATCTATCTTGGGGTAAAAAGTTACATGGTGTACCTTTAACTCTCACTCTGCTTTTGCCTGACACTTCCTCTCCAGGCACAGACACTCTGAACTCTTCTGCTTCACTATCTGACTTGGCTGCTCACTCCACTTGAAAAAATGTTTAGTGTTGGACAAAATAATAAAATTTGCTTGCCTAAAACTCTTTTTCTGTCTTATAAAAAAAAAATGATACATGGAGTTGACCATGTATCAAAGGAGGGAATGACTAATGTGATTGTGGATCAAACATTGCTGAAAAAGCTGAAATTTGTTCCTAGATAGCGCACATTTTGTTAATAACATTTTGCAAACACTTAGCCAATATTATATTTTTGATCTCAAACGCACTACAAACATTTCTAAAAGAACAATTACGGTTTAAGTGTCCTTTTGAAATAACGACTTTCTCCAGGAATGTGATTTGGACCTCCATCCAGGTCTAAATTTGTTAATTGTTTTGAATAGCATGTTACTTTCACGTGTTCTTTTTGATTTTAGGTCTCAGGTGATACCTCTTTGCTGCCGCCTGCTACACACCAGTACCACAACTTTTGGCCTGGGGACTTCATGCTTGTGAAAAATTCAGAAAGCGTCACTGGAAGGAGAAACCCTGGCTTGGTCCCTACCAGATCCTGCTGACAACCTACAAGGCCATTAACGTTGCTGAAAAGCTCCCTGGGTCCATGCACACCATTGCAAAAAGGTGCCACACCCAGACAAGCTAACACACCAACCAATAGACTTGTGTAAACAAAAGGTAAGAGGTCTGTCCCGTGAGCAGACCCCGACGTGGGACGTTTGAGGCGTGCACTGACCAATAGACTTGTGTAAACAAAAGGTAAGAGGTCTGTCCCGTGAGCAGACCCCGACGTGGGACGTTTGAGGCCTGCACTGACCAATAGACTTGTGTAAACAAAAGGTAAGAGGTCTGTCCCGTGAGCAGACCCCGACGTGGGACGTTTGAGGCGTGCACTGACCAATAGACTTGTGTAAACAAAAGGTAAGAGGTCTGTCCCGTGAGCAGACCCCGACGTGGGACCTGGAAGACTGAGGTGTGGACTTTCACCCACCTCCTCCGCTGAGACTGTCCAGACTAGCACAGACCGACGTTGAACTTCAGCACACACAAATATCCTCACAGCACCAGAGTAAAATTAAATACAATCAGACAGTATTAAGAAATGTTATATATGACACATTTTATTGACTGATATCCACTAACTTTGTGTTAATGATTATATTTGCACCAATATTTTTTGCATAAATTATAGTCTTAGACTTTTTATTATAATTACTCTCCTTTAATTATGATCTGGCATTTATTTTGTCATAAAGTTCTCTATGGTTTGTGAGGCCCTTTACAGGTATACCTCCTTTAAGACATGGGTTCATATGCTGTCTTTCTATATTTAAAGGTTCCCTACACAGCCCATGTTCTCAAAACTAGTGTCATCCTTTAGTATCCCTCCTAACTCACCCACAGTACATGATTCTGGCAATTCTGATCTGTGTTAGATCCACTGGGGGGATTTTAAAAATTACTATTCTGTTTAATATTTACAGTGTAACCTGTACCTTAATAGCATTATATTTTTGCGCTGTCATTAGTGATTGATTTACACATTTAACGTCACTCACATTTCTAAACTATGTGAGCCTCAATAAATAGCCTCCTATGTCCAGCATAAAATGATTCGCTCATGGGTTCATGCCTCCTCTTCCAACACTTCATGCTATGCCTGTACATTGTTTCCTTACACTACTGTACTTGTTCTGCAAATGGTAAGATAACAAACAAATGGTTTGTTCTCTCCTCTCAACGACTAATCTAACTTACACATCAGTTGGTTTGCCTGTGACACCGACTCTATCACTCCCTTGTGCTGCATATAGCAATATCATTATTCTCTGCTACTGTAATGATTGCACCTGAAGTTAAAAATGTGGGTGGTTTATTCGCTTGGTATGTTACTTGAAATTTTAACCTCTTAACTACTGGTTTAAATACACTGTTCACGTTTATCATAGCTGCACGTAACATGCTCCTGAAACAAACAATGGTCTTAAAGTTGTTGTTTGCATCCCAGTCTATTGTTGTATTTACATCCCAGACATAACTGGTAATCTCTCAGACACCATCACACACTTAAATAATCTCCTATCTGACATGATCAACGATGATGTAATTGTCTCTATTGGCCGAAATTTCTGATTCTGGCTAACTGATAGTTTAACCCAAACCCACATAGGCGGTATTTTGTTTGTTATTGTTTTAGGACTCTGGATCCTGACATATCCTGATATCACCCCTGTGTCACAATCTAAGCCTCCCTCTTTAGTTTGCACACGGCTAAATTTAAATTGCAACTTATTCACTACTAACATTACACAGATGATGATGATGTTGATGTTTAAATATTTTTATTGTGTTGTAATATTGATTACAAAAGGAGGGAAGTGTAATGGGAAAATTTATATCAACTATATGATTTTACAAATATATCAAATATATGATGATTTCTCTGTTTCTCCGAAATATAACAAAATGATGTCTTCTGATGCACACTGTAGTGACCTTGTACAGTCTGTCCTTTCACTCCCACTGATAAGACGCACAGGAGTTGGACAAGATGTTTGTCTCTGTTTAGCTATGATACACTAAATGCTCTCATTGTTCATTGTTTTAGCCCATGTAACACTTTCACTCCACCTATTTCTGTTTTTTTCCATTCTGACACTCTTGGTATAAAACCTCTTGTTTGTGCCCTCCCCTTTCAGGGCCTTGATGCAACTGTCATGCACTTGTGTTAATGTCCTCCTTTGCAAAGTTTTTTATATTTTATAATAAATCCACAAAAGACACTTATCTGTTTTTTCATTATTAATATTTTTCAACCACAACTGACACAGCTCAACTCACACTGAAAGTTGTGAAAATCCCTTCTGCACACACTGTGGACTTTTAACCTGATACTTCTGTTCAGGTTTTGTGCTTTTATTGCCGCTGTTGGACACATTTAAATGCTGTGACTAATTCTGTTTTTTTTTTTTCCTGTTTTGCAAATCGGGTCTAATTATTTGCCAGACAAATAGTAATTATTTATTTTTTTCTCCCGGAAAATCATCCATTCTAAACAAACCCAGATGTTCTCATTTGAAAAGCTGCATATTTCAGGCAAAGTTAATTATATTGACAAAATGTGGATGGAGAGGTTTTTGTCAACATAATACATCTGCAGATCAAAACAAAGTAAAAGTTATTAGGATGAAACTATGATTTCAATCTTTTCACTCATCGGTCACTGTCAACCAGCTCAACCAATCACGGCAGACTATTTAAGTCTTCTTCCTGCTTCTACTTCTACTTTGCTCACAGTGGTCAGAAAATATTGAGTCTAGTTTACCTAATGAACTATGATCCAAAACATTAAGTTAAAGCACTCTTTATTTAACCTGGCCAGCAAGATGGTTTATCTCGTCGAATTTGTAAATTTGACAAACACGAGATAAACCATCTGGCCTTCCAGCCGCCCGATTGGTTTGAGAGTCCGAAACAGCGGTGTTTCGGCCCAACCACATCACAGCAGTGTGGTTTTGAAGCCCAATCACATTGAAGCAGGGCGGGCTGACACGGGCTGTTAACGCTCCGGCGGCGACGTCGAGTCTAATTCAAGCTAAACAAAGATGGCGGCTCCTGTGGATGTACGTGTTTCTGCTGCTTTTGATGCGGTTTTAGCAGAAATATGGAGGAAATCCTTTTTAGCGGACATTGGATACGCCACTACGAGTTGTTGCTGTGATTGGCTAAGCACAAATAAGGTAGGCCCCACACCCAATCAGCTTGAAGTATTTCACTAATGCCCCACCTTTTCCCGAAGTTCAGCTAGTAAAGTTCCAGATGGATATAGTGAGAACTCAGATAGGAGTTCAACACGGATCCATCTGACGTGAGCCACGTTACTCTTTATTGTCTTCGAGTTAAATATGTACTTAGCACTTGACTCATTGGAGAAACATTCAGATTTTCTTGTGAGGCTTGGCTGCAGCAAATCAATTAATTATAGAAAATTATTGAATTAATTGTCAACAAATTTAGTAATCAAATGATTATTAACTGGTCTTTAAAGGACACATAGTATGCAAAATCAACTTTTTTGAGTTTGTAATTCTATTATAAAGTTGCTTCCTCACCAAAAATGCTGCGGAAGTTTTGTTTGTGAGATCTCTTTAGTTCTCCCAAAAACACTGTTCTGAATGTCCCAGATCTGTGATGTCATAGATAGATCTCTGGGATCTTCTGCACTGTTTTTAAAGCCATAAATCGTCCAGAGTCGTTTTGAGCATTTCTGCAGGATTAGCATATCAGGCAAGATTGGTTTAGTTGCATAACCTTTGTAATTTTCTTTGGAGTGAGTAAATAGAGCTGTAATTCAATTTCTGATGTAGAAAACACAACAACCCTTGTCACTTTACTAGACTTTTTTATTAGTTCTGGTGCATGAGATTCCAAAGTGGAGGCGCTTCTGAGCAGTTTTGAAGGAAAAAAACAACACCAAAAAAATGCATAATATGTGTCCTTTAATGTTTTTACTTGAAACAACACAATCTTAAATAAGACATTAACTGCGTTTCGACTTTTATAAAATGCGCTAAAGGCAATTTAATCTGCGTTTCCATCAAAGCGCACATGAGGGTGTTGTTATGGCAACATGAGCTATGTTATAACACCGCTGCAGAGGGCGCTACATATACAATCTGTTTGGTTTCACTTTTTTTCACAGCCGTAGATTCTTTAATATTGAGTTGTTATCTGCAGACTGATCTGTCTTGTGCAAACTTTTGCCGGTGTTATCACTTTATTAATGCGATGGGTCTGTTTAACAGCCAAAATAAAAGGTATCTGTCTGTTTTTAACAATTCTTCCGCAGTGGAAAAGACGAGCTCTGAATCAGCAATGTTGGACAACCTAAAAGTTTCAAAGAGTTATTTAATCAGACAGCGCTGTGTTTCTCCGGGTTAGTTCTGATCGGCCGACCTAAGCAAGCATGTTTTGTGTTTGCTTGGTGCACGACGATGCAGTTTCCATGTCTGGAGCATTTTGGACAAAACAACTGTCTGTGTGGATTATTTAGTCTTTGTTCATCGCCTCAGTCACTCTTCCAGAGTCGCTGCAGCAGGTACGTAACCCGAGGGTCGTGTGGGTTATAATTCGCTTCATGAGTTAATGCGAAATTATTCAATACTTCTTAAAGAGCATAAAAATCAAGGAGATGGAAATGCAACTGGTGTTACTAATCACAAATGTGACTAAGTGATTCTGAAAATTCTACACATGAAATTTGCCACCAAAACTAAATATTTATGTGATTAATTCAAGTGGAAAGGCTTTTTAAATTTTTGTATTGCTAATTTCAAATGAGAAAACACTTGTTCTTTTCTTTGTTTAGCTAAACAATACACTTTTTTATGATTGTTCCATTTGAAAATCTTATTTTAAGGCAACAAAACAATACTGAAATTGAAATAATTACTCATGATCTAAATTAAGACCATTTCTTCAGTGTTTGATAAAAAAAACAATTTTGTCAGTAAATATAGACTACACCTCCAAACGTCTTCAAGCGACAACACTTTGTCAGCTTTGTCTGGATTGAAATGTGGAACAAATCTGGTAGTCATGTGACTTTTGTGTTCTAAACAACAAAATCTATTAATGGAAAGAACAATGGCCCATCTGATCGATTATCAAAATGATCGTTAGTTGCAGCCCTAGTTAGAATGAGAAGAGGGGCGCCGGTCGATGCTCCGCAAGTGGCAACAGAAGTGAAGAAGTTAGACATTTTACATGGAAGTATGGGATTTTATCAAAAGAAAACTTTTGTCATTTGTAGCATCAGCTTTAGCATGAGGAGAGGAGGAGAGAGAGAGAGAAGAAGAGGTGAGTGTGCTGCTACACTGTTTTTGGGGCTTCTGCTCTGCTCAAAGATGAAAAAATACTAGTGTGTGCATTTTTGACATGGTACATTAGGAGCCCGATTTTGCCCTTTTGTCTTAGCCGGTCTTAGCCTTGGTCTTAATTATTCCTCTGTTGGCCACTAGTGGCTCTCTCCAAGCTCTATACACTGTCAGTGTAGAAGGTGTGGCTTCAGCCAGATGTGAGGGTGCAGTTTTGTTCATTGAACCAGACACATGCTCACGTCTGTGACAAGTGATCAGCTGTGTTATCACAGGCAAAAGAGAACTGTAGCAGCAGCTTCAGTTTGGAAAAAACTATAATAATAGAAGTCAACAGGCTTTATGTAAAAGAAAAGACACATTTTTAGACAAAGTTGTTAAAGTCTGTCAAGTAAATAGACTTTCACCAAATAGTTTTCTATTATTACACTTTTTTTCCAAACTGAAGCTGCTGCTACAGTAACTTTTGCCTGTGATCACTGCTCACTTGTCACAGGTCTGAGCATGTGTCAGGTTCACTGAAGGAAACTGTACCCCCACATTTGGCTGAAGCCACACCTTCTACACTGACAGTGTATAGAGCTTGGAGAGAGCCACTAGTGGCCAACAGAGGAATACTTAAGACCATCCACTAAGACCGGCTAAGACAAAAGGGCAAAATCGGGCTGTAGATGTTTAAGGAGAAATATCACTGTTTATTTTGCCATTACCATTTTATTTGCACATGTCTTTTTGGCAAAAATAAACAAAGTTTCTCCTTAGATGCTGTTTCTATTGTCTTCTGCGTTTTCATTGGCCGCTGGGCTGCTGATGTGCACTGAGGAGTGTCAGAAAGAAACTGTAAACCTCACCGGAGTGCTGCAACTAGAGTCAAGTCTTTTCTTCTCTAAACTACACAATTGGAACGCCGGTCCCGTCGTCAATTCTCATTCAAAGTCATTTTAAGCAAATCTAGATATATAGTTTTTGTAGTGAAAAAATAGAATAATAAAGGTCCTTTAATTTTGCTCTACCTGCCGGGGTCAAACCGCCTAAGTTTCTCCGTTACACTTGGAAGAAAAGCAGCGCAAGGACAAGCCGGAGCAAATGAAAAAAACACAGGTAGAAGTAATGGTTTAAGCTTTGAGAAGTCACCTTGAAAAACAATCCCACCTGAGGGAGTTTATTATTAAAGTGTTTCCTGATAGGAGACGATGAAGGAGGAACCAGCGGCCGATAAAGAAATGACAAACAGTACAGCGGGCGCGTCATTTTGTTTATGCATTTGGCTCCGTTTAAATGAGGTGACAAACATATCTGATGCACGAGCCTGCGCAAAGCAATTACAGTCACCCCAGGGCGCCATCGCAAAGTACAACTATTGTCTTTGACGGTGAAATCCCCTCCCGAAAAGTGGAGAGTTGGAGAAGTTTTGCAGACTATAGTCTTGACCTCTAATTTTAATGAATAAGTTATTTTCATGTAACAAGGAGACAATATTCAGTACTGACATTTGATTTGGAAAAGATGCTCCATAGTGCTTTTTTATAAGATTCACAGACCAAAAAAGACTGCTTTTGTGATTCAGATGTCTTTGTTGCAGTAAGTAAATAATGAAAACCTTTTTTCTGAGCTTGCTTGGCTACAAAATGGACTATTATTTGGCCTGGAGGACCTAGTATTGTGTTTTTCCATAGAAAAGCTGTTTCTTTACGGTTATATTTCCACAATATTCCATAAAATACACTGTAATTATCCCCATTTAGTATGTTCTAAAATTTTTACCTTCTACTTCATCTTAATTGTGCAGCTGACTTTGGGTTTTTTCATGTAATGGTAAATGGTCTCTGCTCTACAATCAAAGAACCACTCATCCAGTGTACAGTAACATTCACTGGAGTGGGTTAAGCTTCATGTCCAAGGACAGAAATACAAGTTACACTAGCTGTTACACTGTGGTACCTGGTGTTCCAGTGGTCTCCCATCCAAGACCTAACCAAGCCCTGACTTACTTCGCTTCTAAGACAAGCTCGGGCTTTGAAAATCAAGCATGTTAGAGTACAAGGGTGACTGTTTTATGTCAGAAGTTTAGACATTGTTTTTATAAAAGTTCTCTCCCGCGCTCTTTCCTGTTGTGTTGGTCTCTGTCACTCTCCCGTCTCATGCTGCGCTCTTCTGTTCTGTACCACTGCTCCGTGCCACACAGATCAGTTTGTTTGTGCTCTCGAATAAGACTCATTCAATATGTCAAAATAAACTATTTAAAACTAGTGTTGTTCCGATACCAATTTTTGGAATTGATCCGATACCGATACCAGTGCCAATACCAAATAATACATTATAATGGCCAAGGAAGTAAATTATAGGTACAGCTTTTAACTCAATTTTAAATCAATAATCAATTTTAATAGTGGCTTCTGCAAACTAGACTCATAAGTCTGAAAAGCAAAATGAATACTTATTAAAGCTACACATATAAAATAGTCTACTCTCAAATTTTGTTGTTGTTGTTTTGAACCAGGTCTAAACCAGGTCTAAATCAGGACTGAACCAGGTCTAAACCAGGTCTGACCCAGGTCTGACCCAGGTCTGACCCAGGTCTGACCCAGGTCTGAACCATGTCTAAACCAGGACTAAACCAGGTCTGAACCAGGTCTGAACTAGGACTAAACCACTGAACCAAGCCTGTTTCTGTGTTAAGTATATTCTTATTTAGTGCTTTTCCACCTCTGTGTGTCATAAAAACAACATTGAGGCTGTAAAAAGACGCTCATCCTAATGGAATGCAATGTAAACAAAAGTCCGAGTTAGCATACTTAGCATGTTAGCTTGTTAGCGCTGCTAGCTAGCGCTGCTTTTGGACCATATTTAGAGTTAGTTTAACCACAGTTCTTCTGCTATAAAGGCTAAAAGAAACACCACAGAAGTAAAACGGGTGTTTGTCTGATATAATATGGACTATTTCTGTGGTTAAATTTTGAAGAGTCTCCACAGAACCTTTTCTAGCTGCTCTGACTGTTAACTGCAACATAAGCCACGAGCTGCTGCGGCTGCATCTACGGCTCCTCATTTAGGACAATACAGAGCGGTATCGGATTGGGGGATTTGGTATGAGTACGCGTCGATACCGATACCTGAAAAATGTGCGATATCGAACGTTGTATCGTAACAATCCTATTCAAAACATCAAAACGAAGAAAAAAAAAATGTGATTAGTTGCATTTAACATTTATTTTGATTTCGCCTCCTGATGATGGCAGTAAAACAAAAACACGTTACAAATATAGACAGGTCCATTGACTTCCACTTCAAAATGGCAGAACTAATAAGCCCCGCCTCTTCATTGTAAACTCAACTGTAACAAGCAGATTTTAACTTCGGCTGTTGGAAAGCGGCTACGTGATGATGTTGAACCTTTCGTATTTCTCAGAATGTGAATGCTTTGAGTAAACACAAGTAAATACAGGCACAAAGGCGGAGATAGGTGGTAGGTGAAAACAGGACTTTTCTGAGCTTACACAAGGGACAGCGGATTACTGATAGTAACAAAACTTCACAAACTTTCTGTGCTATATAAACATAACTGCAGTTGTTTGTTATTGACAGACTAAATTCTTATGCTGACTCTATGTAGCGCGTCAAAAATGTGAATAAACCTTATAAAACAGCAGTTGCTTTGTGACACCGGGGAGTAAAATGATTTGTTGACTATGAAGAGAAATGACTGCAAGTATGAGAAGTTATTTAGGGTAATGAAATCCAACATCCAATCAGAATCTCAGCAGGTGTTACGCACAGACCCACAACAACATGTGTCGCTGATTCTCAAAAAGTCCAAAAGGCTCTTACATTTTCATTGGAC
Organism: Mugilogobius chulae; assembly: GCA_038363315.1. Lineage (NCBI taxonomy): Eukaryota > Metazoa > Chordata > Actinopteri > Gobiiformes > Gobiidae > Mugilogobius > Mugilogobius chulae. Next base: position 42,625,178 of record CM076409.1, on the reverse strand, counting down.
TTGAAGTGTATTTAGTGTATAAAAAAAAGCATTGGTATGGAAGATAGAGTGTGGCATCAGATTTTGAATTCTAAACAATGCTATTGACTTTTACAGTTTGTGAGAAAATAAAGAACGTGATACTGACCGGGAGTCTGCGCCGTGACGATCTCGCTGAAGGGCCCGGTGCCCACCTTGTTCTGGGACAGGACACTGAACTGGTACGTGGTGTTGGGAGTGAGACCTTCGACGAGCAGGCTGGTCCCAGAGGAGAGAGGTACGTCCACGGAGAACCACTCCCGCTGCTGCTCACTGCCCAAGTCTGTCTGCCTCTTCACCCTGCGCACACACACGGGACAGGGGATTAGCACGGCTGCACAAAATCAGAAGAAACAAAAAAAAACAAAAACAACAACTTCTTGCTGGCTTTGTTTTACGTGATCAGATGCTTATGAAGGTCGTACTGTCTTTTCAAACAGATTACAGGGAAAACATCTTGGACTGGAAACATTGCGGAGGAAGTTTAGAGCAGATATTTGATCTTTAAAATGAAGAAAAGACGATCCTATTGGGATTGAGAACGGTACATGCAGTGAGTTTTGAGGAGAAAAAAAATAAACCAAAAGTGTCAGAGTAAATAAAACTACTGTATTTCTTCATGTTTGGAGGGTTAAACATAATCTATGCTCCATGAAAGAAGCTGAATCTATATCAGGCATGTCCAAACTGCGGCCTGGGGGCCAAAGAGTAGTTTTTATTGAGAAACTTCTGCAATTAGTTGAAATAACAATCATTTTGAGGTTATATATGCCTAAAATTAATGTTTAATGCTTTACTAAAAATGTGGTTCATTAAAATTAGGTGAAATGGAAAATTTTGATTGATTCACTTCATAGACATGTATATTATGGCTCGCCACTCCATATACGTTTTAAAATGCGGCCCACTGTGACACCCCTGATCTATATAATCAGAAAGTAGAAAAGTCCTGTGCTGCCTTCTCGTCTGTAACACAGCTTTTGTTGGTTTAAAGATGAAAAAGACACTCGTCCTCATTGTTTTAATCATGTGAACCTTGTGTTTTTTATTCCAAAGACATTATTTCACTAAAGTGGCTCATATTCTTTCACCAAAAAGTAGAACAGAGGAAAATAACACTGACTTAAAGTTTGTATTAGAAAATGGACGTTATCTCAAAAGTTTCTCATCAAACGCTGAAATCAAATAAAAATTTTCAAATTCCAAATGTTTATTAAAATTGAATAGATTAATGTAGAATAGCATTATTAGTTTTTAAAATGAAACAAGCTACTTGCAGGTCTCATTTGATGTACAACATGTCATGATTCCAGTTGCACAAAGTTTTTTGTGGGGTTTATTTACAATTAGCTATTTGAAACACTTCATTTGAGTGAAACTTATTTGAAACTTTTAGCCTTGTCTCAAGTCAAAGAGAGACAAGTCCAAATGGAGTTCCAAGTCAAAGAGAGACACGTCCAAGTCAAGACCCAAGTCAAAGAGAGATACGTCCAAGTCAAGACCCAAGTCAAAGAGAGACACGTCCAAGTCAAGACCCAAGTCAAAGAGAGACACGTCCAAGTCAAGACCCAAGTCAAAGAGAGACACGTCCAAGTCAAGACCCAAGTCAAAGAGAGACACGTCCAAGTCAAGACCCAAGTCAAAGAGAGACACGTCCAAGTCAAGACCCAAGTCAAAGAGAGACACGTCCAAGTCAAGACCCAAGTCAAAGAGAGACACGTCCAAGTCAAGACCCAAGTCAAAGAGAGACACGTAAACCAAGTCAAAGAAACACGCAAGTAAACAAGTCAAGAGAGACAGTCCAAGTCAAGACAAAAAAAAAAGACCCAAGTCAAAGAGAGACACGTCCAAGTCAAGACCCAAGTCAAAGAGAGACACGTCCAAGTCAAGACCCAAGTCAAAGAGAGACACGTCCAAGTCAAGACCCAAGTCAAAGAGAGACACGTCCAAGTCAAGACCCAAGTCAAAGAGAGACACGTCCAAGTCAAGACCCAAGTCAAAGAGAGACACGTCCAAGTCAAGACCCAAGTCAAAGAGAGACACGTCCAAGTCAAGACCCAAGTCAAAGAGAGACACGTCCAAGTCAAGACCCAAGTCAAGAGAGACAGTCCAAGTCAAGACCCAAGTCAAAGAGAGACACGTCCAAGTCAAGACCCAAGTCAAAGAGAGACACGTCCAAGTCAAGACCCAAGTCAAAGAGAGACACGTCCAAGTCAAGACCCAAGTCAAAGAGAGACACGTCCAAGTCAAGACCCAAGTCAAAGAGAGACACGTCCAAGTCAAGACCCAAGTCAAAGAGAGACACGTCCAAGTCAAGACCCAAGTCAAAGAGAGACACGTCCAAGTCAAGACCCAAGTCAAAGAGAGACACGTCCAAGTCAAGACCCAAGTCAAAGAGAGACACGTCCAAGTCAAGACCCAAGTCAAAGAGAGACACGTCCAAGTCAAGACCCAAGTCAAAGAGAGACACGTCCAAGTCAAGTCCCAAGTCAAAGAGAGACACGTCCAAGTCAAGACCCAAGTCAAAGAGAGACACGTCCAAGTCAAGACCCAAGTCAAAGAGAGACAAGTCCAAGTCAAGACCCAAGTCAAAGAGAGACACGTCCAAGTCAAGACCCAAGTCAAAGAGAGACACGTCCAAGTCAAGACCCAAGTCAAAGAGAGACACGTCCAAGTCAAGACCCAAGTCAAAGAGAGACAAGTCCAAGTCAAGACCCAAGTCAAAGAGAGACACGTCCAAGTCAAGACCCAAGTCAAAGAGAGACACGTCCAAGTTAAGACCCAAGTCAAAGAGAGACAAGTCCAAGTCAAGACCCAAGTCAAAGAGAGACACGTCCAAGTCAAGACCCAAGTCAAAGAGAGACAAGTCCAAGTCAAGTCTCAAGTCAAAGAGAGTTCAAGTTGAATCCAAGTCCTCTGTGTTTGTCTAATGTTTTTTTTTTATCAATTGACCCATTTAAAATAAATTTCGTGTCACAAAAAAGGGAGGAGGGACATGTTCTAGTTTATTCATTGACAGGATTACTACATACATTTTTCTTAGTACCAAAAGCTCACTATTATGAACCAAAATCAAATATTAAGCCGTGTTTATACATCGTAAAATCTTGTAGCCAGGTGCTTTCTAAAACGTGTGAGATAGGCTTGCATCAGCTGATCATTTCATTCTTAACTCATTTATATTGCGGGCTCATGCTAACAGCTAAACATATCTGCTAAAGAAAAAAATACTCCATAACACTTATTTCTTATTTATGTCTAACTAGAACGAGTTCATGACATCATAATCTTCTAGCTGTGAGACGAAAAGCACGGCAATCTTAAGGCAGTTTGCAGTAGTTATTAAACATTTTTTACATTTTAACCATATTGTGTCACAAATAACACGACAATACCACAGCATTGCTTTTTCTACAAATACTGCAGCTCGACGCCAAAGGACTTCCTGTTCCGACGTGACAGAAGAAGGGCTGCATTAACCATTCTCACTCATCACGGGCTGCTGATTTCGTGCGAGACAGTCCGGTCATTCAAACTCCAATTATCGTCGGTTTTCTTGTTCTTCTGAGAGCCGCGTCTGCCCGGGTTCTGACCTAAGGCTGCACAAAGCTGCACACCTACTCAAAAGGTGAGACGAATTATTAATGGCAGAGAAAAGAAAGAAGAAAAGAAAGGGCTCTTTGAAAACTTCGACGACAGTTTGGACTTAACTAAGACGCGCTGTTCTTTTTGAGTAGTTTGAAGCGCTGTGCATTTTCTGTCATAAAGATCAAGCGGTGTAATTTAAGTGATTCACTGTGAGATATACTCGATATGGCAAGGATTTATGTTTTGACTGTGTGTTTATGGCCTCAAGTCCAGTTTAGAGTCAAAGAGAGACAAGTCCAAGTCCAGTAGCAAGTTAAAGAGAGACAAGTCCAAGTCAAGTCACAAGTCAAAGAGACACAAGTCCAAGTCGAGTTCCAAGTTAAAAAGAGACAAGTCCAAGATACAGTATGTCCCAATTCAAAGAAAGACAAATCCAAGACAGGTCAAGTCCCAAGTCCAAATCAAGTCACTTAGGAGAGACAAGTCCAAGTCAAAGAAAAACAAGTCCATGTCAAGTTCTGTGTCAAAGAAAGACAAGTCCAAGTCAAGTCACTTGGGAGAGGCAAGTCCAAGTCAAGTCCCAAGTCAAAGAGATACAAGTCCAAGTAGAGTCCATGCCCTCTGCTTTAGTATTTCAACAAGTCTATTGGCTTTTATCAAGTCTCCCATTTAAAATAAATTTCCAGTCACAAAAAAAGTGAGGAGGGACATGTTCCAGTTTGTTCATGTAAAATTTTAAAAATCATGTATCAAAATCACACTTTACTCTTTGTTCATTGGAAAAGTCTCCTGAAAACACTTTTAAGTTTTGACTAATAACTTACAGGTTTTAACATGTACGACTATACTCTATTTAATAGATTACTATTTCACTCTTTGCAGGGCATGTCCAAACTGCACACATCAGCCGTTCACCTGTAGAGGCGCTGTGGGACAAAAACACGTTACGCAAACAGTAAAGACGACATCTGGCTTTTCTGCTACATCAGCAGAAAACACGCAGTTGGACTTTGTTTTTGTTTTTACAACTTCTCTCACATTAACAGGCCAGGTGTAAGTTACAGAAAAAGTGTCAGAGCAAAGACAACATGGACTTTCACTTGAAGAGAGGAGAGAGAAAGGCTGGACATTTCGTTCCAAGTAAAGGCAGAAACGCAAAAAAAAAAGTTCATCTATTTAAGTAAATCTGGCTCTGAAAGGTCTTTCATCTGCTCATTTAGCTTTAGAAGTAAATATTGGATGAATAAAGGTCATTTTTCCTGCAGTAATATGAGCTGTAGTGTTGCTTTCTGTTGTTTGGTTCCATAACATGCAATAACCGTGACATACAGTCATGTGATTTATTATAACTGAATCAGTTGCTACCCTTCTCCTATTATTTCATGTGTTTTTGCAATTTATTTTTCTCGTTATCAATCTCACACACGTTGTTTGTTTTGATTCTAATCTTCACGTTGCGTTTCAGCACGAATCACGTCACTGTTCACTTCCTGGTTTTGTTTGGCTCTCGTTTCGTTTGTTTTGTGAACACAGCTTAAGGGCTCGATTCATCCAATTCAAGACCGGACCAGATTTTGACATTTTAACACAGATCACAATTCTCTGGCGTGTTCACAATTACCCAATCAAATCAAACTATCCAGGCAAACCAATCCTGATCCCAATCAAAAGTGTATGCTAAAGAACCCTAAAACACAGTTTAATCATATTCACAATGTTTTAATTTAAACCAAATGCATGATGGATTATGTGGTTCCATATGTTTCAAAATGGGATGAAAAAAGTTTGGACGCCCCCGTTTCAGCCAATGTATCTGACGTGGATTGGATGTAAATACTGTACAAGTAGCTCTGCCTCTCTTCGCCGCAGCGTGGACCCGGTTTGCTCACGATATTAAATGGCTCGGCTCATAACTGACTGGAGACGCTGAGGTTCAATGTGATTACAATAGACATCTCCACGTCTTTATCTCCACGCGGCTTATGAGTTTTCATCTAATGTGATTGTATCCAAACTCTGAATCGTACAAGTCTTATAACTGTCAGGAAACTTCTGCTTTGAGTTTGTACCAGCCCCGGCACCAGCTTTAATTTGAAATGATGCGTAATAAGTGAGGGACTGACAGATGAACACATATATGAGAAAAGCTGGGGGAAAAAATAGCTTGTTTTGGACAGATTTATGCCCTCAGGATGGAAAATGGAAATAATCACTAATGTCCAATTCAGGCGGGATAATATTTACCTAGGAATGTCTACAAACTTTAAATTACCTCACAATGTCTGAGTTTTTACACTTGGATCATTGAAGTCTGTAAGTTGCTTGTTTTTACAGATTTTATTCTGGAAATAGACAGATACGCCTTGATTTACGACAACAACTTTTTGCAACATTCATGATTTTGGCATTTCTTGTGTTTTGGGTTTGTTTTATCATGAATAACCTGGGCCCTGTACTACAAAGCTAGGTTTGGGGTTAAGCGAGGTAAGTTCTGGGTTAAACCCGGTTTATCGGTGCTACGAAACTGGATCACGTCCTATCGGGCAGATCTTTAACATGCAGCAAACTCATAACCTGCTTCGGACCAGGATAAATTTCCGATTAAGTTAAAAAGACAAGGCGCTGGCCAATCAGAGATGATTATTTAGGCGTTTGTGAAGAGAGAGGAGAGATAGAAAGGGCAGCGGAGAAATGAGGAAATGCGAAAGTCACGCCGTATTCCTTTAAATCAATGTTAATGCGATGCACACATAGCCTTGTCATAAAGAGAAGGATGAGAGCTTATATGTAACAGTAACTAGACTGAAGAACCATGATCTGTATGTGATTTAATAAACGTTCATTGTCCAGAAATAATGATAGACTGCACTTTGTGCACATTTGGCTGTGGGTATTTATGCATCACTTTGACTCAGACTTGCCCTAGCTAAAGACACAGCTGGTGGGATGGTGGCACAGCGGTTAGAGCTCTGGCCTCACAGCAAGAAAGTCGCAAGTTCGATTCCCACTCGGCCCGGGGCCTTTCTGTGTGGAGTTTGCATGTTCCTCCCCGTGTCTGGGTGGTTTCCCCCGGGCACTCCGGTTCCCCCACCAGCCAATAACATGCAGGTTAGGAAACGCTTGGTGGTGGTCGGAGGTTGAGGCGCCAGGTGTTTAGGCAAATCACCTCTGCTGAGCTGTCCCAGGGTGGTTTACTATCACTGAGTGTGGAGGGAGGGGTTCATCTCAGTGTGAAGCGCTGTGTGAGTCTGTGTCTGTGAAAGGCACTATACAAATAAAGATTACTTACTTACAGCTCATTTAGTCTAAATTTTAGTGATTACTCTGTGAAGCACTTTGGAAGACATCTGTCTGAGTAAATGTGCTACATAAATAAAAATCATTCATTCATTTATTCATTCTATGTTGGACGTAAAGTGTGTTATTCTTTATGACTATTAGCGAAATCCTAATCCTAACTAGCTCCAAAACCCAGACCTAAATGTACCAATTTTTGTAACTTTAGACCTAAACTTAGCCATTAAGCCCAAAGAAAATGGCCTTCAACCACTCTATCTCTATTTGACACTTTTCACAACATCAAATAGAGACGCCGTGGACACGCAAAAAGGTCTAGAAACATACGAAACTCGAAAATGTCGTAGTATAGATACGAATTTCCGTGAGGCCGTGTTGGTTTCTTTGTTATGGAAAGTTTCAAAGTGATTTATATTGGTTCTCCATTATTTGTGTTCTGTGGCAGCGACAACAGGCACCGAGGGAGAGGCTGTTTCTGTGCCAGGCTGCAGTGCATTGTGGGAGCAGTAGTTCAAATTGTTATGTGCATTTAATCGGCAGGCCACGATCGATAATAACCTGAAATCATCTCAGGGGTTGTGAGTTTGACACCCCTGCTTTACATAATAGATCATTCTTGCCTCTTTGATTTTTACACTGGGCTTTTGATTGTGATAAAACACATTCATATCGGACTTCAAAAGCAGAATAGCGATGCACAACAGTTTTAGATAAATTGCCTGACGGTCTTGTCCCTCATTGATTCTCTCTTGACTTCATATGCTTTTCGTACACTGCGTTTGAACTTGAACAAGGCATTTACACTTCAAAGGCAACACTTTAGTAATATGAAAGGCTTTAAAATCTCAGGAGTACTTTAGGTAGATTACAGAAATAATGTATCAGGATTGTCTAGACTTACGTCAATAGGCCATGTCAGTGAAAAAACTCTACAATTTTTCTCTAGTGTATTTATCAAACCAGACATCCAATTTTCATCCCTGTTCTGTTCTTCAATCAAATGATAGTTTTTAGATATATTGTATAGAGGGATTTTTGGACGACGTCACTTTCCGCTCTACTGCGCATGTGTTATGCAGAAATCTGTCTGTTTAGCTGGGGAACTTCTTTGAATTAAACGACAAAAACCAAAACAAGAGCAGCTGTTTGGATCAGGTCTGAACCGGTCTGACGATTGAGACAGTGTTTTTCTCGCCGTTTTTTCACCTGAATGTAACTTTTAAGGGTCGTAGGGTCGAAGTTCATTTACAAATGTTGATTTAGCAGCATAACTTTTGTTTTGGCACAGTGATAAACTCTAGTTAGCTGACAACGGTGCTTTTTTCCCACTATGAGCAGCGGCTCTTTCTGCAGGTTGGTTGCGCGTGCATCGCCTGTGTTGATAAACAAAAAATCTTCTGTAATAAACTGTGTTAGAAAAATAAAAAAAATCTCTGTTATTGTATCAACAGAAGACAAAAATTACGCCTGATTTTTTCTCCAACTCAGAGGACCTTTAACAGAAGCATGCCATACACCAGTGGTGGGCAATTATTCTTAACCGAGGGCCATATTCCAACCAGAGCAGTAGTGGAGGGCCAGACTGTCTAGTACACTGGTAGAACAAATTCTCATTATCGAATGCACCTTTGTATAACGATTAAGCTAATCATTTTACGAGAAAAATTTGATATTTTTTTCTGAAAATAAACTTGAAGCAATAAAAAGTTTCAATTTTTCCTACTTGAACTTCATGTTTCAAGAATTTAAAACTCAAATTTTAAGAGGAAAAAAACTCAAACTCAAAGTATTTTCACAACCTGTGTAAAAAAAACAACATTTGTTTTTTGCTTCAGTTTTATTTGCCCAGGTCTTCCATACACCATCACTTTGCATAGGATGCTATGCTAGCAAAAGTTTATATTAAAAATATTTACTTCTGGGATTTGGGTAAGGTTAGGATAAGGGTTAGACTTAGGTTAAGTTAAATTGGTTAAACCCTATACGACAGATTATCACATTTTCCTAATTCTGACTTAGTTTGGTGTGATAGTCCTTGTGGTCAATTTTGATTAGGGATGCACCGATCCGATACTGGGATTTTGTAGTGCCGATCCAGTGAATTTTGCTGGATCGGGTATCGGCTCCATGATATCGGTTCAGCGATACAATAGTTGTGGCTTAATTGGACATAATGAGACAAATTTATTGGCTGGTATTGATCCAGAACGTCTAACACTAAATGACAAAATGTTTTATATTTTAATAAGAAAGAGAAGCAATTTCAATTCTTTCATTGGTATCGGTTGATATCGGGTATTAGTAGATACTTTAAGCCAAAGTATCGGAATCGGTATCGGAACTGAAAAGCTGGATCTGTGCATCCCTAATTTTGATCATAATTTAGGCAGTTAAGGTGCAAATTATGAAAAAAAAAAAACATATACAAGTTCATAATGTTTGTGTCATTTATGTGGGTTTTGGCCCACATTTAAAATACAGTTGCTAGGTAACGGTTGTGTGTTCCCTTCTACATATGTCATATTTGCTGACAAAATACAACTACAAACTTCATCAAAACAGTCAATCTAGGTAAAAACAAGTACATTGTTGTCACTCAGTCATCAGTTTAGAACTTTACTCTACTATTGGTTATTTTCAAACAAATGTGTTCTTGATTAATTTATTTTCCCAACAATAATCCTCCAAATTAGGTGAAATTAAGAAAACTGCAAAATCTTGTCCTAATGTTATTAGACCCTTACATATGTCTATAATTTATAACAAGACTATTACAACAGTAGTGGTAATTGTGTGTAGCAGTATTATTTCCAGTAAAATCTTTTCCTGACATTGCTGATTCTGTCCAAACTTTTTTTTTTTTTTTCACTGCCGTCCCGAGGTGAAGCTAATCTTCTGTTGAATAGGCTTTTTCTTATACTTCCACATTTCTCACACTCGACCCTCGACTTTGAACAAGACATTTAGGTCCAAATTCAAACGTGACCACTTCAAACGGGCCACTTTCCGTTTTCTTTCCCCACCTATTGTGAGAAGCGTGTTGGCCTCCTGCTTCTGTTGTGTCTGCTCGTGACAGATAACAGATAAATGAATTCCGCATTCTCCAGATCAATACAGCAATACCGTCTGCAGTCGATTGCTGCCATGGTAACTGGAGGATTTTCTTTTTTTTTTCTTTTCTTGTACACCCACCAAACTGAGAATGTCTGCTCGGATCCTCCATCAAAGCCGGCTTCCCAGGACACGTTGGCCTCCTTCGGCCCAGGAGAGACCATCAGGGCAGTGGCAGCGTGTGGACTGGTTCCTAAAGGACACAGCAGAACAAAGAAAGAAGGTATAGATCCATACAGCAGACATAATAGGCGTTTCCCACATGAAAGTACCAAGAACTAGTCCCCACATTCCTCCAGTCCCTATTTAGTCAGGGGAACTACCCTGTCCCTTGTTTGTGTTCACACAGCAGCAGTTTCTGGAAGTGGGTCTAACTAGCTTTAGCATTAGCTAAATGTTACAGACTTTACAGTTACAGTCCTAACACCACTTAAATTCATTAAGTGGTGTTAGGAAAACAAAAGTTGTCTTTTTTCAATTCCACATTAAACTATAATGTGCAAAACTTAAAAACATCACTGGAATTAACAATAAAACGAAATGATTCACTGAAGTTCTTAATAATAGTATTATAGGCTACTATTTACAAATCAAATAAAAACATTTTGGGAGTTACTGCCTTTAAATATTTTTTTTCTTAAGGATAAGGAAAGTTTATCTAAATGTGAAAATGTGTAAAACATGTTTAAAAACAAAGTTAGCAGTGTAAAATGTGCTTGTGTCACCAAAAGGTTCCTGGTCTGACTGGAAAGTACCTGCTCCAGAGCAGGAGCTAAAAAGTCCCTAAAATGTGGCCCCAGTCCATAGTTCCTGCTCTGTGTGAATGCTCCCAAAATGGGGACAGGAACTAAAAAAGTACTAGGAACTGAAAAAAGTTCCTACAGTGGGAAAAGGCCTAATGTGTTTGTCAGTGGTTCCCAAAGTGCCCAAAGTGTTCCCAGAGCCCTCTGGAGGGCCTCAGAAGCTCTGCAGGGGGGCCAGACCTTGTTCATACAACATACAGAAAAGAAAATTAGGTTTGAACATAACTTTCTATCATTTGATTACCACTTTAACTCCACAGATGTAGTCATTTGATACTACTTACATCTTAATCTTGTTTAATAATTCTTTTAATTAAAAGTGAATTATTTTGGGGGGGCCTCAGTCTATCTTCGAGCATATTAGAGGGCCGCAGCCATGAAGAGTTTGTTACCGGCTGGTCTATATAACCCCCTGTACAATTTTGTCAGTTATCAACAAAATAATATAACAAAAAACCAACTACTGGATATTTAGAAAAAGAAAAAAGTAGACATGACTTTCTTGTTACAGTCAAATCAGTATTTTCTGTTGTGACTCTGTTGTGTCTGTTCAAATGACTAAACTTAATAAATGTTAACAAGTTCAGGTGTTCCTAAAATTCTTTTTGGGTTAAATTACGTTTTAACTCCAAAGGAATTTTGAAGAAGCAATATCAACAACTGTGTACTGTGTACAACAGTTGTCCTTTGTAATTAGTCATTTAGACATCAGAGGCCAAAAGAGTTTGACAAAGACGATTTACAATTGTTTGTGTTTCAGAAACGGTATCAGTTTGAATTTTAGACAATAGCGGCTGATGCCTTATCTACATAATAACTACATAATGTTCTAAAAATCATGTAAAATCAATGACTCAATTATTTGAACCTTGTTATAACTACATTCCCTTATCATTAGTTTAGTCTAAGTTGTATTGAATTGATTCATGTATGTTTGAGTAATCTTGTTTTCTTCTACGGCTCTTTCTCGAGTGTTCAAACACTTCCTGTTCTTCACTCCGCCCACTTTGTTCTTCACCCCGCCCACTTGTCTGTATTTACTTGTTATAATTCAAAAATTAACACTCAAAGCAAAGCATGTGTGGTTCAAAACTGTCCCAGAGTCACTTTCCAACAATACAAATGAGTCATTTCAAATCTGTTGCTTGTTACAGTTACATTTTAAAGTGTAGAGGCGGGGCTTAGTACTTCTGCAGATTTAAACAGGAAGTTCTCGACCATTTTGGGGTTTTACAGTGAACAAATTGTAAATAGCTGATCTACATAGGTTCTAGTTTATCACTAAAGAGTTGGGAAAAACACGATAGGGCCCCTTTAACTCTTTCCCTGCCAATGACGATAATTGTCGTCATAAGCTTTTTATTATATGCGGCGATAGAGGGTTCTCTGACGCACGTGTCCGGTGCATCAGCATTTAACAATCATGTTGCACTTTCATATATTCACCACCGGAGGGCAGTATCACATTAGCACAAGGCCGCAGAGGAAAGCCCAGGACCCGGATGCACGTCTTTCCTGTTTACATTAGGCAGTGCAGTCGGCTGTGTTTACGTGATCATCCGCCTCTAAAGGATCGTGTTTCTTTTCAAACGGATTACAGAAAACACATTTTGGACTAAAAACATTGTTGAGTAAGTTTAGAGCAGATATTTGATCTTTAAAATGAAGAAAAGACGATCCTACAGGACTAGAACTCTGAGGAGAACGACATATGCAGCGAGTCTCGAGGACAAAAACTAAACTTTCTCTTCTGTGAGCGATCCATAAGTGTCAGAGTGAGTAAAACTACTGTATTTCTTCATGTGTGAAGGGTTAAATATAATCGTTTCCCTGTGAAAGCGTCTGAATCTGTAGAATTTGCATCAGAAAGTAGAAAAAGTACTGTGATGCCTCCTCGTCTGTAACACAGCTTTTGTTGGTTTAAAGATGAAAAAGACACTCGACCTCATTGTTTTAATCACGTGAAGCTTGTATTTTTATCCTAAAAACATTATTTCATTGTACTGGCTCATATTCTTTCACTAAAAAGTAGAACGGACAAAAATAACACTGACATGAAGTTTGATTTAGAAAAGGACGTTATCTCAAAAGTTTCTGGTCAAACGCTGAAATCTAATGAAAACAACGAATTTCAAATGCCTATGAAAAGAGAACGGAATAATGTAGAATAACATTTATTTTTTTAAATGAAAGTAGACACTGGTAGGTCTCATTTGATGTATAACATGTCATAATTCTCGTTGCACAAGGTTTTTTGTGGAGCTGTGAATATTGCTTAAAATTAGCAAAAAGTCCTGGCAGGGAAGGGGGGTCAAAGTGAGAATAGGGCTGGCAGTGAAAGAGTTAAGTAGGAAAGAAAAAAAAACAAAAAACATGTGACCCATAAGCATAACGACGTTTAAGAATAACGACGTTTAAGTATAACGACGTGACTGAAGATGTTATTTTGATGAGCAAAGCCTGATGAGCCCCTCTTCAAGTTCAGGGAGGCGTGGGCAGAGTAAGGATGTTTGTAAGAGATGTTTTGTTGTTTCTCTCCTTATGTCTGTGCGTCACTGTTACGATTATTTTTCAGGAGCGTCATGAAGAAGTTCACACGCTGCTCGAGCGCGAGGACCTTTAACAGAAGCATCTGGTGCATCTGCCTTGTGACGGCGCCTCTTAAAATGTAAAATAAAAATGGAATCTAATCATCTGTAAATAAATGTAGAGCTTTGTCCACGTAGTCAAAGTGTGAGATTCTTTTTTATGAGCTTCACACACGTCACGTCCAACGCACCAGCTCCTTCAATGAGGCGAAGCACCTAATTTAACAGAAACCTTTTCATTTAACGCCCACAATGCATCAGTGTAACAGCTCCTTACCTCTAATGACCCTACAGCCAACCAAAGACACTACTGCTATGATAACTATAGATGGACAATATTAATAAATGCATTACCTTTTATTGATCTTTGTTTTACTGAAAACTTTGTTAAAGTTTGATTATTTGTTTTGCAGTTAATGTCCAATCCGTTTGTTCCTTGGACATATTCTTTGGAGTTTTCACAATGTTTAGTCTCATGGTTTAGTTAAAACTGTTGTTTAAAAATATAAGTATTTAATGTAAATTCATTAACTTTATAAATTATTATTTCATTAAAACATTTGTTGATAAAGTTAAAACATAAGTTAAAAATAATCTTTGTTAAAACACTTAAAAACATATTATAACATATTAACATAATTAAATAATTAATTGATTTCATCTATTTAGTTAAAAAATACTGTTTGATAAAATGTTATAATTTAAAAGGGACCTATTATGTCAAATTCATTTTTCTAAGTTTTTAACCTTGTTATAATGGCCTTCCTTCATCATTAGTTTACTCAAAGTTATATTTGAATTGATTCATGCATGTTGGAGTAATCTTATATTCTTCTTCAGCTGCAGCTCAAATGCTCAGAAATCCTCGTTCTCACCTACCACCTATCCCCTCCCACTTGTCTGTATTTACTTGGTATAATTCAAAAGATTAATACTCAAAGTGAAGCATATATGGTTCAATACTGTCCCAGAGACACTTTCCAACAATAAACAATATTTTTTAAAAATCAGTTGCTTTTTACAGTTACATTTTAAATGAAGAGGCGGGGCTTATCAGTTCTGCAGTTTTGAACAGGAAGTCAGTAGAGTTGTTCCTATTTTGAAGTTGTTTTAGATCAACTTTGTGTTTTACAATGAACAAAAGGTAAATTACTGATCTGCAGATGTTCTAGTATCTTACTAAATAAATATAAAAAAAAAACAATAGGACCCCCTTAAATTAAGATCCTTTGGTGTAAAATATTAATTTAGATAATTTATTTATTGTAGATTTGATTTAAAAACAATATTGGTTATGAACATGATTTAAAAACTGGTTAAAAATGTTCTTACTTCAAAATGTGCTCATTATCATTGTCTAATGTACATTTTCAACCTACTCAGTAATTCTACTGCGATAAAGAAATGAATTGAAAATTAATTTCAAAACAAAAGAAAAAAGAAAAATAAAGCAATGGAAACTGAACTGAGTTGTCCCAGCGTCCCTTTGTGTGGAACCAGCCTTTTCAAATTTGGGCAGGAGCTGAATGATCTTTAAAAACTTGACAGTTGCCCAACTAACTGTGGAAATAGGAGACACGTGTGGAACTTAAGCTGCAGGTAAAAAATCCTTGCCTCAGTCACGCTGTTGCACGTCAGATGAACACAGTGATTTGAGTTTATTTAGCCTATTTTCTCAGGGTTACTTTCTGACGCTCATGTCTGCGGCCATGGAGCTCTGTTCGACTCAGCTGCAGCGTCACACACCCACACTCGGCTCGGGCTCAGTGACCTGAAAAAATACATAAATTAACTGCGTCGTTATATATGCCGCAGGGTCTGAAACTTGAGACAAAAGTAGCAACTAATAACCTGGAAATTACAATAATCCCGTCCAAATAGGGCTTTATAAATACAAACAGATCTATGATGGCCCATTCAAAACTGTAGAACTGATAAGCTCCGTAGAAAGCAGCACAAGTGGGCAGAGAGAGGTGGGAGGTGAAAACAGTTAATGAATTTACTCAATGCTTCTCAAGTTTTTTTTTGCCTTGCCCCTTTTGGGATGAAAAAAAAAAAAGATCCATGCCCTCTCCCCATCTGCAAAAGTACAAACGTTTATTTTTTGTGGTATTCTGGCTTTCGATAATAATTTTAGCACCAACTTATATAATAAAAATTTATAGATCTATTAAATAAGCTATGAAGCCAATTAGCTAATCATGCCCTCTATGTCTCTCTCTCCTGTCAGCTGCTGCAGCGCCTTTTCACATTTAAGTTATTCATTTCTGCTAAACAACTATAGCAAGGCTTCTTCAAATCTGCGTTTTGTGATGTGTTTTAAATTTTTTTTTTATCCCAGGTTGCCGTCTGTGCGCGCCCCGCGGAATTGTAGCACCACGTTCAGCATTGTAGAGGGTTTTTAACTAAAAACTACCACAAAACTACATCCTACAGGGGCAATGCTATACCTCTTTTAAAAGCTCTGATTCTGCACTATTCAATCGCTGGATTCGTTTTTCAATTTGAAAAAGTCACTAAGCATGAACACTTAGCAATGTCAGTGGCCGTTTCATTTCTTTTCTGAAGAGCAAAACAATCACAATTTCAGTGTGTACATGACTTTAGCTGCGTGACAAAGACTAGAACTGAGCGCACAATGCTCTACGGAAGCCTGTAAGGACGAGGCAAGCACCGCAAAACAGTTTCTAAAAATACAAATCGATCTGAGCTACAAATTCGATGTATCGATTAAATCGTTTTATTGCCCAGCCCTAGGCTGAACAGGTATTTATATATCACAGCTAATGTGTTTTTCTCATTGTTGAAAGAGTCTAGTTTAGTCCTGTTTCAGTCCTTTTGAAAACCTGGTCCAGCTGACTGCTCACTTTATACTCTGTGGGAAGTAAAACAATCCCATTTGTAAAGGTTTCAAAGTAAACATCACAAACACGTGAGTTAAAGTCTGTGCGTCGCGGCTGATCGAGCGCTGATTCTCCATGCGCATTTTTAATGATGTGTATCATTTCGAAAACGTTCTCTCTGTGATTCCCAGGTCTTTTGGATGATTTAAAAACTCAGACGGAGCCCAGACTCTGTCCGTTTGGCAGTACAGCAAACCTTTCTTCCATTTGTCCACTGCGATAACTGCAGCAGAAGAGATCGTCTGTCTGTGGACTGTTTGTAAGAGCGAGAAAGAGAATAGGGCGCGGCATCAGTGTGGGGCACTTTCATTCATGCTTCACGTGACCTGCGTTAATGCCGACAAAATAATTAAGCACGTGGTAGCACCAGTAGCTTTTCTTTCGTTCAAATTACATTTACTTTCTTAAAAGACAAATAATGTGGGTGTTTTCAAGGACTTGGTATTGAAAAAATCATATCAGTGGGTAATTTTCTACTGGTATGAGCCCATTTAAAGGCACTCTGTTCTGTCTCCATTACTGTCCCATTCAGCGAGACTCCTGGACCATTATGTTATATATTGGATGCATTATCTGGAGACAATACGGGCAAAACTAAACTAAATTGTCCAATCTGCTCCTAAAGATGTTTGATTATTTCATCCTCTAGAGTTCTATGGAACAGTGGAAGTTCAAAGGACATTTTCTTCATTCTTTGAGGCAACAATATTTTGAAAGGTCTTACAGAAAGTTTTGTTGATCTTATTCAATCTATCTATGTAATGACAACAAAAAACTAATACAATTTCTGCCAAACAAACACTCCTAGAGAAAAAAAATTGGCCAAAAAACCCACATTTTATCAGGTGTTCTTCGCATATTGTCAGAACGTTGATGAATGTCTGTACATAACCATGACAATATTTTTATTCTTTGTGCCAAAATGCCTCTACTACGATGCCGACTCCTCCGTGTACTTACCCAGCACATAGACCAGAGTGGAGGTGGTGACGGAGGCTACACGGTTAGCCGCGGAGCACTCCCATGAGCCGTGGTGCTCTTTGGTCACAGGCTGCAGCAGTAAAGAACCGTTTGTGATGATGGAGTAAGACACGCGCCGAGAAATGTCCATCTGAAAGCACACAAGAAATATAAACAGATAAACAGATGTTAATGGTTGTTAATATGCTTATGGAGGCCGGCTTTCTTTACAAACAGATTATAGACAGAATTGTTGAGTGAGTTTAGAGCAGATACAGTATTTGAAATGACTAAGAGTACTATTCTGGAGAACAGTTACAGACAACTAGAGCAAAAAAAAGGAACAAAACGTATTCTCCCCTGAGCAAGCTAAAAGTAAGAGTAAGAAAAACTACTGTAATTAGAATTATTAACAAAAAACATACATAATTTGCCCCCCAGCGCTGACGCTGGTCTTAGTTTTTCTTCTGTTGGCCAGTAGTGGGCTCTCTCCAAGCGCTATATGCTATGAGTGAGGCACCATTTCATTGAGTGAACCTGAGAAGTGTCACATCTGTGACAAGTGAGCAGTGCATTAAGATCACAGGCAAAAGTTACTGTAGCAGCAGCTTCAGTTTGGAAAGATTTCTAATAAGAGAAATGTAATTGGTGAAAGTTTATTCACATGACCTTGTCTAAAAATATATTTTCCTTTTCATAAAACTTATGGGCTTAATAAAAAGTAATCAAATGTAAACGTGAACATGGGACAGTGTCAGTGTGAATGCAGCTCTCCCTACGACAGAGCTTTGATACCTTCTGCACTTTTACGATCCCCGTAGCTGCGTGCACTCAGAACAGGCCGCTGAACATTAGACCAGAGTGTGCCGGCTTTACAGCAGTGAACACCATGCATGGGCCCAAGGAAGAGCGTACAGAATTGTTTTGGCAGAGTCCCTGGACTAGAGCCCGGCGCTGTGCTTTACCCGGACTATGACACAACCTCGTGCTTGTATGTACCGGGACTGAACGGTCGATCACACACGAAGGACTTTCTACGTTCATCACACTGGGGGCCGTGAGTCTGTGAGCCTGGCTCCAGGCAGTTGTTGTCTTATTCAAAAGGATTATAACAAGGACACGCTGCTGCTTTTGAATTTCCTAAAGTTTTCACACACAGATCAAGATTCTCAGGTAAAGCTCATGTCCACACATAGGATCATTTTATTATATCTTTCGGTCGACATAACAGAATGTTGTTAAAGGAAAAACACAAACATAATGGCTAACTAAATAAATAACAAAATTACCTGCCTCCCGAGAGTTCCTTGATCTTATTCTGGCTTCTTCCGGCTCAAAGTAAGCCCTCTCTAAAATGCACTGGAATGCAACAAGCAGCATATGATTTCTCCCATTTTTTCTTGGGAGAAGAGTCAATACAATGTAATGTAAAACAAAAAAACTGGACACGTGTTATTAAGCTTTATACATCATAACTGCCATATTTTAACATAACCAACTCTGACTTCGATCAATTCGGCCTCAGCTCCATTTGAGTTTGACCCTGCTGTATTATGTCCACTTTAAAAATGCTTTTCCACATTCATGCTTGTATGACGCCTTGAAATAACATGACTTCTATAATCACACATCACTTTGCCCCTCCCTCCTCTCACCTCATGCACGCTAAAGGTCTGCACCTCATTTGAAATCAGTTTTCTCTATTTTTCTTCAACTAATTGGATTCCCTCACCCTCTTGACTCTCTTCTCTTTCATTTAGTGTTCCAAACGATGTTCAATCATGCGCTTTAGCTAATAACTTCACATTATCTTTGTGTTTGTGTTTGTATGACACAGGCAGAGTGAAGGTAGAGAAGCATTTACTATGTCTCATCAGCCTCACAGTTATGAAAAACAGACAAACAAAGCTTAGCTCATTTTATAATTCAATAACTTAAATATTTTACAGTTTCAATGTATATTTGAGATCCTCCATGCAACACAGAGCAGCTAAAAGAAGCTAAAACAACTAGCATAAGGCTAAAACTAAATCAGCAAACAGGGAAATAAAAGTGGCCCAGAAGTTTAAAGACAAAGTGGGTTAGGGTTAGTTCCATCTTTGATAAAAAAAAAAAAAAGGAACACATAAATCTTCGCATATAGCAGGGTGTCTGGGGGTCCTCTCCCAGAAATTTTGCTCAAAATAGCACCAATTTCACATATTTTTGATTTGCTTGTGGACCTTCATCCACAGATTAAGAATAGGAGACACTCTTTGAAGTGGCAAACAGACCAAACCAGACTTCGTGCTAAGATGGTGCATGCCCCCTTGGTCTCAGTGGGCGGCGTGGTGATGGGACGTTCTCTCTGCTTGTTACAGCCCTCGTGCCGTTTTGGTGCATTTTTTTTTCTCCTCCCTCTCTTTTCTCTCTCTCTCCTGTCTGCTCCCTCCTCCACCTGTCCTTCGTGCAGGTCCCGCCCAGCAATCAGCCCTCAGCTGGCTCTAAGAAGCCAGCCTGGTCCACAAATCAGTGGCCAGTGGGTCCTTGCCACACCTTTGTCTTCATTTGCAGTTTATTTGTGTCTGATTAATTTTTGAATTATATTTTGTCACTTTGCACATTTTTAAACTTTTTGTAAAATAAATAATTTTTCTTTTTGCACATTTACCGTTCTGCCTTGTTTTCTGTCCCCTTTACCTTTCTGTTTGTGCCTAAACTTCCCTAGACCAGCCTTGGCACGTAACACTGTTCATGTGTGTGTGGTGCAGTACGCTCAAAGCCTTCACTGGAGCGCACCAAACAAAGACAAGTGGAGAGACGCAAACATGGAAATGGGCAGATACTGCACGTCGCACAATCAAAGCAGAGCGGGTTTTGGTATCTCTATTGTGTCATTAAGAGGTAGTTTTGAAGTTAACACGTATGTTATCATTTGTTTACTGAATAAAAACTATAAGTGGGCAAGATTGAACACTGACCCGGCCTAAACAAAGATTGACCCAGATTAAAACCAGGTCTAAACCAGGACTATAGTTAAGTAAATGAAGACTAAGCCAAGTACACACCAGGTCTTACGTCTGTTTACGAATTGACCTGTACATGCATGTTTTTGGAGGTGGGAGAAGCCGGAGAGAACCCACCCACAATCTCCTTTTTGGGAAGCCAGAGTTCTAACCACTCTGCTCTACTGTACAAAGTTTTAAGACTTGCCAGCAGAGTGAACACATAATTGACGGCGGTGCACAGCTTACCTTGCTCCATGTGACTTTCACAGTGGGGTCTCTGTTGGCCTGACAGGGCACCAGCAGACTGCGGCCCACCTCTGCTGTGTACTCTGGCTCTGGGACCAGGCTGAACCACGGGGGGTCCTAAGAGAACAGCACAGCATCAGCATCACACAGAACCAACCAACAACTAATAGCAAAGACACATCTAAGCACAGTAAGTCACTTTAATTGTCACAAACAAAAATCTTTCTTCACAATTTGGCTTTTCCTGAGTACATTTTCCTCAAAAAGGACGTATTATGTTTTGTCTGTGGTTTTAAGCAAAAAACTGTGAAATATGTAGATCAAAATTTTTGCATTTTGTTCACAACAAAACACAAAATTGATCTAAAACGGACTGGAAATATAAACAATGCAGAATTGATAAGCCCTGTCTTTTCATTGCAAAACTTTACATTAGTAATACTGGGATCGGATATCGGTGCAGTTCTAGTATATTTTTGTGTATCGGCCCCATGACAACGGTCATAATGAGACAAGACATTTCATTGTGATCTCCTCATGATCCTAACATTTCAAACTTGACTCAACAAAGACAAAATGTAGGTAATTTTATAATTAAAATGCTCATTTCAAGTCAACATTTTATTGACTAACATTTTCAATACAAATCTCCCCCGCAGTGTGATTGGGCCGTTTAACCAGTGGTTTGTAAAGCAAACCAATCGATTGGTGAGGCTCAGATAGATTTCTCGAGTTTGTGAATTCACAAATATTACGTGATTTCACTCGGCTGGCAAGATTAGTATGTTTAAAGTTGAACTGAGGAACGTTATAGGCAAAACAGTGGCATCACCATGGAGACAGGCAGGGGGCGGAGTCTATACCTAAAAAAAGTTACATAGTGCAGTACAGTCGGCATCAGAGGCCATGCCCACTAACATTCCTCCATGGGAGAAAGTTAACACTGAGAGTCAAGCATGTGGCGTATGACATAACGCCACATAAAAAAAATAATAATAATAATAACAAATAAAAAACTCAATGTAAACATGACTGTGACTTGAATTAGTTGTACTAAAAATACACTTATTTTGCCAGAAAACATTTTAACCCCATAAGGAACCAGCCTTTTTTCACTAAAACACCAGATTTTCTTTGGTAGATATAAACAAGAGAAAAGCTGGTGGCACTAGAAAAACACTAGTTTGATCCAAATTTGGGTTTTGACCATTTTTCTTTAGCTGAAGGTAATTCGACAAAAATGAGTTTTAGGGACTTAATATAGGTTTAAAAAGTTGTAGATGGAGCCCATTAATGAGTCACCAAGGGCCACATCGGCATCATGGTCGTTGTCAAAGGGCCGGTGGGGACTGTAGAAACCTCAATACTCTTTGGCAATTTACAAATAAGTGTCTCTGTATTGGATTTTGTATATTTTTAGGTTGCAAATACTGCTTATATGCCTAAAAATCAATATAGTTTTTCAATTTCAGACAAAGCATTTTACTACGTTAAGACACCAACATTATTCTTAGTGATAACCTAAGATTAAAATAAATCTTATAAGACATCAAGAGGCCAAATAAAATGATGTGAAGCTGACCCCCGGGCCTTGTGTTTGACACATGTGCCTTAAGGGGTTAAAAGAGGTAAAAAATGTTGCTTCCCATGCCTTAGCAAAGGATTTTCGGTCAAGACATTCCCCCTCAGTAGGCCACACGTTGCTAACTGTATTTAACCTGGCCAGACAGATAGTTTATCTCGCGATACTTGCCAAACTCAAGATAAACCATTTGGCCTTCCAGCAGCCCAGTTGGTTTGGGAGTCCGAACCAGCGGTGTTTTGGCCAAATCACACTGTAGCAGGATGGGCTAGGACGGGCTGTTAACGCCGAGTCTGATTCATTCTAAACAAAGAGGGCCTGGATGTGTGTATTTCTGCTGCTTCTGATGCGGTTTTACGGAGTAATTTATTTTTGAAAGAAGAACAGTATGTGTAACTCGTACTTGTTCACACGCGGACATTGGATATATCATTATGATTCGTTGGTGTGATTGGCTAAGCCCAAATAAGGTAGGCCGCTCACCCAATCAGCAGAACGTAAACATCCCACCTTTTCCCAAACACTTTCAGTGAGTCAAGTTCCAGATGGATCTGTGAAAGAACTCAAATCAGAGTGTATCCACAGTGCACATTTACTTTGGTGGGATAACAAAAACTGTAAAGAGATATAGCTACTATAAAGCATATTATTATTTTTATCCCAAAAGCAGCCAGAAATATCTAAAAAGAAATCCGAAAATATTGAAATTCATCCCAACTCAAGCTTAAAAAAGTGATTTAACTCATTTTCTGCTGTGAACGGAGTGAAATTGTACCGGATTAACGCCGCGTTGGACAAGATTATCCGTATAACAAAGGGATTAGCCGCGCAATTAGCTTCCCAATTGTGCTGTCAATGTGGAGAGGGGGAGTCCTAATTATGGCAAAGGGCTCGGGCGTCCACAGGAAAAGGTCAATAAAATGTCCTTTCTGTTGCGTTTTTAATCAGCTGTGACAGATGCGAGCGTGCATAATGAACGAGTGTACGGAGATGGACAGGGACACCGCCGAAAAGACAGCGGGGAACTTCAGAGAGGTATAGAGTTCAGACGTGTGGAGGGAACCAAGAGCCACAACTTTCTGAGCATTGTGTAAAGGCAAGAGCTAAAATGACACTATTTAAATGGCTTGTAGTCTCCAAAGCTCTACAAGTCACCAAAGTTATGTGACTGGTTTAGTTCTGGTTTCAGAAGTTTTGCTCAAGATGTGGTTCAAACCTAAAGTAACTAAAATATAAACTTATAAAGGCTTCTTTAAGTTCCAGGCTTAGTCTTTTATCTGCTGTAATGATCTGCTTCAACTCAAGTCTGATTATTGATCAATAATCTGCTTTAAACCCATTTTGTGACAAAGGAATTTTGTTTGTGGGTGTTGGGTTGAAAAATATAAGTTTATGGTAGAGTCTTGTAGTCGGGGCCTCGAACCATAGCCCTCCAAAAAATCTAGCACAGTGGATAATATAACTGAATAACTGATCTACAGTAAAAATACAGTATCTAAGTGTCAAAAGACAAATATGGTATTCTTTGATTTTGTGATTTGCTACAGTCTTGTCTTTTAAACGTACTTTTGAGAACTTTAGCTTTGGCAACTACGTAATTGTAAATTCCAACTGGTGCAATGCTAATGTTGTCAACTCGGGGTTAATGTATAGAAAACCACAAAAACATTAGTTTTTCTTCAGTGCAGGTACTGTGCCATGTCAAATAATCTATTTGGGTGGATTCTAATAATAGGCTATTCTAGGTCTTCTAAAATCCGAGGACTGTGTTTGTTTTTATTGTTAGGACTAACTGCTAATAGCAACAGGCATGGGCGATATATCAGTATCAGTATCAGTATTGGTCAAAATGTGCAATATTTTGTCAGTATCAGTGTCAGCCAGTATCAAAAAATATTTTTAGATGCAGAACCAATGGACTGGCCTCTGGGGGTGATTGGGGCCGGGTTTAGCCAAACAATATGCCATCCAGATTTGATAATAGATTCATGGTGTGATAACACAAACCTGTAACCTAGCCCACATTATCCATATGGAACCTCCGCCGCTGAAAGCGTTGGAAAAAGTGGAACGTTTGACGAAATACTTCGAGCTAATGGGTAACTTGTCAACTAGCGCCTACCTTAAACAATCACAGCAACAAATCGTACTATATCTAAGTGTCACTTTTTTTTCGAAAAGGAATACTCTGTATTTCTGTTAAAACAGAACCAGTAGCAGCAGAAAGGTACATGCATGGCAGCTGTCATTTTTGTTTTGTTTGATTCAGGTGCTATTTGCTGCCATCTTTGCTAACAACCACCCTCAACCCGCCCCTCTGCAATGTGCTTGTGCCCTAACACCACCAATCAGCTGGTGGAGGGCCAGATGGATTTCTCTCGAATTTGTAAGAGAGTCCATCTGACTGGCCAGGTTAAATGAGCTTCAATAACAAATGGGCAGTACCTGTAGCTTGACTGTGATTGGCCCGGACGGTCCCATAGAGCCGTAGCTGTTGTAAGGCGTGCACGTGTAGACTCCGGCCACATCGTCGTTCACTGTGGCCATCACCAGAGAACCGTCTGAGCTCAGCCTCCAGCCCGGGAACTGCAAACACCACATACACAAGACAAAAGTCACATCGATACAGTGAATCTGTAATGTTTTCATTAGTCTTGAAATTCACTTTTTCTTTTGTAACAATGTTTTTATTCATTTTTTCAATATTAAAGCAGAATGACATTTTGAGAACGTATGTCAGTCTTGAAAACAAAAAATAATAAAAAAAATAATTTAAAAAGAAAAAAGTAGTAAATAAAATAATTATAAACACAATAAGCTCCCCAGCTACACATTCAGATTGTGTGATATCTCCAGATGAAATATATAATACAAAGTCACATTTCTTCAATGGATATTGACACATTGACACAAACAAATATTAACTGCAGTAAATTAGGTTTACAATCAGAAAAAAAAATAAATAAATAACAGAAAACATATATTAAGATTTTCATCCGTCAACTTCAGCATCATTTGTCAAATTTAAATTTTCTGTGTATAGCTTGAAAGGGCCCGAAAAAGTATTACATAATTTCAGTTTATCTTTTCTAATGCATGTAATTTTTTTCAAGAAAACTATAAGCATTTGCTTAAAGAGAAACTAAACTCAGAATCAACTTTTTTTCACTGTCAGACTGTGTATATGGGCTCAAAATTGAATTATCTACTGTTTCCAGGCCTTTTTTGGACATTTTTGTGCAAACTCGCTCATTTTGGATTTATGTGTGCAAAAATCGCAGCTGTACTGCCACGATGGGCAAACGCTGTCAGTGCATTTTCAGTACACGCTGACATTTTCAGTACCCGCCGGCGTCACAGTGAGTTGACGAGGCAGACGAGCCGCCCAGATGGTTTATGTAAACTCCTCCCTCTGACATTGCTGCTGCGGAGAGTTGGAAAGTGATCACCCGCTACGTAATGACATCAGCTGTCAGTTGGCTCAACTTGTTGAGCGAGTGGCGCGTTGTGCCTCCACTAGATCAACGATGCGCTGGTTCAAACCTCATGCCTGTATTTTTCATTTTTAGAAAATACTCACATAATAGGCTCATGTGCTTATGTAGACTAAAGCAAAGGTTTCATACATATGTTTTGCAAAGCAAATATAAAAAAATCTTTACGTGCAAGTAAGCAAAGACTTGGTGCTGTTGCTGTACAGCTCTCTCCGCTGCAAATCTCACGTTAGGACCTGGACCGCTGTTCATATTTGGTGCTGTCAATCAATGTCTGTTCACACCCACTGGGCGTCTCTTAAAAGGCCTCTGGGCATCTCCCACTTTTGCGAGCCTGTTTGGGGTTCAGTTGTGGGCGGAATTAGTCTCTGAACGCGTGTTTAGCCTCATTTTAACCCAATGTACCAGCTTAGGCCTATGAGTATTTTTCCAAAACATTGCAATTAGCCTTTTTGCTAACACACACATCTTAATAAGAATTTGTTCGTTTTTTGTAAAAGCGTGTTTTTCGGAATAGATTCCTAAAATAAACATTGCAGGACTTTTTGAAATATTCTTTAAGATTATAATTTCTACTGCTTTTCTAACTTCATCCCAAAAAGTTGTACCTCATGACATTGCCACATACAGTGGAACAAAGTTTCTTTGCTATTAATGCACTTACAACACACATCTGGTATATTGCTGTTATAGCGATTCACTTTAACTGGCGTCACATACTGTATGTTCTCATAAGCTTATACTTATACTTATATTTGAAATTCACTTTTAGCTTGGTAGAAAAAAGTACATTTATGGAGAAGATTTAAAAACTGTGAGAGAAGCAGAATTGTTAATGTTGTTTGTCTGCTTTTTTACCACTGTTTATTTGATTTATGTTGTACTTGCCAGATGCAAAGTCATTAAGTTTTTGTTCAGATTTTTTACATTTTAGTTGTGTATGAGCTCTTACATGACACAAAACTCATTCACACCTTTGCCCCACCACAGATTCTCATTTCCAACATTTAAAACACTTGGATATCTACAGCATAACTCTAACTTCTACTATACAACGTGTTTTCACAGCCTGGACATATGAACATAGCTTCTCAAACGTCTCTAAATGGATCATATTGTGATCTATTACTATGACATGTTTACATGTTTTCCCCCTTAAATTGACATGTTTTGGTCCTTTGCTCACACCACATCTCAAAAAGGAAAAAAATAAGCCACTAGAAAACTTTGAAAAGCTTTTAGTGCCATTATCAAACTCTTGTTTCATGTGGAGAAGATAGAAAAGTCCGTGTACTGTACTGCGAGCCGTTTTTTATAAACACAATTGTGAGAATAAAAATAAATGCATGTGCTCTTTGTGAGTGTACTGGACAAAATGTACTACTGGAAAATGTAAACAGTTTGTGATGAAAACCCCCGCGTACTCTCACTGTTGTATTGAAACAACATATTGGTTCCTCCGACCTTCTTCACATATGGTACTGGAAAAAGTACAAATAGCATTTTGTCCAAAACTAGCACTGTTTGTATCTGTGTGAGGTTTTTGCACATGAACAAATGTTTCATAAAGAGGCCCTATAAGTACTGTACATTTAAAAGACATTATATATATATATATTTTAAATTATTATTACTCAACTTCAGCCATATTTGAAAAACCCAATGAATAAAGTATACAAAAATGTAAGATGAGAGTAAATGTGGATAAAACCATTTTGACATAACTTGTGATTTTTACAGTGAGCACCAAAATTCTAATTTAATGCATTGCAACAGCTCTGGTGGACAGCAGCACGCTCCCTCAAACTTTACAACATCTGTGTCATTGTGCTGTGTGATTACATTTCCTTTTATTGTGACCAGCCTAAGGCACACCTGTGCAATAATCATGCAAGTTTCCAAAAATACACAGGAATATAACAGGGCACTTACAGTACACCCAGTTGGTTAAACTGCAGAAGTCGGAGTGGCCTTTGGTGACGGCTTATGAGAGAGAAATGATGTACAAATAAATAATCATGAGTGAATATTCAATTTGAAAATATTTGTACTATCTTGACAAATGCTTAAAACTACACTGTGTAAATTCTGAAGGTAAAAAGTCTACCAAACTTGATAGAAATAGAAAGTTAAAATTATATTTCCGAACCGCGTGAAAATTGATAATTGTGTGTTATTAAGGATTTGATGCTTCGCTTCAACAAATAAATGGTGTCATTTTACTAGGGCTGTAGTCGACCAAAGAAATTCTTGGTCGACTAAAAACATGTCCCATCGACCGATTAATCGACTAAAAAGGGGGCGTGGCAAAAGCTCTGAAGCTAAAAGTAGAATTGTCAAAAATATTGTAAATCAAATTTAAAACTGGTGTCGAAATTAGATACTCATTTGAACAAATATACATAACATTAAGAGGACAAACATTTGAACAAAATCTGATATTTTCTGCAAAGAATAAATAAAATAAATCACATTTTCTGAAAAGTTTTTAAATAATCTTGAGTTTCATCAAAATGAAACTAAAATGTTTGATCATAAACTTGGATTTTGTGTTGAAAATGTCAGTCCATTGTATAAAAATCAGAGTTTCTTGAAAGGACGTTCTAATTCTCATTATGGTATCGAGAATCAAGTTTATTCCTTTGTATCAAAATCAGGTTGAAAATTTGAGTATTATGACAACTCTGCAAGAAACCTTCCTCAAACAGACTAATACTATTCTGTAGTTCATGCAAAAACTATAGATTTTTATAGCAAAAAATGAACAGAAAACAGTGTGTTTATGTAAAAAAGGCAATTCAGACCAATGATTCTGTTACTGTTGAATGCAAATCCTTATAATCTAAACAAAAGAATTAGTCGACTAATAACATGTTGGTCGACCAAGACTCCATCGACCGATTAATTGACTAAACGACTAAAGAACTACAACTCTACATTTTACATTAACAAACTGCAACATGTTCCTCCTCACCTCTTTTTTTGTGACCAAAAATGTATTGTAAATTGGTGATTTACAAAAAACAAAAAACAAACAAAAAAAACGGAAGTTGTAGAATTACGAGATGTAATTCTTATTTTGACATTGAGACTTGAAAATACTTGAACTTAGAACTTGACTTGGACTTGTCTCTCTTTGACTTGGGACTTGACTTGGACTTGTCTCTCTTTGACTTGGGACTTGACTCGGACTTATCTCTCTTTGACTTGGGACTTGACTTGGACTTGTCTCTCTTTGACTTGGGACTTGACTCGGACTTGTCTCTCTTTGACTTGGGACTTGACTTGGACTTGTCTCTCTTTGACTTGGGACTGGACTTGGACTTGTCTCTCTTTGACTTGGGACTGGACTTGGACTTGTTTCTCTTTGACTTGGGACTGGACTTGGATTTGTCTCTCTTTAACTTGGGACTGGACTTGGACTTGTCTCTCTTTGACATGGGACTGGACTTGGACTTGTTTCTCTTTGACTTGGGACTGGACTTGGATTTGTCTCTCTTTAACTTGGGACTTGACTCGGACTTGTCTCTCTTTGACTTGGGACTTGATTTGGACTTGTCTCTTTTTGACTTGGGACTTGACTTGGACTTGTCTCTCTTTGACTTGGGACTTGACTTGGACTTGTCTCTCTTTGACTTGGTCTTATCTCTCTTTGACTTGAGAATTGCCTTGGAACTTGTCTCCCTTTGACTTGGAACTTGTATTGAACTTGTCTCCCTTTGACTTGAGAATTGCCTTGGACTTATATCTCTTTGACTTTTCCTGATGAATGCCTAGACCTTTTAAAACTCAGACTAAAACGGCTATTGAATCCTTCTTGTCGTGTCTTCATCATTACCGCTGACATATCCATTTTCCCCCCAACCATTTGTACAAAAGTTCGGCTCATCTCTTCTCCTCCTCTTATCACCTCTCAGGTTTAGCACAAACATGCCACGGCGACGCTTTGAAGAGCTTTTAGCGCCGCTTTCACAACCCACATCTGAGAATCTGTCATTTTCTTATTTATTTATATATTTACGTCGTTGCTTGCGACTCCACACAAAGCCCGCGTCGTGCTTTGACTGACTGTAAAAGCGTCCGGGTTTAATGAAGTCAAAAGCGCTATTATCTGGCACACACAGACGCATAGGAGGACGCGCCAGTGCTGCTACGCTAACGTGTTTGCCGGAACTGGGGATAATTGGCAGAATAAAGGTTCGGGGGGTGGATCGGTTTTCCTGCGGAGCGTCTGGTCCCCCGCACGGATGTTCAAACGGTGAACGCGGAGGAGGTGGGATGGGTTTGAGCGAATGTCGTTTGCGGATGTCAGGTTTTTGGATGTTGGCTGGCAGGGTGCATGGGCAAAGTGTTCAACTATCTCTGGGCTTGTAATGTTTCATATTATCCAAATGACCAGATGATTTACAGAAAAATGTAGTGACTATGATTCTGTTTAAAGGTGCGCTGTGTCACTTTCTGGAGGAGAAAAGTGAACTACGTAATTCAGTATAAAAAAGAAAGGTGACATGTTGTATTGTAATCAAGACAACACAAGGGCTAGGTCATTAATCGAAAAAAAACGATAGATAGATCGAAATGATTTGTCCATTATTTGGTGGTCGGTTTTGAATTGAGAGATCGAAAACCAATCTTTTGCCAGTGAAAATGTGTAGTTTGGAGCAAAAGTGAAAGTTTGAGGCAGAATATTGATTTATAGTTCCAAAAACATCAAATAAATGGTTTGTTTTGTTTATGTACATGAATGGCATTTTTCATTTGTTTTTGAAAAGGTTAAACTAAGGCTGGGCAATATCGTGATAAAATCGAATCATGAGCTCATCCTTGTGACAATCTTCTTTTTCGATTAAATCGTCATATCCAGATTTCTCATTTCTATATTTAATCCATCTGTTCAAATACAGTCTTATTTTTCCAACCTACTTTTCTCAACCTCAGAGTTGCCAGGTTTTCTTCGTGATAGCAAGATTAGGCTGTTTTTTTTGTTTTGTTTTTTTCAAAGTCTTTTATGAATTTTGAAGGTTTTTTTTTTTTTTTGGGCCTCACTTTCAGGTCATCAAAGAGGTGCATTTTAGCTATTTTTTTTTTCAGTCTGATTTAACGGACTTTTAGCATTCTTGCATGTCTAAAAGTCGTTATAAATGTTTTGTGGAGATACACAAAGTTCAAATTAAATTATTATTTTTTAATATATATATATTTTTTTAAGGGTTGAGGTCACTTGTTTTAGGATCGGTCGCTTGTTTTTCCCTGAATATCTGGCAACACTGATCAGCCTATGACGGCTGGATCTAGACACTGACCATGAAGAAGGAACTTGCTAAAAAAGCAAATGATTGTATTTACCTTAAAAATAATTCGAAAATAGACAGTTTACAAAAATCGTGATCAAATTGAAATTGTGATCTGGCTCCAAAAAAAATTGTGATATTAATTTGTTGCCGTATCGCCCAGCCCTAGGTTAAACTAAATGGAATTGAAAATAGAGATCAATCAATATGAGAAAAAAAAAAAAAAATCATGATTATTTTTTTCCCAGATCGCCCAGCCCTAGAGAACACTAATCAAGACCAAAACCTATCCAAGAACACCATTTGTTTATTCCAAGTCTCATATCCAAACATTGCAAAAATAAGAAACTCATGATTGGGGTCACAAATCTGGTAGAGACTTTTCCTCCGGCCTTTCGAAGAACACTGTTTCTACTTTTATTTCTTCCACCTGTTTGAGCCACAAGAGGGATTTGTGTTTTTTGTGTGTTTGTTTTGGTAAAAAAGTGGTGAGAACACAAACTGCTCTAAATGAAACTGAAACCTTTCAACTTTTAGCGTCCAAGCGAACTAATTTTGCAAACTGGCAGGGGAAAGTGCAGAAAATAAGAATGAAGTAGATGAATGAAGTAGTTTTTCTGTTTTTCAGATGTATGTCCCTGCTCATTCTTCATATTTTTGCAATAATTGGACAACTTTATTACTGCTATTTAAGTTACAAAGCTAAGACAAGACTGTACAGATTGATGGAATATCCCATTATGTTATCCTGGCATCCTGGCATCCAAAAGTGCAAGTTGGGTCCAATCGAGGCTGGAAAGTGTTCACATCACTAACAAACCGCGCTGGAGTCTGTTTGGAAGCAGATCAAGACCAACTTCATACGTGGCTCTCGATGTGGTTGGATGGTGTGAAAAGTGGTCCACTTTCACACCAGCCAAAACCAACCGAATTTGTAGGTGGTTCAAACTTTGGTTGTAGCGAGCCAAATGGTGTAGATGTGAATACATCCTCGAAGGTCGAAACAAAAGCAACACAAAGACGACGGTCTATCAAGAACAAATCTTTGCAATTTTCTATATTCATTAATATTTTACTGTTGCAGTGATCTTATTGCCTGACCAATCAGCCCCTCCTACATTCTGTTACATTCTGTTTGATTGCATAAGGGTATGAAACCGAAGCCGCGGCCAATAATTTCTCCGTCCAATGTTAGGACGATCAAATTAAGCCCTGGCGATTCTGACACGTGACACTAAAAAGTCGGAAGTTGCTTTCAAGCCCCATTTCAAAACATTCAAGAAGGCGAACGAAGCTGATTCGGCTTGTGCTTCTGTTATATCAATTCCTTAAAACCTGAGCAGCAAACCCTGTTGAGGGGCTTCAGACTGAAAAAAGCCTCGCGCTACATGTTTACGAAAACATCGTGTCACTGTTTTGGTGGAATTTCCAGGTTTTCTGTGATTGGTTGACTCAGCGCTCGGAAAGGCCGCCCACAAAATTGATCCTCGGCGCTCCGCTCCCAGACCCTCATGGTTTGTAAAGTGTCTGTCAAAGCGTGTAGGGACTGGCTGGTCAGACAAGTGATCTTACCGTCACTGTAACAAACATCTTACTGTCACTTTTGAAATTAAAAATGTAAAATGAGGGTAAAAAATCCGGGCTGACAAAATGTAAGTCCCTTATTACACACCGACGCCCTCCTTCAGGTTTTCCCAAATTAGAAAAATGTGATAACTGGTGATGCAGGCTTTAATAATGTTGTCTAAGAACAAAATGTAAAAGGACACTCTAGTTCTGCCACAGTTCAGTATAAAGAGCCTAAAAAAATGCAAAATGTCTTCCGTCAGAAAAATACAAAATACTTCGGTGAGCGGTGTTCCCTCGTCGAAACATCCCTGGAGATATGTTTTTCTTCTTTCACATTTGAGAAATCTTCTTATGTAACAAACACCGGCCCGAATGTCTTCTCCGCATCGGGCTGTTTTCAGTTAAGATAGCACTTTTAGCTTAGCGGTGTTTTAACATGTTTCAACACACTGCTGTCTGATTTCTGTCACAAGATACTAAGTAGACCTATTACTAAATACTCATTGAGATCCAGTTTAACTACGCAAACACTAAAAAGTTGGGTATTCCAGCTTGAAATTAAGACCACATGCTATAAAAGTGTTCATTTTTTACACAAGCAGTCTTCTGTGTTGAATCCTGCCTGAACACCTGACTATCCACTCAGCTAACACTGCTTTATGTGAAATACACCACAATCTGCTGCTTTTACGCTCATTATCAAATCATTCTGGCACTCCATGACAGAACTAATTCCTAAGTAATTGGTTTCAACACAACTGTTTTGCTGCAGAAAAACCTCTTCATTGCTTCATTAATTTAGTAATTAATTCAGCTCCAAAACGAAGTTGGTAAATTATACTAAGTCAACTTTTGAACTCTTACTTGTTAGAGTAATTCCACATCCAAAACAACTCAGGAGTTTTGTTTTGTTTCCTTCACTAAGTTTGATTAGCCTTGCTTCCTAAAACACCGAAAGCACTTGACTTCAACTGAATATTATCAAGTGGCAATAAACGGCATTATCTTATTAGTCATTACAGTAGTTGTTTAAGCCTCTTTTTCAGTCTTTAGAGAGAATTCTTGCATTTTTTAACCATGGTTTTGTTTTTAGGATTGCAACAAGTTATTAGACTGATCACAACTTATCGATTATTCCAAAACATGTCACCAGATTTAGTAATCGAAAAATAGTTTACTTAACCCTTTGGGCAACAAGGTTTTTTTTAGTGGAAATGCGGTTTTTACTTTCCAACTTTCAAAAGGCTTTGGCTTAAATATACTTTAAGATAGAGGTCTACTATAAATTGGAAACGTATAAATATGGTCATATATAGTATATATAGAGAAAATTATATCTGTTATCCCCTTATTATTGCATGTCCTGCCGCTCTCCCCCGCCTCCTTGCACTGATGTCTGGGGGAACTTCGACACACACATCGGTGGTTTTACCTCCGTAAACACCCACCTCCTCTTTGTAGAACCTACACACTATCCTTGCCTCATGCCCTACAACGTGTTTTGTGACAGGGAAAGTTTGTTTTGGGACACTCCATGCTGTTGTTTGTCCCGCCAGCAGAGCGCTTGGCGGGGCTGCCATGGGATTACAACCGCTGGGATCAACGCATCAATTCTCACTCTCACTCCCGCTCTCATCGTCTGAGGAAAACTCTTCCTCCTCAGAACGTGAATCTGCCATTATTAGTCTCAAAGCCTAGTGGACGTTTTCGCCCGATTCACATTCACAGTAGTGAGACGAGATGCAAACCAGCACCGCACGTAACCGCGGCAACACGCACATAACGACACAGACGCAGCTCCATCAGTATCTAATTGTCATCAGTATAAACCTGTGCGCAGACGTCCTGATGGAGACTTAGGCCTGTAGTGTTTGTGAAACAAACTGAAAGTTCATGTGTGTGAAAATTAAAAAATTTTAAATGCTGCCCTCGACCAGTTTGCCCCCAATGATTTCAGCCCCAACTCCATTTGAGCTTGAGACTCTTGCTTTAGACAGAGGGAGTTCTGTTACCAGTGAGAGGTCCAGTGGCTCTCCGTCTTTGGTCCAATCCACGCGCAGTAGTGGTGGCTGTGCGAGCGTGGGACAGCTGATCAGACCCTCTTTACCCGTGGGCAGGTAGGTGTCCTGGGATGTCTGCAGGGCCTTAGCAGGGTCTACCAGAAAACACAAGGACAGGGATTAGAGCACTTCAACACTGACATGACATAATAGAATAAAGAATACAGAATTATCAGAACACTTTGAAACGTCAACCTTGAAATGTTTAAACACTTGCAGTTTAACATTTTCACATTTTTCCAGTTCAAACATTCAAAATAATGAAATAAAATAAAATATTTGTTTTAACGGATAGATCTTCAAGTCATTATATTCAGAATGTCAAATTTTCCAAACAAAGAGCCTATATATGAGCTTGCTAACATTTTTCAGCTTAAATATTCAGCACCTCATATCCTTGATCAGTTACACATTACATTTTTTGTAAAGACACATGTGTTACAGCACTTTTCAACTGATCAGTTTTGTATAAGATGATTGAATAAATGTGTAAACGTCAGGTTGTGTGTGATGTGTGTGACTGCTTAAGGAACCGTCACAACAATAAACTGCTTTAAAGTGTATGACAGGTTTTTACCATTTTCCAAGTTTAACTTTATTTGGGAGATTAATACCTGTTGTAAATATAAATGACAGTTTTATATGAATCAAGAATGGGTTTGTGAAGAAAAGTTGGAAAATAAGTTAAAAATAACAGAAGTCGAGCAGTGATGACATCACACTAGGGAGACAAGGACATTTTCATTTTTCTCACGATAAACACATTTGCATGACCTGTAAACATAAATATGGCAAAATAAAATGACTGTGTCCTGGTGTTTTTATGTCTCATTTAGTAAAAGCCTGTTACATTTGAGTAGTTTTACTTAATTTAAATATATGGTTACTGGGCCATTCCCTAGCATGATGTTATCATTAATGAACAGGAAGTACATTTTACATCCCATAAAATGGCTAAACTGGGATGAACTTTGCAAAAAAAGTTTAGTAAAATCTTAAATGTAATAATCTTAATTCTGTTTTAATGAAATGAGTAGTTCTGGTTAGATAATTTTTTCAGTGAAACACAGTGAACATGATTCTATTTAAGATTTCATCAAACAATCTGATTGTTTTCACCTATTTTGGCTGTTTTCATGAGGTTTGTAGTGGTATTTTGTCCAGCAAGTGGAGGTGAGCCCACAACTGTTACCTTGCAACCGCACTGTAAATGTCGGCCAAAACCCGCATAACTGACACAAATGATCTGATTTGACAAATGATAATATTTTGTAACACTTTAACTGTGTTAAATGATTGCTTAAACTCACGGAAACTGTCAGTTGTGAGTAAATTCCCTTTGCATTTTGAGACTTTTTGACGACACCGTAATTTTCAACTTTTATTTCTCAATTTTCTTCATAATTTGCAACTTGCAACTGCTGTAAAACTATGATAAATATTTACCGTAAAAACTAAAACACCAAAGTGAGTCAAAGATGTGATCATCTGTCATATGGGCTTTGACTTTATTTTAAACAAGAAATAATGAATGTTAAATAGGACACCTGAGCAGAGTTGAAAAACGGCCATTTTGGAAATGTTGCTGTGTGAAAACAATGTCGCATGAGCAGGACCATGATGCATCAGGATGTTCATCAGGAGTCACTCTGGGGCTGTAGAAAGTCAAAACTGTGAATAAAATTACTTCTACAACCTTCCAGAGCAGCTGAAGTGGCTGTTACACCTGTGCACATGGTGGGACCTTATTTTACAGTAAATCTAGAGTCTACACTTGTGAAAACACATTACTGTGGATTTTACATAAAGTGTCCTTTATAGGAAAGCGAATAATACATTTGATCTGCCACAAATAATGTCTATATTTTATAAAAACATGTGAGCTGTAAAAGTGTGTAGTGTTTTTATTGCAGCAGTTTATATCTGTTGACTGCACTGAAACAAAAGATTATGTCTATATAACATCCTCTCCTTTCACCTTCACTCTCAAAAGTCCTACATTTTGCTGAAATCCAAATGCATTGCAGACACCCACAATTGTGTGATATTGCAGTATTCCTATAATCAGCAGGTGATATTTCAGCCTTTATCGCCTTATGCGCACATCTGACGCCAATTGCCGCTGTTGAAATGACTACACGTCGCACATTTCCACTCCGAATCCCATTTTTCAGTCAAGACGACGGTTCCAAACAGCGAGTGAAGTAGTGTGCTTAGTGCGACGTGTTGTGCCTGCATAACGCTGTGGACGATTTGAAGAAGAATAGATTTGTTTTTCCACCAGCTCCCTTCAGGGAAAAGGCCGGACGACTGTTTTACGAGCCGCCGCCATTTCAAACGCTGATGCAAGGACAGACGAGGTTTACCTGGTGAATGCACAACACGAATGTTTTAATGGTCCAAGCTCTGACAATGTGGAGGGAAGCTAATGCCCTATTCGTAAGAGAAAATATTTATCTAAGGACGTGTGTAGGCTTTAAATTACCCAACGACGTCTATGTTTTTGATAGACATTCATGCAGGATAATGGACGCCTGTAATTGAGTTGTTTTTTACAGATGATAACCTTTCAGTTTATTTATGACTTGAGCATTTCTTCAGTTTTAGGTTTGTTTTTAGAAGTTAAAATCAATATAAAAATCACAAACCCAGGCCCGAAATTCATGTGTCCCGCATCTCGAATCCTGCCCCACGTGACCTGAAAAGGCTACACCTATGTACACTCCTTCTCGAAAGAAAAACTGAAGTCAGATACTTTTTTCATGACAAATAGTCTCATGGCTTCTAAACAGAAATATGGTCCAATCTGTCATGTTTTGCCGCGGTAATTTCCTGATAAATCTGCAGATTTATAACTGTCCTGTCTGGGTCATTGCGCACACTTGATTAAGAACTAAGTTTAAGAAGAAAAACAAAATAGTACATACATTGGCCGCAACTATTTATAAGCCGCAGACCCGTGTCCTGCTGGAGCGCTAATGTCCCGCGCACAGAGTACTGGACATACACTGCGCGGACATTTCTGCAGGACCTGCTGTCTTGTGGGTAAACTTTTTTGCACAGTTGGTATTTATGTTGCCTTCTGCTGGAAAAAGCGGGCAGATGTGGTTCAATTCTTCTGTCATAATTAAAATCAACATTTTGATGCCCTTGAAACTTTCATGTTTAGTGCCTTGTTGAAGGAGCACTGTGCAACTTTCTGGAGGTGAAAAGTTGACTGCACAATGGAGCTCAACAGTGGAAGATCACCCTGGTTCCGGCCATAGGCTTTTTGAAAAATTCAAATATTAAGAGTTTAAAGACATATTGCGAGCTATCCAGCTATGTGCTAGCTCAGGTTGTTTTCAGTCTAAAAGCACATCTATTACTTAAAATTCAGCAAAATGTCGTAATAACTTACTAGTTTATAAAACTGAAAAAAAAAACGTTTTTTTAAACAAAAATGTAGGTCTTATGCTCCTGACTCACCACATAGCTGCTTAGCCCCGAGGACGTTTCCAAACTTTTAATATAATTTTTAATCGGATCCCCTATAGCAATAGGGGGTATGCATTAACGTCTTCCAGTCACAGACTGACATAGGTCGTTGCATCCGGTGGCGTGGTTGCCATAGTGACACAGTTGTTTATTCCAAATGCAATGGATATCAGACAAGAGATTTGAGCTAGTCCTGAAGCAATTTTAATAAAGAAAAGTTGTAAAAGTGTGCGCCAACTACGTGAACAGAAGCTCCTCGAACATACCGAGACTCGCTGGTCAGGAGCCCGTGCAGAGGCGCTGTGGGCTGGGAAGAAGTGAGCACACGTAAAACTCGGTGTTGCCAGACTTTCAGAGAGCCAAAAGCGACTGCCCCCGATCCACAGCGCCTCTGTCCGGGATCATGAGTACAGCGAGTCTCGGTATGTGCGCGAAGCTACGTATAGTTTGCGCACAGTTTTACAACTTTTCCTTATGAAAACCCGCTGCTCTTTTCCCGCTGTTACAGCCGTCACTGCGTCTACAACAGATGACAAAAGAGAACGTCTTTTTTTAAGAGGATTGCTTCAGGACTATAGCCCAAAATCCCTCCACTGATGCATCGCATTTGGAATAAACAACTGTGTCACTATGGCAACCACGCCACCTGATGTAACGACACATGTCTATCTGAGACCAGAAGACGTTAGTGCATAACCCCTATTTAACATGGGGTCCGGGATTGTGGAACCAGGAAGTGGGCGGTCACTGTTGAGCTCCATTCGATTGGAGGAGAAATGTAAAACAATACTTTTAGACATTCTTAATGGGGATATGTTTGATGCCTTAAAATTAAAATAAAAAAATAAAAATACAGCTAAAGGAATAGCTTTTCCATGAAAATATCCAGGAAGAGGCCAAAAAACTGTTCATTTTGTCAACTGACTTTAAAATTGTTTAAACTTTGACATTTGGACATTTACTGTCTTTAGTTTTAACTGCCCCTTCAATTACCAGCAACACAAGCCAAAAGTAGAAAGAGCCCTCATCCTCCTAACAAATCACAAGTATAAAAATTGAAATAATAATCCGCAGAATGAAACAGCAAAACTCTGGAGACACCTACGCATCACGGTGAGGTCAGCCGAGGCGGTGGGCGGGGTGAGCAGGCCGTTGGTGGGCATGCAGGTGTAACTCCCAGAATCCTCCGGGACCAGCCTGGAGATGAGCAGGGTCCCGTCCACCATGATCTTCACGCGGGACTTCAGAGAGCTGGAAGAGAACACAAGAGACGCTTTGTAAAGGCACAGGCTGATAGCGGGAGTCGGAGAGTGGGAGAAGGGACACATCTCTGGAGCCGAAGGAAAAAAAAAACGGACGCCTACAATATTTAGACACGCTCACATTTAAAGAAAGCACAGAGCCAAGACAGCATCACGTAACCACTTACATATGCGACCTGACTGTGCTGCACCGATTTGAATCAAGTCTTGGCTAAAAAAAAAAAAATAGAATTCAGAATAGGAAACTTACTTTTGTGTAGTTTTGGGCGAAGAATGAGAGAATTACGTAAGGGTTGCAGCACATTTTCAAAATGTTTCTGCATTTCTAAAGAGTTTCTAGCTGCACACATGGACAAAATTGTTGGTTCCCATCTGTTAATAAAAGAAAAACTCACAAATGTCACTGAAATTACAAAAGTAACAATTAAAAAAATTTAATTAAATAATTAGAAATCAAAATCAGCCATTACTTTTGAATTTGTTTATCAACAGAAAGTAAAAAAATATTATTGAAACAAGCCTGGGCAAAAATGATGGTATCTATAGCTTTGTATTTTGTTGCACAACCTTTTGTGGCGTCACTGCAATCAAAAGATTTGTGTAACTAAAGATTTGTGCACCTGTCACAGGTATTTTGTCCCACTCCTCAAGAACAAACTGCTCCTGTTGTGTCAGGTTTGAAGAGTGTCTTCTCCAGTTGCATGTTTTAGCTCCTTACCCACATGTTCAATATGGGATTGAGATCTGGGCTCATAGAGACACTTCAGAATAGTCCAATACTTTTCTATGAGTCATTTTTGGCTGTTTTTGGTCATTATCATGTTGAAGACCCATGGTTTGCAACTGAGACCAAGCTTTCTGACAATAGGCAGCACATTTCTCTCCTAAATTACTTGATAGTCTTGAGAAAACAAAACAAAAATGCTGCTAAATCAACATTTGTGAATGAAATTTGACACTATGACCCTTAAAAGTTCCATTCAGTTGAGTGAAAAAACAGTAAGAAAAACACTTTCTCAACCTTCAGGAGACAGACGTCTGTCAGACCGGTTCAGACCTATTCAAAGAAGTTTCCCCATGTAACCAGGCGGAGAGCGGCTCTTCCTGCATAACGCATGCGCAGTAGGGCGGAAAGTGATGTTAACCGAAAATCCCTTCATATCCATACATACATTAGATCCATGTTGTTCATTCAGAATGCTTGCTAAATAGAATTGTGCTAAGTTTCCTAACTTTTCTGTGCATGCTCAGAGTCAAGTCTTCCTCTAGTTTTGTGACTTTCTGTGTCAGCGTCACAGCGCCGCACTCTGGTCAGTTACAGGCATTACACCGGCTTCAGGCTGGTTTACTGATTCGTGTGGACACTCACAAATCCTAAGACAGCTCCACGTTTATGCAATTCGATTTTAAAATTAACATTATTTGTATTTGTGTGGACAAGACCTTAAAGACATGGACAATTCACACAACTAGAACCTCAGACATGAGTAATTATGATCATTCACATGAGGTTCTGAGGGAAATATGCCATAACTTGAACATACTGTAACTAAAAACTGTTTTGTATTTATTCCCATGTGTGTTTTTCAGTGCAGAGTTAGTGAGTCATTACAGTGAGACTGCTCTGTGTTTTTAATCACGATGAACATGAGGTCGTTAACAGCAGCTAATGAAGACTTTATTGATTGAGATGTTGTGATAAGAGGAAGTGGAGTCTAACGAGGCCGTGTCAGCGTGTGTGAGAAAACAGCTCGACAACAGAGCGAGAAACGAGCAGGGTTCAGGCTCGGGTCCACAATCTAAACTCTGCATCCGAGTGAAAACCAGCAATTAAAATAATCAATTAAAGAAAACATTGTGTGTCTCCGCAAAACATGTTTTTTATTACTTAAAAGTGCAGCCCAAAAACAACAGACTTTAAAATGAGAAACACAAGGTTGCTATGAAGAAGTAGACTTGGCAATGTCCTGTTTACTCTTCTGATAGGGATGTAACGGTACGCTCAAGTCATATTTGGTTCAGTTGTCAGTTTTGAAAGTTGTCAATTTGGTATTTTCCGGTACATTTTCAGTTCAAGTTTTATTTCAAAGGTCTGTGTTTTAACCACGTTACAACAGTGTTTTCTCCTTATTAGCTTACTCAAAGTTGTATTTGGTTTGATTCCTGCAAGTTTGAGTAATCTTGTTTAGTACTACAACTGATGCGCCCAGAAAGGTCCTGTCTTCACCTACCACCTATCCCCGCCCACTTGTCTGTATTCACTTGCAATTACTGAAAAATTAGGATCATGAGTAAAACATATAGGGTTCAAAATTGCCATTTAGACACTTTCAACAACATAAAAAAGTATGCTTTAAATCGATGGCTTACTAAAATGTATTTTACATTGAAGAGGCGGGACTTATCAGCTCTGCAGTTTGAACAGGAAGTCATAAAACCTGTTTCTATTTCGAAGCTGTTTTAACTATTTTCTTTGTTTTGTAATGAACAGAATGTGAATTATTGATCTATGCCTTAGTTTCTTTCTAATATATGGAAATGAAAAAAGTCTCCTTTAAAACGGATATTAAATATTTGTACATTTCACTGGAAAATGACTTTAAAACTTTAATTAGATTGTGCTTGTATTTATTTATTTGTTTATTAATATAATTATCTCCCTAAATTCAGTGGCGGGCCGTGCATTTCTTGCCTAGGCCTTCAGTGGTGCTCCTTTTAAATATATTCACTTGTCAATAACCAGCTGATGGCTAGTATTAAACTATTCTATTACGCAGGCACGTGATAAAGAGCAAAGCATCATTACTTCTATAGTCAGAATAAACGCATTTACACACACACCCCAAAAATATTTACTCACCAATAGTCTGAATTACTTGTACACCAAAAACGCAAATGGTCCTGAATCTGGAGCTGGTGGTAGTGGGCGCGCGGATCTTGCGCTGGATCCCGTCTCGTCCCTGAGGCACCCGGCGCCGCTTCCAGTGGCCTCGTAGATTTGCTCATATCGGCTCTTCTCTCGCGCAGCTATGTTTCCCTCCACACTTGCTCGTTTAGCTGTAAATCCACCCTGGGTTCGCTAAAGATTTTGGAAAGCACCTTCTAAGTGTCCCGCACCACAAATCCCTTTCCCGCTTGTGACAGGCGCTCGGAGAGCTACTAGGTTCGGAGTTGCCCGGTCTTTCTGAACAATGTCCAGCTTTTCTTGAAAAGTCCGTCTTGAAAAAGGCTTTACCAATAAATTTGCAACCAAATCGATTTCGTCTCTCCCTTTAGCCACTGTGACAAAACTGCTATCAAAACAACAATAAGCACAGACAGCCAATCAAATGCCGTAGTTATCGTGACGTTGCCGGTCGCCTGCTAGAAGGCCTTGGCGTCGTCAACGTAAAATCTGATTGGTTAAAGCAACAGCTTGATACGCGCTTATGTTAAGAGACGGGAGCCTTCAAAACTGACTGTGAAGGCCTCTGGCAGATTTCACTGACCCTGACAACAACTGATGGCTGAAATATGATTGGTTGAAACAATATATTATGAAACACGCCTGAAAGCTGCGAAACGATGGGAAATGCTACGAAGAAGCTGATGAATAATTATTGAATTATTATTATTATGCATGCGTGCACTAAATATTAGTTATATCAGTTTGTTATTTAGATATTTTTAGGCCAGCAGAGAAGGCCTTGCAGGCCCTGACGGTCCGCCACTGCCTAAATCTGCACGAATAAAATGTTGTTTTTTCTATACTGAGTATTTGCTCAGTGCGAGATTCAACTAATGTTGCCTGAATGAA
This sequence comes from Mugilogobius chulae, assembly GCA_038363315.1. Lineage (NCBI taxonomy): Eukaryota > Metazoa > Chordata > Actinopteri > Gobiiformes > Gobiidae > Mugilogobius > Mugilogobius chulae. Next base: position 42,582,146 of record CM076409.1, on the reverse strand, counting down.
CAGTGGCACATGCTGTGTATACACAGTGTTTGTACATCGCTGTAACAGGAGGAAGCTCAGAGAGGAAGCTAATGTTTTCTGAAGCCTTTGAGACGGTTCTATTTAATCCACGTATGTCTAGAGAGCAGCCACGTCTATGTGACGATGGACTTTTTTTACAAGGAGCAGTGTTTGTGCAAGATTTTACTCACAGAGAGCAGTGTGATTGTGACTGCATGAGCTACGAGTGAATGTAGCGCGGCGACAGCGCTGAGTTTAAATGTTCGTCTTTAAGTGAAGTGTTTACGAGCGCAAAGTCACGTAAATTCATCAAAAATATTCTAAATGCATCAAAAAAGTAGAAAGGATGAATAAGGAAGAAGTTATCAAAAATGAAAAATATAAGCCAGCGTATCACTTAAAAGTGTCCCTGTAGAAAAGTGCCGCATGTGAACATTAGTTCTGCCCTGGTTGCGCAAATTTATTTACATAAAAATAGTATTGAAACTTGCACTGAAATGAACGTGCTGTACCGAAACGATTCACTACAACCATGTGTACCATTACAACTCTATTTTCTGACATCAACAACCTCCAATTAAAACTGATTGTGACTCAAGTTGAATTAGCTGTTCTAAATATACACCCAATTCACCACCAATTTTTTTTTCATCTTCACATGCCTTAACTTAGGATTTCCCCCATGACTTTCCTCCACAACAGGCCACACCCCCAAATATGGCCGAATGTATCTCAGAACTCTACCTATGACATCACAAATCTGGAACATTCTGAACAGTATTTCCTGAGGCTCAAAGAGAAAAGAATAGAATCTCACAGACAAAACTCATTCTGTGGTTTTGCTAAAGAAGCAACGAAAGAACAAGATTACAAAAACAAACAAACAAAAAACTTCAACATAATACACTTTGTTTTCAATTTTGTTACAAATCTCTTCACAATATTTCCCCAACACTCGCCGCCTTCACGCCAAATCTTGTTAAGCTGCACCTGTTGGCTTGACTCTGCTTTTTGTGTAATTGTCAGTGGGCCGATGAGGAGGCCGCGTTGAATCCTTTCCCATCATGCTCGGCTCCTCTCCCGGATATGACTGCTTTAAGAGAAACCTTTTCCTAACCACGAACGCCGTCTGCTCCATCCTTTCTGGCTCGCGTTCTCCGCTATTTCAATTTTCTTTCTCTTTTTTTGAAAAATGTGATTCCGCAATAGGATTTGAATCCAATCGCAGCTCCGTGTCTTCGGGCAGGAACAGTGCGGCGTGCCTGAATTCATTACGGCGGAAGATTGCAGTGAAATTTAGATGAAGAAATGAAAAGAGGCAAAATCACATATGACGTCTGACGGCTCACGGATGAGAAAAGGAACATGTCAAATGACTTTTGCTTTACTATTTCACATGTCTGTAAAAGTGCGCGTGGATGAAGCAAAGTTATTAAAATTGACAGGTGAAGGGTTTTGAAGGAGTGTGTACAGATCACCAACCAGTGACATAATCGAGTTGAACTGAGCATTAAGAGACAGAGACAGGCAGAACATTTGGAGCTTGTTGGTGCAGACCCAGAGTTTACATTAACCCACAATTTTCTTTCATTCACAGATTGTATTTTGCTTTGACGGAAAATTTCCAAGGCTCTCCGTCATTTTGACGGATTGAAAATGGAGCTGCCCTTTTATATAAAGACGACTAATTTAGAGAGCTGTATCCCGACCAAATGCTGCTTTCAATCCCATACATGTTTCACAGTAGGGCCCCGCTAGAAAGCAATTTGGCAGAAATTATAAATTATTTTATTGGAATGGACTTGCTGGTCTAAAACTCCTCAGTTTAAAGACAAATGCATCTATTATGTAAAAAAAAAAAAAGAAAAAGAAAAAAATACAGTATATATTGTAAGGGGACTCTAATAGATACATTTCCAAGGTTCTAACAGCGTCATAATAAATTACCTAAATGCATTTTTGAAACCTTGCATAGGGCACCCAAATAGCTAGCAGAGGCCCTGACATGGCTCCAGCTGCCCCTGTACAGCTCTGGCGTCTCAGAGGGAAAAAAAAATACCATTAAAACTCCAATAACATTTATGTCATAAGGACTGAGCAACGATGGATTTTATGTTTGTGAAGAAAACAGACTGGACTTTGCCTGGAAAACTATCAATGTTTTCCTGTTCAAACTCAGGTGAGTAGCTAACGCTAGCAGCCACTTTAAAATTTGACTCTTTATTTATGAGTGGTTTAAATAAATATGCACCAGAGCAGTCATGAAAGAAGTGTATAGAAATGTGTTGTGCATAGTTTAAAGGCCTGTAGCTGTTCTGCTGCTCTGTGTTCACTTTCATAGTGCACTGTCCAATAACAATAAAACAGTACTACGAAAGAAAAGGAGGAAACTCGCAGCTTAGCAATTCAATATCAAAATTTTGTGCAGCCCTAAACGCACTTACTTTTGTTTTTGCTCCCGTTTTTAATGAGATGAACTCAAATATCTAAAACAGTTTCTTAAAATAACTGTCAGAACAACATTGTTTGAATTTATTGATCCGATCAGACAATCCACAACTCCAAATGATGATTCCTATGACCATCATTGCACTATTGTAAAGTTTGTAGGTTTGTTAATTTTTAAATCCAATTTAATGAAGCATCATGTGACTGCAGCACGTGATCGCTGTGACTATTTAAACACCTGTGTGACCAATTGTGCTGCTTTGTTTACCCTGACAAAGATCCCTAAAGAGTCTAAACGCCTCGTGCATGCTTCTGCGATATTAATATTGGCATTGGCTAAAAAAAATCCTTATTACCCCCTACTTACTCTTTATCATCGAACCTAATTGTACTAAAACGACAAGTAACAACTCTTCAACTGCATTCATAGCTGCTAGTACAAATGCGAAATACTCTTTTTATTCTGACTTGACTTGTCGATGCGAGAATTGACAATTTGTCTGCAGCTTTTTTCCTCTGAAGTTGCCTGGTTGGAGAAAACTAAAGCTGCCTTATGCAACGGCGCGCTCCTCTTCTGTCTCTGTCAGTGGAATGATGCCATCGCACTTCAAAGACGCAGGTTTGAGCCTAACTAGCTCCAACAAACCACAAAGAATTTCAAGTCCGAGATTAAAAAATAATAGAAATGTGGTCTACAGAGGTACAAGTGTTCTTTTGTGTCGAACTTTCCAGACTTACTCCATGTGGTAGACGTTCTCTTGACCCTTCAGCCACACGTACGTCATGTTGGGAGGGTTGGACACGGCCTGGCATTGCAGCAAAGCATTCTGGGATATGTTGAGTCGGGTGTTTTTGGGAGGGATCATGATGACGGGAGGGCCTGGAGAGAGAGAGAAAAACTGATTTAGACACAAACACATCTCTTTATAAACACATGCGTCTTTTGGCGAAGTATTCTCCTGATTTGTAAAGTCTTCCACATATTTTCTGAGATTTCCAACATAACTCACTATTCACTGTCTGATATTCCAAGTATTTATTCATTTTAGGCTGAACAGGAAATGATCACAGTATATAAGTAAGTTATTTTAGACTGGCATAGTTAAAACCTCATTGATATGGACGTGAAATTGTCATAAGTTAGCTTTTTTTAGACTGACATAGTTAAAACTTCATAGAAATAAAGTGAACAAGAAATGATCATAAGTACACGTGTTAGCTATTTTAAACGGGCGTAGCAAAAAACACATGGAAATGAACTGAACAAGAAAGGGTCATGAGTACATAAGTTAGCGATTTTAGATTTTGTGGAAACTTTATAGAAACTAACTGAACTGAAAATGATACACAAGTAAGCAATTTTATACTGAAAAAGTTAGCTATTTGAGGACGAAACCCCAAAGAAATGAACTGAACAATATATAAGTTTTCTTAACTAGGGATGGGTATCGAGAGCCGGTTCTACTTGGGAACCGGTTCTATTTTTAGCAATCCACTGGAATCGTTAGTCTCCTCTCTTATCGATTCTTCTTATCGATGCCGCTTTGGGCCACTGTGCCTTTAAATACTGCGTAAACTTCAACCTCACGCTGGACTGTTACATTCGGTTTCATTACAAGCACAAGTTTTAGCTTTGGCAAAGCCTAAGTCTCTCACTAATTCACGTGGATACAGCGCGTTTACGTACAGCGCGCACAGGAAATAAGAGAAGAAACGGAGACAATACAATATGTACATGTGGCGCACATGCGGCTCACACACCAGTGCCGTGACAGGCAAGCTTCCTCCATTAATATGAATGTTTGAAGGATAGGCGCGTGCATCTACCGTCAGCTGGGGGGGGTATAAACTCTTTCTTTCCGCGCTCCTAATGTAAACTTTGTGTGCGTTTTCTTCGAGCCTGGGCGACCTCTCTCTCACTTTCTCTCCTCCGTCTCCTTAGACGGGTCCCACAACTGTCAGCAGTGTCAGCCCCGAAGTAAATTGTGTTCGCGCCTCGGAGCGCACGAATTATCCGTCTCTAAGCGAGCTTCGTAGCGTGTACAGACAGTCCGTTGTGCTGTGCCGTGCCTGACCAGCGCACACACAGCCGGTCCGGGAGACACGTGCGTTCGCCTCGGACTGAAGCGCGCTGTTCCGCCTTCTCCAAGCGCAGACCGTCACCTGGAGCGGACTTTCTGGATCAAAAAGCTACTGTAGCGCAGTTTGTGGGACACAGAGAAAGAGAAAGGCCCGGTGAGCGCAGGAAGAGTGTGATGTGTGTAGAACCAGGACTTCACGTGGCCAAAGTTACACCCTTACATAGCGTTATTAGTGTTATCAATATCAAAATAGTTTATGCCTCTAGCTCTGAAATATTATTTCTGCTCTTCATTTAGTCTATATTTAATTAGTAATCATCATAATATAGTCCACATCATTGTCTAAATGTATTGAAATTAGTTAAAATACATTTTTTAATCTAGATACATAAAACACATAATTTTAAGAATCGATAAGAGAATTGATAAGGAATCGGATCGATAAGAGGAATCGATAATGGCATCGATATCGATAAAATCTTATCAATACCCATCCCTATTCTTAACTATAATAGACCAACACAGTCACAACCTCCTAGAAATTAGCTGAACCAGAAATAGTCAGAAGTACATAGATTCGGTTTATAAGACTGAAATAGTTAACACCTCATAGAAATGAACTGAACAGGAAATGCTCCTAAGTACACAAGTTAGGTATTTTAGATTGACATACTGAAAACTTCATCGAAATGACCTGAAGAGTAGTGAACAAGAAATTAATTTAAGTTCATAAGTTGGTTATTTTAAACCGACAGTTACAACCGCATATAAATGAACTGAACAGGAAATGGTCTTTAGTGTGTAAGTAAGCTATTTTAAACTGGTATAGTTAAAACTCCACAGATATGAACTGATCAGGAAAAGACCATAAGTGTATAAGGTAGCTATTTTAGACTAGTATAGTTAAAGGTTGTATGGAGGATTTTCAAAAATTGTTTACTGTCAGTCTTGGTTAAAAACAGTTGCAGAAATTTGTAACAGCCTTGTACTTTTGAAAGAATAAAAATATTATAAAAATATATAAACTGTGGTCATGAGGAGACCAGTAAAACGTTGACCAATAGATAACGAGGTACCTCGTTATCTATTGGCCTGTGAACCTGTCAAGCAAACCCTCAGTGTTCCTAAGTAACTCATTGGTCCAGATGCAGTAAAGGGCGTGGCCCTGGGAGGAGAAACACATGTGCATCGTTTGAAAAACAGCAAACAGTTGTTGGATTTGAAAAATCCTCCATACAACCTTTAAAACCCCACAGAAATGAACTAAACAGGAAATGGTCATAAGTTAGCTGTTTTAAACTGGTACAGTTAAAACCCCATAGAATTAAACTGAACAGGAAATCTTTATGAGTACATAAGTTATGTTATGTTTTGGATATAAACAAGCCAGCTGACGTTCTGTGCATAGATCCAATTACATTTATAGTTTTCCACAGTGCTGGTCCCAAATAAGATTATTACCACCACGTTTTTTTATTACTCCATTTTAGGATAGAAATTGCTGATCTACATTTATCATCTAGCGCTTTACAGAAGCTATCTAAACAACACATTTCGAACCGATGCGCTTTCATTTGCTAAGTGAGACTGGCAACTTGCGGAGCTCCCACTCATCAGCCTTAACTACACTTTAGCGCCACGTCACTTTGGATCCAGAGAAGCCATTAGCCTAATCCGTGTGGCACCGCGGCACCAAAACAGCGCCAGAACCCCGATAACCTTCGCACATTAGAGCGGATTGGCCTTAATATAACACGATTTAGCTCAATGTGACCACTGGTACTGTTGGAAATGTGTGGACAGCAGCTTAAATTCTTCTGTTGGATGTGAGGAGAGAGTAGGAGGAGCGGAGGACGCGCAGTCAAAATCCCACGGCGGTATTATGCAGCAGTGTGTCGGTGTAATCCAATGACACACTCTGGCATTTGCATATTCTGCGTTGTAGTGCCTTTAAATGTGATGGTATGGTAGACTTATCATTAGGGCTAGCACTTCAGATGTAGCTAAAACAATGCAAAGACTGTAGAATGTGAAGAAGGCAAGATTTAGAATACATTTTTAAAAAGTTCAAACGAGAGAATGAGAATGAGTGAATAGGAGAGATGGTTTACAGTGATTTGATTCTGTGTGTTTGTTTGTTACTGTGTTTATAAAAGGACAACGCAAATTAAAGCTATGGTATCTAGCCTATTTTTTGTGTAAAGAATAAAGGTGCCGATACCAGAGTCGATACCAAATAGTACATTATAATGGCTAAAGAAGTAAGCTATAGTTACAGCTTTTAACTCAAATTTAAATCAATAATCAATTGTAATAATGGCTTCTGCAAACTAGACTCAAAAAGCAAAATTAATACTTAATAAAAGCTACACATAAAAATTAGGCTATTGTTACTTCATAATAAAGATATATTGTTTTATATTTTTTTTATTTATTGTTTATTGTAACTGTTATATATTTGGATTTTTAAGCCTATTTTAGAGTCAAATTTTTATTGTTGAGGTTTTGAACCAAGACTGAATTAGGTCTGAACCAGGTCTAAATCAGGTCTAAACAGAACCAGTCTGAACTAGGACTGAACCAGGACTGAACCAGGTCTAAACCAGGACTAAACCAGGTCTGAACCAGGTCTGAACCAGGTCTAAACTAGGATTAAACCAGGTCTAAACCAGGTCTAAACCAGGTCTGAACCAGGCCTGTTTCTGTGTTGAGTATATTCTTATTTAGTGCTTTTCCACCTCTGTGTGTCATAAAAACAACTGTGAGGCCTGTAAAAAGACGTTCATCCTAATGAAATGCAATGTAAACAAAAGTCCGAGTTAGCATGTTAGCTTGTTAGCGCCGCTAGCTAGCGCTGCTGTTGGGCCGTTTTTAGAGTTAGTTTAACCAAAGTTCTTCTACTCTAAAGGCTAAATGAAACACCACAGAGGTAAAAGGGTGTTGTGAGCATATGGAGAATTTTTGTGGTTAAACTTTGAAGAGTCTCCACAGAACCTTTTTTTAGCTCTGACTGTTAGCTGTAGCATCATGAACAGAGAACAGATGCTGCGGCTGCATCTACGTCTCCTCATTCAGGACAATAGACCCGTTCAGAGCCTACGTCATTTTGGGGGCGGAGCCGCACGGGTGCCCTCCGCAGAGTTTCCCCATAAGTTTCTAAACAAAACGAGTAAGCTTTACTAACGATATTAAACGGTTAGAAAACTTAACAATGACTTCAAACGAAGCTTTGACCATTCCTAATGTGTTCCTTGGGTTTGCACCAGTTGACACATTTTATAACTCGTGATTTTTTCGGGCTAACTAGCTAGCCGCTAAAATCTATAGAAAAAATGAGGGATCACTATCTAAACAAATACATGGCCTCAGAGTCATGTAAGTATATCCTTGGAGTCTTTTATACAATAATCTTCTGTAGAAATCAGCACAAAATAATGCCACACAGGTGCAGTTTACTGTTAGTCTAATTCTCCACTGATAATTGATACATAATTAACACAGCTTGCACAAAAATCTTAAGCAATGTCACGGTAACTCACCTCCTTTGCTTTTCTGCAAATTACGTCATCAAACTCATCAAGGGATATGTATGATCAAAGCTTTTCTTTCTGCACATGAGTTTTCCCCATCAAATATAAGTAAATATCAGGTGGCTGAATGTCGGGACACTTTCTACGTCATGCTAACATTCAGTAGCTAACTGTACATGGATCTGGAGTCGCTTGCTTGTTCGTTAAATTGAGTTTTTAAAGAGAGTTTTGCGATTTTTTAATGAAAATGCACCTGCGTAGATAGAAAAGCCTGAGACTGGGCACCACTCAGGGCTCCAGTTAGCGCGCGCAGCCATCTTTGTTTACTAACAGTAAATGGGTCTATACAGGACAGTATCGGATCAGACATTTGATATGAGTACTCGTCGATACCGATACCTGAAAAAGTTGCGATATTGGACGTTTGCCAATACCAGTATCGGTATTGGCACAACCCTAATTTTTACTTTCTGCCAAATAGTATATTTGCACTTTGTGACAAAATTAAATTATTGTGTATTGACTGAGGCTAATAAACGTTTTTGTTTTTCAAAAAGGTAAAAAGCAGCGTTTTGATTGGCTGCGCTTGAATTGACTTTGCTGCAGGGCTGCTACACTAATTGATAATGGAAATAATTGTCAACTAATTTAGTAATCGAACAATCATTAACTGGTCTTTACTGTTCACAAAGGTGCATGAACTGAAAACTCCAACTGGGCAACAGTTACATAGAAAATGTGTAAGGCAGCTGCTTTTACTAGAAAAAAACATAATCTAAATAGCCTATGTCAGTGTTACTTGAAAGCAAAACTTTGATCTTTATTTGAGTAAATATGACTAAAGTAGATTCTGAAAATTCCAGTGATCAAGTTTGCCAAAACAAAATATTTGATTATTTCATAAGTACTAGGGATAGAAAATTGTGCAAAAACTTCGAAGATTGTTCGAAATTTGGAGCGATTGAATCAAAGGCCAGACACTATAGTTATAGAATACAAATAATATTATATTATACAATAATAGCAACGATATTTGAAGAAATAAAGCCTGAACTTGTGCAAGACCTGACTGAATGTGCTTTATTATGTTGCATTAACAACTAATGAGTGGACCTGTAAATATGGACACTAAATTAGACTGTTTACTGTTCTGAGCACTAATAACTGTGACTTTGTTTTAAATGTAATTTATTATTGTTCATTATGGTTTCTTATGCGTCTCAACGATTAAAAAAAAAAATGTTACTATAGATAAACTAACAAAATTGAACAAAATTGAAAATCATGGCTGCAAAAGTGAAAAACTGAATCAAATTGTGACTTAAGTGAATCCTCCCAATCCCTAATAAGTGCAGTAAAATCTTTTGATCATTTCAAATGAGAACATGCTTTTATGATTGTTTAATTAACCTTATTTTAAGGCAGCAAAAATCTGAAGTCAGTCAGTTACAAACCATAATTACATTTAATTAGAGGATTTTTTTTCTAGTGTAGATGAAAAGCAATTCATCAGAAAATGTAGGCCACACCTACAAACGTCCTCAAGCGACCTTACTTCAGCTCTGTCTGGATCGAAATTTGAAAAAATCTTCAAGTCATGTAACTGTTGCATTCTAATCGAAAGCATAATCGCCAAATAATTGATTACAAAAAGGATTGTAAGTTGCAGCACTACTTTTCTAAAAAAAAAAAAAAAGAATTTGGATTTGAACTATATGCTGAAGGGTTTGTGAAAATAAGGAACTGGTTGGAAGGACTACTTCTGATTTTAGGGCGTGAAAATCAGGTTACCTGGCTTTAAGACAGAAAATATGATGATCTTACTAAAAGTATCTGTAAATGTGTAGTATAGTATCCAGTCATAACTGGGATAGAACCCAAAGACAGCCTAATCAGTAAATGCATAAACCTTATGAATCTGTTGGGTAAAATTCTTATTCATAATCCAGAGATTAAAGCCGGTGTTAAATCATTTTGCATGAAGTTTGTTATCTTTTTCATTCATTGAATGCACAAACAAAAAAACAAAAAAAACCTTAATTACTTTGTTTGTTACATTTTCACATTAGATATGTGTTATGATATGTATGCATTAATATTTAACTAATTTATATGACTCATATTGTATTACGTTCTTGTTTTCTGCTTGTATTCATTCACTGTTTATTGTTTACCGTTTGAATTGATCCATTGCTGTACTTACTGTTCATAACTAATGTCAAAAAAAAGCATAATATCCAGTACAAAATTGTCTTGCCCAGTTTGCATGCTGTTTAATTGAGCTGGGACGAGATCGCGCAAGATTAAAATGTCACAAGCGTTTAATATATTAAAACTACTGAATGAAGAAGAGCAGTCCTGAGGTTGAGAGCTTATTTCTGACAGTACATTTGGTGAGGATCCCGGCGGAGAAGGCGTCTGCTTAAGTATTCTCACACTGGAGCTGCGGTGGATGTGACAGGCCAAGTGTTCGGCACATTTAGGGTTCGTATTAGCTCGTGGTCTCATGATGCAACGGAGAGAAATGGATTTAAACAGCGGAGGCTCGCAGACAGTCAAACTACATCCAGCGCACAGCGGAGGAACTGCGTGGAGGCTATGTGACAGGAAGAAGAGAACGGTTAGTGAGTGTGTCTCTTCTCTGTGGCTGGGTCCGAACGTCCACACTCGTTCCTGACGTGACTCTGGCGCAAGAATGAGAAGATAGTCGAGAAAATGAAATACTAGTAAAAATTGTATTCATGGACTACTAATCATCATACTAGTTTTATATAACTTGGATCTCACATTAAACATCAAACAGACAGGATTAGCCAACTTACAGCTCAAACTGTGCCTGGGCCATTATTCAAAAAATCGAATTGTCAATTATTTGGTGGTGGGTTTTGCATCCAAAGATTGAAAGTCAATTCTTTGTCAGTAAAAATGTGTGGTTTGGAGCAAAAGTCAAACTTTGAGGCAGAATATCAATATATAGTTTAATAAAATCTAATAAGTGGGGCATTTTAAACGTTTTTGTTTTGTTTATGTTCATGAATGGTTTTTTATGTTAAACAAAAAAGGTTAAACAAAATTAATTGAAAATCAAATTGATCATATGAGAAATTATTTTTTTTTTCCTCAGATCGCCCCCTAGGTCAACTAGGGTAAGCAGCAACGTTGCTGCTTACAGTTATGTTAAATGGTTTTCAAATTTTTTCTATCAAAATATGAAATAAAATTCGAATCAATAAATGAGAAAAAAAAAAAAATGAGTAGTGTTTATTCTTTCCCTTCAGCCCCCGCTCCAGACGCGCAACTAGCGCTGTAGGGATTCAACGCAGTACCTTAGTGGTATAGCTTATCCAGTTACATGTTATCGGGTGACGGGCTTACGTTAGACTGTATTTTAGGTCCCTAATCAGGTCTTGATTGTTTGCTGTTACGAGCTGCTGATTGTTTTGTCATTTTCTCTGATTTAGCCTCACAGCGTTCTCTCCCATGCTCTCTCCAACGCAGCAGGCTCCCCCTTTCCCTCGGTGTGAGTAACCATGAACCAGTTTGAGTGACAGGAGTGAGGCGACACTCGCATAAAGTTTGATATGAAACAAAAATCATATGATGATCTTAACAGACTAATAATGCAAATGCTAACAGTAGGCAGCCTATGCATTAGATGCAGCAAACTTTTTAGTTTAATATATTAAATAAGTAATTCATTGGCTCATTCTTTATAGATGCTTTAAATATTATAGCTCATAATAAAAGCACAGTCATCGATGAGTCGAATAAAATCGATAAATCGAATCGCCAAGTGTAAAAAATCGATTTTTTTTTGCCATAGCCCAGCTAATCAACAGTTGTTTTTTTGCATATCGTTCGATACTTATTTAGCTCTTATCACCAACATAAGGACTGAAACATTTTTTTCTTATCAAACATAAGAAATGTGGACTTTTAGGGCCTGATTTATCAAGCCAGGTGCTAAATAGCGGGTGCAAAAAAAAAAACAAAAAAAACATGTTATTTACAAAAACTTTAACATTGGAAGATACGCATACAACATACTAAACAAAACAGATATGAGGTTTTGCTCCCCCTAACTTGTTTTGCACCAGTGCAAACGCTTAGTAAATTTGGGCCTTAGTGTTATGTAGCAGTTTTTTATAGTGCAGGTAACAACTTAACAACCTAATGTGAACAAAACATTATGAGACGTTCTGGATCAACACCAGCCAGTAAATTATAGGGGTGTAACGGTGCACCATGCCACGATTCATCGCAATGGTTAAAAGTTACAATTCAAATCGTGCACTTGTCTTGATGCGGCTCGATGCACGGATGCTTTAAAATTATTATTAAAAAGACTCTGCAGATGTTCCTGTTGGTCTGAGTAGCGTGTCACACACCTGCGCTAAATATGAGAAACAAATGACTTAGTACGTACACATGATCAACTCAACACCGCTTTGACAACGCGGCTGCGCAATGTCAAAAACTATTTCACCGCTTCTTAAACTTCCTCTATTTGCAAAAGAGACGAGTTGAGTAGCATGTGCAGCAGACAAACAGTGGGACAGAGCGCGAGCACAGAGACACAAATCTTTCATTTAGTACACCATAGACTCCAGTGCCGACCCAGCGTCAGTTTTTCCACTCTTTCTCTTATGAACAGTGTGTTTTTTTGATAGTTTTGTCACTGACCTTTGATGTGGACTCTGGTGCCGTGGCTGCTGTTTCCCTCGGAGTTGGAGGCGAGGCACGAGTAAAGCCCACCAGACTGTGCATTCACCGCCGACACAGACAAGACTCCGCCCTGCAAACAGAACAATGTCATCTAAGCACAGTCCCATATGAACACAGTGGGACTCTCAAGTTGATAAAATGTGTTAAGCTCTGGTAAAGAGAAGATACAGCTACTACATACGCCCATTTTTATACTTTCAGACAGGACAGGAAGGATTTGTTAATATCTAATTATAAGCCTTGCTAAAGGGGACATTATATGCAAAATCAACTTCTTTTTTAAAAAGTTCTATTCCTATGCTATAATTGCTTCCTCATCAAAAACACTGCTAAGTTTGTCCGTGTGATATCGTTCATTCCCTTCAAACACCATTCTGAATGTTCCTGATCTGTGATGTCATAAATAGATCTCGGAGATCGTGACATGTTTTGAAGTCCATACATCATCCAGAATTGTTTTGAGCATTTCTGCAGCATGAGCACACCAGGCAAGATCGATTCATTGTTTACTCTGTGAAATGTCCTTTCAGCCAGTAGATATAGCTAGAGATAGAGAAATAACACATAAAATGCATCATATTTGTCCTTTAAAGTTTGAAATAAAAAAAGCATCCAGATTGGATTTTTTTAAACAAATTCAGACAAATCAAATGGTTTTATGCAAAACCATTGAAGAAAGTCATGCGTTTGGTAAACATTATATATCATTACTGCTATATTAAACTTAAATCTCAAATACGGAGTGGTGTGTCATATACCGGGGAAATATAATTATTTTTAAATTATCTTCATATTCTGCTCCATGGTTTTGAAAACCAATATGTTTTTCTTGGCAAAATATCTGTTGTTGTTTTTTTTCAAATCAAAACTAACCAACCCGATTACACAAAAAGGCATATAGGCCTATACAGTGGTCCCTCGTTTATCGCGGGGGTTGGTTACAAACCGCGAAAGGCGAAACCCGCAAAGTAGTGATCTTCATTTTTTACCAGTAATTTCCGTTGATAACCTGCCTGGTTCTATGTTTAGTGTCTTTTGTACAGGTAACAATGCCTGAACACATGATTCACTGCGAGATACAACAGCGCGAGTCGTTTATGTGACGCTTAAAGAGGGACGGTGCTGTGTGTGTTCGCCTGCTCTGCTTTTGGCACGTTGCCTCCACAGCCGACCGCAGAGCCACGGATCAACAACGGCTCAGAGCCAACATGCCCACGCAAACACATCGCACTCTAGCGATCACACACGCTCCTCAACACATCTCTGACTACAAAACAATGACGTTCCGCGGTGCAAACAAACTTATATCTGTAACTACGAGCTCAAAGAGTCAAATCCTCACCAGGAGAAAGTCCGAGCGTCAGGTTTAGCTTCCCCTGCAATGATCCAAACTGGTCTAAAGATTTCCATAAAAGAGCTTTTGTTGCTGTTGCCTTTGTGAGATGCTGCGATGTGATACTGTCATAAGATCGGTAGAAAACTTTATGATACACCATTAATATGTATTTATTTTATTTATTTGAATTAGGAGTGATATTGAATCATGTTTCCGTCGCGCACTCAAATAATATGACCGGAATTAGCAAGAATGGCTAAATTTCAGTCCAGCATTGTCTAGGCCAGGATAAACACAGTTAAACATACATAATAAAACTTCACAATTTACATTACACAACACATTTTAGACCTTAGAATTGCATTTACAATATAAATAGTTATTAACAAAACATAATTTATGGCTAATGGCAAATGCATAAATGTCAGTTTAAAATTCGATTTCTGACCAAAACACTTCAAAGCTAAATATCTTTTTATATTCCACATGCGCAAAGGAGCTGCAGTTTTCACACCCATATCTGCATAAAACACATTTTTATCGACACTAAAAGCTCATTTCGAGCGTTTAAATCTGCAAACATTAACATCTGCTTCACTATACTGTAAAATAGAAGCTTTAACTTTCATCTTCCAATTTCTTCTTTTCTCTGCTTTATATTGCTGATTTTAGTAGCTCGCAAATCAACAGTGAGTCAGGCTTTTCTTCACTTTTTACCATTCACTGCTCCATTCACGAGCAACCATTCACAAACTGGCCTCATTAGCCACTACGAGCCGCTTTTATGTGATATTGTTAAAGATGTGGCCCTGTTCGAGCCAGTTTAATCTTCTTTCGGTCATTAAAGTTACGCTGACTGATGCCATGGAAACAGGTGATTAAGGACTGATGCAAATGTCAGCTACAAGTGGCTTTTTCCACAAGTCTGCTGTTGTGTGATTAGCATCTGTTTATGTTGATATAAGTGAGACAGAATGAGGTTGGTACAATAAAGGTGTAGGTTATTTGTAGAAAAACATTTGTACTCTGAGTAAATGGAGGTTCTTTCAGCTCAGAAGTGAATGTGCTCGACGCTCAGTTGTGTAGTTTCAGGTGAATAAACTGGAACATGTCTCTTCTCACTTATGTATTTGTGACCAAAACTTTATTTTTGGTCACAGGATAACAGGGTCAATTATGAAAATCTATGAAACTGCAAATGCAATTAGTCAAAACTGGATGATTTATCAGTTAGACTCTTTACTTGGGATTTGACTCCCCTGACTTGGACTAACTGCTCATGTCTCTTTTGACTTGGGTCTGCGTTGGACTTGTCTTGCTCGGAACTTGACTCAGACATGTCTTTTTTTGACTTGGGTCTTGACTTGGCCTTGTCTCTCTCTGACTTGGGACTAGACTTGTCTCTCTTTGACTTGGAAATAACTTGGACTTGTCTCTCTTTGGACTTGGGACTTGACTCGGACTTGCTCGGTCTCTTTGACTTGGGACTTAACTTGGACTTGTTTCTGCTTTGACTTGGGTCTTGACTTGGTGACTTGGATTTTGGACTTGTCTCTTTGACTTGGAACTTGACTGGACTTGTTTCTCTCTGACTTGGGATACTAGATTTAGACTTGTCTCTCTCTTTGACTTGGGACTAGACTTAGACTTGTCTCTCTTTGACTTGGGACTTGACTTGGACTTGTCTCTTTATGACTTGGAAATTAACTTGTTGTTTCTCTTTGACTTGGGTCTTGACTTGGACTTGTTTCTCTTTGACTTGGGTCTTGTCTTGAGACTTGACTTGGACTGGTCCCTTTTTGACTTGTTTCTCTTTGACTTGGGATTGGATTTGGACTTGTCTCTTATTGACTTGGGACTTGACTTGGACTTGTCTCTCTATGACTTATGTACCCATGGCTAGAAGCTTAAATAACGTACTACATCCCTTTTACAATTCCAGTCTTGATTTGCCTTCTGTGCTTGTGCTGCTGTGCTCACTGCGGTGGTTAAGGACACTGCTCATTTAGCCTCGTGACTCATGTTCTGGCTTTAGAGAGCTTTTGTGAG
Source organism: Mugilogobius chulae (assembly GCA_038363315.1). Lineage (NCBI taxonomy): Eukaryota > Metazoa > Chordata > Actinopteri > Gobiiformes > Gobiidae > Mugilogobius > Mugilogobius chulae. The sequence goes on along the minus strand of CM076409.1, from coordinate 42,565,977 downwards.
AAGAGTACAAAATTGGCTCTACAAATTGGAAAAGTATAGGAGAGTGCTCGAACAGCGGCTCACGTGAAGCAGGATTTCAGATAATGGGAGAAAATGTCTACGGCTGTAATCTGGACTGGCTGCGATATTCACATTTAACAGAAGCAGCAGGAGAATCTATCCTCCCAGTTTAAAAGAGTGCTCAGAACAGACTCGGTTTTTCTGTCTAAAAGTGTACACGCACAGATTTGGACGGCCTATATTTATAAAGCTTGTCCTAGTTGTGAGAGCACATCACTTTGTCACTAGGAATGTCACAATATCTAATTTTATTATTGCGATTGTTGTCAGACAAAATATCACGATTTTGCAATTATTCACGATTACAATTGTTACGACCAAATAGCAAAGAAATGTTTTATTTTCACTTCTTTTCTACAGATTTTGACCATTTTTATTAACATTTTTAGATTATTAAATGACATAAATTTGCTTCTCAAAGTAAAAAAAAAAAACACAACTAAAATTTGCTTCATAAATGTCAACATTTACTAAGGTTGGGTCGAACCATTACTAATATCTGTACCTAACCTCCTGCTGTGAAAATAAATATCCATAGTAGAGACCTGCATCGGGCGGAAATTCCCGCGGGACCCACGGGACCCGTGAGCAAACCCTCGGGATCGAGGCGGTTTTAACGTTGCCTCGGGCGGGAACGGCGATTAGGTCAAAACACTTTGGGTCCCGACCGGACACCCGCTCTCTCCTCTGTCTTAAAAATATTACGTAGCAAGAAAGAAATACTGCTTTGTGCGCGCTGCTGTTCAACAGAGAGACGCAACACGGACACTTATGAGGTGCAGACACACGGCGAAAGCTTTCCCAGAAGAATGAATGAAGGACTGGCTTCTTATCCAGGTGAGATGGAATAATACACACTGAGTTTGGGCAAGAAACTGGAGGTGTGAGGAGCTTTGTATTTCAGGTAAGAAATACACAGACATCATGGCTTTATGATTGAGTGTGTCAAACGAACATAATCGCCTTGATGCAGATTATTTAGGCTGGTGCTATCATTTTAAAACTAGATGCAGAGAGTTATGCAGAGTTTAGTCATTTGTGTCCATGCTGTTATGCCCTGGGACCACCACGCGGAAACGGTCACGAATGCTTTAGGATCGAGCGGGAGCGGTCATGAATATCTAGTCCCGTGCAGGTCTCTAATCCATAGTAAGGCAAAATCACAAATTTTCTTGTCAGTGCAGCAAAAATAAATAAGTAAAATCAATGTATTTATCTGGTAGAAAGAATAGATAGAATAAACTAAAATGTCACGATTATTTTTCTTTTGTTTTTGCAATTATACTGGAGCTTGAATAATCATGATTATCGATTATTCTAATAATCTTGACATCTCTATTCATCACAGGAGAGTTGTAAATGCAGCTTGGCTTTAAAATAATCCACTCAACAGAGTCACTAAACTACTTTGTACCTGAAAAAATTAAAACACTAGGTTGTTGTTTTAAAGTACTTTATGAAACGGGAAAATGAGGGTGGAAGCTGTGACTGCGTTAGCTTAAGTCGGCTGCACACTAGAGGAGTTTAGGACCTTTTGCGGGTTTTTAGACATGTCAAAACCGAACGGGCCAGAATTATAAAGACAGTTACAACGATTATTTATCTTACAGTGGCATCATGTGGCAGAAGAACAGAGACGACGAGCACAGTAGTGAGCGGAGAACTGTGTGTGCATCACGTGATCGAGCGCAGAGTGTTTTCTTTCATGTGCACGGTCATAAAAGGGAAACAACAACAACGATGACGATGAAACTGGTGGATTAAAGCGGGTTTATAAAGGTCACAGGAGAGCGGAAGTCATTACAGGTAAGGAGCTGTTACGCCTCCCGTACACTGACTTCGAGGCGAGTTCGGTGTGAGACACGTGCCTTGTACACCAGCTTCAGTCCACTGTGGTTCGTATTTGCCCAAAGCCACAGTGTCTGTGTACAAGGGTGCATTGGTTTTTGGTTTTATGCACTTTCTAAGTCTTGTGAGAGTCGCACGAGTCCATCAGCCGTACGCGCTCAATGTGCGGCAGGAGTTACACTGACGTTTTGTGCGGGTCAAATGAAAAAGCTTCCACAAACTCTGAGTTTGTCATTGTCTATAGTCTAGAAATTCACATTTATTTGATACAAGTTGCACCTGAGTCACTGCCCCACTGTCAGATGATGACAAAAAGTGCAACTTTTAGTCCGGAAAATACAGTCAGAGCTTCACTCATCATTTCATTAGCAGGTGTGTTGGAGATGATGTAAGTAATACTTGTCCAAATATGGTATAAAGTAGAATCTTCGCTTCAACCACATGCACAAAGCGTTACATTTAATAAAAGATGATGAGGGGATGTTTCTTATTTATTTTACATTTGAAGAGCTGCCGTCACAAGGCAGATGCAGCAGATGCTTCTGTTGTAAAGGTTCTTATGCTCATGCTGCATGCAAACATCACCTTGACAAATTATCCTATGTCACAGTGATGCACAGACATAAGGAAAAAAAACAACAAAAACTCTCTTTACTTTAGCCACACCTCCTCAAACTTGTAGATGGGCACATGGAGCTTAGAATCAGGCCAAAACTCCTGTAGTGTGCAGAAGGCTTTAGGCTGCATGTGTGGGATCTAACCTCCTCCGCCAGCCGCACTAATATGATTCATGCATCTTTACACACTCTGATATCTCTGAATGGAATTGAGCTAAATTATACTATTTAGATGAATATTTTGGCCATAGCTTCACACTAGGTTCATTATCGGTGTTCTTTTTCTGTCTAATTTGTGATTCTGAGAGACATAATTAGAAGTGTAACTGCAGAAGTGTGAAGCAGATAGCAGCCAAGGCGTGCATGTACAAAATGTGCATATACAAAATGGTGAAAACGGTCTAAAAAAAAAACTCAAATTGTGGCTGCATGATTAATCACATCACGAGATTAATGTTAATACACACAACTGGGAAAAGGGCGGCACGATATTGACAAAAAAATCTGATTGCGATTTTTCTATTTGATATTGCGATTTCGATTTGATATTCGATATTTAACATATATATTTTTTTTCTGTTGACTATACCATTTTGCAGCAATTGTAAAATGTTAATTATGTAAAATATATATATAAAACAACTGCCCTACTAATTTGAAAAGTTTATGCATACATTTTAGGCATTAATAGGCCTACTATTGAAGCTACAACCAAGATTGATTGGCTGTTGTGCGTCTTGACACTTCAGTTGGCCTGCAATAGAAGTAACTGAGGCTTATTTTTTAACCTAGTTAATTTTTGCCTTAAGACAGAAGTATAATTACGCAGGCAGATGGCGCCAACTGTCCCTGCACAGCTCTGGCGTCTGAATGGAAAAAAAAAAAAAAAAAAAAAGATCACTAAAACTCTAAAAACAATGTTTATCTTGTGAGCACTGAGCAAACCTGCGTGACACTGCAGTGTTTATGGACTAATATCAGCCATGCAGCTTTTATTCGCTTGGATTTTATGTTGGTGAAGAAAACAGACTGGACTTGCCTGGGCAACCATCGACGTTTCGCCTGTTCAAGCTAAGATAAGGTAAGCGGCTAACGCTAAAGCAGCAACTTCAAAACGTGACTCCTTATTTATGAGTGGTTTTATTGAATACACACTAAAACTGTCATGAAAGCAGTGTTTATAGAGACTTTTGTTTAGTCGTGTTGTGCATTGTAAAGGCCTGTCGCTCTTGTGCAGCGCTGTTTCGCTTTCGTAGTGCGCTGTGTCCAAGAACATTTTTTTAAACTACTATGTAAGAAAATTGAGGCTTTTGTTATTAGCTAATCGCAGTCATCAATATCGCGGTATCGATTCCATATCGATATATCGTGCAGCCCTAACTGGGAATTTGCAAAAGAGAAGTTTATTCTCAAATCACTAAATCTCTTGTTTTATTCGGGCAAAAAACCATCCTATTCTGATGATTTGATCTGTAAAAACATGATTTAAACATGGGATTCTTTATTAGTTTGTCAGCCTGGTAAATGTTTTGGGAGAATTTTCAAACAGTCAGACATTTAAAGCATAAATTGTACATTTTGAGACAGTCAAAGGAATTGTACTTAACTAAGAGTAAAATACTCAAGTACAACTTTTTTAAACTCCGGTGAGAAAAGTGGGTGTGGCTGTCGACAAACCAGACAGGCTTCATTTCTTTACGTACGTTTTGGAGGTACAGGTTTGAAAAGAGATCATGAACAAACATTACCGTCTGAATCACTGTGCCGTCTTTGAGCCACGTGAGCGCTGGAGCAGGGTTGCCGTTAGCGACGCAGGTGAGAGACAGCGGACTTCCAACCAGGACCTCGACGACAGGCGGCGGAGCCTTGGTAAGAGTGGGAGGGGCTGAAACACACAGTGAACAAAAATGAAACCAGATGTTTATTTTTCCACATTGTAAATTTGGTGATCAGCTTTTTTTTTTTTTTTTTTTACACTCAAAGTAAAAAACAAAACAAAAAACAACTCTATTCTAATGAGAACAACAGTGAACTTGAGGAAATATAGTGTGTCAGAAATGAAGACATAGAGAAGAATAACGTGATCCAAAAATGGTAACAGCAGCTGCTATGACAATGTGATGCTACCACTACCCTATTTTAACAATATGTTAACTTTTTGACAAATTGCACAACACCCCAACAAGTGATGCAAACTAAGTAATCTACCCAAACTTGTGAAGAAAACTATCCAGACAAGTGATAAATATTAAAGGTAGAGCAGCTGAATTTTTACACTGCAAACAAGATTTAGGTTTCAAATCTGACACCTTCCTCTCATTAACTTTTCAACACATGGTTAATACCCCCATGTGTTAATTTCAGTTTAAATAATAAGTATTTTTACAAATACAGTGAAACTGGAAAAGCACAGCCAATCAGAGTGCTGTATTTGGCTCCTGATTTCTTTATTATTCAATTCAGACTGTACTCAGTAACATTTTTTTTTCACAAGGTGCTGCATTTATCATAGACTTTTTAGTGGAAAACACAAAGCTTACAAGCTTTACAACAAAAAAAGTTACCCAACTATAAATACTTTACCCAAACAAGTGTTGAAACATTACTTGTTGGGGTAATTCACCCCAACAAGTAATGAAAACTGAGTAATTTACCCAAACGTGATAAAAATAAGGTATTTTATAAATTGTATTTAATTTGAATTGGCCTTTATTTAACCAGGGAAGTCCCACTGAGATTCAGAAACAGAGGCATTAATGGACATGTTTTTAGAGGTAAGGGAAACCAGAGTACCTGGAGGAAACCTACCAGCTATGGGGAGAACATGCAAACTCAAAAATTACGGTACTTAGTTTCAACACTTGTTTGGGTAAAGTATTTATAGTTGGGTAACTTTTTTAGTTGTAAAGCAAACAATCAGGCCTATCTTAACCAAAAAAACACTACCTGTTCTAAATAGCCTAATATTTCAACAAATAAGACTATTATCTATGTAGGCTAATTATTTATTATTCACACTGCAAAAAAAAGGAAATCTAACTGACTTATCTTAAAAAAAAAATGTAAGATGTTTTCACTTAACAAGACCAACAGCCCGATCTTGCCCTTTTGTCTTAGCCGGTCTTAGCCTTGGTCTTAATTATTCCTCTGTTGGCCACTAGTGGCTCTCTCCAAGCTCTATACACTGTCAGTGTAGAAGGTGTGGCTCCAGCCAGATGTGAGGGTGCAGTTTTTTTCATTGAACCTGACACATGCTCAGGCCTGTGACAAGTGAGCAGCTGTTTTAGGATCACAAGCAAAAGAGAACTGTAGCAGCAGCTTCAGTTTGGAAAAAAACTGTAATAATAGAAATCTATTTGGTGAAAGTCTATTTACTTGACAGACTTTAACAACTTTGTCTAAAAATGTGTCTTTTCTTTTACATAAAGCTTGTTGACTTAATAAAAAAATAATCAGATGTGAGAGTGAACATGGGTCAGTGTGAATGCTATGGAAAGGCCAAAGAGGCCATCATGTATTTTTTAAACCATTTTTTATGTGTCAACACGTTAAAAAAATGTTGGCCTCATTTTTAGACAAAGTTGTTAAAGTCTGTCAAGTAAATAGACTTTCACCAAATAGATTTCTATTATTGCAGTTTTTTTTTTTCAAACTGAAGCTGCTGCTACAGTTCTCTTTTGCTTGTGATCCTAAAGCAGCTGCTCACTTGTCACAGGCGTGAGCATGTGTCAGGTTCAGTGAAAAAAACTGCACCCTCACATCTGGCTGGAGCCACACCTTCTACACTGACAGTGTATAGAGCTTGGAGAGAGCCACTAGTGGCCAACAGAGGAATAATTAAGACCAAGGCTAAGACCGGCTAAGACAAAAGGGCAAGATCGGGCTGCAAGTCTTACTCAGAATACTTGACTTGTTTTAAGATATTCTCTCCTGATTTACCTTATCTAGATATAAAAACTTTTTTTTTTTTCAGCAAATTTGTATCTGTTTTAATTGCTTGAATCAAGAAAAGAATTGCTTCAAAATTCTGTCAAGAGAACTTAGTCAAATTTTCTTACTGCATTGGCAGATTATTTAACTTGAAATAAGACATTTTATCTCAAAACAAGACAACATTTCTTATTTTTGAATAGCCTTTTTTTGGAGTGCAGAAAACTTTTTATACATTTCAAAATTTCCTATATGCATCTGTATGATCTCTGTTTGTTTTTTTTTAGTTAAAAACAGTATATTCAGTTAAAACAGGTTTATTATAAACAAATGATTGTCGAGTCCGTCCCACCAAATCCCCGAACCTGTCCCACTTTTTGAGGTGGTCACCCTAATTGCAATTGAGAAACAAATCTAACGACTGAAGAGTGCAGAAGGTAAGCTTGTCCATATAAGAGGTATAGCATGTCCATATTATCCAAAGTGTGGCCGTGGTGACAGAAGGAAACTCACTGTTGTGCTAAAGCGGCTAATGCTAAGCGCTGCGGAGGAACGCACGGTGCTTCTAAAAAAATAAGAATATTTTATTCTAACACATTTTGCAGAGATTTACTGTCTAAGAAATAATAATCTTAAAGCCTGTTTTTTGCTAATTGGTTGATTGAAATCCACGACTTTGCTGTTAGTTGAAAGTTCTCGCTAGTGCAAAAAACGTCTTGTATTGAGGCATGTTGGTGGATGTGTGGCTGCCAGTCTGCGCCTCCATCCTCTCTGAACACCAATAAAACACATAGTTCCGTGAAATGTCCAAGTGACTCAAGAAAAGTACTCACTTGTATTTTATGCGTCCAACATTTTGAATCCCAAACTGCTTCTTACACCAACATTTTGAAGTTGGCATCCACTCAAACGTTTCTTATTCATCTGCATTACGTCCTGCAGGTGTGAGCCAAAAGTGTGGCTGTGGCTAAGTGCAAGTGCGTTTATATGATGTGTCTGAAATGTGAAATATTAATGAAGACTTTAGCTTTTTTGGGGGGGATAAATATATTACTGTTTGATGTATGAGAGTGTAGAGAACAGCTATAGCCTTAAAAGTACACTTCATTTATTTCAATAAAAAGTGTCCTGTTATGAAGATGATGCATTCAGAATATTACATTTCTTTCAGCCCCACTCAAAACCAAGTGGGTTACATATGGCCTTTTATTCATCAATATTTCATTAGCTATAAGGGCTCTGATGGATTATCATTGTACAAAGAGAAGAGGGAAATGGAGGAGAAAATGAAGATCTTATCAATTGTATCGTACATGTTCTTAGCCTTGCACACATTATGTTTATAGATTATATGTCTATTGGAAATACTTGAATATGTTTACAAGTGTTTACAGCCAACAAGATGTTCCAGAAGTTCACACAGAGTTTGCAAAAGTTTATCTACACTAAAGGAAAAAAGAAATGCAAAACTCAGTTTTCTGAGTTTTGGGGGGGGCAGAATAATTTTATTTTTGAGATCTGCCTGTTTCATATGAACCCTACATCCATGTCTAATCCTCAGGCCAACTCATGCGACGTTTACACATTTTCAAGTCCAATTAAGGTAAGGTAAGGTAAGGTACACTTTATTGTCCCCGTAGGGAAATTTGTCCTCTGCATTTGACCCATCCTTCAATGCCTCTGGGGCATCTCCTCAGGAGCAGTGATCGCCGCACTGCAGCGATCGGGGACCCATCTCCAGTTGTTGTTGCTAGGCTTGGTCAGGACTACCGTAGCTGGAGGTTGTTGCCCTAACATGCATGTTATTGGTTGGTGGGGGAAACCGGAGTGCCCGGAGGAAACCCACCCAGACACGGGGAGAAACATGCAAACTCCACACAGAAAGGCCCGTCCGTGCGGGAATCGAACCCGCGACCTTCTTGCTGTGAGGCAAGAGCGCTAACCGCTCAGCCACCGTGCCGCAATTACACAACCAAACAATAGAGCAACCCTCAAACCAAAAGTGACAGAGTTTCATCAAACTGTCAATAGTTCACGTAACCCCCATTGGCTCCTGGACAGCGGTTATTCGTCGCCTCATGGATCGGCAGTAGTGTCTGAGTTGATCCATTCTTCCACCCATACCGCCCTCAGCTTCTGCTGAGTTTTGGGGAGGATGTTCACGTCGGTAAACACGCACACTGAACAGATCCCAGACATTTTTAATGGGGACTATTGGGACCACCTCAGCAAAGTCCAACAACGATGTGCAGTGCACCAATCGACCAGAGCTTGGCAATGTTGAGGGTAAGCACTGATCCAACATATGGCCGACATGGTTGAATACCGTCACAATCTACGGCGCGCCATAGTACTCACAAAAAAATCAATATTTATCTCGTAATTACGAGATAGTTTTCTCGTAATTACGAGATAATTTAACTGGCTTTTCTGGCTTTATATAGGCTAAGCTAGTGACGTTATCCACAATATTAGTCTTTTCTGTGCTAGCTTGATGTTTCTAACTAGCTAAGATGTACTTGTGGGTTAAATTAAGTGCCTGTGGTCTTCACTGCAATGTTTAAGGTCTACAAAAAGTATGAAACTATCTGTTAACGTAACGTATATGTCTGTGGACTCACGCTACAGTTAGCAGGCTATTCTAAAGACGGCCAGTGTGTGGAGCTGTTCACCCAACAGAGAGAAGCTAGCGGTAATCGGCAGTTTTTTAAATAAAACACAATCCTTCCACTATTGACAGTTAATCTCACATCCTTAGAAATCTGCGGCAGTTTTTCTGTGGCTCCAGCGTTTGGTTTTCAATTTATTTGGCCAAAAGGGAGAGAAGTGCTGCACATTTGCTACACTTCCGCATGGATCACCCAGAGTGGGCGGGTACTGCAAAAATGCCCGTATGTTGCAAGTCAAATGATGGCGAAGTGTAGCAAATGTGCAGCACTTCTCTCCATTATAGCCAAATAAATTGAAAACTAGACGCTGGAGCCACAGAAAAACTGCCGCACATTTCTAAGGATGTGTGAGATTAACTGCCACCAGTCGAAGGATTGTGTTTTATTTAAAAAAAAACCTGCCGATTACCGCTAGCTTCTTTCTGGTGGGTGAACAGCTCCACACACTGGCCGTCTTTAGAATAGCCTGCTAACTGTAGCGTGAGTCCACAGACTAGTTTCATACTTTTTGTCGACCGTAAACATTACAGTGAAGACCACAGGCACTTAATTTAACATAACGAAATCCACAAGTACATCTTAGCTATTTAGAAACATCAAGCTAGCACAGAAAACACTACTCATTGTGGATAACGTCACTAGCTTAGCCTATACGAAGCCAGAAAAGCCATTTAAAATATTATTATAAATATTTATTTTTTTGTGAGTACTATGGAGCGCCGTAACAATCAGTCAAGCCAAACCAAGAAATCTGTTTACCTGTCTTCAGCTTACTACAGACTGAAATTTTCAAATATTCAAATGTTACGTTTATTTTTTCCATGAGTGTATATTCAGGCGTTGTTTCTCCATATACAGGCGTTTATGTGGAAGCTATGACTAATTTGTTGCCAAAAAACTAAGCATTTCTTGGTTTCTAATTGAAGAATTTTTCGTCTTTTAACCTGAAGAAATTGAAAATTAAGATGGACTTTTTTCAGGATTAAATTCTTTATTTCTTTTGAGGCAAAAAAGAAGCTTATGTTTGTGTTTTTTACCAATGCATCTTCCCAAGCTTTAGACATGAAACCCATGACATTTGGGACAATGAGAAATTAGTCTGAACAATCAAATATGTATAAGATTTCTTAGTAGGACTGTGCCATTCATCAAAAAAATCGAGAGATCGAGATCGAATGGAATTGTCAATGATTTGATAGTGGGGTTTGAATCAAAAGATCAAAAACCAATCCCTTGTCAGTAAAATGTGTGGTTTGGAGCAAAAGTTGAACTTTGAGGCAGAAGATTTTGTTTTGTTTATGTCCATTAATGTCATTCAAAATTGAACTAAAAATTGAGATCGATCAATATGAGAAAAAAAAAAATGTGATGATATATTCTTCATCTTGCAGTTGTTTTATATGAGATTTGTTTTTGTTTTTTTCATTGTACAATGTGCCTCTTAAATCCATCTGAGACAGGTTATTTTGGCTCTAGTTTACTCAAAATATTTTTTTTTTTTATTTACCAACTTGACATGAATAATATGTACAGTGTTTATTTGTTGTGTCTCCTTAGCACGACTTAAAACATTGAAAAAGTGCCTCCGATATTATGGAGTAAGACCTAAGACATTGAAGGATACCTCAATGCCAATGGGACAATCACCGTTTGTCCAGTTTTAGCTGCTGTTTTGGTGTTTTCATGCCAAAAAGACAAATCAAATAACTGCCACTTTGGAACTCAGAAGTCAAGATATTAAAGAAAATGTCCTTTTTTTCCACAAAGCAATTGAAAACACCATTTGGAGGCCGGCGATGCTCTGTGCACATAAACAGCCTTATTGAATCTGCTCACAATAAATATGTCATATTGTGGGGAAAATGGCTCTCTGCTCAGATGTTCTTTTTTTCCCTACTGCAGACTGTATTGAATGGCAAATCAATAGTGCATTTTCATAAGAGAAAATCTATCTTTATCTTAACTGCACAGGGAGTCGGTTATTATTTCTAAGTCGACAAACAGCTGTGACCCAATGAAGCACTTAGTCAAAGAAGCACAAAAACACCTGCAAGGATTTCTGATAAAGAGGCTTTTCTGTGCGCGCCGCAAATTCAGCTGTTTTTTACTTTGGACTGGGAGAGTGAGCATTGGATTGCAAACATCAGGGTTTTTGAAAAAGATACGCGTGTTCTCTCACCATAGTTTATTTGTTCAAAGTTGTGTTTGGATTGATTCCTGCATGTTTGAGTATTGTATTGACAAGACACTAATGAGGCGTTCGTGTGGTCCTATGCTTTTTACTTCGAAAAGTCAGGATTTTGATGTCACCGTTCTTTTTTTTCCCCCCAAATGTTTAACTTTGTGCTTAGTTTAGTTAACATTATATCAGTCATTAATTGAACAACAGTGGGACTTTGAGGTGTTAACTAAAACTAACTAAAAGCAAACTCAAATGTAGTATCCTTAGGCTGTATTTACAAAACATTTTTGATTCAGATCCAGATTTATTTCCCAGCATAGTTAATGTGAGGCAGGTTATACAGTCGGCAACGCGTCATATTTGGGGGCGTGGTCTGCTGAAGAGTAAAGCGTCTCATGCCTTGCCATGTAGCTAAACTATTTCTCTCTTTTAAGACGTTTTCTGGCAAATTAAGTGTATTTTAGTTCAACTAATTCAAGTTGAGTCACAACCGCGTTTGAATGGAGGTTACTGATGAGGCGTTTTGTCAGAAAAGTAAACAGAAAGTTAAAAAAAAAGATGCTAAAACACGCCAGGCAGTGCTAGCAACACGTTAGCATTTAGCTACTGTTAGCATTGTTGGATATATTTACATTTTTGGACCGTTGGATCAGTTTATCTCTATGTCTTGGTGTCTATAGCAGCCTACAGTACTTTCGGTGTGGAGTTTGCATGTTCCTCCTCCGAGTCTGGGTGGTTTCCTCTTGGCACTCCGGTTTCCCCACCAACCAACAGGTAGGTTAGGGAACACTTGGTGTTGGTCGGAGGTTGAGGCGCCAGATGTTGAGGCGAATCACAGCTGCTGAGTTGCCCCAAGGTTGCCTACTATCACTGAGTGGGGAGGGGTTACTGTGTGAGGCACTTTGGAAGACATCTGTCTGTGTAAATGTGCTATATAAAAAAAATCTGCTAAATGTATTAAAATGAAATAAAATACAGGTTTACGAAATTAGATAGACTATACAAGACTTTTTTTTTTTATTTAAGGAATCACTAAGAGAATCGATAAGTAATCTGATTCATTAGAGGAACCAGCTATACCATTGATGATGATGATGATGAAATCTTATCAATGCCCATCCTTAGTCTCCACAGAACTTTTGACCTATGCTATCCCTATGTTGAGAAAAGTCATACTGTATAGTCATTTAGCCTTTGAAAAACAAGCAACAAAAATCCCAATATATTTCCTTTAAGAGGTGGCAAACATCCAAGCCTGAGGCGCACCACACTTATCTATTCTCTATTATGATGCACAGTCCTGGTCTAACCTGCTCCGCGCTTTGATCTGCGTCCCACACACACTATTTTACTTCCCAAACCAAATCATTGAATCGGCTTTTCCAAATCTAAACTTCAAAGCAGCAACAAACTTTGAATTGAAAGGAACCTCTCTATAGGCTTGAGTAGAAATGTAACAAATTATCTAGTTAAAAGTTTAGGAAGGTAAACAAAAAGAAGCGTTTTTGTTAGTAGTTTTGGAAGAGTAGCGTGTATGTGTAACATCAAAGGTGCTTCAGAGCTTCAGAGCATAACTTTTGTTTTGAAACGGCTGGCGCTCACACCTGCAGCTGTGTCTTTCATGTGGTGAGCTGACGACTGCCACCTGCGCTTCAGAAGTATTGTGTACAAACTACCGCTGCACTTCTACTGTAAAAGAAAACGAGATACTTTCAAAGGTGGAATGTAACTACGTAAGTACTAATGCTGCCTTGGTTTGCTCTGGAAAAGACAAACGAAGGCACTCGTGTGTTATGTTTAAATGGTTTTGTGGTCGTAACAAAAGGAAACTTGTTAAAAACACGCTTTATCTTGACAAATATATGTAAATCCAGTGCAAACAAGGAAATTAATATTTTGTCTAATGTCCGTAAGATTGCTCTGATTGAAAAAAAAAATAAACATTTAGACTTTTAACTTAATTATATGCAATAGAAATAACAATGTAGTTCAACTTGTAACTATAATTTATCGGATAATAAAATAACCTCCCAACAAGTGAAAAACAATTAATATTTTACATTTGTTTACTATTGTCTGCTGTATTGAGAGGTCAAAGGTTATTTTCAACTCAGGAAACTCATACATCAAAATTATTTCCCAGTTTCCCAGTATTATTTACAACATGAGGGGATGTTTTTTTTCAAATTTCCACCTGGAAAGTGGTATTTACCTTAATCCCCCACACCAAACAAAGGCATATTGACAAAAGTATCGAAAATCGGACACTAATCAATGCTGAAATTAGAACTGAGTACAGTCCTTGGTATCATAATGGAATTTGCTATCATAATTTAATTTGAAATTTTAGTCTCTCGAGTAGGCCTTTATGTTACTCCCATGAAGTTGGTCTCACATCAAACGCAAATCTACACAAAAACTATGTCAATCATTTGTGCTGCTTTAGTTTTTACAATAATAAAGATTTCACAGAGCTCCAGCAGCTGACGTCACGCTATCCCCGCATGCACCGTGTATTCTCGCGCCGGTAGTAATAATACTATTGAATTCGACAGGCGGTGACTGGGATTATCAAACTTTAACAGAGTTCTACAAATTATTATTTATTTTTGCACACTGGGTCCAGAAACCCAGTGCGCAAAACCCAGACCACTGATGCCCCCTCCTCTTTCTGGACATCCTCCCCACCTCCCTCTCCAGGATTAGCCTGTCCTGGTCCTGCTAGATGAGTCGTTTCCCTCTGTTTATGGACTCTGGCTCCACAAACATAAACTCTATAACTTTAGCCTTAGTTACATCTACAGCCTGTCCGTCCATGGGAGTGGATCCCTTCTTCACTGTGGTTCTCCTCCAGGTTTCTCTTTTTCCCTTAGGGTTTTTTTAAGTTTTTCCTTGCCGAGAAGGAGGGTCTAAGGACAGGGGATGCTCTGGACAATTGCTCATTTGCTTGTTTACTAATAATCTGCTTTGACATTCTTGATCAATCACTGCTTCTAAATGTTTATTGTTTTATTGAATGTGCATTGGTTTATTTTTATTTCCAACTATTCATGTTTGCTAAATTAATTATCTTGGGAACTACTCAGAGACAACTGTTGTTGTGATTTTGGGCTATACAAAAATACATTGATTTGATTTGATAAACAGCATTATTAGTTAATGATTTAAGCCAAAAAATGACTAAGGGTCTTTTCACACCAACACAACTCCAGTCGCTGTCGGTAGGGAGGAGTGGCGCACCGTCTGTTCTGGTCTCTTTGGGGCGTATTGATGTAAAAAATCATTCACACAAACACGACCCAAGCAGCCAACAATCGGCGAACAAATGCCGAGTGAGCGTGATGTAACGCTTGATGAAAAAGACAGTAAATTGCGCGCGAGTAGTTGTCAAACTCTGTGGCGATAGATTTCTATCTTCCCTCACAGATTAGGCTCAACTTCTATTTCCCGCTACAGTCCAGCCTTCGTACTACAGCTGGTAGTCCTCCATCTTTGTTTTCCTCGGACCAAATAGTAGCCATTCTTCTTCGTACTTACGTCCCGTTTGAACCCGGCAAACAACAACAATCCATGCTCGACTAAATACTGTAGTTCCATTAGCGTCATTTTCGGGTTTCTGCACTATTTTCTTGCGCACTGATTCGCTGGCTATGGCCACGGGCCAATCAAACAGCCGCTTATGCGGAAACTAGCGACCGCTGGCGATGCCGACTCTACCTGCAAGTCTTCAAAACCTCTCCTCCATGACGTGCTCCCCGCTCCTCTGAACCCCCGACAACGCCATTCACATCAAACACACATGAGCCGCCTGTCGGCAGAAGTTATCAAACCAGTTCAGACGGGTGACCCTCGGCTTGGTGTGAAAGACCCATAGGCCATTAGTTTAATAGGATGACGATTGGCAAACTCTTCCTTATATTAATACAAATTTAAGGTATTATACTGTATTTTTTGATCATTTGGTCAATTCAAATTCCTCTTTGCTCAGCAATTTTCTTTGGCCAAACTCGTTTTATAGAAGTAATAGAGCTCTATCACAAATAATTGCATTTAGAGTAACAATCTATCTCACAAGCTAAAAATTACATCCTTTTGAGGTCACTTTCTTGTCCTGTGGAAAGTAGTACCATTTACACCCCAGCTATTATATGAATAACAAAGTACACTGTTGTATGATATGAATGAAAAAGAAGAGTCATTCCCATTAGCCACATAAAAGCTTAGCAGTGCTGACTGTGTCTATGACGTATGGAAATAAAGAGTGACCAGAATGTTGTAGGCCTATTAGAACAGCAGACAGTGTTCTCCTCCCTTACATCACAAAGACCATTATGTCTGTGAGTGCTGTGTCATTCCACACTTTGCATATCGCTGCAGGGACCATGCCTGTGTTTGCATGAGCATTTAAATGTGACTTTGAGGTTTACAACACACAATGAAAGCAACATTTGCAAACATGAAACAAATTTATAATAGACACTGGGGAAAAAAAGGAAACTGTCTGTGCTTATCATCAGCACACATTCTGCAGCAAGACGATGTTTAAGTCATTGCTTAGTTCTTTTATTAGCTTATTTTTATTGACTTTGTTCATTGCTTACTCATTTGTCACTCTCTGAAAATCTGGCAACTGTGTTGTATTAAGTGTCTGATAGCTCACAGACGGTTTTTTAACCATCACGAGCCACAGGAGTCGTTCTTTAAGAGGACTTATTTTGAGATGATACTGAGGCCGAGAAAAGTTAAACAGCATTAAATCCATTTGCTTTGTGGTTTATGGTTTGGTTGGGCCGTGTTGTTAGCAATAGATCCGCTGTTAGCAATGCTAATATGCTAACTCACTACAGACATAGCATGCTGGAATCAAAACGCCACAGCCTTTGGTTTTCCTGAGTCTCAATGAGGCTTCTGTTACAAGTCGACACGACTAGAAAAATACTTGTCTTGTAAAGACAAGTAATAGTCCAGAATTCTCCAGATGCAGTGTTTTAAAAGGGACTGTACCTGATTTTTGCATCCTTAAAAATGTAAACAAACTGAAATATTTAATTTTAAACTTCTTACTTCAGTCTACATTATTTGCTCACTTAACTAATGCATTCTGAGCTTCAGAATTGTGGCGAGGTGAGTCTCCATGCTAACAACAATTAGCTACAATGCTAAAAACAACAACAGAAAAAGTTGGACACAAACTGGTTTTTATAAGACATAGACAGACTTTGCGGAATAATTTCCACCTGAATAGATACATTAGACATCAGTGCTAGGGGAAATTGTTTTTAAGTTATATTGTTGCAAAAAAATCAAGTATAGTCCCTTTAACCCCTTGACGTCCGAATTATTTTCTGAAAATAATTTTTTTTTTCAAAGATTATTTTTACTTCAGTTAGGCCCCAAAACAAGGATCAGTTGAAATTTTTTCAATAGCACTAAAAATAAAAAAGTTGTTGGGTACGTGCCAAAAAAGGCACACTGGGCCACAGAGGAACACAAATTACCCATATTTGCAACTAAGTCACAGAAAAACACATTTTTCCAACTTGTATTCTCAATATATTTTATTTATGTGTCAATTTGATGCAAACGAAGCTTTTTCAATTGTCATGGCCCAATTTTCATAAATTAGGTTTCCAGGACAGACCTAAAATATGCCTGAAAATGTGAATACAATAGGGCAACTCTACCACTACCTGGGCTAAGACACTTTATTGACCAGATTTATTCATGGAAACATATTGTCAAAGTTAAAATTAAATAAAATACCCTTAGAAAAAAAACAAAAAAACATATATAATATGGTATATAATTGCATAGTGCTGTGTATATAATATATATGCTATATAGCATATATTGGCACTATTTGTTTGTCAGCAATCAAAATAGTATTATTTGAGATACACTGTAATTTGGAAAGAAGCCCATCTGTCAATACAATTATTTTGAAAACTAATCAATGTTGTTGGTGACCTGTTGGCTCGTTGTCTTGTGCAATTACAACTACTGGTATACAGCATACACTGCATCACTGCTCTCTAAGCCTGGGTAAATCAAAAAAACACTCATGTGCAACATAGTGCCAACAAAATACTGCCACTTTGGAGACAGTTTAGGATGGTTCAAGTTACTTTGTTGTCAATTCACAAAGGTTCATCATCAAAAATGTCTATAATAGTGATCGCACAGTCTGACTGTTTGAATAAGGAAGCACACCTCATCTTTCTCTTATAGATTTGGAGTTTTTGACTGTATTCAGTGTCACATCTTTGTTCTACTGTAATTAACGCCCTCCTCATGATAACGACAGGTGAAAAGCGCCTTCCTCACTAAACTGACAGGTGCAGAGCATCCTTCTCAGTGTAATGACAGGTGCAGAGCGTTGTCCTCATTGTAACGTCAGGTGCAGAACGTTGTCCTCACTGTAACATCAGGTCCAGAGCGTTGTTCACTGTATCGTCAGGTGCAGAGCGCTGTCCTCACTGTATCGTCAGGTGCAGACCGTCCTCCTCATTGTACTGTCAGGTGCAGCGTGTCCTCCTCATTGTAATGGCAGGATCATCGCACTGTGGTAGCAGACACAGAGTGAGATAAAGTCATGCAGGTGATACACCTGTCACCATAAATCTTACATAATGTAGCTTTACCAAATGATTTATATCTAAATATGGAGATAGAGACATACCCACGACATTGGTGAGGCAATCCACCCACAGCAGCAGCAGTGATGTCCTCCTCACAGCAGCTGTCACACTGGTGGTACCTCAGAAATAAAATAAAAAATAAACATTAAGCCTACACAACAGTTATTCAATGTAATAATATAGCATTGGCAATATAATTTTTACTGTTTAATCACTAATGCATGGAGTGATTGTGCTTACACCACATGTCAAACTGTTTGTGTTGCTAACAAAACAACATGACAGATGGACAGAAACGCACGACCATTAACTGGCCACCCAAGCTACTGCACGTAGCTACACAACACAATCCATGCGCTTATCCAGTCAATAACGATGCAACGCGAGGTTTTGCACGATTAATTCATAAATAAAGCAACACATCACACATTTAAAACAAGGCTGAGTTCAGAATGAATCAGAACCGAGCCCGAAAAAATCCGGGATTTATCACAAAAGCTAAACAGAGTTGTCCCAGGTTAGCATAGTTTACGCACCACACAACAACAACATCCGTAGCCTGTGTCTTCATAGATCCACAAAGCGAGTACAACAAGCTGTAGATGCGTGCAACGTCACAGTTATTAAAGTTTGTGTTGCAAAGAAAACGTGAGCCTGAACGGATCAGAAAGCAGGCGGAGGTGCACACCACGTCTGAAGCTAGCTAGCTAGGCACATCCACCAAACCATTCTCATGCTAACCAAACACAAACACTGCTAACAATGGCGGCAGGCCTGTGATAGAATCGAAGCACAGGGTAGTGACTTAAAAACACGTGTAACACAACAATTTGACGATAACTAACCCAACAACTGCTATGGAAAGTCCCTAGACATCTGTAAACAGCGTAAAATGGTCAAAACAAGGGCTTTTATGGCCCAGTGTCCCCTATACGGGACAAACCGAAAATCTCTGATTACGGCAAAAGTATTTGTCATATTGACTTCATATTGACACAGCACATAGACAGGCACAGCGTTAGCAACTACATATTTTTTTGGTGTCGAAACTCACCTTTATTTCGCCGAACCAACGCTGAGTAGAAGCCTCCAGGGACAAGTTGCTGCTGAAGTAGCGTCCTCTCACGTCAACAGGATGCAGCATTTAGCAGGAGGAGGTCACCAAAATAAAAGCGGTCACAATTTATTCACAAGGGCTGAAGGAACATGCAGAACCCGAGAATGGATGTGTGCACCTCACACAGCGGCCGCAATTTGAGTTTAAACGGTACGTGCCATATTCGGCACACCTGACGTCAAGGGGTTAAGGAAAAGTTGTTTGCTGCTTTCGTCTAGCTCATCTTTTCATCTGCTTACAGTAGTGATTCCCATCATGCATTGCAGCTTGCTCGAGCAAAGCAGTTTTAAGCCAATTGATGGCACCGGAGTTGTCAAACTAATCCGCACTAAAAACAGATGATTAACACATTCAAATTTCATAAATTATCAGCGCACATGTCAATATCACAATATCAAGATTTTTTTCAATATCTTTTGTGCAGCCTTATCATGTAAAAAAAAAGTTACAGATACGGCGGAACTATGTGAGTATTGTGCTCACATTTTATATGGTGTCGTGGCGAGTTAATCTTTCTTTACATGGAAACGTAGATAGACCAAAACTGCTGCAGTTCTTATGCCGCGTCAGGAGGTGGCAGTGTTGTGCTAGGACTCCAGAAGACCTTACTGTGAACCCACGCAGCCTACGATAACACGAGCATTGACAGGTTTACAAGTTCTTCATATCAATAAAATGGCAAAAGGAAGCAACAAGGACCAGCGCGTGAGGAAAAAGGGAGATTGCTCTAAACAAACACGGAGAACTGAGGACTTATGCGCGGGGAAGAAGTAAATTACCAAGAGCTGAACACAAACGGGAAGAACGGCTCGCTTTTAAAGGGCGCAGACACAGCCGTCCTCCACGTTCATGGTGGAATAATACTTGTTGTGGAGCTTCAAACTTGCTTTTTTCTGAACACAGGATTTCAGTGGACTTATTGAATCAGCACCCGGAGGCTTTGGAATATTTGTTTTGTGTCTCCTCCTCTGCAATACGCAGGTAAGAAAGCTGGACACTGTTGGCTTTACTTTGTGAGACTTTGTAAGAAATAAAGGTGCTTTGGTTTAAAGAGACATTTTTGGTGACTGTGCAGTCTTTTTCTACGGTCTTAAAGTAGCGGCTACCGTCTTCAAAGACAACTGTTTTTTCCTGTTTACACTGCGGTGTATCCACTGAACGTCCCCTGCGAAACTACCTCTTGAATCGTATCCAATGGAACGAGGATTCAATGAACACGTTGCTCGTGGTCGTGTAAAAGAGAAGCCAATCTGACATCGAAATGTCACGGATTCGTGAAAACTCGTCTTATAAACTGTCTCTAAGACCTGGTTTCAGAAATATTTGTTTTCAGTGTCCTGAAACTCGTGCTTCGTGTGAATGATGTGTGGTCAAATGTGTTGAGTCAAACATTTGCTCTGAAACGCCTGAGCTTGGCTTAGTGTGGACAAGGCCTCATTTTTTTAAGATGGTAGCAAACTTGAGAAAAAGCAACTAGTTGTATCCTATTCGCACGGCATAAATTTACCTAGGGACGTTTATCAGAATCACATCCACAACATCAGATTTCTTATGAAACAACCAAAGACTCTCTTTTAATCCATTTACAGTGATGAAGTCCAATCATCCAAACTTTCCAGTGCTCTGTCCACTGTTCTGTCCAAACTTTTCCCCAAATATTCATCTTACCAACTTTGTGGGGTTGTTGTACTTCTGGGTGGCGGATTTTTTTCTTCTTCGTAGTTTGATTTATCTTTAGCTTTTAAATCATCAAAAACAACATTTTCATTTGAGAATGAACCATGGTGAATAGTCAGACTTTGGCGAATCACAAGAGGTAAAATTCTGAGAAACTGTAGGGACATTTTTACAAGCAGTAGAAACCCAGATGACGTTCGTAATTATTACTATTTACATGAGATCCCGAGGTAAATATTATGTCGTGCGAATAGGACATAAGACACAGTAATTCAATTCTGATTTGTTTTTATGTTTTCACACTAATTCTTCCAGTAAAAATTCTCACCTGTGACGGAGAGCAGTGTCCAGGATCCGTTCTGCTGCTCGCTGGAGGTTGCGTCCAGTGAAAGCACTCTGCACTCGTACAGGCCCTGGTCCTCCAGCTGCAGGGGCCCCAGTCTGAGAGCGCTGACCCCAACCAGAGACACCCTCCCTGGAACACAAGAGCCGCAAAGAGAGCGTGAGCCGGAGGACCATTCCAACTGTCACTTTTAAGAAGAGCAGGCAGCAAAGAACTTGGCCTGCAACTCAAATAAATAACACAGCGAGGAAAACAGAGGGAATACATTTACAAGAAAGATACAGGCTGAATGGTAATGCATTTCCGAGAATGTGAGACCGAGCAACAATACCAAGTAGAGCGGTGTTGTTGAGAAATAACAAGTTAACATAAGAGATTCTTGACAGAAAAAGTGGACTGCTCAGCATTCTCTGTAGCTCTGTTAGTGTGGCGAGTTTGTCAGTGAAGTAAACAAGGAGGTATTCTGAGCAACGGTGGAATGTTTGCCTGAAGAACGCAGGAATCAGAGTTAGAAGAGAAACTGTGTCTTCTATTTTTGAGTTTAATTACAAAAAAAATGTGTCAGATTGTGGCTATACCAGTTTGTCAAAGCCTGATTTCAGAAGCCAAGGATGTTCTCTCCACATGTGTCATTATAAAGCGCCAAAATACAGACAAGGCCATTTACACAAAACTGATACAGTTTCCTGGAGTTTCAACCAATATTTAACACAGTTAAAGTGTGACAAGTTATTGTAAATTGTCAAGGGATGTCTCAAAATCAAATTATATTATTTTGATAATTATGATACAAAATATAACGCTTTTGCAATTATTCACGATTACGCTTGTTACAAACAAATTGCAGAGACATTTTTACTTTTCTTTCATTCTAATTGTGTAACTTTGACCAGTCAAAGTGTCAATGTAGGGCTGAGCAATATGGCCAAAAAATAAAATCTCAATTTTTTTGGACCACTTTGGACGGTTTCGATTTTAATAGATTTTATTTGACGTCATCGATGATTTTATTATGAGCTCATAATATTTTAAAACATCTATAAAGAATGAGCCAATGAGATTAACTTGTTTTACGTCATATTAAAACTTATAGGCCTAATAAGCTGCTGCATCTAATGCATAGGCCTACTGTTATTAGCACTTGCATCTATTAAGATCATCATTATGATTTTGTTGTTTCATATCTAAAAGTTTTAAGTTTGTGAGTGTTCATCACTCACTCCTGTCACTCAAACTGCGTTGCCATGGTTACTCACACACTGAGGGGAAAGGGGCGGGGCCTGCTGGCTGCTGCTTTTTGGGAGAGGAGAGATGCTGTAGACTGTTTTAACTTTATGAGAGAAAACCTGACAAAAGCACACGCAGCAGCTCATGGAACAGCAAAGCAAATCAAAAAGACGCTAGATTTACCGCAGGACCTTTCTAGAAAGTTACCGCGAGTCTAAAGCGCTGAAAGCGGCCGACTCACCCGCGGAGAAATAACAAACTCCTAACTTATAGAGATCACACCACCTCCGAACGGTTACTCGTGGCTGTTCTTATGTGATTAAAAGGTCAGCTAAATAGACATAAGGTTTCTGTTTGTTTGTTCGAGGGAGAGCTCTACAAAGCCGCTGAAGGTGTCCACTCAGTGCGCGGCTGGATCACAGTGGACTGAGCTCCATTTCACAATTTTCACACATCATCGATATTGAAAGTTCTGAATTAATCAAATTAATTCGATTTATCACCCAGCCCTATGTCAATGTGACAGAATGCCTTTGCTTTAATAAGGATTATTCAATGACTTGATTTTACTTTCAAAATTATAATACTTCTCTAAGCTAAAAATCTCACATTTCTTTCTAAAATAGCAGCATTTATTAAGATTCGGTTTGGACCAATTTTGATATATGTTGTGGCAAACAAATAATAACCCAGCCAACAAGACAAATCACAAATGTACTTGTCACTACAATAAAAAACTACAAATAAATTCATATTTTTACTACTGTCCTTTGCCCTAAACTGGAACTTATGTTTGCTCTATTTTATAGAACAAACTAAAAACAGGTTTGACTTTGCTTCTAAAATCTTCACCATTATTTTTTCTTTTGTGCTTGCGGTTACATTGGGGCTCGAATAATCACGAATATTGATTAACCTAATAACCTCGACATCCCTACATTTGTCACATTGTCACTGCTGTGTTATGGGCTGTGTGCACGGAATTTCAGTTGGCTTGCAATTGTTCAAAAATGCTAACTTCTGTACTTACAACCATTTCCTGTTAGCGTTAGCATTTAGACACAATTATGTCTCTTTTTAAACACAGAAGTGTTCTCTGATGAATATTCCTCTGATATGTAAAGTCTTTAACATGTTTTCTGTAACGTTCATCACAACTGTCTGATCTAAAGAATATTTATTAGTTTTAAATTGATGTAGTGAAAACCTCATTGAAAAGCATTGCACAGGAAGTGGTTGTGTGTACAGGATGTAGTATTTTAACCAAAACAAGACAACTGCACTCAGCCAATTTATGTTGATTTTGACCCAGATTTACAAAGTGGTTGCTAGGTTACATTTGTGGATTCCCTCTACATGTGTCATACATACACTGCAAAAAAATGAATTCAAGTTCAAGTTGCTTGATTCTAGGATTTTGACACATTTAACCTCGATTTATTGTAGAGACATTGATTATTTTGCTTGTTTTGAGACGCTGAAGACACATTTCTGGTTAAATCTAGTCAAAAGAAAAGCAAAGACATCCAAAAAGGCACAACTTTTCACAAGCAAAATGAATTCATAATCTGCTAAAACTCAAAATATATCTGTCAGCGGAGTTCAGACAAACACACAAACTTCTGCAACTTCGGCTCCCTTTGTCAAGCTCAAGTGTTCCTGTTGTCTATCTAGTTTTCTACCGCTGCTCATGGCGTCGTCAGCTCGGGTCAGACCTCGGTTCAGCGGGTTAAAGGGAAGGTCGGCGTTCTAAATGAGCACACCGCCGGCACGGATACAGCTGCGTTTAAGCTCGGCGGGGAACGTGAGCCGCCTGTTGCCGTGGTGACGTCCCCTCAGGACCGACCGCCGCGGCTCAGATCTGCTTTTCCACCAAACCAAAGGAGGAGGATTTAGTGGATTCAACTAGAAAAAAGAGATATGTCCAAGGTATTTATTATTAAAAAGATGTACATTTATTTTATTTTTATCTTCTCAAAATCATCTCTTTTGTGGCCTTCTCCTACAGCTTGTTGCCATGGAAACGTTGAAATATTACCTAGTATGATGTAAAAGTGTTATTTATGAATGTGCACTTTTGTTATAGAACAAAAGGCTATTCTTCTTTCTCTCCCTCTACCTGTCTTCCTGTCTTTCCACTCTCTTTTCTCTCTCCCTGCCTGCTCTCTTCCTCTTTATCCTTCTGTTTTTCTCCCTTTCTCTCTTTTACTACCTCTCTCTCTTCTTGTCACTCTCTCCCTTTCCTCTCTCTTTCCCTCTCCTTTCCCTCTCTATGGAAGTTTTTTGGTGCCAATATTCAAAATGAGAATTCAATGTACAATTTAGAATTGCAATTTTTAAAATGAGAATTCCTTTGGCAATAACTGTGTGCAATCTTCATTTCTAATGTGCTTGTTAAAATTGCAATTGGCAAATTGTATTTTAAATAACAAATTGACAATCCATTTTGTGAATTAAATTCTCACTTTGACAGTTGCAATTGCCACTTTTCAACTTACGTTTCAAATTAAACCACATTCGATTGCATTGCACATTTATATGGTGTTTAAGAGACAATATTCAATTTGAAATGTCAATGTTCAATTTAGATTTGCAATTTAAAAATGACTATGTATTTGCAATGTTAATATTTATTTTTTTTAAAAAGCATTTGGCAATTATTACTTTAATTTAAAATTTGACAATCCATTTTGCAAATTGAAATTGCAATTTGACAAATGAATTCTCACTTTGACAATAGAAATTGCCACTTTTCAACTTACGTTTTAAATTAAACAAAATTAGATTGCATTGCACATTTATATGGTGTTTTAGGGACAATATTCAATTTGAAATGTCAATATTCAATTTAGATTTGCATTTTTAAAATGACTATGTAATTTGCTATTTTAATATGTATTTTTTAAAAAAGCATTTGGCAATTATAACTTTAATTTAAAATTTGACAATCCATTTTGCAAATTGACATTTCACTTTGCCATCTGACTTTGACAAGTGGTTTTGTCAGTTTGCAGGACAAGTTTGTATTGCATTGCATGTTGTGAAACAGCACCACCTGTGGATTGCAATTGCATAGCAACGTGCTTTGTCAGTGCCAATATTCAAAGTGGATATGCAAACTGTCAGCTGCCCATCAAGGCGGGACACAGACGTCCCTCGGCCAATCAGGAAGCTCCAACACAGCAGACACACAGGCTCAAGGCTGTGCTTCCTACTTTAGCAAAGTTTTCTTGTGGGAGTCGGACCATCTCAAAATGAACAGTGGATAGTTACACCTTCTGTTTTGGTAAGTGTATACTCGTCTTTCTGCAGTGTGTAACAATTACATACACAACATTAAGCCTTAGCAGTAGCAGAGCAAAGTTGGGGCTAGCTAGCGAGGCTAACGTTGTTAGCATAGACTCCAGTAGTACAGAAAGCATGACACATACACATACTGAAAGTATTTTATCTGTTCACAGGTTAAGTATTAAAGTAAACACAATTTAGAGTAATGTGTGAATGCTAGTGAGACAGCTAAGGCTGTTTTAATTCACTACATTGTTATTTCTGGTTGTCAGTGTATTTGGAGACTTGTTGCAAAGCTAATTGTTTTTAGCTAGCAGAGGCAGGTTTACCAGCAGGGAGTACTATTGCTAACTCTAAATATGTCAATATATTACTAAAATACAGATTTCTGACCCTATGTTTATGTATATAGTATTTTATATTGCACTTTTGTTGACTTTAGTGAGTCACACAGGTCTCTCAGATGCAACAGTTCTACAGGAGTTCACATTATTTCACAATAAATTCAGCTTTCACAAATAATAAATCACATAACTGCCACATTATGTATGAAAACACTTCTAAATGTCATCATAGTTGTAGACATGGGTCCAGTCTGCTGCAATGTTTCTCATGTTATAATTCTGTTCTTTCTCAGAGGAAAAACTGCTGAATGTACACATTTTTTTTCCAGGTTCTTGAAATACGCACACCAGTGAAAAGTTTCATCATTTGTGTGAGTATACACTTTACAACACACAAGAATCATGCACATCAGAATTATACTGTTTGGAGCTCTTTCTTGGACCAATGCAAGCTATAAGTTAAACTGTCCTGCAGTTCTCTGGTGCCACCATTGAGTTCTGGCCGTGATTCTGTCACCTTGTTATTTCTACATACATGTTTGTTGTCTCCATCAGGTTGCACCATGCACATGCAGATCATGTGTTCTCTATTTGATTCATATGTGCTCATTGCTATTCGCAGATTTCATCAGAAGTGGATTGGACTCAAAATGGTGTATGACAACTGTTGTAAATATGCAAGTTCAACGTGCCGGCCAGCCAATTGTACCTGTAGAGGCTAAACAGGATTTTGTAACTGATCTATTCAGGTATTCAACAAACAACCAATATGTATAATAGTACTGCAAGATGCACAGGTTATCACAATAAAACATTTATTTACATCACAAAACACAATCACAAACAATGTAATACACTGCACCATGTATATAATACATGTCATTAAGTCATTTAATCTTATTATTTACCATTTATTCTGACGATTGTTTTGTAAACATGACGTCTCTACAATCTAGACCATTGGTTCTCAAGCTTAGGGTCGCGACCCAAAGGTGGGTCGCGTGGGATTTTCCTTGGGTCGCGGGGAATTTGTTATACGCTCAATGTTAAAATGCACTGTACTTGTAGTTGCGCCTTTGTTACACAAGGGTGCGCACTTTCACACTCAAGCAACGATACGGACGCACAACGCTGTCTTCTTTCTGGATAAGCGTCTCGTCGGAGTTTCCAATACTAAATAAAAGAAAAGTGTTGCTTCTTCTCCCGTTAACCACCACATACAAATGTGAGCTGGGCTTCTCAGCCCTCACTAAAATAAAGACTAAATACAGAAATAAACTGGACGCAGCACCAGATATGCGCGTGGCACTTTCAACGTTGACACCAGATTGGGACGTACTGGTCAAAGCAAGACAGGCCCATACGTCTCATTAAATTTATGATAAAACACAGTTAAAGATATAGTTTTATGAATTTCATTTTTTTGTACTGACTTATAAAATATAACTGTTACATTGTTTGTTATAACGTTTTAAACACGATTTGATGGAAACACTGTTTTACTGTTTTATTTTTAAAACATAAAAAAAAAATAAAATAAATTTCGCGTCTTTCCATAATGTGACAAGAGAGCGTGTGTTGGGGTGGGGGTGGTTGGGTCGCATGAGGTTGGTGCCAAGAAATAGTGGGTCGCCTGAAAAAAAGTTTGAGAACCACTGATCTAGACCAATCCAAAGTGCTCCTCACTCACCTGGCCCTCACTAACTTGCTCCTGTCTGCCCTGTTCTGGACTTAACAGTATGTACCTCCAGTTCGTTTGTTCATTAAGTCTGTGTAGACAGTATGTGATGACTCTGGTTCCTTTTTCCTTTTAACAGATGAACATGCTAAAAATCTGGCTAAAGATTAATATGGTCACAAGTCAGATCAAATAATCCAGCTGCAACAGTAAGAAAACACCAGTCATTAAACGAGTAAATGCTGAAGAAATGAGGAGACATGTTCACAGACTGCACTGCTCTTGATTCTTTTCTTCTCCTCCTGACAGCAGATTCATCGGGAGATGTCCTGGTCCAAAGAACCTGAAGACCTTTGAAGAGAAAAGGAGCAAAAGTAAGGATTGAGCTGTGTTACAGTGTGTTACTTTCCTCTAGCGTAAGCCCTGGTCTACACCTGTGGACATGGAGCACACACCCTGCAAAGCTCAACTAACGACTCTTGTGCCCTAAGCAGGAGGTGGTGACTGATTGGACAACTAAGGCCTATGAAATCAGCAGAATAGACAGATGACCTCTCTCTTACTGCAGACACCAGGCCTTCAGATATCTGCTCACGCCAACCATGCTAAACCCATCAGCATCTTGTTTAACTACCACAACATCCTCCTAACACCTGCACCTCAGCACACAGATAACAGAAACATACACTGTTTTAAAATAAAATTAAGAAGCTCCACTGTGGGCTTAAATGGTCTCTGTTGTGTCCTGTCCATTTTTTGTTGCAGCTCACAGAATCAGGGTTGTAATACTGTGTTACTATGAAAAGTAATCCATAAATATATAACACAGATAATGTTATGTCAGTCTGCCTAACTTGGTGCTAGAGATGCATGACATGGATTTTTTTTTAATAGTAGGCAAGATCTAAGAGCATCTGTAGAGAGAAGACTGTAGGTCAGGAGATAAGTTAAAGATCACCTGTTCAGAGAACATTGTACTTTTTTACACAAGCTTTGTCTCCTTCCTAATCCTTACTTACAGCAAAGATACAATGAGGAGCATACGCCACACAGATAGTAGTGGTACAACTGAACATGATACTGGTTGAGTTGGTCTGTGCTGCTGTGCTATCGGTGCAATGACAGTGGACAAGTACATCTGTCAGACCTATAAAAGAAAGAACACAAACAAAAGTCAATGTATAAATGTATGTAAAGGAGGAAGCAACAAAATCTTGTTTGTCTTGTTCTTGCTGAGATGACAGCTCTTTTGATTTACATAAAGACAGATTTGAAAAGTTGTTACATACAAATGTTAACAGACATGATTATACAGTAATGCACAATCTGTACTCTGTACTTTGCTCTCCATAATTAGGCTTGGTAATGTGACATCATACAGCATTAGAATGTTCAGTTGGTCCCATGTTAAACCAATGGAGATTTTAAATTGTTAAATACCAAAAATAGCTTTAATTAAATCATATTCTGACACTACAGAGTGATAGATAAATTTACCAGTACTGACTCAGCAGTTTATTGGGCTGTTCCACGGCTGTTTAGTTTACTTTTTTAATCGTTTTGTCTAATGTATTCCTATGGAATTGTCATTATTTCCATGGTAACAGATTCTTCCCGAGCCCGATATGATTATCTGCCTCTGTGATGCTACATAGAGTTTATGTTGCAGAAGTTTTATCATTTATTTATCCATCTGTTGCACACTTAAATGATGAGTCAAGTGTGGCTTTAGTTGGTTTTATTTCAGTGGACACACAAAATACTTTCAGTGTGCTTCTGTGCCATTTTTTCTGTACTAATGATTGAACAGAACTGTTATTTCCCTATAAAAATGTGAGCAAATAATAAAATATAATAAAATACTATATACATAAACATAAAGTGTCAGAGATCTGTATTTTAGTAATATATTGACATATTTAGAGTTAGCAATAGTATTCCCTGCTGGTAAACCTGCCTCTGCTAGCTAAAAACAGTTAGCTTTGCAACAAGTCTCCAAATACACTGACAACCAGAAATAACAATGTAGTGAATAAAAACAGCCTTAGCTGTCTCACTAGCATGATCGCACATTACTCTAAATTGTGTTTACTTTAATACTTAACCTGTGAACAGATAAAATACTTTCAGTATGTGTATGTGTCATGCTTTCTGTACTACTGGAGTCTATGCTAACAACGTTAGCCTCGCTAGCTAGCCCCAACTTTGCTCTGCTACTGCTAAGGCTTAATGTTGTGTATGTAATTGTTACACACTGCAGAAAGACGAGTATACACTTACCAAAACAGAAGGTGTAACTATCCACTGTTCATTTTGAGATGGTCCGACTCCCACAAGAAAACTTTGCTAAAGTAGGAAGCACAGCCTTGAGCCTGTGTGTCTGTTGTGTTGGAGCTTCCTGATTGGCCGAGGGACGTCTGTGTCCCGCCTTGATGGGCAGCTGACAGTTTGCATATCCACTTTGAATATTGGCACTGACAAAGCACGTTGCTATGCAATTGCAATCCACAGGTGGTGCTGTTTCACAACATGCAATGCAATACAAACTCGTCTTGCAAACTGACAAAACCACTTGTCAAAGTGAGATGGCAAAGTGAAATGTAAATTTGCAAAATGGATTGTCAAATTTTAAATTAAAGTTATAATTGCCAAATGCTTTTTTAAAAAATACATATTAAAATTGCAAATTACATAGTCATTTTTAAAATGCAAATCTAAATTGAATATTGACATTTCAAATTGAATATTGTCCCTAAAACACCATATAAATGTGCAATGCAATCTAATTTTGTTTAATTTAAAACGTAAGTTTAAAAGTGGCAATTTCTATTGTCAAAGTGAGAATTCATTTGTCAAATTGCAATTTCAATTTGCAAAATGGATTGTCAAATTTTAAATTAAAGTAATAATTGCCAAATGCTTTTTTTAAAAATAAATATTAACATTGCAAATACATAGTCATTTTTAAATTGCAAATCTAAATTGAACATTGACATTTCAAATTGAATATTGTCTCTTAAACACCATATAAATGTGCAATGCAATCGAATGTGGTTTAATTTGAAACGTAAGTTGAAAAGTGGCAATTGCAACTGTCAAAGTGAGAATTTAATTCACAAAATGGATTGTCAATTTGTTATTTAAAATACAATTTGCCAATTGCAATTTTAACAAGCACATTAGAAATGAAGATTGCACACAGTTATTGCCAAAGGAATTCTCATTTTAAAAATTGCAATTCTAAACTGCACATTGAATTCTCATTTTGAATATTGGCACCAAAAAACTTCCATACCTCTCTCTCTTCCCTTTCCTTTCTCGCTCTCTCTCTTTTTACATATCTCTCTTTCTCTCTTTGTTTGTTACTCTGTCTTTCTCTCTTCATTATTCTCTTTTTCTCTCTCTAACCCTCCCTCTCTCTTTTCCCCTTTTGCTCTCTCTCCCTCCCTGTCACTCTTTAACTACTCTTTTCTCTCTTTTGCTCTCTCACCCTTTTCCTCCCTCTTTTTTCTCCCTTTTCCTCTCTCTATCTCTCGCTTTTCTTCTTTCTTTCTCTCCCTCCACCTCTCTCCCTATCTCCTTTTTCCTCTCTCTTTTCTTCTCTCTCCCTTTTTCACTCTCTCTCTCCCTTTTCCTCTCTCTTTCCTTCTCTCTTCCTTTTCCACTCTTTCCCTCTCTCTCTCCTTTTTCCTCTTGCTTCCTTTCTCTCTCTCTCTCTCTCTCTCTATCTATCCCTTTTCCTCACTTTCCACCCCTCCCCATTTTCTTCTCTTTCCCTCACTCCCTTTTCCTCTCTCTCCCTCTCTTTTTTTCTTAACCACACATAGAATGTATCCCTATCTCTATCTCTCCCTTTTCTTCTCTCTTTCTCTCTCCCGCCCCCTCTCTCTCTCCATCTCCCCTTTCCTCTTTTTTTCTTTCTCTCTTTCTCTTTCCCTTTCTTTTCTTCTTTCTTTCTCTCCCCTTTTCTTTACCTCTTCTCCCTTTTCTTCTTTCTTTCTTTCTTTCTCTCTACCTCTCCTTTTTTCTTTCTTTCCCTGTCCATCCCTTTTCCTCTCACTTTCTCTCACTCTCCCTTATCTTCTTTCTTTCTTTTTCTCTCTCTACCTTTCCCTTTTCCTTCTTTCCCTCTCCCTCCCTTTTCCTTTCACTTTCTCTCTCCCTCCTTTTTTTTCTTTTTCTCTCTCTACCTTTCCGTCTCTCTTTTTCTCTCTCTCCCTTTGCTTTCCGTTCCTCTACCTTTTCCTTTCTTTCTCTCTCTCTTTTCTTCTTACTTTCTCTCTCCTTTTCTTTACCTCTTCTCCCTTTTCTTCTTTCTTTCTTTCTTTCTTTCTCTCTACCTTTCCCTTTTTCTTTCTTTCCACTCTCCCTCCCACTTTCTCTCTCTCTTCCTTATCTTCTTTATTTCTTTTCTCTCTCTACCTTTCCCTCTCTCTCTCTTTCTCTCTCTCCCTTTTCTCCTGCTTTCTGTTCCTTTACCTTTCCCTTTCTCTCTCCCTCTCTTTCTCTCTCTTTCTCTCTCCACACACACACAGAATTTGGCCTCTACCAAACTTCCCATGACGTGTTCAGTTCAGTTTGTAAATCTGCCAGAAGCCCACAGAAACAAACACAGAGCACTTAAGTGACAGTGTTTTCAGTCGGATTCATAAAGACACAAACACACAAAACACAATACGGACTACAGCGGAGGATGAATGGCTGTCAGAACTTTCAATTAAACTAACATTTTTATTCAAATCTTCTTCAAGGCTGGAGAGCTGGAAGAATCATCTCTGAGGTAATCGTATACAACTAGAAACGCTGCTGTTTAGAATTCAGCTTTTCAATACATGAAAGTCTTTTACATCTTTACATAACGTTTCACAAAGCTCGAAAGGAAACTTCAAAATAGTGTCACGATATCAAATCTTAGTGTTATTCAATGGCATAAAAAAAAAAAACATGATTTAGCCATTATCAACAATTGTGTTTTCATCCTATTAAAATCAATAGAATGAAAAGATTATTTTATAACATAATTCTGTTAAGTATCGTGTTACACCATAATGTTTTCAGTTATTCTTGGAAAAGTTTGACAAATATTTCATTTTGAAGTGAATTTAAGTGAGCTGTCACAAATGAGACATTAAACCCAAGTGACAAATGCTGTTCCTGCCTGCCGCTCTCATATTTTCATATCTCTGTGAAATGTGCTATACAAAGAAAGATTGCTTACTTATTTATTATGATTGTATTAAAACATGTTTATATTTGTATTAAAGCAATAATAGGCCAACACTACGCAAATACTGTATTTTCCAATTATGTAAAATTGGAAAATGTTTGCATATTTGGAAACCTTTTAACACCTAGCACCCCAAAACCTTACCCCTCACTAACAGCCACCGGACAAAGCAATACTACAGTGTAAAGTGATTAGAAGAGCTAATGTCCCGTTCATCAGCGCTGTTTTGGTGTTTAGCAGAGCACTATTTTTGTGAATTGACGCCATAAATAAAAACTATCTACAGTAACTAACTCACACAATTGTTCTTATTTGTTTCTTTAAGAAAGCATGGGTAATGTGTGAGTGACAGAACAGATCCTCCAAAGTGAACTCGTCTGGGGGAAACATGGCTTATGTACAAAGACTTTTTTAACTATGGTTTTGCACAGTAGCAGAGTGGTTAGAGCTCTGGCTTCCCAATAAAGAGATTGTGTCTTTGACTCCCGGGTCGGACCATATCAACATCTCATGATCTCTCTGGGTGGAGTTTGCATGTTCTGCCCGTGTCACCGTGGGTTTTCTCCAGGTACTCCGGTTTTTCTCCCACCTCCACAAACATGCATGTTTAGGATAGTTGGGCATCACTGTAAATGTCTCTTAGTGAATGAGAGAGTGAATGGTTGTCTGTCTAACCCTGCGACGAGTTGGTCACTGTCCAGGGTGTTCCCGCCTAAGGCCCAAAGTCACTGGGATGGTCTCCAGTCTCCTGCGACCCCTAACGAGTTTAAGTGAATGATCTATGGTTTTGTTGAAGTTACGCTATAACGTGTGACAAATAACGTTTACAACCACCCACATTTGCTGTAATAAGAGAAATGGCACATAGACACGTTTTTATCATTCTACCGATGATATGTATCGTCATGTTGCACCGCCCTATTTCAACACGAGTTTCGGTTGAAGCCACGTGGAGACATTTTCTTTAAGTTTAGGCTTCAAGTTACTAAAACGGTTAAGTTTAGGACTGAGGCTTGGGGTAGGTTAACATTTGGATAAAGACTTTTAATATTCACAAATAATAACACATCTACAAACAAGGCCGTGGGAAGGGGGGGTGCGCAGGGTGCGTCAGCACCCCCTGCTGGATTGATAAAAAAAAATTAAAAATCTTACCATAATATAGGAAGTATATATTACATTTGTTTTGTATAAAAACTGTTACATTTTTGAATAAAAGTCTAAATTTTCACATTTTAACTTTAAATCTCTCTCTCTCTCTCTCTCTCTCTCTCTCTCTCTATTTGTTTGGGGAAGAGAGAGACAGAGAAGAGGCGCCGATTGGCTTAATACTGCAGTAGTAACCAATCAGAAGCAGAGCTGGGCGGGTGCAGAGAATTTCCCGACATCGTCGATTGGTTTGAGCTTGACGCAAGTCTTCCGTGCTCCTTTTCCAAAAATGTCAAGGAAATATTCTCAGTTCATTTTACAGTATTATACCGTTATTTTGCCTGCAGTTTTATTACTTGGAAGTTAAAACAGACGACGGCGTGAATGCCACGTGCGTTTGGAGTTTACATATCGCCTCGCGTGTTCGGAGTTTACGTCTTGTGTTTGGAGCTACAGATCACAGCCACAGTAAGTGATTCTACAGCAGTCGTCGTCTCTTTTCTCTCATAATTACCGCATTTTTATTGTCTATTTGTCTGGGGTTCTCCTCTGTTTTAAGCGTGCAGATGTTTATTATCTTCTGTTGTCCACGGGTGTTTGGTTCTTGTGCTGTTTGGTCCAGAGGTTGGCCTGTGTTGTTGTGACTGTGCTGGAGGTGAAGAGCGTAAAATAACGCTGCTGGTGGTTGAGTTTGGTTGTTTGCAGTAAATTTGGACAATCGGAAGGTCAGACTTGTTTAATTATTATTATTGTTTAAGCTATATCTGGGATTGGTGTGTAATTTAATAGTTACGTAAATAGTTACCAGGAAAAGTACTTTTCCTGGTAACTAGTTACTTTCATTACTCAGTAACGCAGTTACGAACTCAGTTACTTTTTTGGAAAAGTAACTAGTAACTATAACTAATTACTGTTTTGAAGTAACTTGCCCAACACTGAACACATGTACACATATTATAGGCTAATTGATGCACCCGCTAGGACCAAGTCTGTAACTCAATGTTCAGCACCCCCTGAGCAAAATATGTTCCCACGGCTATGTCTACAAAATCAAACTCCAACTGGAATTGTGACACAAATCATGATCAAACAACTGTCCCATTTCAGCTTGAAATCACGTTATTAAAAAATCAATTACGCTTTTATTGCTAAATCAATGTTGTAATTCCCCATGTTGATTTGTTCTTATCTAAAAGTAGTTCCATTCAGTCCATTAGCCCTGAATGATCCTTTTCACCATAACCATGACACCTTTTCAATGGCTAACCAGCTGCTCAATCAATAATATTCTGTTTTTTATAATCTTCTGAGCTAGATTACTTCTGCGTGGGCGGGCGTGCATGGATTTGTAATTGTTGGTACTGAGTGCGTAGATTTGGGGATTAGCTTAGCGCATACATCGTAAACACAGCTGAGTGAACGTTGAAGTCACCAGAGCCGTGTTACGAAACGGAGCGAGCTAACGCGGATTATTTACAAAGCTATCCCGGGATATGTTTACACTGCGAGGATGAGAGGCTCTTAAATCAGATTTCAAACACGACAAGAATAGGAAAAAAACATAAAGAGAAGACGCTATTTATTCTACATTTCAAAGATGGATGCTGTTTTTACCGTCTTAACCATCACTTTGACCCTCCTTCCCTGTCAGGTCTTTTTGTTCATTTCACAAATTTTGAAGGTTGTGGTTTTGTTTGGGCTGCACGTTCAAGTCTTAAAAAGGTGAATTTTAGCATTTTTCAAGTTTGATTTTTCAGTTGTTAATGTTAGAAAAACTATTAAAATATGCCAAGATCATTAGCACTTGTTAAGTGGTAACTAGGACTGAAGTCGTCAAAAAAAATTATTGGTCGACCAAAACATGTCCCATCGACCGATTAATCGACTAAAAAAGGGGGCGTGGCAAAAGCTTTGAAGTTAAAAAGTAGGATTATCAAAAATATTGCAAATCAATGCTAAAACTGGTTTCGGAAGCTAAAAACTCATTTGAACAAAAAACGATAACGTAAACAGAAAAGAAATTCGGACCAACTTTGATATTTTCTGGGAGAAAGTCTGAAAAGTTTTAAAATAATCTTTAGTTTCATCAAAACTGAAATGAAAATAAAATGTTTAAACATATACTTGCATTTTGTTTGGAAAATGTTACTCCATTGTGTAATCTGACTTTCTTGAAAGGGCATTCTAATTCTCATTGTGGAATCAAAATTGGCCGATAGAATCAAGCCCAGTGCTTAATTTGTAACTCAAACGTTGCCGGAACAAAATGTGGGTTTTGGACCGGGGTCCAGACAAGGTCGAACCTTTACGGAGCGCACACAATAAGTGAACATAGAGGCTTAGAAATGCTAAAATACAACCCAACTGTCCATCCTACTCGATGTTAAACGATATAAAAGTAATTATGTCTGTGTTACACGTTTTTTTACACGTCACACAGAGATTTTCATTCATTCTGACAGAAATCAGCGCACCTAAATCTGATCCACAGCAACAAGTTGCCCTCCCACACGCGCTCCTCGTCCTGCAGCTCAGCACTGCCTCCGCCTCATATCTGACTCTCCACAAGTCACAACAACAACGCAGGACAAACAGCTTTTACACACAGACACAGGTCACAAACAGCCTTTACACAGCAGACACGGGTCTCATACATCAAACGTGACGCTAAAATACACGTTAAAGTAACACAGTAAAGTTAGGTGCACTTACAAGAAACTGTGACCGCTACATCCACGCTGGTTCTCACCTCTTTATCGCCCCGTACACTCCAAACACATGTGACACTCCCGCTGCTTTTAATCCATCAAAACGAGTCGCAAATAACAACAAATATTCACAAAATCCACTTAGACGCATATTTCCTGTTTTAGAAGAAGATACAAGAGCAGGGCTCGCCTGGAACCAATGAAAAGTCTCAAACCCGCCTGCGCTGCTTCTGATTGGTCAAATTTCCTGCCAGTTCCGCTTTTAACCAATTACAGTCTGACTCCGTTTCCCCCACAAATATGCCTGTTCACTGTTCACTGTGAATGAGAGACGGGAGAGGAGCAGAGCCGCGTCTCGTAGAAGAGAGACAAAAAGAAAGCGTTCCCGGAGCAGACAAAACTGATGCCGGAATGCCCCACGAGAGTTCCCGGATCTTATTCCGGCTTGTTCCGGCTCAAATTAAGCCCTGATCAAGCCTATTCCTTTGTATCAAAACCGGGTTTGAAATTTTTGTGACAATTCTACAAAAAACTTTGCTCAAAAAGATCATAATAATATAATACGTAGTTCATGCAAAAACTATATATAGCATATAGTGTTTTGTATAAAAAAGGCAGATAAGACCAATTCTGTTGCAGTTGAATACAAATCTTTATAATGCAAATAAAAGAATTAGTCGACTAAAAAAAATTGGGTCGACCAAGACTCCATCGACCGATTAATCGACTAAACGACTAAAGAACTACAGCCCTAGTGGCAACACACAATGTTCAAATTAATCGATTTTTTTTTTTGGTTGAGGTTGCTTGTTTTGGGAATTTTTTTCAAAGGCTTGTTGCCATGTTTCCGTCTGAAAACATGGCAACAAGTCAGCCTTTGACAGTGAAGTAGTAACTTTTCTAAAATATAGACATAAATCGTGATAAAATTGAAATCATGACCTGGCTCCAAGAAAATTGTGATAAACATTTTTGGCCGTATCGCCCAGCCTTGGCTTAGATCATGATTATTTCCCCAAACATAAAGAAATACGGTAGTTTTAGACTACTTTTAGCTCACAGAAGAGGACGTTTCTAGACTCGCTGCATGTGCCGTTCTCCTCAGAGTCCTAGTCCTTTTTTTTTTTCCACCATGACTTTAGAAGCACTATTCACAACTTTCAGAAACCAGCACAAGATGCCTCATGTCAGTAAAAATAATGGAAGCTATCGCGTTTTAAAAACAGTAACTCTTTCCCTTGTTTTTTTGGTGTAAGCCACTTTTGTTGTTGCTGTTTTTAGTTATTTTACTTATAGTCATTATCATTGTTTCCTTCTCTATATTTATACAATTATATGAATATTATTACATGCATGCACTGTAAAAGCTAAGTAAACCCAATGTTGATCCAGAATGGCTTAGTTCTAGAGACAAATCCTTTGACAAATGCACTGAAAGAACCGAACAGCCTATTGAGTTCATTAAGTCTGGGAGAAAGAAGAGTCCTGTTCACGTCCAGTGTCCTGGTTCCTCGATTTCA
This sequence comes from Mugilogobius chulae, assembly GCA_038363315.1. Classification (NCBI taxonomy): domain Eukaryota; kingdom Metazoa; phylum Chordata; class Actinopteri; order Gobiiformes; family Gobiidae; genus Mugilogobius; species Mugilogobius chulae. The sequence continues at coordinate 42,527,755 of CM076409.1, read as the reverse complement.
CATTTCAAACCAGCAGCACACAAAACCCACAAACGCTGGATAGTGAAACTGGAGCTGAACGTCCCACTGAAAGAGAAACTAAAGCCAAAGTCCTACGTCAGCAACAAGAAGCAGGCTAATGTGAGCGTGTGTGCAGGAAAGACACAAAGACACACTCATCGTATTTACAAATACAATGCTTTAAAGCTGGGGTAACTAACTTTTTTTGTTGAATAACCTTTGTGTTTTCCACTCAAAAGCACATGGTAAATGAGACCACTGTGTTTGTACATTTGAAAACAGGGAATTGTGCAGCTTAATTGAGTCTAGAAAGCTGTCAACTTTAAAACTACCACACAATAACATCGCCGTATTTTGTCATTCTAAAACACATAAAAAGATAAACTTATGAAATATAATCACGTTTTAATAAAAAAAAAGCTTGTACATTAGAATACGAAAGCTGATAATTAAAAACTTTGATTAAAATTAAACGATCCTTAAATAGAAGTTCCTGATAAAGACATAATTACTTTGATTACCGTCTTTATTATGCTTTTAATTCTATAACAAAAGACAAACTGAACATTGTTGGAGTAAGATATCCTAATTGGACGCTGTCGGGGGAAAGTCGACGCTGGTGATGGGGATGCCAGACAGATTCTATCCCTTTAATTTAGTTTTTACTGTATCACCTGAAGTTGAAAAATGTATACTAAAGAAATGCAAATATGATTTCTAAAAGATAAATTCAAAAGAAGGTTTGAGTATAATTGAATTCCTGAGGTAAAATGTGACAGAATCAGCTCAATTAATCAGCACCTTTTCGAAGTCTAAAGTCTCGCAGTGTTACAGCACTTTTCAATTGATCAGTTTTCAATAGTTTAACTTTGTTTTTCTTGTAATAAGGCAGTTGAAATAGGCTCAGTGCTCATTTACTTGACAGTTTGGGCCAGCCTGTTTTCACCGATAAGCGTGTCAATACCACGCAATTGCAACAGTGCGTCACATGGACGCCGTTTCTATTTTTTGCGTGTGTATTTGACACGTTTCTGTCCCAGTTCATTTGTATGGGAATGTAAAGACGTGGTATTATTCATGACGACTAACACAATCCTAATCCTAAACTTAAACAACTCCGGCCTCAGACCTAAACTTACCCAATTTTGTAACTTCAGAACTAAACTTAGCCGTTAACTCCACAAAAAACCTCCCATTTGTCCTCAACCACATTGCGTGTTCAAACCACGCCAGAAAAAACGAGTGTGTAATTGCACGCCAAAACAGGCAGAAGGCATCGTCGTGAGACACAATTTGTCATGGTGTAGTATTTACACGAATTCCATGAGAACGTTATAGAATCTTCCCAGACGTGGCCAGTTTGACAGATTTGTCAGACTGACCACGTCTGGAGAAATGAGTCGCAGGTGTGAGCCAAAGAAAAAGCTCCTTCGTCTCTACTGATGGTCTTTGTGCCTCGCTTCCTGATCTCAACAGCCTCTCGTATCCATCGTTTGTATTTGTCTTCTTCTGTCCCAATTATGTTTGCGTTGTAAACTCCATAATGTGGTTTTCTCTTTTGCAGTGGTCGGATATAGCAGATCTTAAGTTTTTCTTTGAAGATTCTATAAGAGACGTCACAACACCAGACATCACCTCTGACGAAGGCGGAATTTCTGCCGCCGAAACTGTCAGGTAAATGAGCATCGAGCTTATTACAACTGTCTTATTACAAGAAAAACAAAGTTAAACTAAGAAGAAGACAGAATGAATTTTCCAAATAGGATCAGTTTTCTGTCACAATATTGATAAAATGTGTAAACATCAGGTTGTGTGTGACAGGACACTTCTTTTGTCACTGTCAGAACAATCAAATGGCTTAACCTTATTTTGAATCAGAAAATACAAACTTTTATAACAAATACAGTAGGGCTGTAGTTCTTTAGTCGTTTAGTCGATTAGTCGGTCGATGGGGCTTTAGTCGACCAAAATTTGTATTAGTCGACCCAGCCCGAGCCCGCGCACGTCGTGTCCGAACCCGACCGGAGCCTGTGCCTAAGCCTGAGCCCGAAGAGAGCCCACCCAGCCCACTCACTGAACTGTGGCATTTTAATGACAGAAAAAGCTTCTTATGATGTCCAGCGTGTTTAATGTAAGTGTGTCTCGCCGCTTCCTCCACCGCACATTCCTCTCTCTCTCTCTCTCTCTCCCTCCCTCCCTCTTGTTCCTTCTTTTCTCCCGCGCGCGTAACGTGCCTTCCCGTCTTTCGTTCTCCTTTCACTTTTACCTGCTCCGCGCTTATTCACAAGTCTTTTCTCTCTCTCTCTCTCTCTCTCTCCCTCTCTTTCTCTCCCTCCCTCCCTCTTGTTCCTTCTTTTCTCCCGCGCGCGTAACGTGCCTTCCCCGTCTTTCGTTCTCCTTTTACCTGCTCCGCGCTTATTCTCAAGTCTTCTCTCTCTCCTCACTCACTCTCGCGCCGTATAGTTGGCCACTTAAACCCTGACTTTTTTTTTTATCACTGCGGTGGTTTTGTGCTGTGTTCTGACGCGGCTGTCAATCATTCGCGAAGCGCACGTGTTCAGTGCGGCTCTGCGTCTTGGCCCGAACCCGGCCGGCCCACATTTCTCACGTAGGCTAGTTGTCGGGCCTGCACGGGCTCGGGCCCAGAATCTAAACTCTGTCTTTTTTTGATATAAACACACTGGTCATATTCATTTTCTGTGTAAATTGTTGTTTTTGCATGAACTCCATTGCACTTTTGCCTTTTTGCGTCAGATAAATTGTCAGATCAAACTATATTTTTTTTAGCTTCAGAGCTTTAGCCACGCCCCCTTTTTAGTCGACTAATCGGTCGATGGGACATGTCTTTAGTCGACCAAGAATTTCTTTGGTTGACTACAGCCCTAAAATACAGATTCACACACCTGAGCGAAGTTGAAAAACTGACAATTTGCAAATGTGTGAAAATAAAACCACATAACCAGGACCATGATGCATCAGGAGGTTCAGAGCCGGATCTAGCCTCTTGGGGGCCCTAAGCAAAAATCAGCTTCGGGGGCCCTTCATTCTTTTCTACGAACCTTAATCAGTCAAGCCAAGGCAGGGTTTATAATTGTCTTTTTTCATTATTGTTTATAACTATGCACAAAGTGACAGACAAAAATAAGTGTAAGCTAAATAATTTATTATCTCAATAAAGAAATAATGTAAGATTCTGCCCCAGAAACTTTAGAATAAAACAGATTAATTTTTTCTAAATTTGGAGTGAACTGTTTAGACCAACAAATATTTAATTTAATGCAGAATTTTATCATTAATATCATTGCACATCTCCTCAAGTTTCACTTGGTGTCAGTGTTTCCAAGTGGGGCCCCAACACTGTCCCTCTCCCTGTGAGCTCCGCCTCTGTTCCATCTTCACACTGACACGCAGCTGAGAAACTCCATCATTCCCTTGGATAGAAATACTGGAGTCTGAAACTTTTTCGGGACAGCCTCATACAACATAAATGTGCAGGAATTCGCCGTATTTCACCGCAGTCATTTTAGCCGCAGTCATTTTCGTGATCTGCAGAGGTTTAATTTCATCAGCTATTTGTGTGCGTAGTTCGGCCAATACTTGACCTATTGACACAAAATAATAGATTGGCTGAGAGCTTATGAGATACAGAACATGTATTTGTTGTTCAATAACAGAAGAGAGGAGGGTCTATCACGTTTAAGCTTGTAGGATTGGTCAAACAGAATTTATGTACAGCACAAACCAGAGGGTGAAGCCAAGAGGCATGACGACTGGACTGACATAAACTCCAAAAACTATCCGCACGCAGAAGGAGGCGGGGCCCTCCACAGATGCGGGGCCCTACACAACTTGCATAGTCTGAGTATAGGAAGGTCCGGCTCTGAGGAGGTTAGGGTTAAGTGTCACTCACCAGTGTAACTCTGGCTCCTTGACTATGCTTCTCCTCACACTACTCGCTCTACTTATTTAATAAACAAATCAAACATGGAATCACCAATACACCATCGTGCAACTATTTTGAACTAGAATTAGTCATTTACTAAAACTGGATATATTTTTAACACAGACAAAACCCAAAATACTTAAAAATCCCCATCCCACACAGGATTCTCAAGCACACATAAACACAGCTAAAAAAAATAAAAAATCGCTACAACACTTAGCCTCCATCTTTTGTTGCCGCTAACCTTACTTCCCATTGTGACAAACAGAGCTACATTTACAAACCATTTCAAAGCAAAAATGTTTTCTTTCTTGTGGGATAATGTGCTTTTCTCTTTACTGCTGGAGTGGAGGTGAACGGTGTAGAGTTTCTTTGTCACCTGAGAGCGTACGAGGGTGAGGGGGAAGGACAAAAAACTGCTTCGGCCCATTGTGTAAGCGGCCCGACGGAGTATCGATGTGGGCGTGTCTGTTTGGGTTGTGATTGTCTGGGATATTGTGCAGCTTTTGGGTTGATGTGATGGATGGAGTGGGCGGAGTATTAGAGGGACTTTCCTATCGATTCCCAGAGGAGAGCTTTTAGGTTATGGGTGGAGACAAATGCCAAGAAATGCATATCGACGTTCTTTTAGTTTAGGTGCATTGTAGTGAAAGTCTTACTTTAACAATCACACCTTAGCCCAGTGATTTTCAACCAGTGCGCCGGGAAGCACTACTGTGACTTGAGATGTTACCAACCTCGAAAAAATGGTCAGGATTCAAATTTCAATCATAAATTAAGCATAAACGGATTTATTTGAATCATGTATGTTTCGTGATGCACCGATCCGATACTAGAATCAGTTATCAGTGCCAAGCCAGGACATTTTGCTGCATCAGGTATCGGCCCCATGATATCCTAGCTGTGCCTTTAATTGGGTATAATGAGATTTACTTACTGGCTGATGTTGATCCAGAACTTTACATGTTTGACATTTTATTCAAATGAAGTTGTTTAATTGTGACTTGCACTAATAAAGAACAGTTATATAACACTATAGGATCAAGTTTCTTATGTTTTGAAAAGAAAAGAACTATTTCAGTCCTTACACTGGTATCGGCTGATAATGTGTACCGACGGATACTTTATTCCAAAGTACTGGAAGCGGTATTGGAACTGAAAAACCTTTATCAGTGCATCCATATTTGGAACAACTATTTCAGCAAGAATAAAAAGTAAAACTAACACAATTTACTATTTTAAAGAATAGGTGAACAATGCAACATTTCAACAAAAAAGTTCAGAGTCTCTATGAACAGATCTATGAATGAGTATGATTACTCATCTTCATTTGCAGAAAAGTACAGGAGTTGAGTTACCATACCATCAGACTACCAGGCATATGATTTCATGACTCTGGGGCGATCTACTGTACTTGTTTGGTTAAGCGTTAGCATTAGCCACCCCTTATTGTTCCCATTGACCCTTTTCACTTGTCATCACGCTTATCAAGGTGACGACAAGACGACTTCGCTATGATGAAGAGCAAAAGCGCTGTATTTATAAAGACCTCACAGTTCCTCCAATCAAGAATTGCAAAAAGAATTTTAGGAAAAGAAAGAGCCGCACTGGAGGTTTTGAAGAGCAACATGTGTCCAAAACTGAATTGAATCGTGAATTAAGATAATTGTCCCATATTAAAGGTTAGTTTCATTCACAAAGTGAGTTTGGATTGATGAGAACTGTGCAGAAAAAACATTTTATCAAGTGTTCTTGTCACACTTTCACCACAGAACGTTGAGAAGGATTTGTCTGCGCCTACTTTCCTCAAACAGTCAACAAGCGACGATAGCTGTCAATCAAAACCAAACCTAAAAATAATTGCAAACTGACAAGCGTATCACTTCGTCTTCTTCTCTCCTAGTGTATAAATAAGAAATCAGGAAGTGAGTGCACATTTGGTCGGGCTGCTTTTAGATTGCTTCGGCTCTTAGTATTGTCCCGGGCTTTGACAACAATCCTTTTCAACGGCTAAGTGCATGTTCCGTGTTCGTTTGCTCACAAGCCGACGGTGGCGTTCGCAGAAAAGCTTGTCACAATTACACCGAGCACTGAGCATGTGTTTTTTTTTTTTTTTTCTTTTTCGGTCGCGCCTGATTTGTTTGCCCACTGAGAACTCATCTGAGACACAAACAGCTCACGAAAAACAAGAGACGGGCTGGGGGAACGGAGATCACACTCGATTTACCTCACGTTCCAAACACGCTGCTGCATTTTTCACGTTGCGGTGCTGGGATCTCGCTGTTCTGTTATGGAGGTTATGCAGATGACATCATTGGTATTGTAAGTGTCAGCGACGAGAGGTTAAAATGAAGGAGAGTCAATGGAGAAAAGTCCTGGAAGAGTCGGAACACGATTCAAAAAAGGGAAAAGCAGCTACAGATTGAGAAGAAAAATAATTACTGCTAAATATTGAGTTTGTATGTGACATGTAAAAACAGAAAGTCCGTTTTAAATGTCCCAACACAGTCACTGTGTTAAAACTGACCCTGTCCTTAACAAGACAAACTAATGTGCTAAAAATCAACACGTTTTGTTTCAACAACGTGTAGGATCGTTCAGTTAAAGTCACTGCCTTTCTTTCCTTAAATAAAATGTTTTTAGCTTATTTCATAAGTGAACTATTTGTTGTGCAAGGGTAAACAATTCCTAAATCTCCAATTGTTGCTAGCAAACAGTCTAGCAAAAGCTTGCATTGTTGCTGTGACAACAGAAAAGCTCCATTTATTAAGCTTCTGCTAAATAAAGGCTGTCATAAACACATTTTATCAAGTGTTCTTATACTTTTGCATAATTAGCACAATTGCAAGTTAACGCGTTATCGAGGTGTTAACGCAGCACGTGCTTAATCGCAATTAAATATTTTGTCGGCGTTAACGCAGGTCACGTGATTCACCCCAAAAGTATGAATGAAAGCACCTCGCGTTGCTGCAGCTGCGTCCTTTTCTTCTCCTCGCTCTCACAAACAGTCCACAAACAGAGGATCTGTTCCTTTGCTGCTAGTGTCTTGAGCTTAGAGTGAGCTTTGCTGTAGGCTATGTACAGCGAGACAGAGACGAGTCTGAGCTCCGTATGAGTTTTTAAACTGTCCAAAAAGACCCAAGAATCACAGAATTAAAGACTTCAAACCGAATATGTACACGGAGAATCAGTGCTCAATCAGCTGCAATGCGAAAAGTTTTTGAAAACATTAAAAACAGGCTTGTTTCACTTCCCATTCTGTATTTAGTGAGCACTGAGCTGGTTGTCACCAGGACTATCCCAGAACTGGACCAGGTTTTCATCAGGACTGAAAATGTTAGTTACTTATGTAACTATAGTTCTATGAATAGCTAAAGCTGACACTGCTTGGTTTTATACATTTCTGTTCAGTCTAAACAAAATGAAATAACATTCTGATCCTAAAAAATATTAAAACTGATGAACACTGGTGATGTTATTATGTAAAACTGAGTTTATTCATTGAACTACAAATAAGACATTTTTAAATATATCATTTTTGTGCTAAAATGATGCATCTAAGCCAAAACACCACAAATTGTGCAGAACTGTACACTCTACAAAATGAAGAACTTTAAATATACTTTAAAAAAATATCATATTTTGGAGGAAAAAATAGTTTAAAATAGCTTTTTATTGAACTTTGTGAGTAAAATGTGATTAAAATTTGAATCGCTGCCCAGCTCTAGTTGCACTACATTTTGTTTAAAAAGCAGTGATCATGAACTGCTGCACTGGATCAAACTGAAGTACAACTTGCAAAAAGGAGGTTGTATCAAAAGACTAGACTAGCCCAGAAGGAGGCTCACATGCCTTAAAACATCACTACAAAACAAAGTGCCTCAACCTCCTTTCTTTGTTCTACAGTTAGTTGAGAAAACAAAAAAAAAAATCTAAATATCTGTACAAGCAAATATCAGGCCATCAAAACAACAGATTTAGATATTTGCTAAAAAAAAAAATGCATCAAAAATGGACTTCTCTCTTTTTAGAAACCAAATGACCGTTCTTGTCACGGTGATCATAACCGTGAGTGATTGCTAGATGATGATAGTATGTCTCATTGTCGCTGTAACTCTAAAGAAGTAGAAGGAAGTGCAAACTGAATCGACTGTAAACACTTTTAACACAGCTTGGGGCTAAAATGGCGGACAGAGTTTGACACCAGAGACGGGAGGTCAGTTTACACGCACTTCCTCGTGGCCCGATGAAGTTAAGTCAATGGGATTTGTAACTAAGGTCAGTCAGGGTGCAAAAAGCGCGCTCTCCAATTCTGACACTAAAGGACGGGCTGAATCCAAACTTGAGAAAACGAATGCTCCACTGCGCCACATTCCTCGCATTTCTCCACTAAAGTACGTGCACTTGTTTGTCCTCTGTGTCTACATCACACTGCGCCTGAACACATCGCACGCAGAGTGAAAAAAAAAACACGGGGGTCAAAGGTCGGCTTTTGGAAAACGTGCTAATCCCCAGAGTTTTACAGCAGCAGCATCAGCGGCGTGGAGTTTGCTCTAGTTTCACCCACACACACACACACACACACGGCCTCCCAGCAGATTCGCTCGCCTTTGGAAGAGTAAACAGGCCGTGTTATCTCTGCCAACATGCCCATCTCACACTTCCTGGTTTCTCTTTGACCGGCCCCGCCCCCCCACTGTGCACACACGAGCTTAAAAGTTAATCATTGCAGTGACTGAGGAGGAGAGAAAGAATGGTGAAGCTGAGTGGAAGAAAGAATGCAATTGTAAAGATAAGCCCAGTCTAGACCCTCGGGAGAGCTTAAACTGTGTGGAAAGGATTCTTTTGTGAGTTATTGGATACACTTCTGATCAAAATCTTAAGACCAGTTGAAAAATAGCTAAAAAGTGCTTTTTGCACATTTGGATCTTAATGAAGTTTTAAGCAAAGCTACAATATGCAAAAGCAAGAAGGGGGAGTGTGACAAAAAGCGCTTTGAAAAAGTAACTTGTTAAACTGATCAAAAGTGTAAGAACATTGTTCGAAAAATAGCAAAAAACTCTCCAAACCAGAACAAGAATGTTCTCAGTAGGACTCAGTAATGAGTAGCTCCACCGTTCTGGTTAATCACGTCAAAAATTCATTTGGGCAGCTGGATGTGAGTGTTTATAAAAAGCGATTGGGACCGTTGCTCCAAGTGATGAAGATGGCTTCACAAAGAGCATCAACTGTCAGGAACTGATGACCATTTTTATAAACTTCCCTTGTCATCCATCCCCAAATGTTCTCTATGGGATTTAAATCAGGAGAACATGCAGAATGGTCCAAAAACGTGATGTTCTTCTCCCAGAAGAAGTCCTTTGTCAAGTGACAAAAGACTTCTGCAGCGTTGTCCTGTTGACAAACCAGCTGTTTCCACACAGACCAGGGCCTCAGTCATGAGGGATGCTCCTGCAACATCTGCACGTAACCAGCCGTCGTTTGACCACCCTGCACCACCTGAAGCTCCAGCGTTTGACCTGCACCACCTGAAGCTCCAGCGTTTGACCTGCACCACCTGAAGCTCCAGCGTTTGACCTGCTAAACCTGAAGCTCCAGCGTTTGACCTGCACCACCTGAAGCTCCGGCGTTCCACTGAATAAAAAAGCAGCCCACACCAGGATGGAGCTCCCTCCACTGTGCCGGGGAGAAAACATCTTAGGTGGATCTTGTCATGTCAGTAATGTTAGAAGTCATCTGGACCGTCAAGGTTAATTGTTTTCTCAGAGAATAAAACTTTTTGCACCTTTCAGTGTCTCATGTTTGCTGCTTTTGGCAAAGTCTAAATGAGCTGTTTTGTGGCGTTGAAGAAAACGAGGTCTTTGAAGTTGCTTTTTATTTTTGAAACCCTTTTCCTACAGATCCGTCTGATGGTTATTGTGCTGCAGTCGGCACCAGTGAGGGCCATAATTTAGGTCGTGGACTGCCCTGTGTCTTGACCAACAGCCATGAAGGCTTGGCACAGTTGTCATTTTTGTTGGTCTACCACTTGACTTTTTTGTTCCATAATGCTTAGGATCCTTCAAAAAAATTTTAATGACTGTCTTACTGCGTCCTGCCTAAGCAGCATTGGCTCCCTTCGAGAGGCCTTGTTTATGCAGCTCGATGATCCAGTCATGTTCAAGAAGTGAAACAGGTATCTGTCAACCAGACTGCAGTTTGCCCAGGTCTGCAATAAGTGTGATTACGCCTCCCTGCATAAATGCATTGTTGGCAAAAATGTAGCATATAGCGGAAGTTTAGCCTGGAAAACTACTACACCTGCCCCATCTGCTTCCCTTTCCTGCACCACACCACTGCCCCACTAGGCTTAGCTCAGCCTGTCATTGTGCACTTTGTACCAGATGCACACGTTGTCCCTTTAGTCAGCTCTGCATGCAAAGACAAGTGTATCAGCTTTAAAAACCCTCATTTGTAAGTGTACAGTGAATATTGTTTTTTGTCTTGACATGTTAATGTATCTCACAAGTTTACCAATGGAAAGCTCAGAATGCTACACGTATTTATCGCCAATTTAAGCTAACAGTTAGCAGGGTCTTTACAACTGTGAAACAGTGATAATCTGACTTGACTTTACTATACATTTGCCTGGTTGAAATCTCAAAGCAAGCTTGTGTGGAGTTTTATTTTTTTTCCTGTTTTCTTAAGAAAATCTAAATATGTAACAATATAAACAATATAAAAGAAATAAAGCTGAAAGTGAGCATCTCATATGAAGTGAACATTGACATGGTTTTAATCACAGCGGGTCGGTGGCAGAGAGGATAGTGCTCTCTCCTCACTGCCACTGTGTGGAGTTCGGTTGGTTTAACCAACAAACCGATTGGTGGTCGACTGGTTGGAGGTTGAGGCACCAGGTGTTTAGACCACTCGCTTCTGCAGATATGGGTGAACATCCGGGCCTTAAGAGCCTCTGGATGGAGGTAAGCCCCAGGGTGGAAGAGAGGCATCTGGCTGCAGACCTCCATGAGGACTTACCTCCATCCAGAGGCCCCTAAGGAACGGATGTTCACCCGTATGTGGGCTATGCACTTAAAACTTTCTTTTAAATTATTTTTATTGAAACAATGAGAATACAGGAAAAGCTATGCAAAGAAATAATAAAGTAAGCAAAAAATAAATAAGGCAAAAGAGGATCTAATGAGCAGTCGAAACACGAACAACAACTAAAATAGACACTGCAGGAGGGAAAAAAACTACATATGTACTGTATTTATAACCCTACATCTGTATATATAAGTGTGAAGCCATTGATGCAGTTCACTCCTACAACAAAAAAGCATTGCAAGTTTTCACCATGTCACGGTTTTGTACAGTAATAAGACATTTTAAATGACAAAATTGATCACTGAGGCTTGTTTAACTAACTTACCCATTCTCCTAAACTTAATCACTATCAAGCATTTACCAAGACCGCCCCAAAGCCTGTGTTCTGTTGTGTAAAAAAATATTGTTGTTGTCTATATTGTTTTTTACATATCACTTTTGTATACTATGAAAGCTTTGGTTGTCATAGAAACTGATACATGATTCAACAAAAAAAATCTTGTCTGGCAGCAGTTTCAGTCATCTCAAAATTTGGTTTGTCATTATCATTATTGCCATCTCCCAGCCTACTTTATTTAAACTCAAGTCTCACTTCCTCATCCCACAAACACTACAATCTAAAATCATTCCTAAAGCAGTGCTCACGTTCAAAAGCAGTGCTCTCATCATGCAAAGCAGAAGAAACCGAGTATTTTTTATGTAAAACGGACCTATCCAAAGTGGACGCGATGGACGTGGCTTCTGTCCTTTGTGTGATTGCAGCAGATTACTTGTCACAGTAAAAACAGCTTTTCTCTGATTCAATTCATTTTCAGATGACAGCTCTGCCTCCTCTTGATTGCCGCGGGCCGGAGCTGCTGGGGCCAACAAACAACTGCAGAAAACTAGGAATGTAAAACACGCTCTGCAACAAGTTATCTGATTAATCGCGACTAATCAATTATGCCAATAATCCTCAACTAATTTAGTAATGACATAATCGCTCTTACAGTACACAGACTTCAAAGCCCGTCGAGTGCTGAGGGAAGGTGTGAGGAATCAGACAAATACTTCAAAAGGAAATCAAATCTGCCAGTGGAGGAAGACTTTTTATACTTAACACTGCAGAAAGTTATTGTCTAGTCTGATTTAAAACTACAAGAATTCAGAAAATTCATCTTAGTTTGAGTTGTTTTAGCCAGCGTATTGTATTCCACAAGACATTGTTTACAGGAGATTCAAGCGTGAATCTAATTTGCCAATTGGCAGAAACAAAATGTCTAACGCCATTGGCAAATATTCTAGGTTGAAATAAGAACAATTTTCTTGAAACAAGGCAGAAACACCTCAAAACAATTCAAATAATCTCAGGTCCTCTGAGCAATCTGTCTCTGTATTTCTGAATAATGACTTAAAAGACAATGTTTAATCAAATAAACAGCTAAAATTGTATGAGAACCAACAGTGCAAATGTTCATATATATCAGGGTTGGTGAACTCGAGGCTCACGACCCGGCTCTTGACCAATTAGAGTGCGGCTCTTTGGCAATTGGCTCATTCAGAAACATTTGCTCCTTCGTACACTCTCTCTTTCTCTCTTCTTTGGAAACACACAACTGAACAGATTTCTTTGAGAAGTATTTCCAAATCCAAGAGAAGTTTTTTTCTGTGAAACTCCTTATTTTGTGCCAACCTGCCTTACAGCCACAGAGAAAAGGTCCAAAATGTACAATGACATAAAACATGTGAAAATAACAGTGGCGCAAATAGCAGTAAACGACTCAGCACAGAACTCTCCAAAGTAATGTTTACAGCTGTGGCTTTTGTCTGAATCTGACATTAAACAGACTGCAGCAGTGTTTTCTCTGCTCTGATCACACAGGACAGTCCTGAGTCTGACAGATGCCCTTAGCGGAGCTGGCTTTAGGGCCCCCTAAATCTGTAAATATTAGTAAAATGACATCACATAATGAAAATATCACATCAAAAACACACCAAAATGCAGGAAATTGCACAGAAATAAAAAAAAAAAAATCTCCTGGGGGAGAAATCCCCCAGACACCCTTGACTTACATCAAAACCAAATGTTTTTAATGAAGGGCTTACAGAGTCCTGGTGGTGGCAGTAGGTCGATTCACGGTGTGGCTCTTCAAGAAAGACAGCTGAAAAATTTGCTCGCCACCCCCTGACAAATATGGACTGTTACATTTGAATTCTTTCATTGATGCAGAAATCCATAGTCATAGGATATAGTTTAGTAGTTTGATTGCAAAAGAAAAAAGTGAGCGATCAAAGGTGCATGATGTTGGTCATGTCAGTTCAGGCAATTCTAACCTTGGTTTCTGCAAGTTTATGCTGGATGAGGCTTGGGACTGAACTGAAAAATAGTTCTTGGAAATAGGGAGTGAAGCAATTTATACCCATAGCAAGCAAGTGAAAAGTTTCTACGGTGTTTGAGTGGCACAAGTCTTAAATTATCATAGTCTAAGCTATTTAAGGGTTTTGTATAATTGTATCCCAAAAGAATGCGCATGGCACATCTCTGCAGCTTTCCCAGTACTTCAGTTTGAGTGATAGACAGTGATGGAGAAGCAGATTTAAAGTGTGGACGAATGTACAATTTGTAGATTTTATTTCGCAGCTTCTGTTGGTGTTGACCGATTGTTTCATTGTTGGATTTTCTGACAATTGTGTTTGCAAGTCAACAAGTCCTCCGAGAAAACTGCTGGTGTGACTTTGGGCTGTACAAATGAATTGAAATTGAATTGATATATTGGAGGGCCAGACCATGCAATGCTCGATAAGTCAGTATGCCGCAAAAAGCAGTTAGCCACAATGCTAAATACAACAACACTCAAACTTTGTGGAGTTTGGTGAACAAATGAGACATTATGGGCCCTAGTCACGCTGCGGCAAGGCTAGTTCCAGTTTGCGTGATACCTGTGAATAGTTCCATACCGTTCCAGTCATTTCTGATGGGGAATTTGCTGAGATGCACTAAAATGATTCAATATTTAAAAATCACAAAAAAAAGAGCGGACATTAATTAGATAATTACTGGCAGCAAGTACACAAGGTAAATACGTCATCAAGGAAAGACCATAGACATAATTAGGAGACGCACAGTCCGATTCTGATGCTATCGAACACGTAGCATCTGAGCTAGTCCGGTAAGATTTAAGCTAGTCCGGAGCATTAACCTGTTTATTTTCCTATAGCCGTTAGCATTAGCCCGCAAAAACGCAAGTTATGAAAGATCCAGAGAGTGTCAGCTGTACAAACCTACCGACCACATTTAGCAAAGGTCAGAGCCTCGTTACAAATTATTGTTGAGTTTACAAACCTTTTAGTATTTTATTGTCGATAAAAATTGTGTATAAAATTGCTAACGGCTAGCGAACTTATGCATCTTTTAAGGCTGTGACCACCAAACGTCAGCTCTTACATGTTACTAGTGAGAAAAGCAGACAAATTATATTAAAAAACACCAAACAAAGTTATAGTTTAACTTATCTCGGAGCAGCGTCTGTCGCATCGGCAACTGATGGAGCATTTCCAGCCAAAGAATATAGTAGTTTGAGAAATATAATTTCACATCGCAAAAGTTGTTTAAAAAAACTTCATAAGACTCAAATCAGTCCGTTTTGCTCATGGTTTTGCTGAAATCACTTGTTTAAGCTCGTTTTATCCATAAAAGTGCAACTTCTGCCATTGTGTTCAATTGATTTGAGTCATCACCTCTACCGGAGGAATATGGCGTCGCTCTGTTCGAGTTGTAGCAACAGAGCAGAGATGCTGTTTGCACGTCTACAAATTTAATTAATTAACAAATTAACATAAATATAAAGTAAACTATTAAAAAAAAAAAACATTCAATGCCAGGCCATTTTTGTAAAAGCTAGTTCAGTTTGTAGAGTTATTTTAGCATTAATGCTTACACTAAATATAGGCTAACATTAGCTTAGAGTCACAAAAAGCACGTTTTATAAACACAGTTTTCTCTGGTGAAAAATTTACTTTGTATGTGAAGGTCTGAACAGGCTGCAAATGGTTATCTGGCTGTAACTTGTTGTCTGCTTTGATTCATTTAAACATTTAATTATTTCAGGGTGTTTTAGCTAATTCTCCACGGGGAATAAATGGGCCAAGAACAATAGGTATTTTCCTACTGGAACTAGAACTTGGGTATTGTGCCTTTAACAGGTGAAACTTGCTGAACTAAAGACAATATATTCCTCATTCAAATGCATTTATTTATTTAATCCATTAAAAAGACACTTTTATATGTCGTTTTGAAGTCATTTTGTCTGATTCAAAAACCTCTTCTCTCAGCACATGACAGATTTTTGGAACCTGAGTATAGTAAGTAAACAATTATTCGATAACTAAATTTGTTGACAATTATCGGAAAAAATGACTAGCTGTGATTAATTGATTCGTTTATAGTTTCTAAAAATAAAATACAACACTTTTCAGAACTTTCTGCATATCCAGAAATGATCTTTTACGGCAATAAATTCGTGGAACATTTCTATAGGTTTTTCTAAAGGTACAGATGGAAAGGAAAGCAATTTTGAAATCAAATATTTGGTCTGAGATATTGAAGCCTTCACAGAGCGCGCAATAAGACTCCTGGGACAAAAAGAAAAAAAAACACTATAGAAAAGTGGGGTGTCAAATAACTATTTCATTTAATGTGCAAATGTTTATGGAAGAATTGAAGTTATTGAATGAAGCTATATGTATTTTTTTCTCAAGGGCGAGCATATTTGATGAGAAATACTTTTTGTAAATGTCAGAAAAACTACCAGTTAAGACAAAATGATTAGAATGAGTAAAGAGATCATAAGATTCAGTAGTGGGACATACTGACACAAATAAATAACTATATTTTAGGGCATGTCACGTTAAAATGATGTTATGAGTCTAACGGAATTATTTATTTTTGGGTTTTTATGGGTTGTGTTCATGTTGTGTAGAATATGATGATGAAATGATGAAGTCCAGATGGTGGTTATACGTTTTTCCTATTAATGTCATTGTATCTTGAAGCTGTTCCAGTTTAATCCTAAAACTAATCCAAACAAACTGTATATGGAACAAAAAATGTTTGCATTTTCTGGACCTTTCCCCACAGTATAAGCCCAAGACAACTTTCACCTGAACATTACAAAAAACCACAAGAACCAAGACAATTTCATATTCACAGCTTGAGCTGCGTTCTTTTATTGTGTACTTATTATAAAGTGTGTCATGTCTCTGCTCTGGGGCCATGTATGAACTCAGGGTGTTGCATCATTCTCTGGCTCCTGGTGCAAGTGGTGCAAATGAAATTTGGCTTTGGTGTTAGATGTCAAGTTCATGACAAGATCGAGTCCAAGCACACTCGAGACCAAGACAAGGCAAAGTCTAAACGTGCTCACATCCAGGCGAGACCATGACTTTAAAAAGTAGTCTCAAGACTGGTCTTGAGAACTATAAACAATATACCCAAAATGTGAAGACTCCATTCTCCAATTGGCAGTGACGGGGTTCAGAGCATTGTGGTGAAGAAAGAGCTGAGTCAAAAGGCAAAGCTGGCCAATCTATGGTCCAACCCTCAATATGAGCTTTGGGTAATGAACAAAGGGACAACATTGCAGATACAAGTGGTTGAAATTTCCTTCGCAGGGTGGCTGGGCGCGTCCATGGAGATCGGGTGAGAAGCTCAGCCACATGGGAGGAACTTGGGAGTAGAGACACTAAGTCGCCAGCTGAGGTGGCGGATGGACCCCTCTCTGGTAAGATCTTCCAGGCATGTCTCACTGGTAAAACACCTCATGGAAGAACGAGGACTTGTTTACTATGAGCCCTATTTTGCACTCAGCCATGATGGTGACAATGCTTTTGTTGGCCGCTTGTCGGCTCTTTATAGCACTAAGTCTGATAGACACAGAAGTCACTGACACCATTTTATTCAGTGAACCCGGGTGATGAGATGTGACCCTCACCAAGATAAGTGCACATCTGCCAATGTGACAAGTGTACAGTGCATTAAAATCAAAGAAAATAGCAAGAAGCAGAGTTAACCATCCTTTTTCCATAAAAAAACACATACAGCCAGGCTTCGCTCCTCAACTCACGCAGTGTTCTGGCAATCCAAGACTTGCCCACATCCAGTCGCCAGTCGCTGACAGAGCAGTACCACATGGCATAAAACCAAGAGAGAGCAATACAGCGTGAGCAGTCCCTTCTACACTTTGTGGATCAGCGTGGTCATGTGCTTTCAGAACAGGCCGCTGGACGTTTTAGACCAGAAGCTGCTGACTTTACGGCGGTGAACAGACACGAGGAAGAGTGCGTGAAGGAGCCACACTGTGCTTCATTACTTACTATGAAGAGCGCACCGCGAGCAAACAGAGACCAGACCAAAGTGGACACAACCCCACGCTCGTCTGTACAGGGACTGCAGCAGATTAGGTACCCTCCGCGTGCATCACATCATGAGTATGTGAGCGTGGCTACAGAAGGTTGTTGTCTCTATCAAAAGGATTAGAAAAAGGACACGCTTCTGCTTTTGAGCTTCTTGAACAATTTACGCACAGATCAAGATTCTCGAATAAAATAGGACAAGATAGGGCCCCATGTCTCTAAACTGGCTTGGAAGTCCCTCAGGATCCTCCCTGAGTGTGTGTGGAAAAGGAAGTCTGGGCCTTGCTGCGCAGACTAATGCCTCCACGACCCGACTCTGGATAAAACAGAAAAAAATTAACGAAAATGGATACACTCGATATTAAATATTCAGATATCTTGAAAACAAACCTCACAATATTATATAATATTCCAGATTTTTATTGCCCAGCTCTAGTTTTAAATATAAACACAAGTCTAGAGTAAAAAAAAGCACCAGCTCTCATGCTCAGTGCTTCTTACAACTTACGCTCGGGCCATAAATCACAACCTGTCAGGTAACTTTCCGGTGCAGGTAACAGTTGGACTCTAGTCTCACTGCTGAACCGTTGAGACACCCGAGAACACGACCGGCCTGAGGAGACGTAAGCTAACACCGGAGCTAGCGTCGAGTTCCCATCATGCACCTGTTACTATCACACCAGACTGGAGCTGTGAGAAAGGCCGCGCACACACCACGATCCCACTGGACAATGCATCTTTTTAAAGGCTTTTGTGGGTTTGAATGAGACTAGTTCTTTTTTCTGTTTGTCACTGGAGAAGCTTGCGATTAGCATAGTCCTTTTAGGCAAGTCGTTTTTTTTGGACGGTTGGAGGGTAACTTCAGGGAGAATACCAGACACGATGCACAAAAAGCAGTTACCATGTGGGGATTCTGCAGTGTTTTACAAAGACAAGTGACAGAAAATTATAGCTTAAAGGCCATATAATAGAATACCACATTTTTGTCATTTTGATGTATTAAGGGCTGATAATAATCCTTGTGAAGAATATTTATAAAAAGTTTAGTTTTTAATTGGTAAATAAAAATAAAAATGACTTTCTGAAAAATTATAGTGAATGTGTGAATTTTAAAAGAATCTCTCCACATACAGTCCTGATCAAAATGTTAAGACCAGTTAAAAATTTGCTAAAATTCACATTTTGCACATTTGGATCCTAATGAGGTTTTAAGTAGAGTTACGATATGCAAAAGCAAGAAGGGGGAGAGTGACAAAAACAATTTGGAACGTGTCATTTTAAAGAAAATAATAATAAACTGAAAAGGGCTGTTTTTCAGCTGATCGAAATCTTAACCCTTTGGGCGCCAAGGTTTTTTTCAGTGGAAATGCGGTTTTTACTCTCCAACATTCAAACGGCTGTGGCTTAAATATACTTTAAGATAGAGCTCTACTATAAATTGGAAAAGTGTTAGGTATTAATCAAAGATTATAAATATGGTAATATATTGTATATATGTAGAATATTATTTATGTTAGGCCCTTATTATTGTATGTTTTTCAGACGGCTGAATAAGATTGTTTTTTGAGAGTAAAAAGAGGGAGATAGACATCTTTTATTATTTATTTTTTTCGTTTTTTTAGAAGAATAATGAATTAGAAATAGCACCAATAAGAGTAAACTCCCTCCCCCCCTCTTTCCCCTGCTAACTCCGCCGCTGCGTCCTGCCGCTCTCCCCCGCCTCCACACACTCATGCCCAGGTGAAGATCGGCGCGCACGTCGGTGGTTTTAACCTCCGTATTCACCCTCCTCCTCTTACTAGAACCTACATACTATCCCTGCCCCATGTCCTACACGTGCTTTGTAACAGGAAAAGTTTGTTTGGGAACAGTAAACGCTGTTATTTGTCCCTCCAAGCGGAGCGCCCGGAGCGGCTGCCGCTGGACTACCGCAGCTGAGATCAGCGCACCGATTCTCACTCTCACTCCTGCTCTCATCGTCTGAGAACATAATCATCTTCCTCACAACGTGAATCTACCAGTAGGCTATCAGGCTCAAAACCTCCGTTCTAGTGGACGTTTTCGCCAGATTCGCATCACAAAAAGCCAGACTCGCGCTCCCTCGCATCGTCTCCCCTCGCTTCACTTCACTCACTTCTCACATAAAAAAGCAGCGTCTTCGACACGCCCTCTCTGGATTTTGTCCAATAGGAACCTATGGTAATTTTGGGCTTAAAAGAAAGCTCTGGATGTCAGCCATCTACTGGAAGCATGTAGAAACAGTGTTTTTGATTTTAACAAGACGAGAGAGGCCGTTTTCTCCGGTTAAGTTACGTGTCGCAATATTGCGACGGTGGCGCACAGAGGGTTAAGACCAAAGGCTATAAAAGCCAAAATCTGCTCAAAATTCGCCTTTTCTGTCAGGCTTTCAGACAGTTATGTCCTTCTGATGGTTAAAGCAAAGAAGTTTTCACTTCTTGAACGTGGCCGGATCATCGAGCTGCATAAGCAAAGCCTCTCACTCATTGCCGCTGAGGCTGGACGCAGTCAGACAGTCATTCTAAATGTTCAAAACATTTTGTTGAAAGATCCTGAGCATCATGGAACAACAAAGTCAAGTGGTAGACCCCAAAAAATTACACCTGCGCTGAGCCGGAGGATCCTAATGGGTGTTTGTCAAGACACAGGGTGGTCCTAGACCCAGATTATGGCCCTCTCTGGTGCCAACTGCAGCTCAATAACCATCAGACGTGATCTGTAGGAAAAGGGTTTCAAATTTTCACCTGGTCTTAAGATTTTGATCAGGACTGTATTTCATCAAAATGCACCAAAATGTGAAGACAATTTAGCAAAATATTTTCCGCCATGGTAAGTCATTTGTTGCCTGACCAGCCAGCCCCTGAAACCAATCACTTTGTTGTCCAAAATGAAGACGATCGAATCACAAACTGCCGCTCCGCTCCCCCTCCCCTCACCACGTTCAAAACTTTTTTTTCTAACGTTTCAAAACATTCAAGATAGCGGACGTAGCTGATAGATTTAATTTTTTTTTTTTTAGCTCTTGCTTTGGTTTTGAACAATTCAGAACATATCAATACTGAAAAAACACTGAAAAAAATCCTTGCGCTACATTACGATATCATCAGGTTTTGCGTGTCGCTGTTATGGTAGATTTTCTGTGATTGGTTGACTCAGCATTCAGAAAGCCAGCTCTAGAAATTAAAAGCAAGCACTCTGATTCCAGACCCTCACATCTTTGTAAAGTCGTCAGTCAAAGCGTGTAGGGCACATATGTCAAACTCAAGGCCCGGGGGCCAGATGCGGCCCTCCACCTCATTTCATGCGGCCCTCAAGGTCTTGTAAGGTTTAGTTTAATTTTATATTAGTGCTAGTCTTAACCTAATGAAATGATTTGTCTGAAACTTAAAGACATTTTTCAGACTAATGCAGATGTAATTGTCACTTCAATAAATATACAATAATCAAATACAACTATTATTTGTAGTATATCAAAGATTAATTAGGTTACATTTAGCTACAAGCGGCCCTTCGAGGACAAAACCAATGCCAATGTGGCCCTTTGTCAAAATGGGTTTGACACCCCTGGTGTAGGGTCTGGCTGATCAGGCAAGGTTATTTGTAAAATTTTCACAGCTCACTGTATACCACAAAAACATCTTGCGTCTTGTATGATGTGATTGTTGTGCGTGGGCAGCGCCAGCGGAGAACAGCGTGTATTGTCAACTCACAGCAAAGTTGAAATACTGCTGAAGTTAGCAGAGAAAACAGCTCTCCAGAAGTAACATTCATCCAAAGAATCAAATCAGGACATGTTCGAAAGACACCTAGGGCTTTGTCCAACACGAGCCGGCATTTTGAATACAATCATCCCTCGCTGTTTGTTCAAGTAAATGTAAAAAAACAAAGTCAATCCTTTAAACAAAGCCTTCCAGGAAGAAATCCAGAAGTATCACAAGTCTCACGAGACAAATAAAAGTTTATTTGTGCTTCATTTGACACAAACTTTGATCTGAAAGTAACACCCAAGTTTTAAAAAGACGTGTGCAAGTGGTCACGTGACATCTTTCCAGAATAAATGTTAGGCTTCTTCCTATTAGATTCAATGGTAGCGTCACTGCTGTAATGGCGGTCACAACGAATTTTTTGTCAAGTGCAGAAGCTCTATAGGTAAATATTGCATTATCCCATATGAATACAACTATATTCTTCTCCAAATCCCTAAATGTAAATGGACTCTACCAAAGCACACATTTAAAAAGTTCAACAGTACCAAAGAGCTACCTGTTGATGTGGCTAGTCCTTTGATATTCCAATGTTTACACTGGGATCGGCTGAATATTACCTTCTTTGTACTCCAGTTCAATCACTGACACTATATTTACCGAGGCAGATTTCATTGTGGCAGCGACATGCAACAAAAACCCCGGTAATCAGCGCGTTGTTTGTCCAGGGATGACTCTCGCTTCCCTTCTGCCCCAGCCAAACGGGAAATGCGATACCGACATTTACATAGCAATAAAGTCCAGGGCTTGATGACTTATTGGAAGCGGGCGCGGGGTGGATTTTAATTTTCAGCTCCAGCTCATAAAAGACAGTGGGCCTTTTGTCAGCGCCGGCCTCTTAAGATGATTCTTTGACGTGCGGCAATGTCAGACTCCATTTACAACCTTCATTTAAGTGCTATGGGGTCGTACAAGCACTAAGGAGGAAGAGAAGAACTGCTTCAGCGTTTCCATGCATCGTGGGAAGCCTGAGCACTGTTACGTGGTGTTGTAAATGCTGAAAGTAAGATAAGCAGGGAGAGAAAGCTATCTATTAATCTATTTATTTTTTCAAGAAAGTTCCTTCTACACAAGGGCTGGGCAGTTATTTTATTCCTAATTGATGCAGCGAGTAATCCTCATTGCAAGCACATTTTTGTAGCTTTTTAATCTACTATTTTGACCATTTATAGTTACAACGTTAGGACAAAACTTATTGACACATGCTGCATAGCCAAGTCAATCACATAAAGAACAATCTTGTGGTCTTGGGAAGGTTCATAAAGGGTTCAGTAGCGTATCTTTGAGCAGCTGTAGTAAAAAGTCTCCTCCATATATAGACATGTAGAGCACATAATCAGACAGAAAGCAATCTGAACTCTGTCTCAGTTTTTATTTCGTATTGATAGGACAAATATTGAAGTCCTAAATGTAGTAAAACATTGCGCGAAAAAATACAGTCAAATATACGCGGTCATATTTGGAAAATTCATTCTGTCTACTTTGTAGTTACTCTGACGAAGGCGGAAGTCCTGCTGCCAAAACTGTAAAGTAAATGAGCACTCAGCTTATTAACTGTCTAATTACAAGAAAAAAGAAAATATACATGGGTCGCAGACATTGCGGGAATAATGCAAGCCCCGATGATAAAGCCCCGGTACCCCTTTGTATATATAGCGATCGGGAGCTACCCTCGTGGGTACTCCCGGTAGCTATTGCATTTAGTCCTTAGTAGTTGAAATATATTGTAGCACAATTTACAGCACTTTATGAGCCAAACTTTGAAATGTATTTTGTATTGTATTGTATGTGCTATATTGTAACCTTTAATGGAACTTTTACTAAATACAGGTGTATTAGTGTTGTACATTTTCTCTTTTACTTCATGTTTTCTTATTGCATGTAAACTGTTATTTGTGAAGGACTACGGATGGAAAGTAGGTGCTAACTCTGGTGCAGTCATTTTTTTAATGTAACTGCACATTGTCTTTTAAATAAAGTAAATTAAACTAAAAGATGGTGGGCACTGTGCATCAATGGCTTTTGCTTAGTGGTGTTCGTGGCCATATTGGTTGTTAGCTTTAGCCTTTTGCTAGCTGCGCTACAGGCTATGGAACATGCACAGTTGTGTTTCTCCCATAACTCTTCGAGTGAGGAGCGGGACGAGCTCGAGCCGAGTGAATCTGAATGAAACTGAAAGCTCACACGTGACTGTTCTGACCAATCAGAGCGGGAGTTACAGAGCGAGCAGCGGAAGCCGAAGATAAAGCTTAAAAAGACGTTTTATATGAAACTAAAACCTTTTGAACAGGAAAAAAAATTGTGATGTGTAAGAATTTCCACAAAATCTGACAGTTTTTAAAGCTTTAGCTGCTGTTTCTGCTGAACACAAGCGGTGTGTGTTTACATTGCGCTCTAGGGAAAAACTCCTTTCTGGCCTGTTTTCCCGCTGCAGCACCAATGGAACGGCCACTGGGGCTGATTTACAACGACTGCAAGCTAGCAATGTCCTATCCAGATAATATAATAGAACTATGGAATAGTGCGATGTTTTTCACACTTAAACATCATTTAAAATAGATCCACAAGGAGATATTTGAGCCCATTGTAAAAAGTTTGACCGACGTGCTTCCTTCTCTGTGTGGAGGAGGAAGAGAAAGCAGGCGAAGTAATAGCACTTTAAAATCAAGAATACAGTTATAGACATGATAAATTGTAAATCAAACATCAATAATAACCTAATTATCTAATTTGCTTTGTTAAAATTCAATGCAATGATTTCAATCTTGTAGCCCGACTCATCTCATGAAAATTCTGTCTTGTCCCATCCCTGATAAAGAGTAACATTTCTTCTCCAAAATGTGCTGGTTGGCATTATTGAAACAGTCCCCCGGGCTGTAGTTTGCCCAGGTCTGATCTTCACTCTCAGTGGCTAAATCTAGCTGTCAGAGCCTGACTAGTGTTGCCAGATTTTGAGGGAGAAACAAGTGACCTCAGCCTTTAAGCAAAAAGTAATCAAAATATTTAATTAATTAGAACATTGTGTGTTGCCGCAAAGTTTCTAAACATTTCTAACATTAATATTGTCTCATGTCTAGACATGAAACGGAATTTTCTTTTGTAAATCAAACCTGAAAAATGCCAAAATCCATGTCTTTTATGATGTGAAGTGCAGCTTAAAATACCACAACCTTCGGAAAAAAAAGCCCATTGTCGGACTTGGCAACAATGAAGCTGAGAAAAGAGGGTTGGACTGACAAAATATCATATAAATATTGTTATGAAGACGACACAAAAAAATTAATAAATAAGAATCCAAATATTCATTTTTGTGTATATCGTCCAGTCCTATTTTGGTGGCATTTTCTTTTGGAGGATAGGTAGAGCTTAGCGGGAAGATTGATGCTTTAAAAGAACTCAAATTATGCAGAATATACTTTTTTGATTTTCTAATCCTGTTCTAACATTGCTTCCTCATTCAATAAGATTAGAAGTGTGTGATACCTTTCCCTATTTAAACCCCAATCAGAGCAGAGCCACGTCATGACACCGTCTGAACTCCTCGTGTAGTTCTTATGCAAATGATGTGGGATTAATTCAAAGTATCGTCTGTGCTTGAAGGAAGCTTTACAAGCAGCTTTCATGTCAAAGGAAACTCATCGGACTTACAAGATACAACATTAGAAGATCATTCATATGGTAATATCAGTGATCGCAGTAGCAGTGAAGAAAAAAAAATGGTTATCATTGGGCCTCCAACCAGACTGAGTTTACAGTAGAGTTGTCTAAAATAAAACAATGGAACACAGATAGTAATCAATACAACAACTGGGATCAATATCAATCATACAAGCCCAGTCATGGAAGTTAAAAAGGAGGAAGCTGATTTTTATAGTGCAAAGACGTAAGAGGTCCATTAAGCATTATGCTTTGGACCAGTTTGATGAAATAGGACATGGACCGGATCATAATGCTTGATAAGCTGAGTTGTTGGGCCTTTTGTTTAAGTTAGCTCTGGTATTCTGTAGCCTTTGCATTATTTTTTTCAGATTCTGTTATGCCATTTAAAATGTTAATACCGCCTACTCTACTCGTGGTTTAGTCTCCGCACAAATTTTCTGGTCCAGCCTTGTTTAAGATGTAGTTTACGTCTACTTTATTCCAAATGTAAACTAGGTTTAGTATTGGTTTGGATCTTTGTCTGACAATGAAAAACATTAAAAGTTAAAGCAAACACGTTTTTAACACTCACTGCTCAGATCAACTTTTCTGAGCCCAATTCTTCACAAAAAGAATTTCTTTAATCCAAACGACTGTCCTAGTGGGAACATCAACTTCTTGTTGTTGACAACAGCTGAGTGTCCTTTCTGTCGAGATCATCCTTCTTCCACACTGACACTTTGATGAAATAAAAATCCTTTCTGTTGTTGTCATCTGTGAGGAAGTTATTTCCTTTTCTTGCGTTAGTAGCGGAGTTGAGAGCATTTAAATCCAGCACTGCCTCAGAGCGCACTAGTGCAGTGATGCAGACCGTCAGCCTGGTGCAGTCCAACAATAAACAACTCCACAAATAAATGTAATAACGGCGCTAAAAATGTATTTGATTGTTGACTGAAAAGACTTATTGCATTCTCAAACTTCTGAGCTTTAATATCTGCGCTATATCGGCCAAAATCTGGCCGATAGTCCTGCAAGGTCTCATACCGGCCGATCTGATAATATCAGCCAGCCGATACATGGGTCGGGCCCTATACTGTACTCTTTAAATTGCATAGAAATGGCAACAATCACTGACACACGTTTATGCTCTATTTCCTGGGTGACAAAAAATTTGGCTTTTCGTAACATATTGACGTTAAAAAGGCTTGAAAACATGATTTGTTGGCATTTCGTGGCATATCTAAGCTTCCTCCGGAAAGTGTGTTGAACAAATGGGGTAGATTAGTATTTACCCAGAGTGCTTTATAATACTTATATTCACACACAAGTGTTATATTGTAATTTACACAATAAGTACATGACTATCTGACCAATTCTCTAACAAGTTATCTAAGTTTTGAGAAAGAATAAAAAACTATTAACATTTGTGATGTGCAAAACAAGTTGAATTCCCACTCTTTCCTGAAGACACTTTTACACCTGCTAATATTTTTGATGTCCTTGTTATTTTCAAATCCACTTAGTTTGTTTTTGGTGCAAACCAAATCCAATCTTTCACACGTGCAGAGTACAAATGTAGCAGCTGCGTTCGTCTAATCCGCTCTGGCAAAAACATTCGGCTCACTGGGAAACCTGGAGAATCTCGAGTTTGGTTTGAACACAGTTTGGTGCGATCCCCGACTGATGTGACTGATGCAACACCTACCGCGAATGAGGAAATGGGACTGTTTTTGCTGTAATTACTGTGGATTATGAGGATTTGGTGAAAGATATTCTCCATTTTGGATTAAAGAAGGTTTATTAGACATTTGTTTCATATCAATAGGTATTTAATTTAAACGTTATACTGTATATGTAGGGCTTTAGAAAAAATATATATTAGATGGTAAATTAGTATGGTAGATGGTAAATTGTCTCTATTTTATTAGCTCTTATTTCACATTTCAAGGCACTCAAGGCGCTGTACATTCAGGAATCCACTCATCCAGTGTACACAGACACTGAGGCGAGGTGGGTCTTGCCTAAGGACACAACAACAGTCCACTCTTGTCCCACTGTGGCACCTGGTGTTCCAGCAGTCTGCCATCCAAGTATTAACCAGGCCTTAAGCTGCTAAGCTCTTGAGATTTGACAAGCAAATATGGCCAGGCAGAAGAGATTCAGATTCCTAGAAAAGAATAGATTTATGGCTCACTTTGTGTAGCCTTAACTCTTTCACCAGAGCTATTAAACTGTATGTCAGAGAGCCTTGGCTTCTGGGCCAGAGGTGTAAGCGGGACCAACAATAAGCACAATTTGGATCGCAAAAAAGACACATTAGATATGTTTAAAGTGCTTTACAATGTTTATCTGCATTGACAGTTTGCTTTCTTAAACAATAGGCTTTATGTTGGCAAGACAAGACACAAGCAAGGTCTGAACAAAGATGAACCCAACTTCAAACCAGATTTCAACCAGGACCAAATAAAAGTGAAAGACTAGAGCAGGGATGCACCGAATCTAAAATGCCAATGTAAATGAAAGCAAGTTTGAAAAAATATATTATGGAAGATGGGTTTGGGGCTGGATTTAAACGGTTTAAGGGCATGACCTGTTGAATGGCCTTGTCTTACACGCTGACAAAATGTTCACAAATGCATCTTTTGATATTATTTTAATGCTTGCCTCCCATACAATGACTGCAAGACAAGTTCAGTTCGGGACACGTTTTTGTCAGTTTTGTACAATGACTTGAAAACCACATCACACCGCTGCGGTCTGCGAGGAAAATAGGACGGATTCTTTCTACAAACTTGCGCAGGTGGACTGCTTCGAGGTCCGTGTTCGAGGAAGCATTGGTTTAAGCACTTTCCAACTTGCACCTGACTCACACTCACTGTCGACGTAAGGCGTTCCAACTTTATTTACTTTAATTTTTGATCCATGTTATGAGGTCATTTCCTCCTCAAAAACTTCCTGCAAACTTCCTGCATGCTTAGGCTGCGTTCTTCACATTAACTGAAAACACAGTGTTCCACCTTGTGATGTCATTAGGCAGTAACACAGGATCACATTCATAAGAATTTCTTCATAATTTCAACCCTGTAAATGTTAATATTTCAAGCTACTGCAAATTTTTTTTTTTGTTTAAACTTTTTCTCAATCAATTTAAAACTATATATTTTCTGTGATAATCTCATATGAATAAACATAAAACAAAAAAAGCTTTAGTGAATACAAAGTGCCGATTAGCTTAAAGGTGGGGTATCTGATTTTCACTTTGCAAACACGTTTTAGGTTTTAAATCTGACTTCTTTCTCATCTTAAACACATGCTTAGAATCACCATGTTTTCCTTTTGGTAGCAACTATGGCGTAAAAACACTTCTTACAAACAGCAAAGTGAAACTGGAGAGGACCACCCTAGTACAGCCAATCAGAGCGCAGAATTCGGCTTCTGATTAGAACTAAAATACTGTATTATTCAATTCAGACAGTGTTAAGTGGTCTACTTCTTAGTGGAAAACACAAAGGTTACTAATTTAAATAAATAACAAAAAAAAAAATGTGTTACCCAGCTTTAAAAACTACCACTTCATGACATCACAGGGTGGCACGGATCATTTTGAGCTTTGGCGATGTGAATTGACTATAAAGCAGGATTACCCATTTGGGAATCAAATAAAATACAACTTTGTGTATGTTTTGATATAACAACATGCTAACCTGACTAAAAACTCAAACGAGGACATTACTAATATGGGACCTTTAAACTCCACAAGCAAAATTTCAGGCTGTTTGCCATTAGTTACAGCAGGATTACACCAAGACGCAAGAATCAATTCAAATCTAATTCCGAATATACTAACGATGAAGGAGGACTATTCCAGTAGGGATAAAAGCCCACAATAAGTCTCCTTTAAATACATTTCTATAAAGATAAACATTTCTGTAACAATGAGCTTTAGCAGACTAATGTCATTACTGTCATATCTAAAAGCATTCAGACAAGTGTTTGGTTTTTTTTTCTCTACATTTTCATTTCCAGAGCAGCACATTTTGGCCGAATGGATTAAACGGTCACAAAGTCGTTCTACAATCTCATTAAGTGTTGCGCAGCAGATTCTTGGCACAAATGATGTTAGACAATTAGGATTAAAGGAGACATAAGACGCAAAATCAATTTATATGAGCTTTAAGTATAATAACTGCGTTCCCTTCTTATTTGATTACCTACTGATTTGGGGGATTCAAGCATGTTTGTGGAATCTTTTGTGAACTTATTTGTGCTGTAAAGCCACGTTTCCATTAGCCTGTGTCCCCCAAACCGGTTCACTTTGGAGCGGTTTGGGCCGCTTATGTTAATGATGGCGAGTGTTTTCACTGCAGGTCCAGGCTCCTGAGGGCAGCTGACGTCACTCACACAGAACACATGCTCTCTCAAATAAATGAAAAGAAAATACTTTATCATCCTGGTGTCAATCTGAGTGATTCACTGAAAGACCTTTTTCTAACGTTTCTATTTTTGGCCTGAACTTCTACAATAGTTTAGTAATCCTCTCGCATTCAGAGGATGAGCGTGTTAGGCCTGGATCTCCCGCACCCAGCAGCGACAGAGCGAAGGGCTAAGTGGTTAAGCCAGGGCTGCTTACTTACAAGAGCATGTTGATTTTGTTTGTGAGTTGTCAGAGCCAGCTTTCTCCAGTTGCGTCTCTTGACTAAGATTCTTGTCAAGAAACAATTTGGAAAAGGCTATCCATGCTTTTATCAGTTCCCGTATTGATTATTGCAATGCGCTTTATCTGGGCATTTCTCAGTCATCACTCCATCGCCTTCAGTTAGTGCAGAATGCTGCGGCCGTCTCCTGATCAGCTCCTCCAGATAAACTCATATCACACCCATTCTCTCCTCTCTCCACTGGCTCCCTGTACGATTCAGCATAGATTATAAAATTTTAATGTTTGTTTTTAAAGCTCTCCATGGCCTGGCCCCGCCCTATACATATCTGACATTTTAACATCGTCCCAGTAGAACCCTCCGGTCCTCCAGCCAGATGGTTTTGGATGTGTCCAGGTCCCGGTACAAGCGGTGGGGCGATCATTCCTTCGCCGTTGCTGCTCCTAAACTGTGGAACAGTCTGCCTGTCAGTCTGCGTGTTGTCGCTGACCTGTTCCTTTTTAAGACCAGGTTAAAGACTCACTTGTACAGACAGGCTTTTAACACCTAGCACTCTGACACTTTAGGTTTTAATGGTCTTTTTTGGCCTTTTAGTATTTTTTTCTCTCAAATAGTGTTTTATTTATTGATGTCTTTGTTCATGTGAAGCACTTTGGTCTTCTTTGTATTGTTGTAAAGTGCTCCATAAATAAACTTTGATTGATTGATTGATTGATTGATTGATTGATTGAGATTGAT
Source organism: Mugilogobius chulae (assembly GCA_038363315.1). Classification (NCBI taxonomy): domain Eukaryota; kingdom Metazoa; phylum Chordata; class Actinopteri; order Gobiiformes; family Gobiidae; genus Mugilogobius; species Mugilogobius chulae. The sequence goes on along the minus strand of CM076409.1, from coordinate 42,497,522 downwards.
TGCTCCTCTAAATGTAATTATTTGTAAAATCAGAAAGTTCCATCACTCCTTAAAATATAGAAAATAGAAAATCACTGAATAAAGAGGAATAAATAATCGGCTAAATTATTAACAAATATAATCGCTAGAGATTATAATAATATAGCCAAGATTATGCAGATTTCATTTAACAAATATCCCGAGTTTAAACAAAATGATATTTTGAAACGTTTTTGTTTTTTTAGTTTTTGTTTTTGTCAAATTTTGTCAATATATCACAACTTTATAATGTGTCCAAAAAGTCATTTTTATGCATGATTGTCATCATTTAGACAAGTTAATAGCTTGAAACAAGTTATCTAGGCTGTAAGTCAATGTGGATTAAACCAAATAGTTTGACACAAAAAACACAAATGTTATGTTGATAAAAAATCTTGAAATTATCATTATAAAGCATTCAATTTGATCATAAACCTGCAAAAACCCTTTAGCAACGACTGTAGAAACTAAAAAATAAATATTCTAGAAGGAAATAAAACCCCAATAAATGGAAAAATAACAAGATGGTTCAAGACTAAATATTTTAATCACAAGATTATTTACAGTATTAGGGTCCATGAACAGGGTCCTTGGGCCTAGAATTTGGTGCTACACCCCTGGTTTTCAGATGACGACAACGTAAGCGACTCAAAAGGGAAAAAAACCCTCAAAACAAGTCAAAGAATGACAAGCCTCTGGTGTCAGTTTAGCATTATGCAGCAGACAAAAGAATAACATGTTTTCAATAAAGTACATTTGATTGTCATTGTAGAGACATTTGCATTGATATTTGCATTTGACTCATCCTTCACAGTCGCCACGACAACCTCAGAGACACACGTGGTTGGAGTTAGACTAGTTAAGACGTTAGCTGTTTATAGGTACAGTCTGTAAGGAGTCATGTTTGGGGGCGTGGCCAGCTGTGGGAGAAAGCCTAGGGGAAAGTTCCTTGCTAAGGCAATGGGAGACTAAATGTTTTACCTCTATTAAGTAGGGCTGCAACTGATAGTTATTTTGGTAATCGATTAGTTGAGCAATTATTCTTTGATTAATTGATTAGTTGTTTAGAAAGCAAAGGTAAAATCACTTGAGGACATTATGGAGGTGTAGCTTTAGGGTTGTCAAAAGTGTTGAAAATCAGATTTCAATCCACACTAATACAACAACAAGTATTGATGCTTAAAATATGCATGTTAACAAAATTTGCTATTTGATAAACTTAACATTGTCTTCTTGTCACCACTTTACAAAGTACCTCATGCTCTTATCAGAAACAGGTAGAGCAGTCTGATATAAATAGAACAAGTGAAACTAGCTACATGGTGAAGCCACTGTCTGCTAAGGAGAAATAAGGCTTCTTCAAGTATAACCTCGATGTTTGTCTTTAGATCTAATGCTATATATGGACATTTATGTTGTAACATTATGGGTGTGACTTTCTTAACAAAAAGCTGCATGTGGGGATTGAAGAAGTCAGAACCCATGTTGGCGCAACTTCACCCAATAACTACTACTACCCAAGTTAACTACAGGTTGAACTACTCATTTCACAAAGATGTAGTTAAGATCATTATATTTAAGGTTTTACTCAACATTTTTCACATTTCATTCCAGTCTGGCAATTTTTTAGCATTAAAAATTTTCTTCCTGTTCATCAATGATGACATCAAACTAGGTAGTTGCCTAACAACCATTTAATAAATTGGTCCCAAATTCTTCAAATGTAACTTTTTTTATATATTGAAAAATATACAAGAACTCTCAAATATACTTTAACATAAAATATACTAGAACTCACTTTTCTGTTAACTGTATGTTTACAGGGTCATACAAATCAGTTTCTTGTGAGAAAATTGAAAATGTCTTTGTCTCCCCAGTGTGATGTCATCAGGTTACGATCCTACTCTACTTCCTGGTATTTTCCACATATTTTCACATGTTTCTCCACAAACTTGTTATCGATTAACGTAAAACTATCATTTATAATTACAACAGGTATTAATCTACCAAAATAAATCAAAATTTAAAAACGTTCCAACCTGTCAAACGCACTTTAAACTTATATTCTGACTGTTGTGTGGTTTCTTTATTATACTACTTTTTATTGTGTTCAGAGAGCTATCACTTCTTTGACAGGTGTGCACCAGTAAATAAGATTCCCAATTCCAAGCGGAATAAAAATAAAGTTTCCCCCTTTTTGGGATGGTTTCTAGATAATATTATTACTAAATAAATAAACATGAATTACAGAAAATATAACTATTAACAACAATAGTAATACAATGATTATGTTTTTATCTTAATATCATAACTATGAACTTAAACTATGAGAGTTGCTTTGACAGAAGCTACAGTTTGTGCTGTAGGTAAAGTGCAGATTCTTCTTTAAATCATATTTGGACAAGCATTAGGCTCATCGTCTCAAACACACCTGCTCCTTCAATGATGTGTGACGCACCTACTTTACTAGACAATAGAACATGGCCTACACTTAGTTTGTGAAAGCATTTTCATTTCACGCCCACAATGCATCTGTGCAACAGCCGTCGCTCTCCTGTGGCCTTTATGAACATAGTTTAAAACACTCACGTTTTATCATCGTATCACTTTTATATCCACAAGTCTGTCGTCTCTTCGTAAATGTCCTTATGTCTGTGCCTTGTTCTGTTTGTCTTGCGTCTAAAAATCACGAATGATCCTCAACTCCTCTACTGTGCTTTTTTAAATTTTTATGGAAATATTACTTATATACTTAATATTCAGCTTTCACTGTCTGGTATTAAATCACAAATAAAAACAGACAAGTGGGCGGGGATAGGTGGTAGGTCGTTTGTGAGCACCTGAGCATCAGTTACAAGACAACATAAGATTACTCAAACGTGCATAAGTCAATCCAAACAAAACTAATGATGAGAGAACACTGTTATGACACAGATTCAAAACTCAAAGGTGTATTTTACATAATTGGTCCACTTCAACTTAGCAACTTTACAACAAAGAGCATGAATCCTATTTAGCTCCAGGAGAGCGCAAAAGCAAAAACGGGAAGAAAAACATTCACAAATCGTAGTCGCCAATTCTCCTCTAACATGACTATCTATGCAGCCCCACAATTTCTTCACAGCAAGACACCGCCAAATTATAGTTTATTCCACAGCAATTTCACACAAATGTTCTGGGTTGTCATTTTCCGTCGTTGAAAACCACTGTTTTTATTCTTACCTTGCACTGTCGTGTTGTACATACATGCTGGGCTACACTGAGAGCCCTGCTTTGGTGGAAAATATTGATTCTCTTCTATGTGCCTTAACAAAAGCAAGATGTGCACCACCCAGACATGCTTATCCTTTGTCCGCATTAGTCCTATTGTTTGTGCGTTGAAAAGATAAGAGGAGTCACAAAAGTGTTGTTGTTCCACAGAGGAGCTTTGTCCCCACAGACTGGCTTTGTTGTGAGTGCTGTGGGCAGAAAAGTGCACAGTGAATGGTGAGGCAAAGGCAGGAGACTCCCACTGAGGCTGCTTTGAAAAGCCGTCAAGGTGCGGTGTCACTGCACTCTGTGAAGCAGGCACTGCTCGGATACAGCAGGGAAAAACAGGTTTACTGACTGATTGCAAATTAGGGCAGGGCAATATGACCTGCATTTTCAATCGGAAAATAAACAGAAACTTTGAAATCATTTTATATTGTAGACTATATACCAAAGGCTTACTTTGTTACGAAGGATTTGTGCTTACTTTTCAAATATTCATACATTTTCTACCATTTGTTCCGGCTTAGGGGGAAGAGTGGCTGGCTCAAGTGACTTTGGGCCTTAGGGCTAAAACAGTGGCCAACTCATGGCAGAGTTTATACATCGAGATAGACAAAGACAGACAGACAATCATTCACTTTCTCATTCACTAATGTTGCATTCAGACTGGACAGTGTTGGAGCGACCAATGTGTCCAGTCAAAGTACCACCCAGCATCCAGCCCGTTCGGGCGTCTGCTGACACTGTGTCTTGCAAACTAGACGCTCCAGCCTGCTTTGGACGCTTTGGCCGTCTGATCAGGTGTCAGCGCTGGAGTTGGACACGGCAAACTTTTAAACGTTGAACACCCGCGTCAACCAATCAGACACTGCTTCCTGTGACAAAGTGACATGCTGCTCTGCTCTCACATAGAGAAAAGGAGGACTGTTTACTGAAATCTTTTAGTAACTTTTTTTATCCAAAGATTGCTTGTTTGGGGGCTTTTTTCAAAGGCCTAATTGCTTATTGCTTGTTGCTTTCTGAAAATCTGGCAACCACTGCAAAACAAACAATACAGGACATGACATGGACTGAGAACGAGCTCACAGGATGGATTAAAAATGATCGTGTTTAAGCCACTGCAACAGCAAAAAGACTATGCCTGAAGGAGGATAAAGTTGTGCTATCGGGTAAGTTAGCTTTGTTTTAGGAATGCCGTAGGATCTCTCTCCCTCCCTTCTCCCTCCCTTCTTTGGGCCGTAAAAAGTGTCCTTGTCCCCCAATGCTCCGATGCACTTTGGGGCATTTAGGGCACCTGTTGAAGCTTTTTAACATTTAAGTGTTGAAACACTGGAGAACATGCAAACCCTTGTTTCAGGTTCAGGTAAGCTACACTGTAGAAGTAATTTCCGTTTCCACTCCTAAGATCTTGTTTTATTTGTTTGCTTTGGGTGTTTAAGCCTGTGCACAGTTTCCAAAGTCTGTATTTAGTATTTAATACACAAAGTGCAAGTTTTTCAAAACCCAAAATAAGAATTCTGTTAAAGCAGGCTGCATTATGTCTGCTGGTGTCCTCATTTCTGCTTTGGTCCTGATATTTGACTTCTGCACAAAAAAAAAAAGCTATGGTTTGAAGTCTCTAAATACAAACTAAAAGACAGGATGGGCCTATAGATGAATCCTTTAGACTTTCTATCTGGAATCCATCCGGCTGTACAGAAATATGTTGAAACAGAAACAGGAAACAGGCTTGACATATTGTGCCAGAGCACCAAAATCATATTTTTTGTCATCACAAAAGGTTTAAGTCACTTGTATCTTATTTTATTTCCTCAAAACATCATTCATATACAAATAGAATTACAGAAAACATTGTCCTTCAGTTAAATTTATCAGAGCAACAAGAGAAAAAGAGAGGCCCCAGCAAAGAACCTTGAGGAATCCCACACAAGAAAAAGGCAGCAAACCCAACACAAACATGAAACTGTCTATCTGTGATTCCCAACTTTGTATTCTATTCCAGTGAACGCCCTTGTATGCAGTTTCGATGACCAGCATAATTCATTCATTCATCCGCTCAGACTTACCTTCATATTGCGGGTGCACACGAGGCTTGTGGCGTACGTAGTTGATGATCACTGGGATGTCAAGGCCTTGTCGGACCCACTCCACCACATATAGGGAGTCGGATGACAGGTCAGGGTGTGGGGAGGGAAATCACACTGTAGCTCCACTGTGGTGCCAGCTTTACCCACCACCACCAGCTGTACGCCTGGGACCAGCACTGCGGAACACAAAATGGACATATACGTGTTATTTTAAACTCCCAGAGGCCTTGCAAAAAGAAAAGGGGTTAGTTTGGAACACAAATTTCTGACTAGGGATTAGTCCTATACTTGTTCTTGTTGGCATGAACAAAAATTAAACAGACACTGAAAACAGCTAAAAACAAAGAATATTCTCATGTTTACGTACATATGGACTCAACTTTTTTTTTTCATTGAAACATAGGAGTAACAATTTTCTAAAAGTCTAATGCTGCTTTCTCATCTGGCTTATCTCTACTCAGTCTATTGTATTGTAACATATTTTATTAAAACCAATTGCATTTTAACATGTGAAGGGCGATGTCTATGTCAAGGGTTAGGATGGGTTGGGTTTGGTTGGTTGGGATTGTTTTTAATGCACTGTAAAGCACTTTGTGCCACACTTTTGTATGAAAAGCATTTGATAGTTTGAAAATCACAGAATTTTTGTTCTTACAAGTGCTCCTGACTGTTCTTAGGATATGTTCTTCCAAAAATATTCAGCAGAATACATGTTACAACTGTTTTTTTTTTTTCAGAACACATATGTACGTACGTATAGTGTAGTACCGGTATTTGCATTCTGTTACAGTTACTGTTTTTCTTCGAGGTATTTAGAATAGAATTACTTATTGTGTTCCCTAACATGTACATTAGGGAACACTTGGTGGTAGTCGGAGATTGAGGCGTCAGGTGTTTAGGCGAATCGCCTCTGCTGAGCTGCCCCACGGCTGCTTGCTATCACTGAGTGGGGAGCGGAAGGGTTCATCTCATGGTGAAGTGCTTTGTGACTCTGTGAAATGTGCTTTACGCATAAAGCTTACTTGCTTACTTATAAGAAATCAATGAAATACAATACATTTTTAAAATAAGTGTAAACTTGTTCAAATCACCACAGAAAATCAATGCGTTGGCATTGTTTAGGAGGCATTCACTGCCTGCAGACAGACTGTTGTGTATGTTAAAGAATTTTGCAAGAAAATAATGTTTTGAACATTTTATGATTAACATTTTCATTTTGACTGTGTCTTCATGGTAAAAGTATAAGACCAAGTGTATGATAAGATAAGAAGTCATTCTGAAACAGCTACATATTTACTTTTGCTGGCCTAAACATGTATTAAACATTACTTATTAATCATCAAACAGTAATTCATTTATAGGGTAATGCAATATTAGTGTTTCAAATATTTGAAATTTGTGTTACATTGGAAGTTGAGCTAAAATACTGAGCCCATTGTACTTTGCTTTGTCATAAAATATCTAAAATGTAAATTCTCAGTCTAGTGATTTCTATTAGCAACTACACCCATTCATTGTTCTAATATTACAACAAACTAAATTTGAGCCATATTAAGTTTGTCCTTTATAATGTCGTGATGGCACATGAACACATCCTAATCAAATTACATGTTCAAATCATCACTATATATATAGCGGCAAAAAGCCTGTAGTTTTATGTTTATTTCAAAAGTCACTTTTAGATAAATCTTTTGAAGTTTGCGACTCACTTCACATTCTCCAGCTGTCATTTCAGAACTGATCCTGATAAGAACAACCTTGTCTGACTACTCGGACGATCTATTTTGATGCGCGTGTTGCAAAAATACTTACGGCAAAGCAAAAGCGGAGCGCAGAGCTTTTGCAGATGCGATCTGTCCGACCCCATGTCTATCACTCACACCACCTGCCGCATGTTCAATCTGCAAAACACACAACATTATAACAGGCACATTAGTTCACTCATCCACCATCTGCCAGGCGTTTCACCAAAAGGCCCGAGCTTCTGTCATAACATCACCCGCAGCCCGAGAGCGCCGTTCCGATTTTTACACAGCTTCCGATAATTGGAATTCATCCCATATCATTACACAAATGGGCCGAGGTGAGCGCGCTGCCAGCAGACTCCAGCAGCCTCGTGATACTTCCTCTAAGCAGATGTCATAAATGTCACATAAATCGCTTCCGCAGTCACGTGCCGAGCGACATTTAAGTGTTTTATTTAAGATGAGTGACCGGGACGCTGAAGGACACGAGAGGGCCAAGGAGCGAGGTCAAAAGGCACATCATAAGCATTGTGCAGTCTCTTTAGATTCCAGAGGACAACTTAGCTTTGGGACTTACTAATGCATGTGATGTGTGTCTGGAAAATACCTGAAAGCTTTAGCTGGCCGTGGTATTTGTCGTACGAAAGGCTGCAGTTGACCAAAGAAATGTCCCATCAACCGATTAGTGGCTAAAAAGGAGGCGTGGAAAAAGTCAGACCATGTTGCAAGAAGGACAGACACTACAGATCAGGGCAATTATTTTTACCCAAGGGCCATATTCAAAACCCTGACAAGTGGAGGAAGGTCAGACTGCCAACATTGGTATAACAAATTCTTATTATTGCAAACACATTTCTACAACCTAGTATAAAAAAAGGTTGGGCTACAAGAATAAAATTCCAACATTATCAGAATAAGTTAAATATTTAATGAATAAAGTCAAAGTTAAAAAAAAGTTCTAATTTTACGTGAAAAAGATTATTCTATTCCGGGTTTTGAGCGCACTGTGCCGCACAAATTCTTATGTGTTTGTTCACATTACACAAAACATGCAATTCCAGCTTGTCTCGGGTGTATGTAAAGCGCACCACATCACATGCAGTGTATTTACACAGTCAAGATACATTTCTGTCTATATCAGGCTGTTTTGTGCAAAAACTAAGTTGCAAGAACCAAATACTGTCACTGACAAGTTGTGCTAAAAAGCTAGTGCAAATTAGCATATTCAGTTTCCTGCCCAGAATAAAGCCTTTTTGAGAACCCTAAAAAATTTAAATTATTCAGAACATTACACTTAAGGATGCACTAATCCAGCTTTTTCAGTTCTGATATTGATTCTGATACTTCGATACATCTTGAAGTATCTGTCAATACCCGATATATCAACCAATACCAGTGTAAGGACTGAAATACCTTATTTTTCTTTTCAAAACATAAGACATTTTGTCATATAGTGTTGTGTAATTCTTATTTATAGTGCAAGCCACAACTTAACAACCATATCTGAATAAAATGTCCAATAATATGAGACGTTCTGGATCAACAGCAGCCAGTAAATTAGTCTCATTGTGCCCAATTAATGGCACAACTATGATATCGGCTGAACCGATATCATGGAGCCGATACCTGATCCAGCAAAATTTTCTGTATCGGCACCAATATCCGACTTCAGTATCGGATCAGTGCATCCCTAATTACACTAGTGTGGATCTGAGTCCAAACTGTTCTTGTCATGGTGTGGCACACTGTCAAAGAAAAATGCTTTAAAAGCACACTGACACTGACAAAAAAAAATAACTTGACCAAAAGGCACTCTTTTACACTTGTTTTTTTTTTTTTTAACAACACTTCTAAACAAATTTGCAGAGATGTTTTGTGAACTTTGTCACTGATTTATGAAGAATTGATAAAAGGACCTGGATGACAGCACTGCAGTTTAATCTGATAAGTTTACAGAGATGAGTGAGCGATTCTCCACCATGTTTGTGTCCTGCATCTTTCCCTCTCATTGATCCGATGCTCTGTTGCAGTAGTTGTGACAATGATGCAGACTTTAGAATGTCTCCTTTCTGCTGCTGTTTCTGCTTTGACTTGTTGAGTTGTGTGACGTAAATATGGGATAAATGTGAAATGAGCGTTCAGTCACACTTGAAAAGATCAGATGTATTTCCACATATGAAAGTGAAGTATGTCGCATTTGAAAAAAATCAAAATTATGCTGCTCAAACTGCCATGAAAAAAATCAGATACAGTTCAAATATGGGCAAAAAAAATCTGAATTGACCTGCAGTGTGTGATTGTAACCATAGTAAGTGCAAAATGCAGAATAGTAAAGTCACTTGTATCACTTTTGCCTTGTTATGAAGAAATATACTGTGCCTTTTCCATCTCAGCTTTGCCATCAGTTGATACAGTAATTGTTGGACCAGTGCACCCTTAATTTAAAATAATGTGCCGCTTAACACTGCATTAAAGAACTCAATCTGTTTTATTAGCCGTATGTCCAGACGAGAGGCGAAAAAGGCTGAGTCCGAGTGTTCTGCATTGTTGTCAGTCCCGCGCAGACATTTACTGGATGATGTCACTTACCAAACGCTGCATGTGCTGACCACTGCAGGGGTTTTTCAATTAGGTCTGACCGTAAAACCTAAAGAGAAGTGCATTAAAACATTTTACGGGGCCACAATTTTTCAGTCTGTCAGAGCATAACTGCCGGCCACCTTTTTACAAATTAAAATCCATTTTGTTCGCCATAATAATTTGTCAGCTCGAGAACAATTAGGTGATTCCCCGAACAGCTTTAATCTAAATGGAGAGAATGTACAGCCAAAAGAGACAGAGGCATTGCTCTTGGGCTGGTGTGTGTTTTAATAAACTATTGCAGTATTTATTAGCACTGGTTAAACAATGTTGTAAACCTGTACTCTTCTGTGATCACGACAAGAACAAAGGTAGACTTAAAAATATGATATTCAAATCGAAAAAGTATTTATTTACTTGAAAGCATTTGTGAAAAGGTGGGACGTTTAATGAAATACATGGATTTGATTGGGTGTGCGGCCGACCATATTTGTGTTTAACCAATCGCAGCAACGAATCGTAATGGCGTATCCAGTGTCGGCGTGGGATAGAACAAGTGTCACGCACACCTCTCTGCTCTTCTTTAAAAAAGGAGCTGCCATCTTTCTTTTGTTTGATTCAAGTGACACTTCCTGCAACCAACCACCCTCAACTAGGGATAGGTACCGTTAAGGATTTATCAATACTGCTCATCAATCCAGTCTTTTAAAGGTTCTTTTTTTCTATACTTTTATTCACAAAAAACAATACAGTAAAAACAATGAAAACAGTTTTTTTTTTTTCTGAACAAAGATTTCAGAAGAAAACTTCAAGAAAGACAACAACAAACTAACAGCCAATAAGCTAATATATGTTTCTTTATTATTAATTTTTACAGTAGATTCTAAATTGCACGGGCTACTCATTCGAAACATGGGCTGTGCTTATTCCACTGATCAGAGTTTGTGAAATGATGTGACAGATTAGGTGTTATAGCGCCAACTGTGTATCATTCTTCCTCACTGAGGGCTTTCAAGCGTTGCCGCCGCTTTGTCCCGGTGTCGAGCTGTTCTCTCTGCCTTTATGTGTGTGGCGCGTTGCGCTCAAAGCCCGGACTGCTGCACACAAACACAAACGGAAAGACGCAAATGCAGAAATTAAGGTTAAGGTACACTTTATTGTCCCCGTAGGGCAATAACATGCATGTTATTGGTTGGTGGGGAAACCGGATTGTCCGGAGGAAACCCACCCAGACACGGGGAGAAACATGCAAACTCCACACAGAAAGGCCCGGGCCCGTGCGGGAATCGAACCCGTGACCTTCTTGCTGTGAGGCAAGAGCGCTATCCGCTCAGCCACCGTGCCGCCAATGCACTGATACCTCGCGGTGCACGACCAAAACAGGGTCGAAAAGGCGCGTGAATAAGTCCGATTTTGTGAAAATCGCTCCCTCAGAACCTATAAGAGGACCAATAGCGCTGAAGCTTATCAATCTAGTGGAGCGTTAAGGCGCAGCATCGGGGCTGTTACGAAACCAGGTCTCGGTACCCATCCCTACCCCTACCTGCTGCAATGTGATAAATATCGAGATAATTCATCTGGCTGGCCAGGTTAGCTTTGCTTGTAATTCGTTTGAAAAGAAAGTGACCTCCAGAAGCAGCTGATCTTGTAAAACACAGCTAATTTTGCAGGTAATGTCAATGTCTTATGCTCACCCAGTTCCCCCCTCTGCTGATGAAACTGTCAAAATGCATCATGTATGACAAAGTCAGCATCAGAGAGCCCACTATTGCCTTAAATAATAAAAAGACGGAAAATAACGTCATTGGCAGAGAAAGAGTTCATGTTGCCACTTTTCAAAAGTAGCACAGTTTGCACTCCATACAACCATAAAGCTATTAAAAGCCCAAAGTACATCATCTACAGTCAGTGCAATGACAGACACGTGAGGACATCACACACCCACTTGGACAAACGAAGCCTGAGTCAGACAAGCACTGCGAGCCCACCTCTTCAGCCTGCAGGGTCATTCAATTCAACAAGGCTTCTTTACAGCCCCAGTGCACAGCGATCAAACATTATTACCTGATGGACTCATTTGAAAGCCATTCCATCTCTTTGTAAAGCACAATGCATGTACGTTTTTGTTCCCATGGAGTCAATGTGAAATACCGCATAGCCAGGTAAAAAGACTTTAGAATCACAGTTCAATCAACTCAGCGGGCCAAAAGTCAGTTCTCAACGCGTAAGTGAAGAGCATTTGTGGAATTAGAAGTAAACGGTATAACAGGCACAGGTAAAGTATTTTATTCAAGGATTCATAAGAAGTACACCTTAAGAATTAAAAAAAAAACAAGGATACAAGTAGGGATGGGTACTGTTTTTTATCGATACTACTACCGGATTTATCGATACTACTACGCTTATCGATACTGCTTATAGATCTGGTCTTTTAACAGTTCTCTTATTGATACTTTTACACACACAAAAAACAATACAGTAAGTTGCTTTTTACACTAATCGTTGCATGTTTGTTCCAGATTTTAGAATACAACTTCAAAAAAGACAACAACAAAATAACTACTAACCAACAAAATATGTATTTATTGTTTTGCAGTATTATTTTCACAATGAAAGGGCTACAACTGGTTCGAAAACTGCCCTGCGCTGCTTATTCCAAAAGGGATCAGAGTTTATGAAATGATGTGGCAGATTTGGCGTTATACCGCGGACACACTAGTTTCAGGCGTCTTGTGCATGGGGTAAGGGTTGGGGTTGCTGCTCTGTCCCGGTGAGCGTGCGGGTTGGGCCGCTGCACACAAACACAATCGAAGAGACGCAAACACGAAAATGTACTGACAAGGCGTGTGAACGAGATTTTATGAAACGTGCTCCCCAGCGCCGCCGCTCCCAATACGCACATCACGCAGAGCGCGTAGGGCATCACCTGCTCTGGGGGCACCAAGCCGAGCTGTACCGTCCCACTGTCCCGTGTGCTGAACTCATGAGTGACAGACAAGTTTGGTCTAGACGCAGGTGCCTGATGATTCCTAACACACAGCGCAAAAGCAAAGACTCTGGAAACCGTTTTGAAAACAGGAACATGTTCTACAACTTGTAAGCTCTTGGCCAATCTTTATTTCGCGTCAATAGGACACATATTGGGCCAGTTACGATCAGAAAAAGCAGATGAATTAAGACGGCTGCACATTTGAACACGCAAATAACCGCGGCGAAATACGGCGGATTTTTCCACATTTATGTTCAGATTCTTTCAGAGGGAAACACAAACCATGAATCTAGTCTATTTGTCCTGACAAAAGTTACAGACGATTGTATTTCCTCAAACTTTTGCGCGAAGATGCAGCTTTACGCTGGGCTGTGTTCAGTGAGCGCAGGAGAGGGAGCAGTGGCGCAGGAGAGGGAACAGTGGCGGAGCATAGGGCAGTTTAGGGAGGGGCAAAGAGGTCTGGGGCCCCACTGGAAAGCAATCTGGCAATAATTTGAAATTAATGGATTTACTGTTCTAAAACATCCCAGATAAAAAAAACAAATGCATCTATTATGTAATAATAATAAAAAAAAGTAAAAATAAATAAATAAAACAAAACAAAAATGTAGGGGGACTTTCAGACCCTGTCTCTTAAATAAATAGATACAGTGCGTTTGTGGGGTCGGTTTGAGGCTGGAATTTTTTTTATAATTTCTTTTCTTTTCTTTTCTTTTTATTTTTTTTTGGAGGGGGGGGGGCACCTTTTTGAAATCTTGCATAGGGCACCAAAATGGCTAGCAGCGGCCCTGGTGCTCCCTCCGAACCGATAAGAGAACGGATAGCGCTGGAGCTTATCGATCCAGTGAACCGTTAACGCGCAGTATATGGACTGTTATGAAACCGGGTGTCGGTACCCATCCCTAGATACAAAATACTGAGAGATTTGGTTTCGAGCTTTGAGTCATGGTGGCACTGAGCTATTTCAGTCCTTACATTAGTATCGAGTCCGATCTCATTTCTATGGTGGTAGTTAAGATGTGTTCATTTTTAAGAATATTAACGAAATCCTGATCCTAATCTTAACCTACCCCAAGCTGCAACTTACAGTTTTATTAACGCGATGCCCAAGCTTACCCGTTACACTTAAAGAAAACATCCCCACATGGCTTCAACCAAATCTCGTGTATTTTTACTCTGTGAAATCTCGTGTAATTTTGACGCTTTTTCATATCGTGCTAAATGTACGACGTAACATAAGTATGCAAAAAAGGCCTGAAATCGTGGTCATAATACGCTGTTTTGTGTCGTGGTAAATGTACGCTTTCTTGTGAGACTGTTGTTGTATCGGTTGTTATCGAGAGATACTTCATTCCAAAGTATCGGGATTGGTACGGGAACTGAAAAAGCTGGATCTGCGCATCCCTAATTTTGACAGTAAAGATGACCTATTCTGTAAAATCCACTTCTCTAAGTTTTTATATCTGTCTTCTTTCAACATTAGTTGACTCAAAGTTGTATTGAATTGATTCATGCATGTTCGCGTAACCTTGTAATGTCCGGCAACTGATGCTTGAGTGCTCACAAAATTTCTGTTATCACTTACCACCTATCTATCACCACTTAACATGTGGGTTCAAAATCCTCATGATTTCTTTCACACACACACACACGGGGCTTATAAGTTCTGCAGTTTTGAACAGGAAGTTAACGCAACCAATTACATTTCTGAGTAGTTATAGATCAATGGCGTCATCTACAGTGAACACAATGTAAAATACTGATTGGAAAAAAACACAATAGAGCTCCTTTAACCTCTGTTTGAACATCGAGTACAAGCCGTTCAAACATCATTACCCTTAACTCTTCACTTTGCATAATGTGTCTCCGTACACAAAACAGCCTTCAGTGTAATAACTTAACTCCACACTGGTCAGATGCTGTCGATATTGCGCACACACACACACACCCCAGTCATACCACACTCGGCCGTATCTGTTCTCCGCTCTCCGCCATTACGCCTTTATGACTCTTTTTATTTCATGGCCGGGGCAAAGTCCGCGGCCGCGCAACACAATTACACGGAGCGTCAACATCTGCTGCACCTTCCAATCTCTTCCCCCAAACTGTCTTCCAAACACACACACATCCACCTAAAAGTTCAAATGGAAGAAAAACAAGTTGGAGTTTCCAGACGGTGGCTGTGCGTTGCCCTTCATCGTGTGGCATCATGCAAAGCGGCAGCCCAGACTCGGGACCGTGGGATTTGAATAAGGCTCAGAGTTTTAAAGATGGAGCTAACGCAGACTTTTGGCAGCAGGGACAGAGGCTTGGAACAAATAGTGGAAGCTATAACTGCAAGAGAAAGGAATGAATTTGAAAGAATGCATTTGGGGTGGAAAGTTACTAAACACAAATATGCAAGTTACAAATCGATTTTGGGAGGTAATCGATGGACAATATTGACAGAGATGAGTAGCTTCACTTCTTTGAGCATATCTTAATGATAGGATTAGGTCAATCCAACAGAAATGCATCAATACAAGATCTTAACTTAACTGCCAAACTAATTTGAAGTTAAGGGTGTAGGAAAATATTGATTCGGCGATACCTGATCTCCCAATATTTGTATCGATCGCAAAATTCTGGTATTTATATTTTGATGACGTCATGCATTTTAATTAGAATGCTTTGTTTTCTGGATTTCAAGTAGGGCTGGGCCATTAATCAAAAAATCAAGATCGAATTGTACCGAATCATCAATTATTTGGTGATAGGTTTCGAATTGAAAGATTGAAAACCAATCCTGTTTTTTTTTTTTTAGCAAACTACAAATTTTGAGGTAAAATACCGATATGTAGTTTTAAAAAAATCTATTATATGAGACATATTAAAATTTTTTGTTTTGTTTATGTTCATGAATGGCATTTTTCATTTATTTTTGAAAAGTTTAAACAAAATAGCATTGAAAATCGAGATCGATCAATATGAGAATAAAAAAAAATTGTGATGATTATTTTTCTTCCCAGATTGCCTTAATTTCAAGTGATTTCAATGTCAGTAGTGGTTCAAAATTAACCTATTCACCCAGGACAGTAGAAGGCATCACTGTGTCTTTAAGAAGGCTATCTAATGTTAAACCTTGGCACAAAAATTATCACTTGATTATAAAAAGAGAAAAGTGGTCTATTATTCCTAGAATCTTGATTAGCTTTGTGTTGCTATTATCAGTACTGTCAGAGAGAATAAAAAACTATCAATACTGTCAGAGAGAATCATAAAGTATCAATACTTTCAGAGAGAATCATTAAGTGTCAATACTGTCAGAGAGAATCATAAAGTATCAATTGACCATTTGCACGTGTCGTCACGCTCCTCGAGGGAACGCCCACTTCTCCATGCTGGATGGCAAAAGCGCTGTCTGTGCGCTTTACAGCAATGGAAACTTCGCCGAAAACTTGCTCGTTTTTAGGTAATTTTAATTGATTTCAACTGTAAAATGGCTGTATCTGGAACACGCTGCACTAGCAGGCAAGATCAAGGTTTTTAGCCTAAACCTGTAGCTTTTTCATTTACATTTTGATGAAGATAGAAGACGCTAGTGGATGGCAGCAATAAATCAAAAGAACTGGAATCCCTCTAAATCGCTACAGATCTGCAGTGAACACTTTAAACAAGGTAAGTCAATGCTTAAGAGAAAAAAAAAGACCTTTGACAAAAAAATAAATGCAATGAATATCTGAAACAGTCTGCATTATGCGTGGCTAACACTAGCCTCACAGCTAAGTTACTGAAAACCAATCTCATGTAGCTTTTAAATCTGCTCCAGTGTAAGACAAAACCCTGTTTACCACATAATGGTGCAAATCATGAGGAGTAAAGTCAGGCAAACTTGAAGATTTTATTTATTCGGCAAACATAGCAGGAGGAAGAGGTCATAAATCAGCTAGCATTCATTAGCTTTTCCAAATACCTTGTTTTGTGTGCGTCTAAAAGTTGTCCTACTTCCACAGACAAATGTACTGAACATGCGCTAGAAGCATCCACTGCTTTCTTTACGGAAAAATAAGGAAATATGTGAGAATTTGTCAGTTTTGCGTTCCCTGTAATGCTGCGTACACGCACTTCTGCCATCCAGCATGGCGTAGCCACGTGATCAAGTGACGTAGGTGCAAATGGTCAATACTGTCAGAGAGAATCATAAAGTATCAATAATGTCAGAGAGAATCATAAAGTATCAATACTGTCAGAGAGAATCATAAAGTATCAATACTGTCAGAGAGAATCATAAAGTATCAATACTGTCAGAGATAATCATAAAGTATCAATAATGTCAGAGAGAATCATAAAGTATCAATACTGTCAGAGAGAATCATAAAGTATCAATACTGTCAGAGATAATCATAAAGTATCAATAATGTCAGAGAGAATCATAAAGTATCAATACTGTCAGAGAGAATCATAAAGTATCAATACTGTCAGAGAGAATCATAAAGTATCAATACTGTCAGAGATAATCATAAAGTATCAATACTGTCAGAGAGAATCATAAAGTATCAATACTGTCAGAGAGAATCATAAAGTATCAATAATGTCAGGGAGAATCATAAAGTATCAATACTGTCAGAGAGAATCAAAGTATCAATACTGTCAGAGAGAATCATTAAGTATCAATACTGTCAGAGAGAATCATAAAGTATCAATACTGTCATAGAGAATCATTAAGTATCAATACTGTCAGAGAGAATCATAAAGTATCAATACTGTCACAGAGAATCATAAAGTATCAATACTGTCAGAGAGAATCATAAAGTATCAATACTGTCAGAGAGAATCATAAAGTATCAATACTGTCACAGAGAATCATAAAGTATCAATATGGTCAGAGAGAATCATAAAGTATCAATACTGTCATTCATCATTAACAGGAAATTGTAACTTATGTGTCTAATTTTATGTTTTGACTCATCAAAACTTCACTATGTAAGAGACCAAAGGTATGCTTTACCTTTTTTTTTTCCCTGGGAGGACCAGAGGCTCTGCAAGGGGGCCCCAAAGGTTGTCTAGACAACAACCATGGACAAAATAGATTTTCACACACACAGTCCACAAAAGACTTGGACTTGTCTCTCTTTGATTTGGGACTTACTTGACTTGGACTCGTCTCTCTTTGACTTGAGTTGGGACTTGACGAACTTGCCTCTCTTTGACTTGGGACTTGACGAACTTGCCTCTCTTTGACTTGGGACTTGACGAACTTGCCTCTCTTTGACTTGGGACTTGACTTGGACTTGTCTCTCTTTGACTTGGGACTCGACTTGGACTTGCCTCTCTTTGACTTAGAACTCGACTTGAACTTGAGTTCAGAAACGTGAGACTTACAAAACCAGCTCTCTCTCAAAAGAAGAAGTTGTTAATGAATGTAATAACCTGATGCGATGCACTTGAGTCAGAAGAACAGAGCTGACGTTATCACAGTCTCTTTGACGGTCTCTTGTGTCTAATGAACACACAGTGAGCTGGTGTTAAGACCGCACACAGAGGTGAGACGGACTACTGAGGCCTAATGAACCATTGTGTTTGATTAGAACAGGAAACTGATTCTTTTGTTCCGGAGAGGTGGGCTGCCGTGCTCTTTAATGTGAGAACTGTCAGAAGTGTCGTGACAGATCTATATGTTATTTGCTACTTCAAAAGGCTTGAACCTTCTTGCTATTTTGAAAAAGAAGTTGGTCTATATTTTCTGCTCAATTTTGTGTTTTACAGCAAACCAATTGTAAATTATTGATTGCGTAGGTTAAACTTTATTACTTAATACATGTTACCTATATGTCTTCTTAACTATACTGTATCTGCATCTGATCTAGGGCTGCAGATAACAATTATTTTTGTATTAATCGGTTAATTAAATTATTACTTGTGGCTTTTTACGCCTTAGAGACAGTTTATACGACGATGAATTTTCACAAATCCATGACGTTTCTATTTCAGACTGGCTTCTCTTTTACACGACAATGTTCATTGAATCGGCGTTCCTCTGGATACGATGCAAGAGGTAGTTTCGGTGGGGCTGGTTCAGTGGAAACACTGCAGTGGAAACAGGACAAAAACAGTTGTCAGTCTATTTATGAGCAAAATTGTCTCCATAGATTTGATCTGTACCACTTGGTTTGTTGTGTTGCATGCTTCTTGTTCATGTAAACCAGTGGTCCTCACTATTTTTTAAAGAAGAGCCACATTGACGGACCAAAGAGAAGGGGAGAGCCGCAAAACATCAAACATAAAAACAAGCAAAAAACAGGCCAGGGCAGACTAGAAAATAGAACTCAAATGTGTGTTTGTATGTTTGAAAATAAAGCATAAATATGCAGATAAAAATGAATTTAAATTCAAATTAAATGTTATTGTGTGTGTTATAAAAATAGGGATTTCAATTTGACTTGTAGCTTCTTTAATATAAATTTTATATTACTATGGTCAGGTCAATTTACATTTAATATTGCAAATTACAAACATTTGTTGTCATTTTTAAACAATCAGTGTTTTGCATTATGAGCCTGATGTAGTTTATGCATCACATTATCCAACCAACCCAAACACACTATACTTACTATTCAATATGTCTACACTTCATTGTTATTATTTAAATAAATATTAAACTGATGCTTCTCAGTTCATTCTGTGTAGCTCTAGCTCCGCCCCCTTCATCTCCCTTTTTCAGACCTCCACTGCTGCTGCTGCTGCGCTGACAGAGAGACGAGGCAAGTGTGTTTTTCTCCCTTTGGCCAGAGTCATACATGAAATAAACCTAAAGACCTCTTTGCGGACACTATTTAACAAAGTTTAATTGTGGAAAAACTCTCCGCTGGACTGCGGTGTTCGCGATTGCGCGTATAGGACTAGATTTTTCCCGATCAACTTTTAAAGTGTTTAGAACTAATTATCTCCGCCAATATTGATCCTATCAGTACGAAATAAAAACTGGGACAGAGTTTAAACTCTTCTCTCTCAGAATATGTCCGCTACAAGTCTGTGTGTGGACGAGACATTTTACTACGGCTGTTCAAAGATACGCAACTTGATGTTAGAAGGAGAGCTCGTGCGTCCTGTGGCTGGAGTGGAAAACCATTTGGCACAGTCTGAGCGCGTCACTTCATTCATTTCTTAGATCGCCAAAACTTTTATTTTGCTTAATATAAGGGTGAGCTCGCAGCTCAGTGCATGTCTAAAAGAATGTAGCTATACAGTGTGGTTCGTTTGGTCAATGGGCAGCAGGGTGAGGCAGTGGATGCAGCGCTGAAAAAGAACCAAACTAAGAGCGCGCTTGTTGTGTGAAATGTGATCTTGCCGAATCTTGCTGAGAGCCGCCAAGTAAGGCTCTAAGAGCCGCATGTGGCTCGCGAGCCGCGCAGTGAGGAACAGGGATGTAAACAGAGAGGACACTGCAAGCACCTTGCAACTTGCGTAGTCTGCGCATAAGAACAGTCCAAAAAACTGGGTCAGTACTGTTAATTTTGTAAAGTCAGAGTATGTTTTAATAAACATATTTAGCAATTACAAGTCTCTCTTGGTGTATGATGTCACTCGGGCTGTCACTAACGATTATTGTAATAGTCGTTTAGTCAGCAATTAATTTTTTGATTAGTCGACTAGTCAACGGTTATTTTTTCTTGTGTGATCTGCTAAACACATTTTTGTTGGCAGCCCTGAGAAAAGCGATGACTGTGCGTATTTAAGTTAGCGCTAGATGCAGAATTAATTGCACGATGAAATCGCTACAGAAAATATTATCTATTATTATTAGTTAAAGTTACCTGAAGGGCGATGACGGCGAGGACGACGCCAAAACACCGGGATGCTTGCGTTTAAGGTGTTTGTGCATAGCCGTCGTGCTGCCGTGAAACATGAGTTTGGCTTTGCAAAGTTTACATGCCACGGATCTTGCCGTCTTATTTTCATGGAAGTACACTTATGAATGTTTGAGTCTATTTTTTATCTCCGCTATATCCGTGTCTTGTTGCTGTTCCGCCATGTTTGTTTTCATTTGGCTCCTGCACGCTGCACATGTCTTCTTCTCAGGTAGAGGCAGGTAGAATACTGCCCCTGAGGTTTCTGTGGTGCTACGTCTGACAAAAACAATCCGCTCCATTGAAACAAATGACTCCGTGGTGGTTTATTATTGTAAAATGGAATGAAGGGACGCGTCGACAATTTTATATAGTCAACATCCCTGACATGACTGCCCTAGATGTCACCAAGCTTTATTGGCCTGTTAGCCTGTCAATCAAGCTCATTATGTTTGTAATGTGACTAGGGATGCATTGATCCAGCTTTTTCAGTTCCAATACCGATTTCTTTAAGTATCTACCGATACTCGATACCAATCGATACCAGTGTAAGGACTGAAATTGCTTCGGTTTCTTATTAAATCACTAGACATTTTGTCATATAGTGTTATGTAACTGTTATTTATAGTCCAAGTCACAACTTCACAACTTAATCTGAATCTGAAAATGTCCAATATGAGACTTTCTGGTCAACACCAGCCAATAAATTATTCTCATTATGTCCAACTAAATACACAACTATCATATCAACATAACCAATGTCATGAAGCCGATACTCGACCCAGCAAATTTTCCTGCATCGACACTGATATCAGATCCGAGTATCGGATTGGTGCATTCCTAAATGTAACTCACAGGCTCAGTTAACCAAAGAAGCAGCACTGAGCAGAAGAACGTGTAGCATTTGAACAAAGCAGCACATGTGACCGGTGTGTTTCTTTCTGAGTTGTGTGTGCTGGTTTATGATTGTTGTGCAGGACTGAACCACAGGACACAGCCGAACACTTGGAGGCGGTCTTAATCTGGATTACAATAAAAGTTAACTGTGTCAACATGTGCTGTCAACAGTTGGCCCAAACTACAAAAAAGAGACAATGTCAGCGTCAGTATTTTACCAGATTTCTTCGCGTCAATAAATAAAACATCGGAACAACTCAGAGGCTTAATATTGATTAAATACAATGACAGCTTGTTCATTGACCAAAATGAAGGTGAAATAATGACTAAAATACACTTAAAACATGAGATTACAATGACCAACCTTTCTCACCAGGAGGTTTGCAAAAGGGAAGAGAAATTTCTGACCCAACCAATCTATACTAGTGTACTGCAGGAACACATAAAGAAGAAACGTGAGCGGGCTACGCTAGCACAGTCGCCGGATGCCAGGTATGTAGAATAAACAGCAACAGAGACAATTTTGTGTAATTAAAACATAAATTCACCGGTTACACGAACAGTTACTGGATTATCTTTCCTTGTAAAACTACTTTCCTTATATATTTTGTTGCCCAACTAAATCAATCCATCTACACATGTATTTAACTCATATTGAACCACGTAGAAATGAAGATTGTGAGCCAGACAGAGAGGTCAGTTTGAACACAGACAGACATCTGCTGGGTTGAAACGCGTGGCAGAGAAGCAGCAGCAGCAGGAGCTCAGATGTAAGTGAAGTCTGCGGGACATTTTGAATCATTAAAAGTGAGGACTGTGGTTTTTGGAGGTGAGACTGAGCCTTCCTCTGACATGTCCCACTGTCACACATCACAAACACACAGTGACAGTTCTCGGATGAACCTTCGGAAACTTCCAGAATACTCGATGCACGAAATGGGAAAGTGAGATACGTGTGTGTTTATGGCAGATTAATGTACAGTAGTTTTCAGTCTGATTATATATAAGATTTCACTAAATATTTTTTGCTTGTTTCTCACCAAATTTGGTTGTTTTGACGAGGTTTTTAATTGACTTTTGTCCAGCAAATATGACGTACATATGTGGAGGTAATAATTCACTTATGACCTAGAAACCACATTGTAAATATGGACCAAAGTCCCTTTTATTGACACAGATGTTATGATTAGACTAGGGCTGCAACAAGTTAATTACTTATTTGCAACTAAACGATGATTCAATTGCATCTTTATTTTTCCCAACAGTTATGCTGCTTCCCGGTTAGCATAAAGACTTGCTTAAAATGATTTAGAATGAGAATTTTAATCCAGATTTGAGATGTTTTATACGGCTCTCCATAGTACTCACAAAAAAATAAATATTTATCTTGTAATTACGAGATAACTTTCTCGTAATTACAAGATAGTTTCTCGTAATTACGAGATAATTTAAATGGCTTTTCTGGCTTCGCAGAGGCTAAGCTAGTAACTTTATCCACAATATGAGTAGTCTTTTCTGTGCTAGCTTGATGTTTCTAAATAGCTAAGATGTGCTTGTGGGTTAAAATAAATGCCTGCGGTCTTCACTGCAATGTTTTCGGTCTACAAAAAGTATGAAACTAGCTGTTAACGTAACGTATATGTCTGTGGACTCACGCTACAGTTAGCAGGCTATTCTAAAGACGGCCAGTGTGTGGATCTGTTCACCCACCAGAAAGAAGCTAGCGGTAATCGGCAGGTTTTTTTAAAAAAAACACAATCCTTCGACTGTTGGCAGTTAATCTCACACATCCTTAGAAATGTGCGGTAGTTTATCTGTGGCTCCAGCGTCTGGTTTTCAATTTAGGAGAGAAGTGCTGCACATTTGCTACACTTCCGCATGGATCACCCAGAGTGGGCGGGTACTTTGCAAAAATGCCCGTATGTTGCAAGTCAAATGATGGATAAGTGGAGTAGTGTAGCAAATGTGCATCACTTCTCTCCGTTATGGCCAAATGAATTGAAAACCAGACGCTGGAGCCATAGAATAATAGCTGCAGTCCACTAGAGGGCGACGTAGGAGTTTTTTTATTAAAAAAAACTGCAGATTACCGCTAGCTTCTCTCTGGTGGGTGAACAGCTCCACACACTGGCCGTCTTTAGAATAGCCTGCTAACTGTAGCTTGAGTCCACAGACATATACATTATGTTAACAGCTAGTTTCATACTTTTTGCAGACCGTAAACATGCAGTGAAGACCACAGGCACTTAATTTAACATAACGAAATCCACAAGTACATCTTAGCTATTTAGACACATCAAGCCAGCACAGAAAAGATTACTCGTGTTGTGGATAAAGTCACTAGCTTAGCCTACACGAGAGAAAACTATCTCGTAATTACGAGAAAGTTATCTCGTAAACTACGAGATAAATATTTATTTTTTTGTGAGTACTATGGAGAGCCGTAGTTTTAACTGCAAAAGATGTAATTGTAATCGATCGATTTTCCATCCCTGTGCAGTGTTGCTTGATACATTTTGTCAGTGTTTACTTTGCGCTTGTAATTTCCCATTTAGTTGATTTGGGCTTAGGAATTTGATAAAATTACACATTTTATCACAGGTTTGTGGAAAGTTTAGATTGATTCTAATCAGTTTTGTTTGAAAATACAAAACTGATTAGTGTCCATTTTACATGCAGACTCGTTTGGTTAAGTTTCTGATTTTGCTGATTGTACGTTAATAGATTTGGTTTGGGTTGCACATTTAATTCCTGTAACTGTTATTCGAGTCATTTGTTTGCCTGGATAAACTTTCACATAGATTTATTCACCACATCATGTTTGGTGGATTTGTGATTGAATGAGACATGAAATTGATTGGTATTACAACAAAAATATTTTGCTTGTTGGTGTACTTGATCCTCAAATTCAATAAATTCTCGGATTAATTGTGTTTCTTTTTCATTAAATATTTTGTTTAGGAAATTAGCAACCCTCTCAGCTAAAAAACTTGTTCCAATTGGTGTCCATGCTACATGCAGAATTATGCTGGAGTAAGAGCAATTGAAATGGCTATATTGGAAAAAATAGTCCTACATCTTTCTTGACTGTAGATCCTGTCAGTACACTTCTCAAAGATGGAAATTAACCTAAAAATACAACAATTGCTGCAGTTTGAATTTTCAGCCTGTGTGTCTTACTTTATAGTCCCACTTTCACAGAATGAACCAATTGCTTATGTAATGTAGACTATTTCACTGGTTTCAAGACATTTTTAATGAGTTATGAGAGTATTTGGTATAAAACCAAAACAAAAATTGAGGGTTGGTGTGTGGAATGTACATTTCTTTTTGAATATGTGTTTGTATTGATGTGCAATAACTGTGAAATGTGCAATGATAGGGAATGTGCAATGTGTAGGATTGTGCAATGAAAGAGATTGAGCAATGAAGGGGATTGTGCAATGAAAGGGATTGGTGCAATGAAAGGGATTGGTGCAATGAAAGTGATTGGTGCAATGAAAGGGATTGGTGCAATGAAAGGGATTGGTGCAATGAAAGGGATTGGTGCAATGAAAGGGATTGGTGCAATGAAAGGGATTGGTGCAATGAAGGGATAGTGCAATGAAAGGGATTGGTGCAATGAAAGGGACTGTGCAATGAAAGGGACTGTGCAATGTGTGGGATTGTGCAATGAATAGGCTTGTGCAGTGAATGGGATTGTGAAATGATCGTACTTGTGCAATGAAAGTGAAGTTATTTATGAAATGTACATTTTTTTGCCTCCCACTGTGACCCCGCCCGTTGGGACAACGGATGGAAATTAGCCTTTGGCTATAATCCGGTGTGTTTACGTTCATGTTTTTATCATGTCTGTTTATTAACATGCTCTGTCCCAATCAAATAAATAAATAAATACAATTTGCCACCAGAGTAAGAACAGTTTTCTTAACCCACTGGCAAATTATATGGCTCAAAATAAGAAGCAATTTTGTCTTGAAATCAATTTGAAATACTTTGAAACAAGGAAAATATTTTAGGTCTCTACAATAAATCAAGGTAAAATTAGTTAAAATGCTTGAAATAAGGCTTGAATCCTACAATAAAGCAGCTTTGACTTGTCTTAAACTTCATTTTTTGCAGTGAGTAAAGTGTTAACAAGCTAACTGGTGTGCTGTGCAAAGATTGCTTCAATGCAGTTTATTTTTGTAATACAAAAGGTGAAAGGGGTCTAGCCACTTCATTAATCACCACTTTTGTGATTTGTAGCAAAGTTCAAAGTTATTGAACTGCTTCATGCCCTCCCCATTACCTTATAACTTGAATTCTAAAACACAAACAGAAACTACTTTGCCGCTATTTAAATTAAAGAATGCCTGTGCAAACCCTCTATCTGAATCTCCTGAACGGTGTACCCGTTTCCCGTCGCTGTGGATGAACTCAGAGCTGTACAGCATTGGGCCGGACCTGCCGACATCTCTGTTATCTGAGAATGAAACGGAACATTAACCTTTGACCAGGCGCGACAAATGTAAAGTAAACAGATGTGTCAGAGCAGATTAAACATGGCCACGACAAACCGGCACGCTCCCACACTGAAAGGAATCTATTCAGAGCCTGACGTGATTCACTTTTCTGCTATTTACCTACGCTAACCTTGCCCTGACGATTACAATGCACTTTATACGTTTTAATTCAACCAAGAAATCAAGTAGGCAGAGCACACACTTGCTTCGTCTTTCACCCTACCACCTTTCAAGCATTTGAATATTGCAAAGGTGAACTTTTGCAAAACTGAAAATCATGTCTTTTATGATGTATTTATTAGGTCATTGGTGCTTTAGTTTCCAATCGCCAATACACTCACTTCTGCAAAGCATGAACTTTTTGCCAACATGTAAACAGAAATATTTCATTTGAACATTTTGCTGTATTGCTTACTTACCAAAGGGCTGCACGATATATTGAAAATGCACAATGATTTATTAGATTTATATGTTGTATGTTTTAGTGCTGATGGATTTGACGACTACGGCGCTACCTTAAATCTGCGCTGGTGTCTCTGGTGCTGCTTAGCTTAGCTAGACTGAGCCACAGTGCATAATGGAAACCCTACTGTAAACAGATGAAAAGAGGAAACGACAAACACTACATCTTGAGAATTCTGGACTGTTTCGGCTTTACAAGACAAGTTTTTCTTTTCTAGTCGACTCGAGTAACAGAGGTCACATCAAGAGGAAATACAACTGCACAACCGCTTCGAACTACCCCACAAGGATGACTATAAAATTCTTTACTCTCTAAACTCAATGTCAGTGATGTTTTTATCTTGTGTACATCTTTTATGTGTAGTAGAAAGTCTTCAAAGTTGTCATCTGGACAGTGTTTCTGAAGATCAAGACATTTTCAATCTGATGGAAGTGGACTGAGACTGACTGTATTTATACTGAGTTAAGCCCTCCCCCTGACAGGTTTCTAAAACCTGTTTGGTGGGCCCTTGCTTCCTTTCCATTGTTCTGACTGGGCCTAGAGGAAGCAGAGAACAATGGAAAGGAAGCTAGGGCCCACCAAACAAAAACAAATAAAAAATAACATTTATGAACATAAACAAAACTAAAACTTTTAACTTTGAAACTATATGTACAGATTCTGCCTCAAAGTTTGACTTTTGCTCCAAACTACACATTTTACTGACAAAAGATTGGTTTTTCGATCTTTTGTTTCAAAACCCACCACCAAATAATTGACAATTTGTTTCGACACGATCTCTCGTTTTTTCGATTAATGGCCCAGCCCTACTCCAAACCATGGTTCTTGGGAGCGTTCACATCTGAACTTTGGACCAAACTTTAAGCCTTGGAGTTCATCTCATAAAAAATGGAAACAAAAACAGAAGTGTTGCGTTTATATATTTGTTCAGTGTATATCGGCCCATAGCCTCAACCAAAACATAAGATGCCAAGAAATGATTGTGTCTGTTTTACATATTTTATAGCATGTCATATTGACACATATCACAGACACGCCAGAAAAAAAAATGCGTTACCATGATACACAATTGACCTTTCGCCGAGCCCCGCCCCAAAACGGCTCTTGTCCAATCAATCATCGTAGCAACCGTTGCTATGTAAATAAGGTCCGTCAAATCTTGAGCTCCAAGCAAGATGGTGAAGCGATGCGCCTATGGTTTTTGTAAATCGGACCGTAGATACCCCAAAATATTGACCGAAGGAGTTATGTTCTTTTCATTTCCAAACCCGAAAACAACTTGAGCAGTGCCTACAATGGATTAAACAGTACGGACGGCTCGGGCAGCTCCTCTACCAGCTAAATATATCGAACAAATGTCTGCTCAAAGGTAAAACTAATGTTTCACTATAGCTATGGACTTGCTGTGTTGTTAGATCTAGAGGCAAGAACACAAACTAGACCCAAGTATACAACGACGAGGATATAACTGCAGAAGTTACGCTGTAAGCTGCTAAGTTTAGCGAGCCTCTTAGCTTTAGCCAACACTAGTAGGTTTAGCTCGCTAACATAGCCTCATAAATGAACAATATTCTTGCAATAGAGAAAAATAGACCTTAACATATGAAAGCGAACTCATCCGGCAGTGCAAGAGCAGGACAAGGCTGTGCTTGTTGCATTTCAGGTATCGTTAAAATCATGGGTTTCTCTGATGTAGCTTGAGACCAGTAGCATTAGCCTCCATAGGATTATGTTCCTCCGTTGTGTATTTTAATGTTTTGAATAAATCCCTCCGCTGCACAGTGAACCTCTTTTGCCTCGATCTAGAAGATATCGCGGAAAAATAGCTTTAAAAAAGTCACTAACGTGAACAGGTGTACTTCTTTTGTCATTGAAGTCTATGGCACGCTGTCATATTTGACGGACGTAGCAACAGTAACTAAGGGGGCGGGGCACGGCGAAAGGTCAATTGACATTCCATAATATTGACAAGCATTCCAAGAGAACATGCTGCAATTTCTTCAGTTGTTTCCCGACTTGTATGAGTGTTTTTTTATATGTGTGTATGAGAGATATGTATGAGTGTTCACTTTTTATATAGTTTCCAAATGACAAAACGAATGCAAAATTTGTCCAAAGAGCTTAAAAGTTCTGATTTTTGTCAATAACAGAATTAACTCAAACATAGGCAAAGAGGCAGGTCACTTTAAGGCATCGTTGTACTCCATCAAAAACTCTGTGCAGTTCAGACAGCTTTTACAATCATTATCTCATTGTCTCCGTTTCATCGTAACTATAACTTCTTCTGATGCATGAGAAAAGTACAAAGCAGGACTAATGACTTACGCTTCTCAGACGGGCAGCAGCATCAATCTAGCTCTATGTATGTGTAATGTGAAGATCCATATCTGGCAGCAGAGCAGTGGTAATAAATCACACCATGAAATATGTACAATGTATTGATATTTCTACTGACCCTAAACTGAGTCTAATGAAATTAACTATAGGACTCTTTCTCCAAACGCTTTCATCAAACCAGTTGTAAAAGTTTTAAGACACATTCATTTTGATACACTGCTTAAAAAAAAAAAAAAAATCAGTCCAACTTTTTATTAAAGTTTGTATGTTGTTTTTTTATGATTATTAACGTTTAACTTTATTGGAAAGATTACTTGTTGTAGATATAAAAACACATTTTACTTTTAAAAGGAACATGAAGTAGAGCAGAATTGTAATGTAAACTAATGACATTTTACAATTTCTCACAAGAAACATCTTGCAATAACTGTGTTCTAAAGTAACTCCATGGAACTATTTCAGTTTCAGAAATGTTATTTAAAAACAACATTTCTACTAAGCTGTAATTTACTTGGTTAATTTAGTTTCGTTGGTAGGACCACGCCCCATCGCACTCCAACCACACCCTTACGTCACCGGAAGCCTTCATATCCCAGCTCACGCTTGTGTCTCAGTTTGACCATGTGCCTCATCTCAGTTCAACTCTGCGCTCTCGAATCGGCCGGGGAGATTGCCGAGACAGTATCCCCACACAGAGTCTCCTTGCCTGGTCATCGCTCATCTGATTCCACAGAGCTTCAACATCAATATCTATTCAATAAACATGTATAACTATTTCTGTTTGGTGTGGTCCTTACAAACGAATCAGCGTTGACTTGTCACGAAAGGTGAGCAGACACTGTGCGATGTTTTCAGTGGTGGATATGCAGCGCCTGCTCAGACTGTACGAGTGAATCTCTAGGGTCAAAAGTGATCAGCTCATGATTCATGTCCTCACACTACATGACCAGATGGTCTTATGTGATCTGAGTCTCACACTGTACATTGACCCATAACGCGTCAGGCTGCTGTATCCAGAACCACAACCAGGTGGAAGAAGAAAATTCTTCCAGAAGTGGAGATGCCCCGTGTTTAACAACAAACATTGTCTGCACATGGGCAGTGTGAGAGATACGCAGCACTGCTTCTACAGAGTGACGTTCCCATGAGGAGCCACCAGGATTTCAAACAAGTTAGATTTCTTGCGATCCTACGATTGTTGATCGGAAGCTGGTTGTGAGGTGTTATTCGCTTCTCGTTTCCCCATGTGCACTACACTACTGAGCTGAAACTTAGGCCCATCTCCAAAATTGTCGCACAAGTGAAAAATCATCCCAAAATGGGTCAATAGGTGCAACGCACCACCAACAAAAAGTGAAACAAATGTATGAGGCGTGTAGCTACAGTTGACCAAAACCGATCAAAAGTTGATTAAAATGCCTTCAAACATCCTTGTCCAATCAGAAGAGCTTATATTTGTCTGCTGGTTCCACTTCTTCTGGTGCGACCTCAGCCTGGTTGAATATCACACTCGCTGCTTCCATTGAATCTAATGGAAGAGCGTTTCAGCCCTACAATGCAAACTAAGGGGACCTGTGGTGCTTGCACCATCACGTCATTTGAGTGACAAAGCTCTATTGTCACATATCATTCCGTACATCACTAAAAAAAGTTATTTTTAACAGCTATGACACCCAAGACCAAGTTTAGAGTCAGAGTTAGAACATAAGGTGGGACAAAAATCGTGTATTTTTGCTAATTTGGAATAAAAGTACTTGTGTTGTTCATATGCAACCATGTCCATGTTTACGGTGGGCTCTCATGCTAGTTTTGTCTTAACTTAACAAATACATATGTTATACTATCTTGATTTTATCATTTTATTGACACATGTTGGTTACAGATCATGTAATATCGTGTAATATTATACTAGATTGGTTGATTAGAAGATTATGGGCACTGGACTTTGATAACTGGCGATGTATTGACCATTGCACCTCCAAAGAAACTACAGTAGTCACCACTCCTGGTCACTATAAGCCACTACTTTTTCTCACAACTAAGTTATAAATTCTGAATAAACTTAGCAATAAACCTTTACTCTTTTTAACGAGACTACAATAATCGTATTTCCTAGGTCACAACATTATAACAAGACTACAATCTCACACAAATCAACTTTGCGTATAGCATAGGAACTTTAAAAGTGAAGTGATACTAAACTTTAGGCTCTGCTGCTACATTATCCCACTCTTCCTCAGAAGTACAACTTGTTTACGAGGTTCTATACAAGCAGAGCTGCACCTCGTACATCTCGATCCTGATCTTCTGCTCCGGCATTTGTCCTGCACACGGCTAGAATTCAAATCAAGGACAAGCATTAGTCTTTAAACAAACTTCGACACACTACTGAGACTTGTACAGACTATAGAGCGAGCAAGTACACCAGGCAAACCTTTGTGCAGTGCAGCAAATAAATAAAAAAAGAGTTGATTTTAAATGCAAATGTGGCTGCTCCATGTTGGAAAAGATTTGTTTAATTTAGATTCGAAGTCAAAGCTGTTAAGTGAGGTGGAACTTAAGTGCTTCCCCTGAAAGAAATCATAACAACTAATAGGATTTGGAGAGGTGACGGTTTATTTGGGTAAATCAATCCAACACTGTTTGCCATTTGGGAATTATTGGCCCTTTTTTACCCAGAGTTTGACTAAAAATCAATGATGAGGACTGTGCAGATAAACTACAACAGGGTCTCACATGGTTTAACCCTGCAGAGTTGTTTTAACAAAACAAAAATGACAGAGAGCTGTGTTGTGGCTAGATGTGGACAAAATAATCGAACTTTAGATAAATTGTGGATGTTATTTTCAATTATGCAAACATTCAGTGTTGAGTTTGGTGTAGAATTATCACATTTTCAAATAGACAAGGTTAGTTAAGTAAAGCAACATTTGTTCAAGAAGTACTTCAAAGTGCTTTATGAAACAGGAAAATAAGATTGCCGCATTAAGTAACATTTATGTAGATTTGGGTTTGCTTTTACTTCAAATGAAAATATAGTCGCTGACTGTTTTAATTATTTATTTTATAACTGACTGACTAGTTTGCAAATTCTAAAAGTTAGACGAAGATTTATTTTTACTAGGCCCCAGCCCCTATTGGTTCTGTAACAAAGATGCCTGGGCGAATCCCAGAATCATCATTGCTGATCATGATGATGGCTGGGATTGCCACTGACCGGAATCACCTTTTCGCCCAGAACGGAAGCCCATTTATGATCACCTCTCGCACATGGCTAAGATAGCTAATGTATATAATTTTCAACATTTATACACAAAAGACAGGAAAGGTTAAGGTTTAGAATTAGGGCTGGGGTTAGGTCAGGTAAGTGGGGTAAGCTTACAGATTGGGGAAAAGTCGAGAGTTGCAAAATATGGGCGTCCGGTCTGTGCGGAGAGCTTTCTACGGTCTGCAATGAGAGGTGGGCGGGACAAAGGAGGTCTGCAGTCAAACGCCTCTCTTTGCCACAGTGGAGAAATTTGTAGTTGTGTCTTTAGGGAAGACTGGTTAAACCCACAGTTTAAACAGCTCTGGGGTCTCATTTATAAAGCCTACTTACGCACAAAATGAGCCTCGAAAAGTACGGAGCAGTCTTTTACGTAAAATTTGAGATTTATAAAAAACATCTTGAACGTGAAACATTACGTATCTCTCCGCACATTTTGGAGGTTGCGTATGTGAGACAGACTCCACTTAAACACGGCTCAGAGGCAGGAGAGACGTGAGAGGAGAGAACGAGACGATGGCATGTTTGAGGAACATTTGAAACTGGCAAATATGACTTTATTTAAAACAAACCAAAAAAAAAAAAAAATTTTTTTCAAAGCGCTCATGAAGCTTATGGGTGCGCACTTGTGCACGCTCTTACGTGCACGTGCGCTTCACGCTGAATGATCCCGCAGCAGTCGTATCTAGTCTCTATAATAAACGTTCACTAGACAGTCTGACCCGCGTTTAGGGAGCACGCGCGTCACACGCACGAGCTCACGTACCTCCGTCTTTTCCTCTTGTCGCTGCTTCTTCCCAAACCTCGGACCACAGCGTAAACACGTCCTTTATGCACACAAACCCCCGCGTGCATGTGGCTGCAGGCTTTATAAAAGCGATGACTTTTCCCCCTTTCATGTTTGTTTAACGATCTTTACAGCTGCACCAAAGCAGTGGTTCTGATAAAGTAGGCAACCAACGTGTTTAAAATGACAGTGTGTTTTCAATGACAGTGCGTAAAGTGTCTCAGAGAAGCAAAGATCACTCTTGAATCAACTTCCCCCTGAGTCTGTGCGATGTGTCCCGCTGCAGCGTCTCTCCTCTGCTCCTCCGTCTGCTCCTCCTCTGTCAGTCAAACTCACTCATTATCAGCTCATGTTTATTTAAATAGCTCATTTGCGTATCCATTTATGGTGAGACGGAAGTGTGAAGGGGGCGTGGCCTGAGGCGGGATCCTGGCCGCAGATTTCTGCTGCTCAGTAGGAAAAGAGCTCCTACGGAAGGTTTTATAAATCTGGATAATTTTTCACTCAGGACAAATCTCAGTTTTTTTCGTAGTAGCTTTTCCAAGTAGATATTTACGCACTCTTTTATAAATGAGACCCCTGGTCTAAGGACAGAGAATGCTCTGGATCATATACATCAGGGGTGTCAAGCTCATTTTGACAAAGGGCCACATTGGCATCGGGGTTGTCCTCCAAGGGCCAGTTTTAATTAACCTTACTAATCTTTGACATACTACAAATCATAGTTGTATTTGATTATTGTATATTTATTGAAGTGATAACAACCCAATATACATATGCAGTGTAAAGTTACTTACTCTTTAAGTTTCAAACCAAAAGGTCAAGACATCCAGATTACTTCTGGCAATAATATAAATTAAAGTAAACCTTATAAGGCCTTGAGGGCCGCATGCAATGAGGTGGAGGGCCACATCTGGCTCCCGGGCCTTGAGTTTGACACATGTGATATACATGCTGCATCTGCGCTGTGCCACAACTTAGGTCAGAACTGAATTAGGTCAGATCCACATCTCTCGAATATGCGCTGCACAGGTCAACACCTCAGCTCCACCATTCCAGCTCGCTCCGACAAAATTACGGATCAACAGCGAAGTCTTCTGCGCCTGAGTCTGACCACATCAAGCTCCAAAGATCAGAATCAGCACCTTTCAGTAAAAACAGAGTAAACCACATCTGGAATTTCAAAGTAAAAACCCTGTGCAGTGACTTTGTTCTGTTCAGTTCTTGTATTAAATGTTAAAAGTAGGTTTGGGCGATCTGGGAAAAATATAATCTAATTTTTTTTTCTCATATTGATGGATCTTGATTTTCAATTCGATTTAGCTTAACCTTTTCAAAAACAAATGAAAATAGTCGGCGAGGCTGGCGTTCTGCACGAAATCGAAGGTGTTCTGTGACGTATCACTGCTGAGTAAATATGCAAGATGTGGAATCAGCCTATTATCCATTTGCATGTTTGATGTCGAACAATCTGCTTCGGCATTCTTCACCAATGAATGTGTCTGATTTACTGATGTTTATGTTTGGTATTGACCAGTTACTGTTTCATTGTTTGATTGTCTGACATTTTGGGCACTACAAAAACAAACTGAACTGAAAACTATTCTTTGGAACATCCTTAGAGACAATGTTTGATTTCACGTGCACTCAAACATCTAAAAACATCCTACAGCTATCGATTTGTTGTGGCCGTTGCGTCTGAGCAGATGTAGAGAGAAGAAGTGAGCTGCTGGCAACAGGGCTGACACACCAGACCAACAAATGTACACTTATCCTTTCAAAGCCTTCACAAAAGCTACAACAGCCTATTTTCACATTCTGACGCCAGTTTCCAAACGGAACGGTTTGTGAAGGCCCGCTCTTATGCGCACTTAGCACAAAACAGGACACTTTGGAAACAGTAGAAATAGCGAAGAGGATTGTGCTGCCATCAGGGTCCGACGCAACAAGTGGACAGACGAGAGAACTGAAACACAAAAAGTCAGAGAATCAATTTTGCGTGATTATTTTTGCGTGCCTGTGTAATCCCTCTTTCGTCAAGGAGTAATCCGAAATGGAAAAGTCTTCAAAGTTGTTATGTGAATAGTGTTTTTGAAGCTTGAGGTGTTTTCGAATCATCCAAAGTAGGGCTGGTTAATTCATTGGAACATTGAGAGATCAAGATTTTGTCATGTCGGATTGGCAGTTATTTGGTAAATGGTTTAGATCAGTGCTTAAACTTTTTTTGCCGTGCCCCCCTTGGAATGGAAAAAAATGATCCATGCCCCTACCCCGTCTGCACAAAGATACTGTGCGGTATTTAGGTTTAGATGCATAATTTTAACCCCAAATTATATATTTAAAAATATCTTATTTGTAGTTCAATGAATAAACTCAGTTGTACATAATAATATTAGCGGTGTTCATCAGTTTTGATATTTTTAGGATCAGAATGTTATTTCATTTTGTTTTAGGCTGAAAAGAAATTTATATAACCAAGCTAATGGTTTTAGCTTTAGCTACTCATAGAACTATAGTTACATAGTAACTAACATTTTCAGTCCTTATGAAAACCAGGTCCAGTTCTGATATAGTCCTGGTTAAAACCAGTTCAGTGAGCACTAAATACCTTGTGGGAAGTGAAACAATCCCACATTTAACATTTTCAAAGTAACAACACAAACACGTGTGTAAAAGTTTGCGCAATGCTGCTGATCAAGCGCTGATTCTCCGGCCCATACTGGTACATTTAATGAGTGTTATTAGTTTTAGCTCTTTATTGGGCCGTATCTGTGATTTCTGGGTCTCTTTGGATGATTAAAAACTCAGGCGGAGCTCAGACTCGTCTCTGTCCTGCTGTTCGTCCAGCAGACCTTTCTTCATCGTGTCCACTGCGATAACCGCAGCGGAATAGATCCTCTGTGTGTGGACTGTTTATGAGAGAGAGAGAGAAAAGGGCGCAGCAGCAGCAGCAGCAGCAGCAGCAGCAGCAGCAGTGGGGGGCAACTGGTACCGGTTTAGATGATAACCAAACCCTGAAGAAGGCTGGTTGTGAGCCGCTACGCATGGGACATTTATTAGCTATGAATTAGCCCAGAGAAATAAAGTATTTTCAAACTTTTATTGTATGAAGAGTGCCTTGGGTCCCTTTGTTCTTTGTGATTTTGTGTTCCCAATCCCAATCATTTCCATATGATTTTTTGGAAATTTCTTTTTTGATAACCAATCCTTTGTCAGTAAAAACATCTGGTTTGGACCAAAAGTCAAACTTTAAAGCAGAAGAATTGGTTTTAACCAGGGTTATCTAGAACTAGACCAGGTTTTCATATGAACTGAAACAGGATAAAACTAGATTCTTTCATAAGTGAAAAAAAAAAACATGAACTTGGCTTTATAAATGTCAGTTCAGCCTAAACAAGATGAAAAAACATTCTACTGTGTATGAATCATTTCCAAAGCTATTCCTTTTTTGTGGTGTTTCACTACAAGATTTGACTGACTTCACATTCGTAAATAATTTCATGTTTACACCAGACAGCAGTTGTATTTAAATAGATTCACGCCCTTTTGAGTAAGCTTGATGTTGTCCTGCAGCTGATCGAGCGCTCACTAAATTCCTGTTTTCCCCTACTACAAAATTTTAGTCCTTACAGATCAGTTTATATCAGGTATCGACAGATAAGTATCGGAATCAGTATTAGAACTGAAAAAGCTGGTACAGTGCATCCCATTAGTACAACATATTAGGGCTGCAACAAACGATTATTTTGATAATCGATTAATCTGTCGATTATTGGATCGATTAATCGATTAATCGGATAAAATGACAAAATAATAAATATAAGGTGTTTTGCATTTTATTAAATGTATTTATGCAAAAGACAACTTTGTGCACTTAATGAACACACTGGGCTTTTCTTGAATAAAAAGAAAATACAAAAATAAAGTAGAATAACCAGATTTTGCTATCTAGCTACTACTTTTAATGTGGTTATTATAAGTGTGGGCAATGTGGCCAAAAAATAAAATCTCAATTTTTTGGACCTTTGGACTGCTGCTTTTTATTATAAGCTCATAATATTTTAAAGCATCTATAAAGAATGAGCCAATGAGATTAACTTGTTTTAAGTCATATTAAAACTAATAAGTGTTTGCTGCTGCATCTAATGCATAGGCCTGGTCTACTGTTATTAGCATCTGCATCTATTAGGCCTTGTTAAGATCATCATTATGATTGTTTTGTTTCATATCTAAAAGTTTTAAGTTTGCGAGTGTTCGTCTCTCACTCCTGTCACTCAAACTCCGTCGTCATGGTTACTCACACACAGAGGGAAAGGGGCGGGCCTGCTGGCTGCTGCTTTTTTTGGTGAGAGGAGAGGAGAGAGACGCTGTGGACGGCTTTTAACTTTATCAGAGAAAACCTTACAAAAAGCACGCGGAGCAGCTCATGGAACAGCAAAGACAAATCAAAAAGACGCTAGATTTTGCGCGGGATGTTTCTAGAAAGTTACCGCGAGTCTAAGCGCTGAAAGCGGCCGACTCACCCGCGGAGAAATAACAAACTCGTAACTTTATGAGATTAAGCTATAGCCTACACCACCTCCGGAAGGTTACTCTCGGCTATTATTATGGATTAAAAGGTCCGCTAAACAGCACAAGGTTTGTGTTGTCTGTTCTTTGTGAGAGTCGAAGGAGAGCTCTACAAAGCCGCTGATGTCCACTCAAAGCCGCTGGATCACAGCGGACTGAGCGCAAAAGTTTTAGCCGATTAATCGATGACCAAATTCGTTGACAACTATTTTAATAATCGATTTAATCGATTAAATCGATTAGTTGTTTCAGCCTACAACATATAAGTTCAAAATTGTCATTAAGTCATATTCTCCGCTCCAAATTGTGTAGTTCAAAATCTACTGCTTATAAAAGAGGACCTTTTATGTAACATATAGTTTTTAAACTTGTTACAGCAGTGTTCTCTCATCATTAGTTTACCCCAAAGTTGGATTTGGATTGATTCGGAGTCTTCACCTACCACCCATCCAAGCTCTTGTCCGTATTAACTTGCGATTATTCAAACATTAGGATTGCAAATAAAACATGTAGGGTTTAAAGTCATTTTTAAATTGGTGGATAATTAAAGTTACATTTAAAATGAAGAGGCGAGGCTTATCCGTTCTGCAGTTTTAAACAGAAAGTCAGCTGTTCTAGCTCATTTTTGTGTTTTGCAACTAACAAAACGTGACTTATTGATCAGTATATGCCATAGTTTCTCCTAAATATACAGAAAAATCACAATGGGTCTCCTTTAAATTTAGGTTTTACAATGAAGAGGCGGGGCTTATCTGTTGTGCAGTTTTAACCAGTAAGTCAATGGACCTGTTTATATTTCGAATCCGTTGCAGATCTGTTTTGTGTTTGACAATGAACAAAATGTAAATTACATATGTTCTAGTTTAGTACTAAATACATAAAGAAAAACACAACAGATCTCCTTTGAGCAATTCTTAAATGTCTTGATTTGGTTTTGTTTTTTACTTTTAGAGACACATTAGTGGAAAATGACACAAAATGATTCACCATTACAGTCGATTTAGCTTGTCATTTTTTGGGGCTTGGACTGGTAAATTCCAAAATAAAAACACACCACATTACCATGGCTATTCACCCGACTGAAACTATGAATCTCATATCGAAGCTGTCGAACGATTTTGAAATGTTTTTTCTGGATAAAGCACCAAAATAAGTTTCAGAAGCTCGTCTTAAAAGTTCTCATTGTTATTCTCCCGCCGCGACAGTCATTACTTTCTGTTTATTTCATCATGAAGCCGCCGATAAGGAAGAATTTATCCCACGGCAATTACCCAAGAATCATTATTTAGATTTGTGCATATGTCGAGTCAACGCCGGCGTCACTTTGCCATCCCCGAACACTTAGATATGGTATTTGAGCTGAATTATGCAGACAATCATTTGCATCCTCTTGAAGCTGCCTCTCGCGTCGGTTTGTAATGCTTATTGGTTTTTTTTTCTTTCGGGTAATTCAAAGTAAGAGCGGTTTAATGAATTCTGCTGCTGTCAGGGCGAACTTTAGAGGGGAAAATATTGCATAATGGAAAGGTGCACCCGCCCAACCGGAACCTCCGAGAGTGAAAGATAATCTGTAAAATGACAAAAAATGGAGTCTGTTTGGATCCCACAGAGTGAAAGTTCAATCAAAGAGCAGAGCTAAAGCGCTGACAGATTAGCTTTTATACTGTGGAAATTGACATATCCAATAGAGGAAACAGGGAATGTGACCGTTGTACAGTCGCAGTTGGTGATCGAGAGGTTGGTCTGGAGAGTGTTGGGATGGGAAAGAGAAATGGCAGTTTGAATCCGACTCTAGTGCCTGTTGTTAATTTGGGAAAACATTATTTTAGGGCTGCAACTAATGATTATTTTGGTCATTTATTGGCGTTGTTTATCCCTGTATGTTTTTTGTTCAAAAAATAAAAACAGTGTTAACGTTCCGCAATGTCCCAAAAAATGTCCTCGAAGTTGCAGCGTAGTTTGGCGTCGACTAGCAGGAGTTAAACCAATAAATGGATTGCTCTCACAGGGGTCCTGTCGTCCTATAATCCTAGGAATAGAGATCGACCGATATGGGCTTTTCTTGGGCCGAAATTAAATTAATTAATTAAATTAAATTAAATTAAATTAAATTAATTAAATTAAATTAAATTAAATTAAATTAAATTAAATTAATTAAATTAATTAAATTAATTAAATTAA
Organism: Mugilogobius chulae; assembly: GCA_038363315.1. Lineage (NCBI taxonomy): Eukaryota > Metazoa > Chordata > Actinopteri > Gobiiformes > Gobiidae > Mugilogobius > Mugilogobius chulae. Next base: position 42,458,021 of record CM076409.1, on the reverse strand, counting down.
ATTAAATTAAATTAAATTAAATTAATTTAATTTAATTTAATTTAATTAATTTAATTTAATTTTGTTTGTTTGTTTGTTTGTTTGTTTGTTTGTTTGTTTGTTTGTTTTTTACATGTAGTCAGCCGATGCCGATATCAATGGCCGATTTTCAAGGCTGATTTCTGAGGCCAATTTCTTATTTTAGTTTTAAAAAACATAGCTGAGATGAGATAGTCTATCCAAAAAAGAAAAAAAGTTCAATCTAATCTATTATTTTGTCTCATTGTTTAATGAATCCAACATGTTTATCCACATTTCAGAACATTTTAAAGAGTCATTCAAGAAAGTTTTCAAAACACAGCAAAATGGAGATATAAATCAAACTATCATTTCTCTCCAAAACTAGTTGGATCTCAGCAGATCACTGTGAGTGCAGCTCTACTGTGTAGACGACTGTTCAAAAACTGCCTGTTCAAATATCGGCCAAAATAAGGCTGATGGCTGATATGCAAAACCTTTGCGTATCGACCCGATATATTGGCCGGCCGATATATTGGTCTATCTCTACCTAGGAACTCAGTACCTGCTCCAAACCCTATAATAGGCCTGGTAAATCTTAGTCCAACGAGCAAGGGCCAACCACTCTGCCGTGTATTAGCGACGTCTACAATAAGTTGATAAATCAGTTAACCACAACCTATTGAGTTTTGAAATAAATGTACACATCTTCAATGTCTTTGTTGCCTAGTTGGGGTAATAATTTATTTATTTATTTTATTTCCGGCATGTGAGGAAACCTGTATTGACCAGCTAACAATCAATTACTAAATGAGTTGATGATTATTTCAGTAATTTTTTGCAGCCGTAATTGCAATACATGTGCAACAATACGATACAATACAGTGAATAGTTATACACTTTTTTTGACATTGTTGTTTGTTTGTTTTTAATTACCTTTCCATCTGCTACAAGCCATAACATAAATCCTACAAAACCTGCTGTCCAAAATACTGCAGAGGAAAGTGCAGTGTCACAGAGCAGGCTGCTGTGAGCTCATACACACTGCACACTTGTTCTTCTCACGGGACAATGACACCACTCACTGTGCCTGTGTGACTCAGACTATTCACTCACTGTCACTGTTACACTCTGAACGGTGCTAGACTTTAATGCCTGTGTGAAATCTGAATCCATGCAAAGATATCAGATTTGAGAAGTTATTCAATGTGATCAACCACAGAGTGACTGACTCATCACAGCTCAGATTCTCCACGAGAAGAATGCACCGCAATATAGGACCATTCAAAATACTAATAAGGACTTCTTTAAAGGCTGATATAAAGGTGTTGTCCCTTGTACATCAATAACGGTTAATAGGCATATGACTCATTTTCTTGTGTCTTAAGAATGAGAGAAACTATTTTCGGCATTTTTGGTTAACAGCAGATACTTTCTAGGAGTTTATGTCAAATGAAGTGAAATGAACTCGAAGACACTCTCTGGCTTCATTTAAAAGATTCGATTTTTTTGTTTTGTTTTGTGAGGGATGATTGCATTGGAGATCATGTTGAGTGCATTAGCACTTTTAGTGGCAACTTTTCACCGACACGTTTTGGACATCAAATATCCATCAGCCACCTTTAGAACATTCCCTGACTGGATTGTTTGGATGGATGCAACTCCTGAAGAGCAGTTTCCTCTCCTAACTTCATTTTTCTCCATAAAACACATTAAAACACAAAAATATTGTGACCAAAGTTACGGTGATGTATTGCATTCCTTGAATAAAAAGAATCTTGTTAAAAACTAAGACTAAGTTGATTAGGAAAATGCGTTGACGTACGTGGTGCTTGTCATTTAAATAATGTCACAACTTTAGTTGATCCATGCGTGCTGTGAACATCTGTGATGTATTTCCACACAAAGCACAGTACACGAGAAAAACACACTCTATAGACCAGCAGCCCAGGAGAGCGATCTGATGTGAACCGCGGCTGAATAGAAAGTGAAACTAGAACGCACACATCGTGTTGTAAAAAACGATTTGACGGCGCAGTCTATGCATCAGCCATTTGTGCGCACATTCAACTCTGACTATCCATGCGCTCAGTACCATGGACTGTACATGCGCTTGTCACATCTCCGAGGATCCTCAAAGCGCTGTGACGCGGTCTGTACAGGCACTCATCACATCTCCAAAGCGCAGTGCCATGGACTGTGCACGCGCTCGTCAATACAGACATGGCTTTCTATCAGCGATTTGTCAAAGAGACATCAAACATGAGCTGTTTGTGAAAATTTTACTATTCTCTAAGCTGTTGCACTGAGCTGTGTCTAACCCGTCATGAAACCTGAAACAAAAGCCTTAATTTATTCCACATCTTTGTAAATCTTATAATACAGATTCAAGTTTGCCTTTAGCACTTTTTATGTATTTATTAATTATTAATTAATACATAATAATAATTAGCAATGCTCCTAAGTCAAAATATATTTTGTCACGTTACGAGGGTCAGATTAACACAGCCTGAGGACCACATCTGGCCCACATGCCGCACTTTGTCCTCAAAACACATGTTTTTGCTAACTGAGGATTAGTTATGGAGTTCCCACATTCAAAAAACACACCTACTGTAACTAAGTTGTGATTTGACATGACTGGACTGTAATTTCTCAATCTTCCAGCAAGTCTATCTCCAATATGACAACACAATATCGGTTCTAGAAGCCACTACTTCCTTATGGGGTCAATCATTCACATGGATAAGCCTTATCTCCTCCTGACCTGATAAAACAAAGACTCTGTTTACACACCTTTGCATCTGAGCCAAGCTAGAATTCATATTTTCCTAAATCTATGGCTGTGTCTTGCTGTTGGGCAAATCATAAGAAGTATGTGTGTAAGCAAATCGTTTTTTACTGAATCTGCAGGTACATCCTTTTCATGCTCCAAATTTTTTCATCTGTCAAACTGCTTTCTTATCTCAAAAAGTCTTCAACTCATGGTTCATATCCACATGCATTCATTTCTAAAATATTTCGAATTTTTAATAACTAGCCTACAAGACTTTAATAATGTACGGCGCTCCATAGTACTCACGAAAAAATAAATATTTATCTCGTAATTACGAGATACCTTTCTCATAATTATGAGATAGTTTTCTCGTAATTACGAGATAATTTAAATGGCTTTTCCCACATTCTGTATACCCACACGCTTCGTATAGGCTAAGCTAGTGACTTTATCCACAACGAGTAGTCTTTTCTGTGCTAGCTTGATGTTTCTAAATAGCTAAGATGTACTTGTGGATTTCGTTATGTTAAATTAAGTGCCTGTGGTCTTCACTGCAATGTTTACGGTCGACAAAAAGTATGAAACTAGCTGTTTAACGTACTATTCTAAAGACGGCCAGTGTGTGGAGCTGTTCACCCACCAGAAAGAAGCTAGCGGTAATCTGCAGGTTTTTTAAATAAAACTCGATCTTCTTGACTGTTGGCAGTTATCTCACACATCCTTAGAAATGTGCGGCAGTTTTTCTGTGGCTCCAGCGTCTGGTTTTCAATTTATTTGGCCATAAGGAGAGAAGTGCTGCACATTTGCTACACTTCGCCATCATTTGACTTGCAACATACGGGCATTTTTGCAGTACGCGCCCACTCTGGGTGATCCGTGCGGAAGTGTAGCAAATGTGCAGCACTTCTCTCCTTTTTGGCCAAATAAATTAAAAAACCAGACGCTGGAGCCACAGAAAAACTGCCGCACATTTCTAAGGATGTGTGAGATTAACTGCCAACAGTGGAAGGATTGTGTTTTATTTAAAAAACTGCTGATTACCGCTAGCTTCTTTCTGGTGGGTGAACAGCTCCACACACTGGCCGTCTTTATAATAGCCTGCTAACTGTAGCGTGAGTCCACAGACATATACGTTACGTTAAACAGCTAGTTTCATACTTTTTGTCGACCGTAAACATTGCAGTGAAGACCACAGGCACTTAATTTAACATAACGAAATCCACAAGTACATCTTAGCTATTTAGAAACATCAAGCTAGCACAGAAAAGACTACTCGTTGTGGATAAAGTCACTAGCTTAGCCTATACGAAGCGTGTGGGTATACAGAATGTGGGAAAAGCCATTTAAATTATCTCGTAATTACGAGAAAACGCGCCGTAATAATGTAACCTGAAATCCAAAATTAAAATTAGGCTTGTACATTTAAAATTGGAATCATTTTTTAATCTAATCGTGACCCCAAGAATTGAAAGCAAATCGAAACCTGGCACTAAAATAGAGCTTTTCCATTAGTACCTGCTTGGCCCTACTCTACTCTACTCTACTCTACTCTACTCTGCTCAGCGCAACTTGGCCCTGGTGTGGAGCTTTTCCATTCGGGGCTGATCCCTGAGAGCAGGTACTTTTTTAGTACCTGCTTCACCCCAGGACCAAAGCAACAAGAGTAGATACTAAACCTGACGTCAAGACGCACGTCACAAACTACGCTCCATGTCATTGCAATTCAAGTCTGTCTTCTACCAAACTGTGTGAGTCTGAGCCCTTCACAAAACTAGTGGCACAATTCATGTCTTACTTCTACCAAACAGATTGTGCGCGAGCTTATGTACAACCTGCAATTTTTCCAAACAAGCGCAGTTGTCCAAACAAGCGCCGTGTGTAAACTTACCTTCTTAAACAGGGGAAACGAAGAAACGTGTCCAAAGTTACAAACACTCAACTGAAAATAAAAAAAAAAGTAATCCAGTTTTCTCCATTTCCCATTTTTCTGCAGGTAAAGAGGAAAAGTTTTAAAAGCCAATGTTGTGTTGCTCTTCGTTACAGTGCCGAACGTGGCAAGAAAGTGGAAATGAAACTTAAAGCGCTCCGAGTCCACGCGGGGAACAGCTGATTCATTTGCAGCGCATTTGTTTTGAGTCGTAACTGAACAGATTAGTCTGACAAATGTAACATACATTTTGGGCCAATACGTTACATTATAGAGCAGGTAGAAGCGCGTAGAGTCGAGTAGAGTAGAGCTGAGCCGGAATGAATGGCCATAAAAGATCCAAACCTTTAGCATACATACACATTTCCATGAGATTGGGTTCATCGAGCACAGGTGTTAGCTAAAGACTAGAACACAAAATTATAAATGCATCAGTGTCTCAAAATATTGAAGAAAAAAAATTTCCCCGAGGATGATGAAAAGTAATTCTGATCAGAAATGTCAAAACCGCGCGACGACCTTCGAGGCATTTCCCAAATTACATCGGCTCAGTCAGAAACATTTTTCCATTTTCTACTTTTCTCTCTCGTTCATTTGCTTCGACTGCGGCGCGTAGCTTTAAGGCTCATTACCGACGTTTAAATGCATGACACAGCTCCGCAGGTACTTTTCACAGCTTATATTTCTCATGCTTTGAAAGCTGCTGGATGCCTCAAACACTTCCAAAGCCATTAACAATCCTAACAGTCTTTGTAGAAGATGTAGGCTGTTTTTCATTTTACCAAAGAATGGGCTCTTCAACGCGGCACGTCTGGACTGACGCAGCGGGATTAAGACCATTAAGCTACGTCTAAAAGCAGAAGGAACAGACAGGTCAAATACAAATGAAGAAGGATTGCAGGATTTGGAAAATGTGTGAAAAATTAGATAAGTATGTATTGTGATTGAGATTCAATTTATGTTTTAGTTACAGAACTCGGTTCACAAATAATTGACTTTTCACAAACTATAATATACACGCAATGTACGAACTGGATTGTACTTTTACAAACAAACAAAATGCTGGGATAAAATAAGATATCCTTTACCCACTGGCAGACCGTCAGACTCTGCTGGCCTAAAATTATCTAAATAACAAACTGATAAAAATTATACTTAGTGCATGCGTGCTTAATCACTATTCAATAATTATTATCAGCTTCTTTGTAGCATTTCCCGATCGTTTCGCACGGTTGCGCAGCTTTCAAGTGTGCATTTCAAAATATATTGTTTTAACCAATCATATTTCAGTCGTCAGTTGTTGTCAGGGTCAGTGAAATCTGCCCGAGGCCTTCACAATCAGTTTTGAAGGCACCGTATCTTAAAATAAGCGTGTATCAAACTGTTGCTTCAACCAATCAGATTTTACGTCAACGACGCCAAGGCCTTCTCTAAGGCGACAGGATAACTACGGCCTCTTTTAATCAGGATTTCACTCACAGCGGTAATCCTGTGAGTCAAATCCTGCAGCCCGCCCATTTTTGCCATATAAGGAAGTATGCATTATTCATTTTATGTAAATACCTGTTCGTAGATAAAAGGTTGTTAAGAAGGAATTTAGCTCGTTACGAACTCGTCGTGAATCTGACGTAGAGTTTTCGCAGCAGCTTCTTAAAGTGGAAGTTACGCACAGATTTTACGAAGACTTTCATGAATGAGGCACATTATCGTTTGCGTTTTTGGTGTACAAGTAATTCAGACAATTGGTGAGTAAATATTTTTGAATATGTGTGTAAAAGCGTTTATTCTGACTATAGAAGTAATGATGCTTTGCTCTTTATCGCGTGCCTGCGTAATAAAATAGTTTAATAGCCATCAGGTTATTGACAAGTGAATATATTTAAAAAGGAGCACCACTGAAGGCCTAGGCAAGAAATGCACGGCCTTTACCCCAGGCTCACACTGCATCCGATCTAACTCCGGTACAGCCACTGGAGTTGTCTACCTACAGTGGGTGACTCACATCAGGTCTGGTGGTCTGCAGTCCTGCTGCAGCCACAGGCTCTGCTGCTGACCTGGCTGTACCTGCTGTATCTCTGCACCTCTGTGATCAGCCTCTCGTTGTTCATGGTGATGAATGACTGCTAAGATGCTTTGTGACCCCATGTCATCAGAGATGACGTAATATTTACACCACGGTAAAACATAGACAGTACCACAGCGAAAAATAGAGTTTATTTTGAAAAATGGATACCGGATGGACTTTACTATGGCTCGAATGATTTCCTGTATACGTGTTCCATTTCATCAACTTCACAAAAAAGGGCTCTGGCGTTCGGGCAACATTTGAAACCAGCTATCCGTTTTCGGAGCGCCGGATTGGGCCGGACCGGATACACCGGACTGGACTGTACGCCCTGTGAGTCACTCTTGAACTTAGAGGGGACCTATTATGTTATTCACTTTTCTAAGTTTTTAACCTTGTTATAATGGCCTTCCTTCATCATTAGTTTACTCAAAGTTATATTTGAATTGATTCATGCATGTTGTAGTAATCTTGTTTTGTTCTTCAGCTGCAGCTCAAGTGCTCAGAAATCCCCATTCTCACCTACCACCTATCCCCACCCACTTGTCTGTATTTGCTTGTTATAATTCAAAAGATTATTGCTCAAAATATATGTTTCAAAACTGTCCCATAGCCACTTTCCAACAATAGCAAAAAAAAAATGCACAGTGCAGAATATGATAATATGATAAAGTGGCATCAGGATACAATATGTGGCTATGATTAGGCTCCAATGGCTCAGAATTTTCGTCCCTAAAAGTCACCGCCATTGAAATTAGCTCTCCTAACATCAGAACATCTTTTGACAAGAGGAGACATTTTGGATCGAGACCGCAACACAAAATTTCATGACAATTCAGATTTTTCAATGTTCCTCTAAAACAAATGAGCTGGATGAAGTGTAAATAACCTTTGACCCCAGAGATGTTGGTGAAGTGTAATAACCTTTGACCCCAGAGCTGGTTGTGAAGTGTAAATGACCTTTGACACCACAGCTGGTTCTCAAGTGACCTTTGACCAAAGAGCTGACTAGACTATAGTAGCCTTCCACAATATAAGCTCCTCCAGCATAGAATCAAAACAAAGGGGTGAAGACAGACTGATTAGGCCGTAACTGGGTCCATGTTAGTCCTGGTGTGAACACTTTAGATCAGGGCTGTCCAACTCATTTGTACAAAGAGCCACATTGGCATCAGGGTTGTCCAAAAAGACCAAGTGTGCTTTATGATTGAGCTTTAGTTTCTAACATTAGCTTACTCAGTATATTGATTAGGGATGGAAAGATTCTGAAAAAATAGTCGAATCGTTCAATCCTGGCCCTTGTTGCACAGTTCGAACGATTTTGCGCATGTGCTAAAATGCACGAGTAGAGGCAGCGGCGGCGTTTTGTTTACAAGAGAAACGAGCGGTGTTGTGTTTGGGAAAAGAAGCGGAGGAGACGCTGGCGCTGCAAGTGCACACAAGATTCAACCCTAACGTCATATCGCTCCGGTGTTTGGGAACACTTTGGATCTAGTGCCAAGTATGATGCTAGCGGGTAGAAAACTATCTATTGGCAAGTTTATCGCTCATGACATGCAGCCGTTTTGTCTTGTTCACGCAGTTGAACACGCAGGCTTTAAGCACGTTTCACACTGTCAAGCCCTAAACACTTCAGTAACACCGTAATACCCGCGATGTATGAAGAAATAAAGCTTGAGCAAGACCAGACTGCACGTGAATATGTTGCGCTGACAGCTGATGGGTGGACCTCCAGAGCTACGAAGAGTTTTATAACGATGACAGTCCACTACATCGACAAAGACACGCAGACACGCGTACTGTATGAGTCCCATACAAGTCAAAACCTCTCAGAAGCACTGACAGAAGTAAAATACGAATGGAAGTTAATTAGGAGAAATAACACTGTCCCTGTCACAAGAAAGTAACATTGTTAATGCTGTTAATATAAGGATTTGGGCCAAATCTCACCCACTATTAATGTGCCTGCCAAACATGCAGTGTCCATCAGACACATTTCCAGACTTATTGGAAAAATTAAAAAAGTCATTGCTTTTTACATCCACATTCTCGAAATGAAGCAAGAAATGTACAAAAATAAATGTAAAAATACAAAGATAGTTTTAGATCGAAGAAAATCGAAAATTGTGACAGCAAATTCAAAATTTGAATCGAATTGTGACTTGGGTGACTCGTCCCATCCCTAATTTTGAAATGAAAGAGTGAACACATCCTTGAAAGAATACTTATATTTTCAAAAAGAACTGCTTTAATCTTACCCTGAATGTTTTTCCCTGTAGTCCACACAGGTCGGGGCAAACTGTGGTCTGAGGGCAAAATGTTTCCTGAGGGCAAGCATTTGAGAAAAGTTCACCAAAAACTGACTTGGCCATGAATTTGTCTGCACCTGTGTTCTTCATCAAGATTGCTATAAAGTAGGGATGGAAAAGAGGTCGAAAACTTTGAAAATCGTTCAAAGTATGCAGCGATTGAATCTAAAGGCCAGAATGGATCAGTTTTGCTCCTGCAGCCACTGACCTACACACACACAAACACTGATGTAGAATATTAATACATAGCCACAATGTCTGAAGAAACAAAGCGTGAATTTGAATGTGCATTATTATGTTTCGTTAACACCTGATGGGTGGACACTACTGTTCAAATATTCATTCATATTCAATGTTCTCTTTTCCGGATAACAAAATACCAAGAGAAAATATTCTTTAATATTCTTAAAATGTATGATTCTTTTCCAACTGTCTGTCACATAGAGAGGTCAGAGGTTATCGACAACTTGGCATCAAAATTATTTCCCAGTAGGCTAGTAATTACGACATGAGAAGGCGTTCATTTGCTTTTTTCCAGAGATGGCAAAAGTACTACTAAAGTAAAAGTAAACTTGTGTAAAAAAACAACTCTGGTAAAAGTCACAGTCCTGTTGGAACTGCTTTACTTGAGTAAAAGCATAAAAGTAAACGTGTGTAGGCTACATTTACAAAAATTATCAAACTGTCAAAAATGATTTTCTACTCTTACTATAACCTTATTTCACTAGTTTCAAGAGATTTCTGTTTTCAAGAGTTTTGAGATTGATTGAAATTTGCTACTGGGGGAATAAAAATGTCTTACTTCAAAAGAAAATAATTTGGCTTGAAATAAGAACTAATTTATTGAAACTAGGCAGAAAACACATTGCACTTTACAGTGAATTATTTCTAATTATTGTGACTTTTGTCATGTATAATGTAATTATTAGACATTTTAACATTTTTGGCAATGTTCAGTTGTTAATTTGTTCACAGAACAACAGCACAGCAGCTCTGTAGTGTATTAAAAGGAAAAAAAAAACTGTTTAAGGGCTCATAAAGTAACTAACCTGTTTTAAGAAAAAATACTCATCGAAAAATGTAAGACGAAAAGTAAAAAGTCACCAGAAAAACAATATTTAGCTAATTTGGAAAAAATACTTAATTACTTGCCAATGCATCTCGGCTATTCAATTAGAAAGTGGCATTTTTTCTATTTCCCACACCAAATGAAGGCAGCAAACAACAGTGACTTTGTTGTTTTAAACGTAATTTATTTTTATTTTATTTTTTTGATGAAGCTAAGCAATGGAAATTGCGTAGGCCTAAAATCTGTATTTACGACGTGAACTACCAGAACGTTCTCACGCAAAGCTATCAGCTCAAAAGAATACTTGCCCAACTATTACCAAAATAATTGCTTTTTAATAAAACACAGCCAACATGATTAAAATACTGAAATGAAACCACAAATTCTAAATCAATGGGAAACGGCTGACGTAAAACATAGCAAAAACCATCCTAGCATCGCACATTAGCATCATGTCTCATCCATTTAAACAGCTAGCAACTCCAATAACAACATAGATGACAAGTACACTTATTTTTTTAGATGCTAAGCTATGTTTTTTAGATGCTATGCTACGTTTTCAAGCTCTTACCTGTAAAACGAATTGTCAAAGCGGAATCTTCATCGGCGCATCTACAAAAAAAAACAAAAAAAAAAAAAAAAACACGTTAAATCCAACTTGTTGCTCGGTCCGTGATCCAAACGAGTGAAAAGTGTGAATAGTCTGTCTGTGGGAATACCGGGCCTTTTCCTCCCTTTGTGGCTCCAAAAAAACCACATGAAACACGAGAGTTTTCTTTTGTCGAGGCCCCGGGCAACAGGTGTTCGTTTCACGTACAGGTGACACACGGTGAGGGATCTGCGTCCATCCAGGAGGGAGCGGAGCGATGCGTCAGCCCGCCCCGCCTGTGAGCGCCTCCCTCCCCGCAGAGAGAGCACAGACCTACCGCTGCTGTTACTGCCGGGTGTGAAGTGTGGACAAAAAAAAAGCTCGTAAAATGTCTCTCTCTCTAAACTAAGCTGTGATGTTTGGGGCCAAAAGGGTTTGTTGAAACAAGCCCAAGAGGAAATGGGGATTATTTTCTTTGGCGTTGGAAGCTCAAATGGTTTAGAAATGTGGGTTGCAGCCACAAGAGAGTGTGCTTGGGCTTTGTGTTTAATGCATGGGAAGAAAACGTCAAAAATATATTTAGTTACATAATACTGAATACCTGCATTGAATGTATTTTGTTTTGTATTCCATTTGGCCTATAAATATATTGTATTCTGAGGCTACTTGTGCTGAAGTTTTAGGCCTATATTTGGGTAAAAATAAATAAATAAAGTGTATCGAATACACTTTTCAGTAAAACATCTTGGATATTGTTATAATTAAGAGTGTATTAAAGTTTCTTTAAAAATCTATTTTATTGCATTTTTTAGGTTCAATATTGTAGCCTACTTCCTGTTTATAAAAATCATGACATCACACTTGTGCTACATTCAGGTGGTTCTCAGATGCTTGGGTTTCTGTGAGCCTGATTTTTTTCCAACCCAGTTGCCACAGTGTCACTTTGCTTTATTGACTATGCTTGTAAAATTTTATATTTTATAATATTTATTTTCAAAATTAGGTTAAAACTTCTTATCATTCCGACGGCTCTTCGAAGGGCCCTCCTACTTTTTCTTTAAAAATTCCATTATATTCAGTGTCTGAAAAATGCATACTATGAAGCACCTGGAAAGTTTAAATATAAAAATGCCATTGTTTCCCTTTTATTAAGAGCAAAATCAGCCTCATCTGGGATGATCCAGACTTAGAATTCAGAAGTAAACCTCAAAATAGAAAAAAAGTCCTCAAAATTTTTTTTGAGCAATTTCGGGCCCTAAAACTCATTTTTACCTCAATTACCTGCAGCTTTTACAGAGGAATTGTCGAAACCCAAAATGTTCCAATAGTGTCATTTATGTCTCAGCTTCAACACCAGCTTTACCATTCCTTATATTTACCAAAAAAATTGAGGCGGAATGTAGTTTCTGTTTTTCTTTTGCTTGGAGAAAGTTCTCACTTCTGAGAGAGCCTGTTGGACATCAGAAGCAAAAAGGATACAGCTCTAAAAAGACCCCAGCCATTTACCTGAGCTCCAAAGGGTTCAGGAACAGTTTTAGTTTGAATTTTTATCGATTTTAGTCAGGCATGAGGGAAAAAAGGCCGGAATGAGAAACTGGGTCAAACCTTCAATAATGCCTCGACATAACTGATCATTTGACAAATAAAAAAACGTATTAACCTTTGTGATGCAATCAGCTTAAAACTCTTCTCTACTTCCTGCTATTTTCAACATAGATTTCAGTTGTTATTTGCAAGCTAATTCATTAAAACTAGAAAAACAAAAGATCAAAAATGAAATTAGAAAAACAAAAGCCTGTCATACGGACTTTAAACAGCTTTTGTTTTTACATTGTTTCTAAAATAATAAAGCATCATTAGTTAGAGAAGGAAATAAGATATGCACTCACGATTAGAGCTGTTTTTTGTAGTTTCATGACTATTTCTGAAAAGATTAAAGCCTAAAGAAAAGTGTATTTTGTGCTTAGTTCTACCTGAACTTATTGGCAAAAGAGTTAATTCAATGCACTTCAAGGTGAAGTAAACAAACCAGCACATTTTTATTTCGTTCTTTAAAATCTATGCACAAGAAACATGTTTTCAAGTCTGCTCGAGCTGCTTTACAAAGTGGAAAAAATATAGCATCATGTGAATAAAATGGGCTTGCATTTAGATAAGATCTTTCTATATTTTGGACTAAAAGTACAGTATAGACACAAAACTAACTTTGTACATCACATTTAATGTTTTCTATAACAGTCTATTTGATTTAAAATATGTTCTAAATAGGGATGTCAAGATTATTAGGTTAATCGATAATCGTGATTATTCAAGCCCCAATATAATCGCAAGAATAATAATCGTGACCATTTTAGAAGCAAAATCAAAAGCCTTTTTAGTTTATTCTATAGAAACAGGACCAACATATCAGTTTCAGTTAAAGGCAAAGTAGTACTTTAGCAAAAATATGAATTTATGTTTTGTTTTTTATAATATTGACAAGTAAGTTTGTGATTTTGTCTTGTTACGGCTTTTGTTTGTTTGCCACAGCAGGAGGGTAAATGCTGAGAATGCTCAGAATTGGTTCAACTCAACCTTAGTAAATGCTGCCATTTCAGACACAAAATTCAGTTTGTTTAGCTTTGAGAAGTATTATCATTTTAAAAGCAAAATCAAGTAATTTAATAATATGTATTAAAGCAAAGGCATCGAAATATTTCTGTCACATTGGCATTTTTTGCTTTCAGAAGTTTGATTTCACAAAGCTGGTCAAAATCTTTAGGAAAAGTGACGTGTTACACAATGAGAATGTAAGAAAGTTTTACATTTCTTTGCTGTTTGGTCGTAACAAGTGTATCGTGAATAATTGCAAAATCGTGATATTTTGTCTCACAATAATCGCAATAGTTAAAGTATAGACACAAGACATCACATTTATTTATTTTCATAATCTTACTCATTCAATTTTTTTTACAGTCAGACCAGACAGCGTTGAAGTCTCCAATTTGGCGCTCTGAGGCAAATTTTGACGCTGAAAATTTCGCAGCTGGCGCTCCAACAGACATCCTAAATGAGGGGAAAAGGCACTTTGTTACAACCCAATGTGCTTCTCTGTGTTCCTGCTTTTTGCGCGTATAAGCAGATCACATTGAGAAACGGAGTTAGAGAGAGAGGAAAAGAGAGATGGCAAGACATAGAGGCTTGATGCATTTGCACTTTTTCTTCCTCCAGTGTTGTTTTGAAGCTTGTCTCGGTTCTCTTCCAGTGTCACATCGTACAGCAGTGAGCTTTTAAAAAAGGTCAAAAACAAGCAGCCATTCGATAAGTTATCAAAAGACTTAAGTAAACCGTCTTCTTTCTTCTTGATGTGAGAGCAGAGCCAAACGCGGGTTTACATTGGCTCAACAAGTAAACTGGCCGCATTGGATGTTTCAACGCAGCAAAAGACTGGTTTAGCTGATGGCAAAAAAATAGCATTGTGAAAATAGAATAGGCTTTCATTTTGGGCTAAAAGACATAAGACAACATTTGTACATCACATTTTCTGTTCAGTATAATATAGTCGCTGCCTGGGTCTCCAAAAGACAGATCGCGGTCCAAGTCCAGACCCCCAAGCAATTTGAACCAGCCCGTTTTTCCCTAAATTAAAGAAGAATTGTCATTATTTTCTGCTTCACCTTTGCTATTCCGACAGCTCTGCCATTGTTCACAGCAGGCCAGAGAACTGCGGTTCATTTGAAAACACTGCTCTGTCAAAGCACAATGTTTTAACGCTACAGAAACCGTAAATTAAGGCATCATTTGTGATTTAGTGTAAAGGAAGCCGGCACCGGGCCGCGTGCTCCGAGCGCTCCATGTGTTATGAAGTCAACTCGGAACATTAGGTGCAACGGCACCAGAGGACTTAAGTTTGGACTGTTGGACATCACGCTTCATCATGAATGAGCCTAAACCTGCGACTGTGAGGTGAGCACAGACACTGGAGAGGTGTGAGGCACTCAAGAGTAAAGTTAGCTCGCTTGTAGTGACCTGCTGCATTAGGTTGCGTTCAACATTGAAGCAGATGTCATTTGTAAGGTCTGTGTAGTTCTGATTTAGACCTGGACTAGTTCTGATATGACAAAGTCCTGCTTTAGACCTGGTCTAGTGCTGTTAGAGGTCCTGGTTCCTTTGGGTCCTTCTTTGGAGCTTTTGCTGGTCTTGTCATATTGAGATCATCTGGTTTGGTGAAATAAAATACTCTACATTTCTGATGTTGAACTGCCTCGTTATGACTTGTTTGTGGATATTACAAAGACAATTCAATTATGACGCATCATTCTATAGTCCAGACCTTGGACCATAGTCCTTCGGAAAATTTGGACCCGAGGAAAATCTAATTGGAGACCCCTGACATAGTCTATTTTACTCAATTATACATTCTAAAACTGAATAAACTGCTTTACAAAACTCAATGTCAAAAATACAGCATCGGGGAAAATAAAAAAAAGACCTAGAATTTGTCAATAACGTTCTTTATTTGGGGCTAAAAGTACAGCATATACACATGAAAATCTTTGTATATCACATTCAACATTCTCTATAACCATCTCTTCCATTGAAAAATACTTTCTAAGACTGCCCGAGCTGCTTTACCAAACGGCAGAAACATCACATATCATCCGCAGAATAACATAGGTCTGCATTTTAAGATCTTTATTTTGGGCTAAAAGTATCTACACAAGACATAACATCTACCGCTCAGTATAATATAGTCTATTCCATTGAAAAATACTTTCTAAGGCCGCCCGAGCTGCTTTACAAAACGGCAAAAATATATATATCGGCGGAATAACACAGGTCTGCATTTTCTTTATTTTGGGCTAAAAAAAGTATAAGCACGACACCACAGAATATAATATAGTCTATTCCGTTCTTTCTAAGACCGCCGGAGCTGCTTTACAAAACATAATAATATAAAATAGTCTGAATACGTGTCTTTTTTTGTGTGTGTGTGTGGATTTATGATTGCTTATCCGTCTGTAGTAAAAGAAGCTGGCGTTCGCGATCACCCGAGAGCTGTTATGTTTTGCCGCATGAGTAATTTGAAGAGCTATACGCAGCAGCAGCAGCAGCAGCGGCGGAGGGAAAGTGATGCTGTAGTGTCCTGACATTTCCCATTCATTAAGTGTCTCTGGTTCCCGTGGTAAAGTAGGGACGTTTGCGGCGTGTTTGAAGACGGACAGCGCCACCTAGCAACTGACGGCAGGAACGGATAGATACAGGTAAGTTTGGCTTTTGTAAAGTAACAATATAGGTGAGTTATAGAGGGCAATATGTATGTAGACTCTGTTAAGTGCAGTTTTTTCACATAATATGGTGAAAAGCTAGTATAGGGGAGACCAGGGACTATTGTAACACTTTTTTCCAAATTTGACATATCAGCTTAATCTTAGTTGAAGTCCTGCTTAAAACAACACAAAATGAAAGCTGCAGATCTTGGCTTGACGTGTGAACAGGTTTGGATTCTCTAGAGCCATTTATTTTGAAGCTGTTTTCATTTCAAGACAAGAAAGTCAAGTGTTACATCTGCAACACACCATGGGTCAATTGTAACACACCAGGGGGCAAAGGTAATACATGAAATTACAACAATAATATTTACTTTTTCTTTATTAAACATAATACATTTGATAGACTGGAAGGTTGTCCACATTTAAATAACCTTAACTCTGTAATCTTATTATAATAAAACACAAAACTGCTGTGGGAAAAAAAATTACAGTCTGCTCTAACTTTACTTCTGTCTTTCTTGAACTAAAATGAGATTTATTCTGGAAAATTATTAAGACTCTGATAAAAATCAGTCAAACAGATGTACACAAACTTTTTTGGACAAAAAAGCATAAATCTAAATAAATCCATCCAAAATGAATTCATAAAATAGCCGTGGGGCAGTTGTAACACAGATGAGGGCGGCCATGTCTGGAGGGATTTTTTTCTATGTCAGCATTCATATTTGTTGTTGTAAAACTTACCAAATACAGACCACAAAACCAATTTTTAAACATATAAAAATGACAGCCATATCTCAATCTTGTTTTTTTTTTTTTTTGTAAAAAGTTTTCTGAAATCTCAAATCTCTTTCCACTCAAACAGCAGCTGGAGATGAAATGAGCAGGTTCTGTGCAAAGCTGAAGCTTCTGGTTTGTTTCTGCTACGAATGGGAGCCTCTGTTACATTTGCTCCGTGTTACAATTGGCCCCGGTCTCCCCTATATTGATTTATTGATATATTTCAAGTGCGGATGACAGGTTTTTATGATTTTCCAATTTAAACTTAAATTCATGTCTGTTGTAAATATTAATGATGGTTTTACCCGAATCAAAAACAACTTTGTGAGGAAAAGCTTGAAAATATGTTGAAAATGTCAGGAAGGAGAGCACTGATGACATCACACTAGTATATTTTCAAATTGATCACAAAAAACACAATTTTATAACCTTGTAGCATGAATTTAAAAGGGACTGTACCGGATTTTTGTATTCTTAAAATGTAAACAAACAGAAATTATTAATTTTAAACTTCTTACTTCAGTCTACTTGTACATGATTTGCTCGCTAAGCTAATGCATTCTTGTTCATCATTGTGTATTTTAATGTTTTTTTTTTTACAGCTGTTACAGCGAGGCGAGTCTGTATGCTAACAACGGTTAGCCACAATGCTAAAAACAAAATAAGATAAAGTTAAACACAAACAGGACATTATTAGACATAGACAAGACCTGGATAGATACAAGATATCAGTGCTAGGGGAAGTTATTTTGTTGTATAAAAATCGAGTATAGTCCCTTTAACAAACTGAATGTGCTCTAGTGTATTTCAGTCTCTCAAGTAAAAAAAAAAAAGCTGCTACATTAGAGGAGTTTTGGCCCAATTTATTACATGGCTGCTAGGCAACTACCTAGCGTGATGTCATCATTTGTGAACAGGAAGTACATTTCGAATTCACCAAAAATTACAAAATTAGGATAAAAGTTGTAAAAGTAATATCTACAATATATTTAACTTATTTTAATGAAATGAGTAGTTCAACTTGTCATCGAGTTTATGACAAGTTGAACTACGCATTGTTTATCACAATACAGTGTAAAATCAGCAGAATTATTTTTGAAACTTTGTAAACTTTCATTCATACATTTATTTTCTACCGCTTGTTCCTAGTAGGGGTCGGGGGTGGTCAGTGACTTTGGGCCTTAGGCGGGAAACACCTTTGACAGTGACCAACTGGTTGCAGTGTTAAACAGACAATCATTCACTCTCCCATTCATTCACTAGGCCGAATGAACTTAAACATGCATGTTTTTGGAGGTGGAAAAAAAAAAACAGGAGTACCCAGAGAAAACCCACGGTGACATGAGGAGAACACGGAAACTCCAGATCATGAGATGTTGAAATGGTCCATATTGTTTGTTTTACATTGTCAGGGTTGCCAGTTTTTCAAAGAGCAACAAGCGACCAAGCTTTTGAAAAAAGCCCAAAAACAAGCAACCTTTTGAAAAAAAAAAAGTTATTAAAGGACTTAAGTGAAAAGTCTTCTTAAACATTGGCCAACCCTACAACGAGTTGGCCATTGTCCAGAGTGTTTCCCCGCCTAGGACTTTGAAATTAAATGGGGCAGTCAGTCTATATGAAAATGATCCATTAGAAGTTAGGCATCTAAATATACATTTACAATAGCAATAGTCATGTACTGTAAGAAGTACAATTTAAGTAAAAAAGCATAATATGTAAGCTAAAAATCCTTTGGCGAGCTACTTGGCAGGTGATGGCAAGCTACACTGATCTACAACAGTAAATGTGACATCAGTTCAATAGCAAATATAACTTCTCTTATAACAAATAAAAGGCAGAGTGCTACAGTAATAATATAGTCTTTAAATCAAACATTTACATCTAAAAAATTTGCCCAAAGTAGCAAAATATACAGTGTATTTATTGCTTTAAGATGCATAGCAGTTTGGTAGTCGGGCCCTGCTGTAGAGACATTTACATTCACAGAACAGGAAGCACAGCTGGAGGTCGCTCAGCTCGACACGGAGAGATTCTGAGAAGGATGTGAGTGCAAATATACAGTGTGGATGGATAGATACATACACACTAAAGCTAAAAGTCATGTAATATGTATTACTCAAGCTTTTTAAAATAAACTTTGGAAGCTTTTGTTTGGCATTTCTCATTTGACATTGTGAAGCAGCATATAAAACACTATTAAAATGATGCATGAAACTATGGCTGTTAGCTCACGGATGGGCCAATATGGATTTTTTAAAACAAGGAAAATAAATCAAGGTTGAATATGTCAAAATGCTTGACATGAAGTTTAAATCGAAGAATCAAGCAACTTTAACTTGTCTTTAAATCCATTTTTTGCAGTGTAGCTCTCACAAACGCTTCGGCACATGCAGCTACTGTTTAAGAAGAGCTTTTTACAAACTGAAGTGGACCACTCAAGCTGAGTCAATCAGAGTGCTGCTTTTTATAAATGGATTGAGAAAGTACTCAGCCATTTGATTTTTATCACAATGTGCTGTACTTACAATATACTTTTAGGTGGAATAAATTAAGTTTACAAATGTATAACTAAAAAAGTAATTAAAAAAGGGGACCCCAGCTTTAATGGGTGCAATTAGCAAATCACAAAGACGACATCTTTTGAAGAATCTTAAAGGTGGAGTAGCCGACGTAAAGCAAGATCCAAATAGTTCCAAACTCTCACAAATCCTTCAGCACAAGGTAATATTCACATACAATATGTTTTTGTCTGCAATTAAACCTTAAAAATATATTTTTACAGACAGCAAAATGAGACTGGAGGTGGCCACTCCAGCACAGCCAATCAGAGAGCTGCATTTGGCTCTTGAGGAGAAACAAAATGCCTTTTGTTTTGATTTAGAAACCCAAACAGTAATCTGGTTTTGTTACAATCTGCTGCTTATGCAATATACCTTTTACTTGAAAAGGTTAAGTTAATTCATTTACAACTAAAAAAGTCAAGTACCCCAGCTTTAATTCTTTTCTCTCCTAGCAAATCTAGTGTTTTATTGTAATTCAGTAAAGTCAATGTCAATTATTTAGGACATGTTTAAAACAGTCAGACTTTCAAAGCATGGATTGCACTGAGATTTTGCAAATATACAGAATTAAGAGATCAAATTAGAAAAAACTTTGCTGACAGTTTTAGGCAGAACAGCCAAAAATATTGTACTTAACTAAGTGTAATTAAATTACTCTGGCATAAGTCTTTTTGCAATTCTTCTGAACATGTCTGAAACGCGAACAGAATCGAATTTGTAAAACATAAACATAAATATAATGGATTCAATTGTTTAACTTTTGACCTAAAATATCCACTGCAACATTTTAAGGCAGCGCAAACTTTGATTACTTATAAAAACAAAAGGTAATGGAAAATTGGAACACTCTTGCTGGTCAGATGCTGTGTCTGTGTCAACGCTTTGAAACTGTCCGGTGTGGCGGCGGCTAATCTCCAAAATCCGGTATGTCCTCGAAGGAGTAACCACGGTAACCTTTGGAGGCGTAGTAGGCGATTCTCAAATGGTAAAAGCCAGGCAGGAAGACCAGGACGCCGATGATGATGACTGGGATGGTCCTGTCGGGATGCTGAGGACAGAAGAGTACAAAAGATTAAGGTTAGGCTGGTTCTGGGTTTTAGAAAATTATTTGGGACGAGGAATGTCAAGATTATTAGGTTAATCGATAATTGTGATTATTGAAGTCACGAAATTTGGTAAAACAATATTTGTGCCAATTTTAGTAGCAAAAAAGTTGTCAGCATTTTGTATTAAACCGGCTGCACACTATAGGAGTTTAGGATCTTTTGAAATTTTTAGACGTGCCAAAGAAAAAAAGAACAGGCCAAAGACATAAGAACATTTACAATGATTATTTGTCTCACAGTCGCATCATGTGACAGTAAGAACAGAGGCGACGCAGACTTGTGGAGCGCAGCAGCGTGCGGAGAACAGTGAGAAGAGTCGTTTGCTAGTGCAGGTTATTGGACATGGGCAGTTGTGTTTTCTCCATGATTTATTGCTTGATGAGCAGGACGAGTTCAAGCCAAGTGATTCCAAATGAAGCTGAAAGCTCAGGCCTGACCGTTCTGACCAATCAGAGCGGGAGTTATAGAACGAGCAGCAGTAGCCGAAGCAAAAGCTTTTCAGTTTGTGCTTGCATTGCGCTTTAGAGAAAAAATGCTTTATTTTGACAATACCAATGGAGCAGCCACTGCAATTGATTTACAGCAAAACCATATCCAGATATATTCATGGTTTAGAAAGCATAAATCGCGCATGCCTTTTCTGCACATCTCATATACTTACATACTCAATATTATAAAAGTGTTTCCCTGGTGATGTTTATGTGAAATATATTTGACTCTAAAGCCCTGGACACATAACATTTACTCATACTGACCATGTAAACATCTGATCTGGAGACAAAAGTGAAAACATGTTGTGCTTCGACTAATGTGAAGCTTTTATACATGACAGAAGCTCATTCTCTAATGTCATTGTGATAAACACCTCAAAATCATTTTGGTTTAACATTGGTTCACTTGGTTTAACTTTGGTTTGTGCTTTTACTATCCTATTTTGAAACACATGTTTTATTGTGTTTTACTAAAATCTACCTGTCCACACCTAAAGTGAAAACTTTGCTTGAGCAACAAAATGATACTTTTGCATGTGGCCACTGCAATCACTGTGGAAATGTAAGTAAAACAAATACTTTCACCGACGTCTTCAATTCTATAATCTCTTTTTGAAAAGGGTTCACAAACTGCAGCACAAAATATGTTGTGTATAGACTCAAATATGAATGCGGTTCATTCTTTGTCGGAAAAACAAAGCGCAGATTCAGAAACAGATTGTCTGAACACAGGTACGCAATAAAATCTGCAAATCTGAACTATCCAATGGCTAAACATTTTGCAAGGAGAGTGGACATGGGAATCCTGACAAACTAAAGGCCATGGTAATAATTGAAACTGTCCCACAGGATATAAGGGGTGAGGCACTGTGGACCACACAAGTCTAGTTGCTTGTTTTCACTTCAAGATGCCTTTTATTCACTTTGCAGACATTTATATCAAATAGAAGCATATACTCTCATGTGACTATTTTATCTCTACACACCAAATTAAAGAAGAAAAATATATATATTGACACAGTTTCGATGTCCGGACTCTTTGCATCGCGGATCACTCGCTCATCTAGTTGAGCTAAATGACTGATGGTGTCCCCACGGTGCGGGAGACCTAATAACTGCTACTGTTCAATAGTTGCAGACAGATTATTACGGCTTTTTAGACCTTTTGCTGTTAAATATTTGCTTGTGAGGATTTATACAGGTTTAACCCCACAGTGAAGTTTAACAGATACATTTAAACGTGGATTCATATTTTGGCCGTAGAACAGTGCCAGATTTGCCTAACGCGCTGAGCTGGAGCGTGGTTCAATTTTTGACTTGCCTCATCTCAGCTTTGTATAAACTCAGTTTACTGTCAAATTAACTCACTAAAAGCGCTCACTGTCACATAATATTCTCTTTCTTGACAATTAGAAGACAAAGCACTCAAAAAAAGTATGTCTACAAACATATTTGATCACTTTTTGTGGAGAAACAGTGTGTGAACGCGCTGCATGAACGAGCCTTGTTCATTGTGTATGTGTCTGCGCAGGTCTGAGTGAGACGAGCATCAGCGCCATAGACCTGCATTATATTGGTAAGTACTGGAGATTTTGCAGTTTTAAACCACAAAACTCACAAATCAACTAAATATGACAAATACCAAACATTTTACATACAAAAATGTAATATTTAGACTGGTGATACAGTGCCTCACCAGTCCAAATGGGGAAACTCAAGCTGTTACTTCAGAGAGAAACATATTGGATACACGCACTTAACGCTACTTGTCCTCCAGGTCTAAAAGAGGAGATTGATTTCTCGCTCGTTTTATGATTTTCAACATTAACTGTGAAAGCTGTGTTGACCCATCATTTTGTACCAATGGTCCACAGAGTTTGTGAAACGTGTAGCCTATGAAGCTGACATCCGTTATGTACTGTTGTTGCATTATTTCATCATCAGGTAGGTGCTTGTTGTAATGCATTCTATCATGATTAGTTTTGATTCACATTTTCTATTGTTTTCTCCTCACACTACATTCTCTGCTTGGTTAATAAACTAATTAAAGGGGCACTGTGTAAGATTGAGAGGAATTTTAATTATCACATACAGTCCACAAACATTTAAATCATATTTATTCTTTACTACATGGATACTTAAGAGAGCACTGTTAACCACTCCACATCAATTGTGATACATTTATACGTATTTGAAATGATTTATTACGGGCCGGAATGTGGATTATTGACGCTAGATGTCAGCAAGGGAAATAGGCAAAATGCATGTGAAAGGCTCCCTCTGGTGTTCAAAAGTGGAAATCACTTTGTTTGTTTGTTTTTCTTACACAGTGCCCCTTTAAACACACATCGGAAAACTAAGATTTTGAATTGTTTTAAGACAACAGTTAAGTTCTCCTAATAAAAAAACAAATCATTACATTTTAATTAATGTAAGCCTTGACTCTCATTACTAGTCGATTTAGCCACTTTTGGCCACTCACTGCTGACATTTAAAACACTGCGATGTCGTCTACTTAACCTCCACAACAAAAGCCCGACTTGTAGGTAGTAGAACGGGGCCTAAAGGCACAAGGCGGGACAGACCAAGAGCAGTTAAGCGTTCACTCATCCCTCAGACAGCAGGACATTCAGGGACACTCCTCCAGGCACCGCTGGGCCATTAATTCTCTTGTTCTGATGAGAAGCGCCGCGCGACGCACAGGTGTTCTGACAACCGAGCAATTTATACACAGAAGAGGAAGTGTGCTCCTCCTGATCATGTCATAATACACCCATCCTCAATAACTCTGCCGACTTTGTTTAGAAAATACTTTAAAGGGCCTATGTTATGCAATTTTTTTCATGTTATATTGTTATTTCCCTATCAAAAACACACATTTGAACAAATCCTACATATTATATAAGGCTAAATGTCTTAATTTGCTCCAGCCGCCATTACAGTGAACAGTGAAGTTAGCATCTGTAATTTATCTTTAAATTAGGCCGTATGTAATAGTACGTCTTAGAATAATTTGAATAAACATTAGTGACTATTTTGTGGCCAGACTTTGCTTTTCATGAGTTTAGAAGCATTTATGTGCCCTTGTTTGCCATTTCTGATTCACTTTCCACTTTCTTATATCACTAAAATGTTTCCTCGATGATGTTTGTGTTGAATATATTTGTCTCTGAAACCCTGGACAGGTAACGTTTACTCAAACTGACCATTTAAACAATCTGATCTGGAGACAAAAGTAAAACCATGTGTTTGGATTAATGTGAAGCTTTTATACATGACAGAAGCTCATGCTCTCATGGTGTTGAGATAAACACCTCAAAATCATTTGGATTTAACATTGGTTCACTTGGTTTAACTTTGTTTTGTGCTTTTATTAAGCTAAAGCCAGGCTAGCGCCACCTAGAGCCTCCGCTCTATTTCCTTTCACTCCAGCAACTACAGGTCAGGAAAAGCGGTGACGTCCAATCCAAACGTCTGTTATAGTTCCGCAGGTTTGTCGTTAAATATTAACTTAAAATCTGATAATGTACCTTTAATACGTAAATTGGCATCACAGAAACCATAAACATGTCTATCATCACATTTACACGCAGTTAAGAAATCGTTAGCAATAACCCGACGTTTGAAGTTTGAAGCATTCCACAAGTATTATTCCGCCATGAAGGTGCAGGACTGCTGTAAGTGTCTGCGCCCGGTTAAAGTGAACTGTCCTTCTTATGTTTGTGTCCAACTGTAGACAATCTTTCTTCTGTCCCTCAGTGTTTGTGTCAGGCTGTCTGTGTTTTCGTCTAGCGCTCCGAGTCTGTGGTCTTTCGTACATATGCCGCCTCTCCTTGTCCCTCACACTGGCTGAAAACTGAAGAAGTATCTGGCTGCAGCAGACCTGTACCGCTGGTCTCAGTCTGAGCTTGGGCTGTAAAGCTGCGTCTCTGATCCACGTTCACATCCATGTTTACGCTGTACTTCCCGGACTACATAAGTAACGCCTGGTAACAAACAAATGGCAGTGATTGGTTAATGCGAAATTGAACCCGCCTACCATAGAACAAATAAGGCTCAGACATCAGACAGTTTCCATGGAGTGAAATAAAACCGGCTCATACATCAGGCTAATTAAGCCATACATCATTCAAAGACTAACGTTTTCTTCTCACACTACTCTTTTTGATGATTTATTAAACTAATAAAACATGGAATCACCAATACACAATCAATTCCTCTACAACTTATATAATGTAAGTCTTGACTCACTAGTTGGTTTTGCTGCACAAATCCACTTTTTCTTTTTCGTCAAAATAGCGTCTGTCAGCTCACAGAAATGACCTGTCTTCCTTTTGTCTTTGATAATTTGTAAGTCTTAAGGGTCTTTCACACGAACACAACGCCCAGTTGCTGGTAGCGAGGAGCGACACAGTGTCTGTTCAAGTCTCTTTGGGGCACATCGATGCAAAAAAGCATTCACACAAACAAGATTCAAACAGCCAACAGTCGGCAAACAAATGCAGAGTGGGCATGCGCTTGATGTTATGACGAAACATAAAGCTGCGTGCAAGTAGATGTCGAACTCTGTGTTTCTAACATTACATTCACAAATTGAGCTCAACTTCTATTTTCCGCCAAGGTCGCTGCAACTCCTTCGTCTTTGTTTTCAAATACTTTTCAAAACCAAATAGTAGCCTTTCTTCTCCGTACTTACGTCCCGTTTGAACCTGGGTAAACAACAATAATCCATGCTCGACTAAATACTGTTTTTCCGTAAGCGTCATTTTCGTTTTTTTCTTAATTTTTCTTAACACTACTACACTGGTTCACCTGTAGCGACGGGCCAATCAAACAGCTGCGTATGCGGCAACTAGCGACCGCTGGCGACGCCGACTCCACACGCAAGTCTTCAAAACCTCGCCTCCACGACTTGCTCCGCGCTCCTCTGACCCCCGACAGCGCCATTCACACCAAACACACTTGAGTTGCCGGTTCAGACCAAAACCCTCGACTTGGTGTGAAAGAACCTTCAGTGTGCAAAAATAATACATATTCTGTAAAACTGATACATTTTATCAATTAGTCATTAATGCAGGAGCTCTATAGCCTTATAACCTATTACATATCTGTACGTGTCTCAAACGCAGAGCAGAAATAAAAGTCGACTAAAAGAAAGAATAAAACATCTCTAGGTGCAAATTGGACAATGCTGTGACTTCTATATTAAAATGCTTATGCTGAGAAAGCCAATTATTCTGCCTGTACAGTCCAACTTTGATTATAAGCAGTTATATAGCTTATTCTTTGTACTTTTGAACCCCGTGGTATTATATTGGAATGCAGACCTCTTCCGCACACATCTCTGCTTTTGTTTTGCCTTTAATATAAGAAGAATATTGCTTGGTCGGCCCGCGGAGACTCCCACCTCTGCCTGACAGCTACAGGTGAACTTTAGGTTAGGACCAACTTCTGTCGCGCTGATGTTTTGGGGACATTTTCAAATCTAATTCTTTGTAAAGTGCAGAGTTTGTGTCGCTCTCTCTTTCTCTCCAGGCTCGGGCTCATGAAAGAAGAGATTCTGCCTTCACCTGCTCCTGCCGAACAATGAACAGTCACATTTACAGAGGCACAATGAAGCCAAAAGCACAAAGTCGTCGCCAGTCAGGGAAATGATACACCTGAACCACATAAAAGCAGAGAAGAACAGGAAGACAAGTTGAGGAGTGCTGACACGGAACCGACGCACAAAGAAACTACGACTTCTACTTCAAATATTTGCCCTGGAATCATAACAAGAGTTTTCTCTTCTTTAAAAAAAAAACACAGTATTGCATCTATTCTGATACTGGGATTGAATGTCGATGCTGATCCATGAAAGTTTGCCAAATCAGGTGTCAGTGAAATAATATCGGTAAAGCCAAACTTCCAGTTGTGAAATTAAAGTTGGGGTAACTAACTTTTAACTTGTAACTTAGGCCTTGTCCACACAAAGACAATCACATTGTTGTGATCGTCGATCAGAATCACATCCACAACATTCAAACAGTCCAAACTTTCAAACATCGCTGTGTTCTGTCCCATTCTGTCCAAACCTTTCCTCAAACGTCCATCCTCTTGACCTTCTATTGCTACGACAACGGGGTTGTTGTACTTCCAGGTCACAGATTTCTAATCGTAGTTTTATTAATCTTTAGCTTTTTAATTGTACAAAAACAACAATTTCATTTGAGAATGATCTGTGATGAATAGTAATAATAATTTTGTTTAAATCTGAAGATAAAATAAGCCGCAGAGTCATTATTAATTCATTTATAAACTGTTCACGGATTGAAAACACAGACATACGCATTCGCACGGTTTTAGAATTACATGAGGCCCTCTGAGTTTGGAGAATTACAGGAGGTAAAATTCGAGTGAAACTTTACAGACATTTTTACAGACATTTTTACAGACATGGACGATTCCCACGAGAGTAGAAACTCAGATGACGTCCGTACTTATTACAATTTACATGAGGTCCCGAGGTA
The DNA here is from genome assembly GCA_038363315.1 of Mugilogobius chulae. NCBI lineage: Eukaryota > Metazoa > Chordata > Actinopteri > Gobiiformes > Gobiidae > Mugilogobius > Mugilogobius chulae. The sequence continues at coordinate 42,430,590 of CM076409.1, read as the reverse complement.
AATATTATATTGTGCGAAAAGGATTTGTGAGCGTTCAGACAAATCAGTAAACCAGCCTGAAGTCGGTGTAATATCTGTAACTGACCACAGTGTGGCGCTGTGAAACTGACACAGAAAGTCACAAAACTAGAGGAAAACTTGACACTGAACATGCTCAGAAAAGTTGATGTATGAAAAAAAAAATTCAAACTAACATTCTGAATGAACAACATGGATCTAAAACCCACAGAAGAGGCACAGAAAGTGGATTTAGGCTTCAGATATCTTTGGAATGTATTTGGAATTTTTTCCTTTCTTTTGTGGTTTACGGTGCAATGAGACGACTGATTTTCGTAGTGAACATTATATAAACATACAGTCTGCAGATGAGATGTGACTCTGGGGCAGTGATGTCATCGTGGAAAACAAAAGTTGTAGATCAAGCGTATCTGCAGAGACGCTAAACCGGACTTTTGGAATCTTTTCACTCTGGGACCTGGTTTCAGAAATCTTCATTCTGAAATGCCTTAGCTTGGCTTGTAGCTAAGGCCTTAGTAAACTTTGCGTTTTCCGCTAAAAAGCACCCTCTCCAGTTTGTAAGAAGTGGGTTTTGATATTAATATTGACCAAAGGATCCATGGGAGGAAGTAGACCGAATTCAAACATTAAAACCACAAGCTGTCTCGTCCATGTGCTTTTGTATCATAAGTTAAATCTGTATACTACTCCATACATTACAAGATACATTTTTATTTTTTTGCCATTCTAATTGTTTTTATATGTCAATGACTTGCTAGATAACAAAAGACAACAGACATTCTAAAGATCACCAAATTTGAGTTAACATACTTTTAGCAACCTGAGCCTGAGAAAAAGCCACACAGTCAAAATGACCTTACACCACAAAAAACTAAAAAACAAAAAACTAATGACAAGGTCCTTCCAAAATCCTCATCTGAACGAAAAGTTGAAGTTTTAGTGCATCGGAAAAAGTCACTTTTGGTCTTTGGTTTGACAACAATTTTCGAATTTTTTTTACATTCTCCCCCAGTGTACATTTTAATAAGTTCCTCGCCTGGACGATTCGTGTTTGTAGTGTAAAATCATCTACTCCTCCTTTAATTGCATGTAAAAAGACTACAATGCTTGGTAACATGTCGATGAGGACGATGAGGATCTGTGGGGCAGAATTTTTTGCAGACAAGCCAATTTTTTCTGGTTCAGGGTCAAGAACATTTTTTTTGACCATGTTGATGGATGCATCATGGCCGCTTTCTAATGCCCATTACAAGCACTCGCTTCTCTGTAAAAAGTTGTAAGGCTATTGAGCTAAATAAACTTTTTGTCTTACATTTTGTCTTGATTGACAATGATAGTTGTGAACAAGAGAGAGGAAAGAGACAGAAAAAGAGAAAGAGGAGAGGGAATAATTGACATGAGTTTAATTGACACATAACTTTAAGGTAAAAATCAAACTTGTATTTTTAAGTTAAGCTGCCCTATTACTTTTTACAGTGTTGAATTGCACAGAAACTATAAATATAAATAGCCTGTGTCTGATCTGCTCCATGTCGTCTCATGTCCATGCAGAGGGAAGCATGAACCAAGCTTAAAGCAGAACTAAGCAACTTTAGCAGTAGTGTTCCTCCTACAGCTCTCTTGTCTTAGCCTATTAAATACAAACTCATGTATTTTTGTTATTTTCTCATGTTTGTGTTTCTTAAGTTTTGAAATAAGGCAGCAAAAACACATTTAAATACAGTCTTACTGCTAAATGTTAAAAAAAAGTTCGAGTTTCTCAGGAGAACAATTCGGGTTGGGATGTGGACGATATGGAAAACCTGTGCGTGCCATATTTGGACACATGCTTCAAATGCTCCAAAAATACATCTGTAACCATCACAGAGACTTACAAAGACATTTAACAGATCCAAATGTTTTGTTTTACCACTATTCACTTGGTTTTCTATTTTTACATGTCAGATGCAAATTCATTATTCAGCAGAAGTTGTCGTCATTTAGATTTTTTATCAGCTGCTTTTTCCTATAATAATTCTGTTTTGAGCAACTGGAGAAAATGTACTTTCACACCATTGGCTCTCATGCATTTTTACCACTCACTGCTGATATTTTGAATACTGTGACATGGTCTACATAACCACTATAGCAGGGGTGTCCGAATGCTAGATAGAAATGTTGCATTTGAAAATATACAGTGAAAAACGTAACTTCAAAATGTAAGAACAATTTCTGGGTTTAAAGTATTAAAGGTGGGGTAGCTAACTTTTTTAGTTGTAAATTTGTAAACTTTGTGCTTTTCACTAAAAAGTATGTAGTAAATACAGCACTTTGTAAAAAAAAATTAGACCTTTGAGTACTGTTTGAACTGAATAATAAAGAATTTTAGTTCAACACAGGAGCTGAATACTGCTCTCTGATTGGCTGAGCTGGGGTGGTCCTCTCCAGTTTCACTTTGTTGTTTGTAAAAAGAAGTTTATAAGCCATAAATGCAACCAAAATGAATACATGTCGATATTAACCATGTGTTAAAGGATTTATGAGAGGAAGTTGTTAAGATTTAAAACCTAAATCATGTTTGCAGTGTAAAAATCAGCTACTCCACCTTTAAGTTATGTAAACTCATATATGTGACTTGTCGGCCATGTGTAATCATTGGTGTAACAAATTAGTATTATTGTGAATTTTTTAATCTACTTTTTTGCAGCTTGCCCAGGTCTGATAGTATAATTACTATTCATTTTTCATATTCAAGTCCTGAAAAGAGTGCTCTGATAACACAAATAATATATAGAGAACCTTTCCTATGAGCGAAAATTACTTTTCTTGAGGGCCCTTTCCTGCCCTGCATGGGCCCTGGGGAAATTAGTACCATTAACCCTAATCCTCTCAGTCTAACACCCCTGGCTGTATTACTTTTAACTTAAAGGAGACCTATTGTGTTTTTTTACAACGATTTACTATGAAACTAGAACAAATGTACATCAGTAATTTACCTTTTGTTCATTGTAAAACACAAAGTTGATCTAAAACGGTTTGAAAATAGAAATAGCTCCAGTGACTTCCTGTTCAAAACTGTAGAACTGATAAGCCCCGCCTCTTCATTTTAAAATTAGTGCTGTCAAGCGATTAAAAAATTGAAGAGATTAAATAATTATGATCAGTAATTAATTTATCTAATTAATCTATTTTTAATCTCACCTAAAAAATTGCTGAGAAAAACACTCAACGCAAGTGTTTTTGTTTTGTTTTCATCCAATTTAAAGGTAGGGTAGCTGATTTTTACATTGCAAACATAATTTAGGTTTTAAATCTGAAAACTTCCTCTCTGAAATCCTTCAACACATGGTCAATATCAACATGTATTCATTTTGGTTGCATTTATGGCTTGTAAACGTCTTTATACAGACAACAAAGTGAAACTGGAGTGACCGCCCCAAGCTCAGCCAATCAGAGCATTCAGCTCCTGTTTAGAACTAAAATTCTTTATTATTCAGTTCAGACAGTGCTCTGAAGTGCTGTATTTACTACATACTTTTTAGTGGAAAGCACATAGTTTACTCATTTACAACTAAAAAAGTCAGCTACCCTACCTTTAATGAATTACATTATTGTTGCAGATGGAAATATTAATATACTGCAAAAAATGAAGTCTTTTGTTTGCAGCTCACATATGGAAGCAACACATTTTAAATAACTAATTATTATTGTTGGAAAGTGTCTCTGGGACAGTTTTGAAATATATATGCTTCACTTTGAGTATTAATGTTTTGAATTATAACAAGTAAATACAGACAAGTGGGAGGGGATAGGTGGTAGGTGAGAACAGGGATTTTTATAAGCACTTGAGCTCCAGCTGAGGAACAATACGAGATTACTCCAACATGCATGAATCAATTCAAATATAACTTTGAGGCCATTATATCAAGTTAAAAAGTGAATTGGACATAATAGGTCTCCTTTAAATCATGTTCTTTTGAGAATCTTAAAAACTAAATTCAAGTTGATCAAATTTTGGCTCCATTTAGCTTCTTTTTTTTTTTTCTTTCTTTTTTTAAGTTTGTTTGGTGAAAAAAATAGTCTGCATTTTGAACAGGCAACTGAGATGAGCTCACGATTTGATCTTAATCACAATAATGCCTATTTAGCAGGAAGTCTGAAGGGTCCAAGGATTGCATTTTGGACATGTCTCCTCTGACCTGTCCTCTCCTCTGTCCCTTTCACCCTCTGTCCACACGATGGCACTGTCGACCACCGTTAGCCCTGCTCCGGATCATCTTCTCCGACCGCACGGATCAAAGCATCGACCTACAATACACGTGTGAAAATGAATGAATACATCTTCTTTGATTAACAACCTACATGTTCCCTCTGTTTGTTTACTGGTAACAGCTCTGCTAAAGCCATCAGTCATGTGCTGTGTGATTACAAACGGTTAACGTGTGCTAATTAAGACGCTTTTTCATTTTGACAGAGAACTTATAATTTCATCATTATTAAACGATGACTGACTGCAGCAGATTGGAATCAATGTTCTTTCCACTGGCACAGCTGAAATGGGGAGAGCGCTGGTGACATCTAGTGGTCACATGTGTTTATATCAGCCACAATCAAAGTTACACTGTTTTCTAGAAGTAGACAGAGATGGTAAGTAAGTGAATAAGTATTTTTACTCAAGTACTGTACTTAAGTAGTTTTTTTTTTTTTTGAGTATCAGTACTTTACTTGAGTATAACCATATCTGGAGACTTTCTACTTTTACTTCTTACAATGTTCAAGAAATAGTTGTACTTCCTACATTTTAAAACAAGTGAGTTACTTTCTAAGCTCATGAACAGTTTTGATTCCTCGTAAAACCAGTGTAAAAGTGCTGCTAATCAGTCATGTGAAAATCGCCAAAAACGTTATAATTTCTAACAATTATGTCAGATTAATTATAATTTAAGGAGACCTATTGTGTTTTGTCCAATTCTTTAGTAAGAAACTAGAAGATACGCAGATCAGTAATTTACCTGTGCTCAACTGACTTCCTGTTCAAAACTGCAGAACTGAAAAGCCCGGCCTCTTCATTTTGAATTTAACTGTAAAATGCAACAATTTTAAATAACTAATTTTTATTACGCGTTTCGACCGTGGCGGTCTTCATCAGGGCATGACACAGATAATTGAGGAACAGCTGTCCTTAAAAACTCAATCATCATGTGACACAATCCCGTGATTTAGCCTCAATACCACAAAATGCAATAGGCATAAAACATTACTATAAATACATTATTCAAAATTGACTACTGAAGGAAACCATGTACGAGAAATAAACCCACTTTTCAAACTACACAGCCACAGAAATATGCAATATTGTAGAGTAGGCATGACTAGTACACAGAAAAACAACAATAACAATAAAACTTGGGCCCAAGTAAGACATGTACAATTACATAATGAGCAGTAAATTGTAGACATTTATTTTTATAGAAACATAGAGAAGTCCAAATTAAGACCAGGAAAAGTTGTTGCTTTTAAAGTCTCAATCCAAAAGGTCTCACTTTGTGAGAGCCTTTTTAGCCTATCCCCACCTCTGTGAGCTAATTTTTATTGTTGGAAAGTGTCTCTGGGACAGTTTTGAACCGCATACACTTCACTTTGAGTATTAATCTTTTGAACTATAACAAGTAAATATTGGCAAGTGGGAGGAGACAGGTGGTAGGTGAGAACAGGGATTTTCTGAGCAGTTGAGCTCCAGCTGAAGAACAATACAAGATTACTCAAACATGTATGAATCAATTTAAATATAACATCTTTGAGTAAACTAATGGTGAAGGGAGGCTGTTATAACAACAATGATACATTTTACATTGGTTCAATTGTACTAAAATCTGGAGTTTAAGCTTTATTAAGATGGTTTTACTTGATGCATCTAGCACAGGGGTCCCCAAACACCGGTCCGGGGCCCAAAACCGGTCCGCGGGCCATCTGCTACCGGTCCTCAGAGGATTTTTTATATTTATTTTATTGCTATTTCATTGCTATTTTATAGTCTAACCACTGATCTAGAATATTTGACTTGTTTCAATAAATTGGTTCCTTTTTCAAGCCAATTATTTGCTTATGAAATAAGACATTTTTCCTCACTGCAGCGGTAATTTTTTTTTTTGGAAAAAAAAAAAAAAAATTATTCTAATCTTTTTAAATCAGCTGAAATTAAGATGAATATTCTGAATTCTAGTCGCTTTAAGCGAAACTAGAGAATTACATTTGGTAGTGTGATGGTATTTTTTACTTATTAACTTAATTGACACAGGTTTACTTTTGTACTTTTACTTGAGTAAAGGATCTTCAGCTGTACTTTTACTTTTTATCACAGAAGTAACTGTACTTTTACTTGAGTAGTGAACTTCACTACTTTTATCATCTCTGGAAGTAGAGCTACATAGAATGTTCCTTCAGTTGTTTCACCTGACGGCTCAGGTATTGAGGCCGTGAATACTTTTAAATAGGCCTGTCGTAATTTTCCATTGATCGATTAATCGACTAAAAAGGGGGCTTGTGAAACTAAAAAGTATCTTGTTGATCTGACCAAATCTGCACTTGGAGTTCATGCAAAACAGCAAATTATACAAAAAAATATATAATAATAGAAAACTTTATTTATTTCTAGGAAGACAGTTTAAACCAATGATTTGCTCTCAAATCTTGAGTTGAATCACCCTTTTGGTTGTTTCCCACAGATTTGAGAAGGACTTTGGTGAGATGAGGCCTCAAAACAAAACAAAACAAAGGTCAGGGCTATCCATTGAGTCTTTCACCACACTATGGTGAGCACTTAACAGTTGTCGGTGCTGCTGTGATCTGCAGGTCCAGGATTATCCAAATTACAATCCTGTCCTGTTAACTGTAGAAAACATTTACAAAGACCCATTTTTCTGAGAGATCACTCTTTCCATTTGATCTCTTTACTCTCTGCTTTAAAGGAGCATTACTGCTCTGAAATCTTTCTAAGCAAATAATTGTGATTTCAATTATTCTTTAAATAATCATGATTATTATTATTATCATAATTGTAGCTGGCGCAAAAGATGATTTTTGTTTTGAGAATAATGTTGTTTTATTTGGTCAAATGTAAGACTTAAGTTTATGTTTCGCCGCTGACCTCTGCTGGTGGGGGAGGGTAACAGCACCTGTATGCGCAGTGCACGTGCGCTGTGCCCTGACATGTTCTTCCGGTGGGAAAGCAGGAGAGGGGAGACGCATGGTCACAGAAAAACTGCCGAAGACGACTGGAAAACATTGTAATATGGACTAACCACTCCTGAAGGTAGAGTCAGAAGGCGCACACGGTATTTATATTTTGGTTTATTGTATTGTTGGTGTGTTTTTGTGTTTATTTTATTGAAATATATTTTTGTTTTTCTTTAGTTTTTCACGGTGGTTTGTTGGTGAATAAGCACAAATGGTGGAAATAAATATCAACTTAACATCAGTCGATGCGTGGCTCTCTGATTTCTACTGAAAAAACTTTGGGAGCAGTTAAAGTGAAAAACGTGACCTGTCGGTGCCACGTGAGGCTCGTTAAGAGAGAAAGACGTCGTCTGCAGCTGTCGGTGAAGTAAACGAGGCCAGTCAGCGAGGGTGCAGCGTGATTTCGGCGCAACCATGCTTCGAGGGACTTCAGTCTGCGCTCATCTCCACGTCCATCCGCCTCCACGTGTCCACGGTCCAGCAGCAACTGCGTGTCCGAAGAGCAGCGGCCATTACAGTGAAGTTGGAAACGGACTGCTACAGTAACGTCTCACCACAGTGCAAATGAATCTCATCAGGTCAGACTGTATCATCAGAGTTTGGTAAAGAGAGAAATAAGAGAGAGCCAAGAAGAAGAGTCATGTGTAATCTGTATTTTGAAATGTTTTAAGTTCATTTTGTCAAACTGTACATTTTTTGGCATTTGAAATAGTGGGTTACCTTTGTTAAGTTCCCTGTCATTGCTAAATATACAGTGAATACAGTAAGATACAGTGAATATTGACAATATTACTCTGAAAATGGCTACAGAGAAGCGTGATTTAAATGAGATAATTGAAGCTTTAGAGTCTGAGAAAGCTCAATTACAAGTTAAACAGTTAAACAGTGAGCTTGAGGATTCAGAGAGGAAAGAGATTGAAACACGGTTAGGGGAGATTTGTGGAGATCTTGAAATACACAGAGTAGGAGTATCCCAGTCAGATCCTCAAGATGAAACAGAGGTTAGACGTTCTGAGAGAGAGAGACGTTTGACTCACAAGATGTTTGAGCTGAAGAGAGATGAGTTGATTAGCAAAGAGAGAAGTTTTTTGTCAACTTATATGCAGTTTAAAGCAGAAGTGCAGCTGACAAGGTCTAAGCTCAAAACACAATGCTCTAAGACAGAATTAGGAGACAGGATTCGTTCAGTTGAACAATGCGAGTCAGATTTAAAACAAGAATATGAGTCTATTCGTGCAGTAACCACACCGTCTCAAGATATTAGAAGGAAAATGGACAATTGCACTTCAGTCTCTACGGAAATCATTCTACTGTTGAAAGAGCGGTACGCAGATGTAGAAAAGGAGTTTGATACTGAAGCAGTTAAAGATTCACTCCAGAAGCTACTGCAAAGAGAGGATGCAAAGTCAATATACGGATCAACAGTGTCACGAGCTAAAAAGGGTCAGAGTGAAAGTCAGAGCAGTTCAAGTCGTCAAAGCAGCAATTTATCTGCAAAAAGGGCAGAAGCTGCAGCACGTTTAGCTTCAAAAAGAGCAGAAATCAGTAGAGAAGTGGAAATCTCGGCTCAAAGACAAGAGATTGTGGCTCAACAGGAAAAATTGAAAATGTTGGAAAATCAAAGAGATCTTGAGGCAATAGAGGCTGAATATAATGCATATGCTGAAGAGGAATCAAAAGTGAATGCTGAAATAAGTGGGAGTGAAATAAAGGTCACTTTTCCAAGTCAGCCCTCAGAGCAGCTGTACAGTAGCCTTCGTCCCCAAGTTATTGTGAGTTCAACCCCAACTTTTCCGGTCACAAGAAACACTCAGGTTTCTAAGAAGGTTTCAGTCCCACAAGCTAGTAACAGTAAGACAGCAGCGAAAGATAGTGAAGTGTCTCTAGTAGAAGCATTAAAAGAGTCTCTGACTATGACCAGACTACCAGCTCCAGAGCCGTTTGTATTCACAGGAGATCCACTAAAGTTCATAGAGTGGAGCACTTGTTTTAAAGCGCTTATTGAGACAAGTTGCATAGATTCAGCTCACCGACTGTTCTATCTCAAAAAATACATAAGTGGAGAAGCTCTGAGCGTGTTAGAGGGAACGTTTTATCGTAGTGATGAGGAAGCTTACACTCAGGCTTGGGAGGCCTTAAATAAACGCTACGGCCATCCTTTTGTAGTGCAGAGAGCATTCAGGGGAAAACTAAGTAGTTGGCCAAAGATTGGGTCAAAAGAGTCACTCAGATTAAGAGAGTTCAGTGATTTCCTCATTTCCTGTAAAAATGCTATGCCGTATGTCCAAGGTCTTAAAGTGTTAGACGATTGTGAGGAAAATCAGAAAATACTCCTGAAGCTTCCCGATTGGGCAACTACTCGATGGAACAGACATGTGACCAAAATGCTGGATGAAGGAAAGGAATATCCAGGTTTTGCTGAGTTTGCAGATTTTGTTGCTGAGGAAGCGCGAATAGCATGCAACCCAGTTTCGTCATTGTTTGCATTAAGATCGTTTGAGAAACCAGACAAAGAACACAAACGCGTTAAAGTCAGTGTCCTAGCCACAACAAAAGTGAACAAGAATTCCAAAGGCTTTAGCTCAACTCAGAACAATAACACGAAAAGTAACTCTTCTGCAATTCAGAGCAAAAAACAGATTGAATGTGTTTGCTGTAAGGAAAGTCATTTCATCTACAAATGTGAAAAGTTTGCAGCAATGCCACTTGAGGAAAAGAAGAAGTTTATCACTGAAAATAAAATGTGTTTTGGCTGCCTCAGAGTTGGACACATTTCCAAAAACTGTCGTCAAAGAGCTAACTGTAATATTTGCAAGAAAAGTCACCCTACGCCACTTCATGAAGAACGTCCACAAGTGGACAAACCTGAAATGCCACCGCCAGAAGAAGACGCTTCTGCTGTGTCAAACAATGTGAGAGTGGACAATAGTGATCGAACTTCAATGATTGTTCCTGTCTGGCTGTCGTGTACTAAAGGTAAAGACCAGGAAACCTTGGTTTATGCCTTGCTAGACACACAAAGTAGCAATACGTTCATAGTCCAAGATGTCTGTGAGAAGATTCAAGCAGTCACTGAACCAGTTAAGTTAAAGCTTACAACAATGACAGACAAAAGTTCAATCGTTCCAAGTCACAGGGTGAGTGGACTTAGAGTAAGAGGGTACCAGTCACAAGAGTATATAGAGTTACCACCTACTTACACTCGAGAATACATTCCTCTTGAACAAAACAGTATCCCTACTTGTAACACAGCGAAAGTGTGGCCTCACCTGCACAGTATAGCAAAAGAAATGCCCAGTCTGTTAGATTGTCCTGCAGCACTTCTGATTGGTTACGATTGTGCAAGAGCTCTAAAACCAAGAAAAGTTATACCAGGCAATGACTACGACCCCTATGCAGTGAAAACAGACTTAGGTTGGAGTATAGTGGGATCTATTAAGCCTTGGTCAATCAGCATGGATGTAGCTGGAGCATGCCATCGCATTACAGCAAAAGAGCTGCCATCAGTCACACCTTCTTCTGTCATCAAAGTGCTGGAAACAGATTTCTTGGACACAAACAGTAAAGAAGGAAATGTATCACAAGAAGACATTCAGTTTGTGCAGTTTCTGAATGAAAATGTTCATTACAACGATGAAGGTCATTTGGAGATGCCTTTACCTTTCAAATAGCGTCCGCAACTTCCAAATAACAAACAGCTGGCAATAGCTCGTCTGAAACATTTGAAATCAAAAATGGAAAGGAATCAGAAGTACAAAGAGGATTATGTGAGATTTATGATCAGTGTCTTTGAGGATGGTGACGCAGAGGAAGCAGACAGCACATCCCAGGATGGTAACACATGGTATATACCTCATCACGGGGTGTACCATCCAAGAAAGCCAGAGAAAGTAAGAGTTGTGTTTGACTGCACTGCGAAAAGCGAGGACACTTCTTTAAATGACCACCTTCTCACAGGTCCAGACTTGACTAATACTCTCATAGGAGTTCTATGCAGATTTCGCCAGTACCAAATCGCCATCACATGCGATGTGGAAAAAATGTTCCACCGCTTTCATGTCAATCCTGAAGACCGGGACTTCTTAAGGTTCCTGTGGTGGCAGGATGGGAAAACCGACACTGAGCCAAAGGAATATCGCATGCGAGTTCATATTTTTGGAGCAGCATCTTCACCAGGATGTGCGAACTATGGCATGAAGTTTCTGTCTCGTGAGCATGAGAAAGATTACCCCGAAGCAGCCAGCTTCATTCACAAAAACTTTTACGTGGATGATGGGTTAATCAGTGTTGATTTAGTCCAAAAGGCAAAACAGCTAGTCAGTCAAGCACGAGAAATCTGTGCAAAGGGAAAGTTGCGCTTACACAAATTTGTGTGCAACAAAAGAGAGGTCTTGGATGTCATACCAGAGACAGAGCGTGCTTGTAAAAACAAAGATGTGAATCTGAACTACTCTGACATTCCAATGCAAAGCGTTCTAGGTGTAAAGTGGAATGTAGAAACAGATACGCTCTCATTCAGTGTTGATCTTAAGGAAAAACCAGCCACTCGGAGAGGAGTCTTGGCAACAGTTGCAAGTGTGTATGATCCGTTAGGATTTCTTTCTCCCTACATACTAACTGGAAAACAAATCCTTCAGGAAATGTGTAAACGTGGCGTTGGATGGGATGAATCTGTTCCACCTGCATTGGAAATGAAATGGAAAGCATGGCTCTGTGATCTGGAAAATCTCTCAAAGATTCAAATACAAAGATGCTTTATTCCAGAAAACATTGGTGCAGTCAAGAGAATAGAGTTGCATCATTTCTCAGATGCTAGCAGCAGTGGTTACGGGCAGTGTTCATACATAAGAGTTGTAGCGAAGGACAAAGTACACTGTGCTCTGGTCATTGCAAAGGCTAGAGTAGCGCCCACAAGAGTAGTCACAATACCACGCCTTGAACTCACTGCAGCTGCAGTTTCTGCTGGAGTAAGTAACTTTCTCAGAACAGAGCTAGAGCTAAAGATAGATGAGGAGTTTTTCTGGACCGATTCCCAAGTAGTACTTGGATACATAAAAAATGAAGCCCGCCGCTTTCATGTTTTTGTAGCAAATCGAGTGCAGAAAATCAGAGACCTCACAAACCCAAAACAGTGGTTCTATATCGAAACAGATCAAAATCCAGCAGATCACGCATCTAGAGGACTCAAGGTGGCAGAGCTTGCAGAATCCAACTGGCTCACCGGACCTGAATTTCTATGGCAACAAGAGCTTGTCACAAAACCTCATTCTCCTGAGCTTTTAGTCGGAGACCCTGAAGTGAAAGTTCTAACAACACAAGCGCTAGAGAAAGACAGTTTTCTTGAAAGATTCTCTAGATTTTCAGATTGGAACACAGTACTTAATGTTGTTGCAAGGATAAAAAGACTCACAAAAAGAGACAAAACAGGGCCAGTTAGTGTTGAAGAGAGACAAGCAGCGTCTTTAGTGCTCATTAAAGCTGCACAAAAAGAAGCTTTTACACAAGAGTTAAAACAGTTGAGTCAAAGCGCAGGTAAATTGCCCAGAACACACAAGTTGTACCAACTTGATCCTATTCTTGATAACGACCTACTTAGGGTAGGGGGCAGGTTGAGAAAATCTACTGCGTCATTTGAGCTCAGACACCCAGCGATTCTTCCTAGGGAAGGTATTGTCACTCAGATGATTCTTGATGATTGTCACAAGAAAACGCAACATCAAGGCAGAGGCCAAACACTGAATGCACTTAGAGCCAATGGTTATTGGATAGTAGGTGCCAGTAAGGTTGTAGCCAAACATATTAAGAGATGTGTGACATGTAGAAAGGTGCGAGGGTCTACAGAAGAGCAGCGTATGGCTGATTTACCAGCAGATAGAGTAGGTCCCTCACCTCCTTTCATGTTTACCGGACTAGACTGTTTCGGCCCCTTTTTCACCAAACAGGGCAGAAAAGAAAGCAAACGATACGGCCTTTTGTTCACCTGTTTGAGCTCTAGGGCCATTCACATTGAAATGTTGGAAGATCTCTCCACAGATTCGTTTATAAACGCACTGAGATGTTTTATTGCGATCAGAGGAGCAGTGAGACAGATTAGGTCTGATCAAGGTACTAATTTTGTCGGAGCTAAAAACGAGTTTGAGAAGTGTCTTAAAGAACTAGACCAGGACAGGATTGCTAACTATTTAGCCAAAAATCAATGTGATTTCCAGATGAACGTTCCTGATGCTAGTCACAGAGGAGGTGTTTGGGAACGCCAAATCAGAACGGTCAGGAGTGTTATGAGTTCTGTTCTGGCACAAGCCGCTGGAAGACTTGATGACTCGTCCTTAAGAACCATATTTTACGAGGCAATGTCAATCGTGAATAGTCAACCACTAACTATTGAGACAATCAATGATCCGAAAAGTGTCGAGCCTTTAACGCCAAATCATTTGCTCACAATGAAAGAAGCAGTGTCACTTTCACCTCCAGGAAAGTTTGTCAGTGAAGATTTATATGCTAGAAAGAGATGGCGCAGAGTGCAATATCTGACAGAACAATTCTGGCACAGGTGGCGCAAAGAGTATTTAACCAGCATAAGCTTAAGACAACAGTGGCATGCACCTAAGAGGAATGTAAAAGTAGGAGATGTAGTGATAGTCAAAGAGGACAACATTCCCAGAAATGAGTGGAAACTAGCTAAAGTAGTTGAAGCGAACAAAGATGATGATGGTTTAGTGAGAAAGGTAAAGATACAACTGGGACAGAGAGATTTGGGAAAGAAAGGTGAACGTGTGAAACCAGTGTCTTTACTTGAACGACCAGTTCAGAAACTTGTGGTGTTAATAGAAAATGAGTAAAATGTTTATATAAGGTCAACAGTTAAGGTTGATTGTTATTGGTTTGGAAAATTACAAGTGTTATATTTTCTGTATAAAATGTAAATCTTTTGTAATTTTGGTGGCAGTGTAGCTGACGCAAAAGATGATTTTTGTTTTGAGAATAATGTTGTTTTATTTGGTCAAATGTAAGACTTAAGTTTATGTTTCGCCGCTGGCCTCTGCTGGTGGGGGAGGGTAACAGCACCTGTATGCGCAGTGCACGTGCGCTGTGCCCTGACATGTTCTTCCGGTGGGAAAGCAGGAGAGGGGAGACGCATGGTCACAGAAAAACTGCCGAAGTTGACTGGAAAACATTGTAATATGGACTAACCACTCCTGAAGGTAGAGTCAGAAGGCGCACACGGTATTTATATTTTGGTTTTATTGTATTGTTGGTGTGTTTTTGTGTTTATTTTATTGAAATATATTTTTGTTTTTCTTTAGTTTTTCACGGTGGTTTGTTGGTGAATAAGCACAAATGGTGGAAATAAATATCAACTTAACATCAGTCGATGCGTGGCTCTCTGATTTCTACTGAAAAAACTTTGGGAGCAGTTAAAATAATCAAGCAGCACTAACGTTATTGTCCACCATAGTGAAACTGTGTCTTTGGTTCATTGTCACAAAACAAACAAAAACAACCTACAAGTTCATCAGACAATTCTTTGGACTTTCCGCTAAAAATACATTAAAAAAGCTGCTACTTCTTAAAGAAAAAACACCTGCTGCAAACATACATCAATTCCATCAGTGCCAATTTAACAAACTAAGCTCACTCCAAAGTCTCTAAGCTTCCTGATCACGTAAAGTATTTGGGTATTCTGATAGATTTCATCTACATTTTGGGTGAAGTGTAGCTCGTCATCAATACATGTTCCCAAACAAACAGCTCAGCGATGGAAAGGGACTGCACAGGACCAGCATGTGAACTTCATGATGATACAACCTGACAAAAAGTAACAGAGTCGCAGTGAGATAAGGAAAGAAGCGAAAACAAATCTCTTACAAAAATCCTTACTCTTAACCACGCCTGAACTCGTAAAGGTCGGCTTAAAGTGCATATGACAGGTTTTTACGTTTTTCAAATTTCCCTTTAATTTAGTAGATGAACACCTGTTGTAATTATAAATGATAGTTTTACGTTAATCAAGAACAAGCTTGTGAAGAAAATTTTGAAAACATGTTGAAAATACTAGGAAGTACATATCACAGGGAGACAAAAACATTTTTTTTCAATTGTCTCACAAGAAACTGATTTTTAGGACCCTGTAAATACACATTTAATTAAAAAAAAAGTGTACCTAGTGTACCTATATCGCTCAAGTTAAAAAAGTCTGTCACATTTGAAATGTTTAGTAAAACCATAAATATAATGATCTTAGCTACATCTTTGTGAAATGAGTAGTTCAACCTGTCATAGGCACTTTAAAATTGGGCCAAAACTCTTTTAGTGTGCACTGCAGAAGGCTTTAGACTAGGGATGCACGTTTTAAAAAATGTCTTTAACCGTTAGTTGGAGCTCTTCACGGTCAATAATCGATTAACCGAACACGTTAAAGCGGTATTTTTTTATTGCTGTTATTTTCACTGGAAGTGTTATAATTGGACACAGCAGCGCTAAGAGAGTGAACGCAGAGGAGAGAGGCCTTTATACTGGGCACAACATGGCTGAATAGAAGCCTCTATAAACACTGTTTTAATGCACTTTTGCACTATGTATTATATAAAACTACTCTTAAATAAGGAGTCATGTTTTAAAGTTGCTGCTAACGTTAGCTTACCTTAGCTTGCCTTGAACAAGTAAAAACATCGATAGTTTCCCAGGCAAGCTAGCCCAGTCTGTTTTCTTCACAACATAAAATCCAAGTTAATTAATCTTGCATTGTTGATATTGTCCATAAATACTGCAGTGTTTTTGTAGTTTTAGTGATCTTTTTTTCCTTCTCTGACAAACGCCAGAACTGTTCAGGGGCAGTTGGCGCCATCTGCTGGAGCAATTGTCAGTTAACCGGTGAAAGACGTCTCACTCGGTCAAGACATTTGTTACGGTTAACTGGTTAATCGGTTAACCATGAACATCCCTACTTTAGACACTTAAAAATAGCTCCCTAATTTCTAAAAACTCTTTTCTCTGCACTTGAAAGGCTCTGGAGTCTGTGTATAGCAAGCAACAATTATTCAACTACTAGATTAGCTGATGATTGATGGAGAAAAACAGAAAAACTGCCATTTATTTTGTATCTTTCCAAATACCTTTCAACCCATTGACTTCATTCCACATGCCTTCTGAGTTGATCCTTCAAATCTGCACATTTTTTGACTCCTCTCTTCTTCTCTCCGCACAACAAAACCCAGCCAGCTCCCCACGGCGTCACCTTCCCTCTCCATCTCCTCACATCATGGCATCGTGTGGGCTAATTGGACTATACGTATCTCCGCTCCACGAGAAATGCCAGCTTACGTTACGGCAGGAGTAAATACAGACGCGCGCATTCCCATAAACATCTTCTAGCGCATTATTAATATGACATATGTTAGCTCCGGGAGTCTCGCGTCGGGCCACAGAATTTGAAGAGAGGGGAAAAAAAAAACTCAGCGGGAGACGCACCACGCAGGCAGGGCTATAAAATATCAATGTCATTAGCTGTAACCGTTCGAACGCATGAGAGAGCAGGCAAAATGGCAGCAGTGCGCAGAAATGTCAAGACAACGGCTAAATTAGAGGTGTTTAGACGCGGCGCTAAGTGCGGTGTGAGATGGTAATTACTGCTCGCTGCACTTTAGGGAGGATTTTGGAGAGAAAAAAAACCCAAAACAAGTGGATGAAAAGGCTGCGAAAAGCAACAATATGTACTGTCACTTCTGGCCCTCAAAACTACCAGCGCAGACTGTTTTGGTGTTCCTCAGAGGTTAGAATTAGAAGAGTTAATAGATGTGGAGGAAAACAAAGCAGTACTGAGTAAAGCTGTGATTTTTTCTTTTTTATATCCTGTTCTAACATTGCTTCCTCATCACAAACATGGCTTGTGTTGTGACCCATCAGTGCAATTCTAGAAATGGTCTTACAGTCCACTAAGAGGTGCACAGGTCGCAACCCCATGGTTAAAAAATCTTTTTTAACCAAGCCTGATAGCAGAGAGTTCTTTGGCCTGCACACACCTGTACAACATCATCCTTTAGCACACTCAGTGCTGAGGGAAACCCATTTGTGCTAACACGGCAACAGGGAAATATAAATGTCTAGAGCAGACTTAAATGACCATGCAATTGACATAAATAGACTACAACCACTGAATTCTGTTGACTTTTCTTTCATAAAGTTATACAGTGCATTTAGTAGTACTAGTAGAAATAGTAGTAATTGTTGTAGTTATTGTTGCTGTTGTTGTTACATTCAATTAGACAAAAATGTAAAGTAGTACAATTTGTGACAGATTATAATGTCGCTGCTGCTTGTTGCACAAAATAAGACTTTGTGACAGTATTTGACACATGCCTCTGTCATTGTGCATAATCACTGTAACTGTTATTTAAAATAATCCCAGTGAGAACTGAATTTAATTCTTTTTAATGCATTAAATTATGGCAAAATCAATTTTTTTATTTCTTTGATATTCCACAGAAAGACCAGTGGCAGCTGGTCAGTAGGGGGCGCAAATGCGCCACACTCCATGATCTGACCTTGAAAAATAAGCAAACAAAGTTTCTCCTGTCAGGTTAGTACATTATGTTTCAGAATTGTATGTAGTTTTCCCGTGCAGTGCAAAGTACATGTGCCAACAGTAGAAGATCATGGAGAGGGCTTTGTTATTGTGAGAACTGTATTAAATCTCATGCCTTTTCCTTATTACTGCCACAGGCAGCTTTGTCATGGTTCCACAGTGAGGCAAACAGAGGAGAAACTCGTTGTTGTGTCCTTAGGCAAGACACTTCACCCACATTGCCTAGTATGAATGTGATGTGAGTGTGAATGGTTGGTGGTGTTCGGCGAGGTGATGCAAAATGGCAGCCTCGCTTCTGTCAGTCTGCCCCAGGGCAGCTGTGGCTACAGTAGGAGTTTACCACTACAGTATGGAATGAATGAATAATGCAGAATGTGAAGCGTCTTTGGGTGTCATGAAAAGCGTGATATAAATCCAATGCATTATAACCAGTAAACATTTGCTCTGATATCTCTCACTGACAATATTTTACTTTACCAGTCACAGTGAGAATAAAGAATGACTTATTAATACTGCTGTACTTATTCAAGTAATATTTAGTCCTAAAGACAAAGTTTTTTCAGTGTTGTGACTGACCAATCACGATTCAGCGTGTGACTAACCAATCAGGATTCATCATATCCGGCTAATACATCAGATGCCAAAAGTGGTTTAAAATTACATAATCTTAGTCCCTTTAAAACACTTTTTGCAACTCAAATGTACAAATTAAAACAGAAAACCCTCTAAAAGATGAATTTTTCAGAACAACTTTCAGTGGGAAACATTGTCGTCACTCCTCCGTGTAAACACAATAAATAATAAATCTCCTCATTAAGCCGCCGACACACAAACAACTCTTTCAAAGCTGCTTTCCTTTCCCCCTACCTCGACAATGTAAACACAAATTCATCTTCAGAAGAGGGATTAGACTGAACCAGGCGGAGGCACACGCTGTTTGTCACCGATGGATTTTAGGAGGAGTTTTACAAAGCAACGAGCCTAAAAGAACAAGCCCCTGCTGCTCTGGAGACAGACGATTACAGAGAACGTGACTCTGTCTTATGTCACTTTATAAACGCTACTTTTAACTGGTACGGATGAGAAAACAGTCAGAGGTCCGAGTGCTGCGGCTCATGGCAGTCAAATACTATTCACAGATTCACCATCAGATTGTGGAATTGGGTGAGGAATGAGGATCCATGTTGTTTTCATAATTTACCCAGCGCAGTCAGCTCCGTTTTACGTAATCAGCTGCTTCTGAAGGCCGGCTTTCTTTTCAAATCAATCACAGGAAAAATATCTTGAACTAAAAACATTGTTGAGTAAGTTTAGAGCAGATATCGGATCGTCTTTAAAATGACAAAAAGCACAATCCTGGAGAACAGCTTCAGACAGTTTGCGGAAAAGCATACGACAACAAAACTTTCTCTTCCGTGAAGGAGCTAAATGTGGTAAAAGTAAGTAAAACAACTGTATTTCTTCATGTGTGGAAGGTTCAATATTAATTATGCATCATAAAAGAGTCTATAATCAATATAATCTGCACCAGATAGTGTTGCCTTCTCATTTGTAACACAGCTGTTAATGTGAACGTTTGTGGGACAAATGTGAGGATGAGAGAACAGCTCATTCAAGTTTGATCCCCCTCTGAAAACATTTAAAAACATCTGTTTCTGCCTCTAATTCTGAAATGAAGCCTAAAATGTTATTTATGCGTTATACTAGAGCCCGACCAATTACGTTTTTTATTGGCCATACTGATTTAAAGAGCCCAAGAAAGACTTCCAATTTACGATTATTCGGTTAATTTGTTTAAAAATAATATCATTATTAATAATTGATTCCCATGTTCTTGAAAAGCCAAACATCCCGCATTTACTTCAAGCATGCATTGTTATTACATTGCACACACGACACTCCTCAATAAAGCTAGTAAAGTTGTTAGCATTAGCAAATGTGCTACACCATTAACTAGTTTGCTAAAGCTGGCCACACACTACACAACTTTCCAGTTGTGACTAATTAGAATGCGAGTTTTGCCCACACACTACAAGACTGGACTGAGAGTGATTCTAGAATGACTGAGACCACACACTACACAACTGAGACCACAAACTACACAACTGAGACTGGCAACTGAAAACAGGATTACTCCATCAGCAGAACAGTTAATAATGCACAAAACAACAATGCAACACAGTTTATAAAAGAGTTGAGTTTAGTGCTTCAATTTATTTTTGTTAGATTTTTTATTACCTTTTTTTTTTTTGGTCTTTGATTAATAATTTCTACAACATGACAGAAAAAAAGTTTTGTTTTAGCGTAATTATTATTTATTTATTTTTGCCATAAGCAAACACTTTTCATTGGTTAAACAGGTCATGTGCCCCTCCAAGTCCGGAAGGGATGCTGAAATAACCATAACACCTGTACAAACAGCGCTAGTTAGCTAGCTCTCTTAAAATGATACTAGAAATGGCGACAGAGGTGACGAAGTTGGACATTTTCCTATTTGGATTTTACGTGGATGCGTTACTTTTATGAGATTTTATCAGAAGAAAACTTGTGTTGTTTGGAGTGAGGAGGACGTCCGCAGCGCCGGCGCTCGTGGAGAGAGGAGGAGGAGGGAGAGAGGAGAGAGGGTGAGTGCGCTGATACATGTGTCTATGGTACGCTGTTGTTGTGGTCATCAGAGGTGTAAGCGTGTGTGCATTTTGAACACGGTCCAGTTGACACGTAGGGAGCTTTCACTTTGTGCCTCGCTGTTACCGCTGTTTTTGCGCTTGTTCCGTCAGAAAAGACGTAAACCGAAAGTTTAATCTCAGAAGCTGTTTCCAGTGCCTCCTCGGCTCTTTTCATTAGTGCTGGGCTCCGTGTTTGCCCAGAGGAGCGTCAGAAACAGTGAACAGCACAGGAGCGAGGCAAAAATCTGGCTTATAATTCCAACATGTTTAAAAACCTGCGACTGGAGTCTAGTCTAGTCTAGACCTGCCACAAACTACACGATTGGAACGCGAGTTGAGTCGCAGACACTCACACACTACACGAGTGACACAACTGCGACTAGCTTCAACTAGCTTCGACTAATCTCGACTAGACGTGACTAAGTGCGACTGAAATTAACATGGGAAAATGAGCAAACAGTCGTGTAGTGTGTGGGCAGCTTAAGGAACAATTACTCACATGACTTTCTACTTCTTATTTTCAGTCTAAACCCAAGCATCTTTAGTGACTTTGTGAATGTGTTAATTTTGGTGTGAACTGAAAATAAATTATTCACATAACTCCGTGTATATTTTACGGGGTGGAGGGACTTTATCAGCGTAAATGGATGAAGAGAGGAGTGACTGTGATCGCTCATTGCAACAACGTGACAAAGAGCCACATTTAGGTTGCTACACATCAGGTAAGTCACCATAAAATAACAATGCTGTCTTAAATTTGTTCAAAAGTTATTGTGATAAATCAAGGCATGTCTGTCCACCATTTTTTTTTATTAAAGTCATCGGCTAATTTCAATTATCCCGTTCCAATGACGTTTCATACACTTAGCCTATTTTTATTTCATATAAATACAATCCACATTTTTGTCTAAATACTGTATAATAAAATGAATAAAACACAGATTTATAAAACTAGATACACATTAACATTAATTTAGGAGTCAAAGAGAGAATGGATCATAGAAATCGTCTAAATAAGACAAATCGTCAATCACGTTGCTATTGGTCAAATCTTATCAAGACCCATCCCTTGTTACCTCGACTTCTATGGAGCCGGACAGGAGAAGAGCCCCGAAGCTGATGAGCAGGGAGCCAATCAGGAAGAGGAAGATGGCCAGAGCGATCGCCTTGTACGGGACTTTGGGAGGACTCCGCTTGAACTGAAAAACAGGAAGAGACGGTTCTTCAGTCGCTCACATTCACATAGAGACACGTTAGATTTAGGGCTGCGAGAATTTTAAACACTTCCTGGAGCATTAAAAGAGACATAGATTGCTAATTCAGTATTTTGTAATCTGTGTTTTAGTATGCTTGGGTTTTAAGTTATCTGAAATCAAAAAAGTGATTTAAATTGTCCAGAATATAATTTAGTAATTTATCGGTGTCAAGACTAGAACTGCTATGGACACAATTATTATTTAGATTAAAAGCTCTACTTGAACGCGATCTTTCTCTTTTAAAAGCAATTTGCTGAATTTTTAAAAAACAATAACTTACAATCAGTTTTGTCCCAGGACAGAACATATCAAAGTAACTGTTTGGACAAACCAGAGAACACTGTGGCCAAATGCAGCCACCAGCCTGTTTTAATCATGCCCTATAGGATGTTTAGGACAATTTAATCCAGGTTAGTCCTGGTCTAATCCCAGTTTAGTCCAGTTTTAGTCCAGGTCTAGTCCTGGCTTAGTCCAGGTTTTGATCTGGTTTAGTTCAATTTATTTCTTGAGTGTAATCCTGGTCTAATCCAGTTTTAGTCTTGGTCAGTTTGTTCCAGCTTTAGTTCTGGTCTAGTCCATCTTTAGTCCTGGTCTAGTCCAGTTTTAATCCTGGTCTAGTCCATCTTTAGTCCTGGTCTAGTCCAGTTTTAATCTTGGTCTAGTCCAGCTTTAGTCCTGGTCTAGTCCAATTTCAATCCTGGTTTAGTCACATTTTAGTCCTGGTTTATTCCAGTCTTAGTCCTGGTCTAGTCCAGTTTCAACCCTGGTTTAGTCACATTTTAGTCCTGGTTTATTCCAGTCTTAGTCCTGGTCTAGTCCAGTTTCAATCCTGGTTTAGTCACATTTTAGTCCTGGTTTATTCCAGTCTTAGTCCTGGTCTAGTGCAGTTATACGTATTTAATACAAATCTATTACCTTGATCAAAACAAATACTTGTACTGTTCATGATATGAAATGTTAATGTTAAACAAACATAATTTTATTCCCATTTTGGCTCAACAAGATTTTCTAAATGTGGTTTTCATCTTATTAAACTTACCTAAGCTAAACTGGTCCTAAAATAAGTCTAACTCTATCTTCTGTGCTAGAAATAAGGTCAATGAACTAGAAAAAGATGTACTGTATAAATCCAACAGTACATAAAACTACTGCTTTCGCTTTTTATTAAGTGCAAATTAGATTTAATTCTATAAAATTTGACTGTTAAACTGTTTGGTTGTAGTACCGTGTGAAGCCATAAGAGCTCAGGCTAGTTCTCTCTGAGCCACACACTGTTGTTCTTCTCCTGAACACTGCCCACTCCCATCACAGTAAATCTGCCCAAATCACCGTGTGACTGCTGCACTGTGGTAATCACTCAACAAATTAAAGTGACGCTCTGGAACTTTCTGAAGGTGGAAAATGAGCTGCATGATCCCGGTGAAATAGAAAGCTGACTTCGTGTAAACAAGTCAGTTCTAAACGCACAAGGATATTTACCAGAATATGTATAAGCTACAGACAAAATGGACGGAATTAAACACTTCCTGTTTGGCTTGAAAATCAGGGTCCTGAGCTTTGATTAAGAATTGCTGTCAATTTGGTTACTCTTGACAAAACTGTGAGAATGTGATACCTTCCACAACTAGGGATATTGTCAGATCTTTGATTTTCTATTATAGGGTCTGTCATTGATTAACACGTGACTTTTCCTCAATATTGTGAAAAATGTTTTGTCAAATTAAACTTCTTAAAAAATAATGTGAATGTATAGCCATTTTTCTATAAGTTGAAAGACAAAATTTTGCTTTTAAAAGAGTAACATTCAAGTATGGCAAGATTAGATTTTATTTTTTTATTTTTTTTAGCCCAAACTATTATCCTTTATTAAACTTTTGGCCATGACTACATTTGCAGATAATGATATTTGGAATGTTAAATCCTTAACAGGTTGGCAAAACGCATAGACTGTTCACATTAGTAAAAACAAACACTGCAAAATATTATGTTTTTTCTATAAACTAGGCTTGTACCAAAACTGGAACTGATATTTTGCTTATTCCTAGAGTTCACAGAAAAAAAAAGTATAACTTTAAATTGGTATGATTATTGTTCTTTAGTCCTCACGATTATATTATGTCATGAATAAACACAATTATTGATAAAAGGCGCTTCAGTCAATTTTTTTACAATTAAAACTATAAAATACTCACAACTTGTAAAAGTATCTATTCAATTAAAATCAGTTCACAATGTCTTGTCTCCAACTAATAATTCCCCGCGTAATCACCAAAATCCACACATTTCGTCTGTTGTTGTTAGCATTGTGGCTAAATCCTGTTAGCATACTGACGTGTCTCCTTCCTATCAGCTGTGAAAAAAAGCTTAGAATGCATCTTGCTGAACAATTTGAAGGCTCAGAATGTGCTAGGCTAGGCAATTGAGCAAAACATGAAGTTGGACTGAAGGTAAAAAGCTTAAAATTACTTATTTAATTAATCGGGTATAGCATCTTTAACCTAATAATCTGGACATTAGGGCTGGGCAATATCATGATCAAAATGGAATCGTGAGCTCGTCCTGTGAAAATCTGCTTTTTTGATGAAATCGTCATATCGTAATTTCCCATTTCTCTATTTAATGCAACTGTCTGTTCAAATATTGACTGTTTTTCCCACTACTCATCTTATGGATCGGCTTTAGAATGGCCAAGTTCGCTTTTCAATAGCAATTTTAGGTTTCTTTTTTGGAAAGTCGCTGTTGTTGTATTTTTGGTACTTGCTCCTGAGCTTTTACGTGATAGAATAGTTATTTTTTAGGCATTTAGGTTTGACCCACGAAGATACATTAATTTATGACAGAAAAGTGAATTTTTTAGTAAATATTCTAGAATCACTAATTGCGTTTCCACCCCCTTGTTTTTAATGTGCATTAAGAAGTATCGAATAAGTTCTGGGAGGTGGAAACGGCAAATATCGCATTTAGAATCCCTAATGCGCATAAAAGTTTATACGCTCTCTAGAGGTGGATTTTGTTTTTTGCGCATAACGGATTAAGCGAATTTTGAAAGCTGGAAACGCAGTTATTCGCATTAACTCATGAAGCGAATTAAAACCCACGGGACCCCCGGGTTACAAACCTGCTGCAGCGGCTCTGGAGGAGGGATTTAGGTGATAAACCAGACACGCAAACTGCACCGTTACACCACAAAAACAGCACGTTTGCTGAGGTCTGCCGATCAAAACTAAACCGGAGAAACACAGCGCTGTTTAATCAAAAAACTCTGATACTTTTAGTTGTCCAACACTGCGGTGATTCAGAGCTCGTCCTTTCCACGGCGGTGGATTTGTGTTAAAAATAAAGACAACAGCCTTATATTTTGGCTCTAAACAGATCCATTGCATTAAGAAAGTGATAACCGAGTAAAGTTTGCAGATGACGGAGCAGTCTGCCGCTAACAACTTAATATTCAAGAATCTGCGGCAGTGAGAAAAAGTGAAACCAAACAGACTGTGCACGTAGCGCCCTCTACAGGATCAGAGGTGTTACGACAGCTCATGTTGCCATAACAACACCTAGATATGCGCTTTGATGGAAACAGAGATTAATTCGCCTTTTTTATTTGCTTTACTTATGCGAATTTCGACATTATGCACATTTTATAAGGGTGGAAACGCAGTTACTGACACTTGTTTTGTGACGACACACAATGTTCTTTTATGAACTTTTTACTGAATGGCTGGAGTTGCTTGTTTTAGGATTTTTTAATGCTTAGTCACTTGTTTCTTAGTGAAAATCTGGCAACGCTGGTAGTGAGTGACAGCTAACTTTTTGAAAAAGCGGATCATTTTATTCACCTCAAAGGCAATTTGAAAAGACAAGCTAGAATCGTGATCAAATTGAAATCGTGATCTGGCTCCAAGAAAATTGTGATATGCATTTTTTGCCATATCGCCTTGTCCTACTTGACATTTCTATTCACAACTTTCACATACAAACAATATAATTTACATAAAAATAGTGTAGGCTATAGATGCACGCTTGGACTCATTATCACTGGAATCTCACTAGCAACGCCAACGCTACACCTCCAAACACAGAGCGCTCTGGCTAATAAAGTGTAGATTTGGCACGGGAAGATACGGCACATCTCTGAGGGAACACACAACAAAAATACAAATTAATCTTGATTTCCTTTCAATTTGTTTACTCTGAGAAACACAGGACTTGTTTGTTCTTGGCTGCGGCGGCGCGGTACAGCTCGACGCATAGACTGGAGAAAACAGAAGACAGCTGTGCATATTCTCGCTAGGGGTTTGGCACGCTGCTAACAAATTAATTACGGGATTTCCCTCTAATTATTTGTGGGAGACGCTGTGAGATGTGGCTAATTTGCAGCTGGCGAGTGAGTGCGGAGGACTGGATGAGTCAAAATAATTCAGAGACTGAGAGAGAAGTGTGGGTTTTAATGATGACGAATGCCATTTTTTAGTATTCTTCCAATATTTTTTTTTTTACTTAATTAGATACCAATACTTTATCTCAAGTTAGGTGCAGATACCGATACCAGTCCAATACGAAATATTGCATTATAATGGCTAAAAAAAAGTACACTGTAAGTACTCAACTTAAAGGGACTGTACCTGATTTTTTTCTTCCTTAAAATGTAAACAAACAGAAATAATTAATTTTAAACTTCTTACTTCAGTCTACATGAGTTGCTCGCTTAGCTAATGCATTCTGAGCTTCAGAATTGTTCATTATGATGAGTTTTAATGTTTTTTTTCACAGCTTTTTGCGGCGAGGCTAACAACAGTTAGCCACAATGCTAAAAACAATAACAGAAAAACTTGGACACAAATGGAATTTTATTTGACATCGACAGGGCTTTGTGGACTAATTTCCACCTGAATAGATACTTTAACAAGACATCAATGCTAGGGGGAAATTTTTTAAGTTATTTTGTTGCAAAAAAAAAATCGAGTATAGTCCCTTTAACTCAAATTAAAAACAGTATCACTGTTAATAATGGCTTCTGTAAACTAAACTCATAAGTCTCAAAAAGTAAAAAAGATTGGGCTCCATAAATAAAAAACTTAATTTGTCTGTTGCACTTAGATTTTGAGTTTCATTATGCTTTATGGTGTTGAGTATAATCTTATTTAGTCGCTTTAAACCTCTGTGTCATAAAAACAGGCCTATAAATGCATTATATAAACAAAAAGTCTGAATTAGCATGTTAGCGCCACTAGCTAGCACTGCTTTTTGATCATTTTAGTTAGTTTAACCACAGTCCTTCTTCTCTGAAAGCTAAAAGAAGCATCACAAGGGTAAATATGGATGTTTTTTTCTGTCTGTAAAGTATTTTTATGGTTTGAAGAGTCTCCACAGAGCATTTTTCAGCTGCTCTGAGTGTTAGCTGTAGCATTAGCCAGAAACAGAGAAATGCTATGGCCATGACATTAGCCAATTTGAGTCAGTGTCGAAAATGAGTCAGAATTAATATGTAACTGCTAATAAACATTAGCTCAGAGCAGTGAAACGTCTACAAAGCTAGTGACAAAGAACATTTTTAGTCGCTTCTGCCAGTTTAAACAATGAAATAATGATCAAGCTAACAACTAGCGTGATTGACTCAATTGGTGATTTGGTGTGAGTACTCGCCAAAACCTGAAAAATTTGCGATATCGGAGGTTTTGCTGATACCACTGTCAATATCGCAACAACCCTTCCATTTAAACAACCTGTTCAAATGACACCATCATGCTAAGACTTGCCAAAAACACAGATAGTTTGTGTCAGTAATAACAAACTTCTAAAGTGCTTCATAGATGTTCCCAGTCTACATCAGTCACAGTTGACATAAGAGACACTGATGGATGTGAAGTTGTCAATCACCAAAGAACATGACAATCTCTTTTTTGGGGAGAAGTAATGCAGAAAAAAAGCAGGAGATTTCAACCATCAGTGTAAGGTGGGTGCATCAGATAGATGGGAGCAGTCCAGTATGGGGAAAAAATGTGTACATTTATTTGTGTTTTGATTCTTCAGACAAATGGTTGAAAGACGGAAAGAAGCCATCTTCAATAGGGTGTGGCTAGCTCCCCTAGGAGGTCACCACCTACTGCAAAAACTTCAAAATGGGGAACAGCAGAGTGTAAGAAAGTACGAGAAAGGCGTCTCACAACTAGGGATGGGCGATTTATTGGTATTAGTATCAGAATACTTATTTTCTTTCAACAAACGATTACAATTTTAACCACTTTTCATTTAAGTCATCAATGACTGCTGCGTTTTAATAGAAGCTCATAATATTTTAAAGCATCTTAAAGTAGCTTAAAGCATGAGCCAATGAGCTTCACTTGTTTAAGTTTATATATAAATTATGTATTACTGTTTTAATACTCCATGGGTTATTAGCAATTGTGTCAAGTAGGCCCTTTGAAAATGATCAACATTATTTCTTGTTCTTTTACAGTATACCTAAAAGCCATGTCACTCAAACTGTGTCGCCATAGTTACTCACACACTGAGGGGAAAAAGGCGGGGCCTGCTGCTTTGGGGAGAGGAGACATGCACTGCTGCCAAACTTAAACTTTATCAGAGAAAACCTCACAAGACTGCCAGACTGAGCGCTGAAAGCAGCCACACTGACCCGCGGAGAAACAAAGAACTCGTAACTTTTACAGATTAAGCTATGAATCTCCTCTAAGACGCTCCTCGCGGCTCTTTTTACATGATAAAGAGTCACTAAACAGATGCTAGGTTTCCATTTGGCTGTTCTTTGTATGAGTTGTGAGAAAGAGCTTTGCTGAAGTTGTCCACTCAGAGTACGGCTGCGTCACAACGCACTGAGGCGGCACGGTGGCGCAGCGGTTAGCGCTCTGGCCTCATAGCAAGAAGGTTCTGGGTTCAACTCCCAGTCGACCCGGGGCCTTTCTATGTGGAGTTTGCATGTTCTCCCCGTGTCTGCGTAGGTTTCCTCCTACCTCTAAAAACATGTCCATAAATGCCTCCCCTGACTCTTCCCCCAGGGATCCTCTGCAAAAGAGATTCTTAATCTCAGTGGGACTTTCCTGGTTAAATAAAGGTCAATTAAATAAAAAATTAAAATTAAAACTGACTTCTATTTTACGTTTTGGCTCTTTTTTAAAGACACAAATTAATTATTATTTTGTAGTGTGTGTGTGACATGTATTAGTCCCAAATTGTCCTTAAAGCATCAAGATTAGTTTATTTGTGTGACGCACATGAAGCAAAGGAGCTGATTGATCGTCTGTCAGATTGATAGCATAGAACCAAAGTGTTGCTCCAACATTCATTACTTTAAAATGTAACAAGAATATCGCAATCACAAAGTATGCAGCGAAAGAGGTCTTTTTTGTAGTCTAGCATAACTCTGTAATAATACAATATCTGTAATTGTTACACTAATGATTAAGTATGTTCTATGTCAATACGTAATATGCGGTCTCATTTATTTATCTTTATTGATTAGTAGGGGTAGGAGCGTAGAAGTTTATATTGGCTCTAACTCTTTTTTGAGCATTTAGTCCAAGAATAAAACTGCGATGATATTCACACGTATGATGTCTTAATTTGATTGCTCAAATTCATTTGATTAATTGATTGATAGTTTTTCTGTATATTTTTTCATGCATCTCCCACTAAAGCTCTCTTGTGTAAATACAAGGACCAACCAGTATCATTTATCTTTTAACATTTTCCTATTTCTGTGAATCTTTTTATTGAAATAATGCCACACATTTACATTTAAAGGACACCTAATGTGTAAAATCTATTTTTAACCTTGTTCTAGCTGCCATCTCCCATCATTAGTTTAATCAAAGTTTTATTAAGAATGATTACTGCATGTTCTTGCAGCTGATGATTGAATGCTCAAAAAAACCCTGTTCTCACCTACCACCTATCCCCGCTCACCTGTTTCTATTTAGTTGTGATTAATCAAACAATTTAGATTCATAGTAAAGCATACGGTTCAAAAGCATCACCTTACAACAATAAAGATTAATTGAAATCTGCTTCTTGTTACAATAAAAAGGAAGTAGAAATGATACTGCGCAAGTTGTTTAACATGAACATAAATTTAGCAAAGAACTCTTTTAAATTTAGCAAACATTCTGAATGAACAGCGTGGATCTTACAGAAGAGACACAGAAAGTGGATTTGTGCATCAATATTTTGACAAAGCGTCAAAACACATTTAATGAAGATTATAGTGGCTTTATTTAATTTTAAGCTTGTCTTCTGTGGTTTATGGAGCAATCAGACGACAGATTTTCACAGTGAACATCATATAAAAGTCAGTACATTCTTCAAATGAGACGTGAATCTGGGGCAGTGATGTCATCACGAAAAAAAAAAAGTTTCGGATACAGCATAACTGCGGAGTCGCTAAACCAGAGTTTTAAAATCTTTTCACTCTGGGACCTGGTGTCAGAAATATTCGTTTTCAATGAAACTCCAGCTTCATGTGGACGACGTGTGGTTTAGGACATACTTGTGCTGAAACGCTTGAGATTGGCTTCGTGTGGATAAGGCATTAAGCTGATTTAGATAAATTTTGAGTTTTACAAAAAAAAGGAAATCAAAAATCTAGATATACTGTAGTTTATTCCTAAATACCAAACAAATACAATAGGTCCTCTTTAAACATTTTACACTGCCAAATAAAAAAATCCAAAAACCCGGTGTTTCTTTCTGGAGGGAATTTAAAATCCAAAATTGTCAGCCACAGCTAGACAGCAAATATACAGTATTTCCCACATTGATTAAAAAAATCTATATCTCTCCATTCTACGGTGGCCCTGAAGGGCAAAACACAAACACAAATTCAACAACACAAACACAAATTCAACAACACAAACACAAATTCAACAACACAAACGCAAATTCAAAAACACAAACGCAAAAGTGAAAACACAAACGCAAAAGCGAAAACACAAACGCAAATTCAAAAACACAAACGCAAAAGTGAAAACACAAACGCAAAAGTGAAAACACAAACGCAAAAGTGAAAACACAAACGCAAAAGTGAAAACACAAATGCAAAAGTCAAAACACAAATGCAAAAGTCAAAACACAAACGCAAAAGTCAAAACACAAACGCAAAAGTCAAAACACAAACGTCAAAACACAAACGCAAAAGTGAAAACACAAACGCAAATTCAAAAACACAAACGCAAAAGTGAAAACACAAACGCAAAAGTGAAAACACAAACGCAAAAGTGAAAACACAAACGCAAAAGTGAAAACACAAACGCAAAAGTGAAAACACAAACGCAAAAGTGAAAACACAAACGCAAAAGCGAAAACACAAACGCAAAAGCGAAAACACAAACGCAAAAGCGAAAACACAAACGCAAAAGCGAAAACACAAACGCAAAAGTGAAAACACAAACGCAAATTCAAAAACACAAACGCAAAAGTGAAAACACAAACGTAATTTTGGATATCAAAGATTGGACAGCTGAAGGTATAGACCAGGGGTGTCAAACTCAGGTGCAGTCGTTCTGAACTAAAAATCCCCAAAACACAGACAGTCTTTCTTGATCCATGCTCCTGTCTGTCACAGAACAAAGTACTGAACACCAGTGTGGTGTCCTGAGCAGAGCTGTGCGGCTGTGAGGCTTCGATAGAGACGATACTTTCAATGCAGCAACAGTCTTCGCGCCTGTGCTAATGCACTAGTTTGACTCGACCACTCAGAACAGTGTTTACTGTTTTGGGGCCTATCAGAGCGGCGTTTACTGGGTGATGGTTGAACTCATAGGTATAATAAATTTTTTATGATTATTCACAAATTGCAACTCCAAAATAATAAAAACTTACATAAATTATAACTAAAGTTAATAAAATTGATGACAAAAAATCATATATGTACTGAAATAATAGAAAGCTTAATATCTATTCACAAACTCCAAATAATGATTCCAATGGAAATTTAAATATTAATGACCCACTTTTTGAACGTCTAATACGACCTCCTTTGGACGTCAATATAGAGTAGAATATTTGGACCATATCTATGTGTTATTTTTGACGTCAAGGGGACGTCTAAATCAGGTGAAGGGACATTGCATTGTAGCTTTGGACGTCAATATAGAATACAATATTCGGAGATACAAATACAAACAACACAAATAATAATGATTCCTATGGAAAATTTATATATGTGTTTTCAAATTTGCGTTTGCGTTTTCGCTTTTGCGTTTGTGTTTTCGCTTTTGCGTTTGTGTTTTCACTTTTGCGTTTGTGTTTTCGCTTTTGCGTTTGTGTTTTCACTTTTGCGTTTGTGTTTTCACTTTTGCGTTTGTGTTTTCACTTTTGCGTTTGTGTTTTCGCTTTTGCGTTTGTGTTTTCACTTTTGCGTTTGTGTTTTTGAATTTGCGTTTGTGTTTTTGCTTTTGCGTTTGTGTTGTTGCATTTGCGTTTGTGTTTTGCCCTTCAGGGCCACCGTACTATTCCCACAACCAACTCTGGCTCTTTTACAGCTTCAATTCAAATCAACCTTTAGGTCAGAGGAAACGGCTCTAGCACCTTGCTCTGTCTGAAAAGGGTGATATTGCACTGACAATATTATAAATTACCTGCAGGTCTATGTAACCATCGTCATCCGCTGCCAGGCGCGAGTACTTGACCTTGTTGTTGGATGCTCCTGGTGTTAGCATGGTGCTGCGTGTGGCCTTTAGCATCGTCCAGTCTGCAACAGAAAAGACAAACTTTCACAGAATCTATCCGAGTGAATTTTGATAAAGAAGACATTTGGGTGGAATCTCCTACTTTCCAGTAAAGTTCAATATTTCCAGACGTAATGACGCATTAGAACTAATCGATTATGACCGGTCTCCAGCGACGGCATTAACGCTGTGTCACATTAGCATAATTTGAGTATTCAGTGCCAGGTCTTGTCTGCTCATGCTATTATTTAAATATACAAAGAAGCAGCTACAAGCCTTCGATTAGATGTGCATGTTTCACTGTGTGCTTGAATATATCAGTGGTGCAGTGACATTTAAATGCCAAACACGGATTTTTAAGAATAAAGCGGGATTAGAGTTTGAAGACAGTGACAATAACAAAATGGTGTTTTGACATTATTCAAATTAATATATTCTTTAAACTTTTCTTTTCCTTTGAAAACACTGCCATCAGGGTTTGACATTTCACTTTTCCACACAGCTGCTCACACTGAGATCCTAAGATTAGATTGCCGAGTAAAGTCAGCTGCACACTACAGAAGTTTAGGATCTTTTGCGATTTTTTGACACACCAAAAAAAAAAAGAAGAGGCCACAGACATAAGAACATTCACAACGATTATTTGCCTCACATTCGTATCGACTTGAGATGACACAGACTTAAGTAGCACAGCAGAGAACACATCTTTTTGGCTTTTAAACTGGGTATATTATACTTGCCTTTATTATTATTTTTTTTTTGTTATTGGAAAATGAGCAAAGACCAAATTTCAGGTCAAAATAGTCACAAACTATGTTTCACTACAAGAGCCAATGCCATTTCTTGTACAGCTGTGACATCAGATAGAGTCGGTCCTTTGACAGGAACAAGCATTAGAAAATGAATGATTGAATCTTACTTGATTTAACACACTGATTAGCTTTACACTGGTTTTTTGTCCAACAAATCTGACATCTGTAGAGGTATTTCGACAACTGTGACCTAGCGAGCACTAGGGATGGGACGATATTAAAATTTGCACTCACGATTATTGTGACCAAAATAATCGCGATTAACGATATTATTACAATAATTTACTAAACGTAAAAGTGCACAGATTCAAAATCACTGAAATATTTATTAGCGCACAACTACTTATTGTATTTTGGTCTAAGTACAATCAAGAATGATTCAGAGTGAACAATTGTTTACAATGTTGAGCAGAAATCTACTAACTTTGTCTCAGAGTCATTAATTAACTTAAACACATGAACCTTTTCTTTGTTTAACCATAATACAGCTTTTATTGGGTTCACAGCGTCAGATTTTAAATGCTCTTATGAAGTCACAAACGCGTGCCTGCTGCTATAATTGCGATTAATTGCGATTACGATTATCACGATTATGAAAAAATGCCATGATTATTTAATTGCGGCCTTATTATCGCGATTAATGATAATATTGTATATCGTCCCATCCCTACTTCTTACTGGGTTCACAGCAGTCCGATTTTAGATGCTCTTATGAAGCCACAGGTGCGTGCTTGCTGCTGTAATTGCGATTATCGTCACGTACCATTATCACGATGATAAAAAAACGCCACGATTATTTAATTGCGACCCTTAATTATCGCGATTAACGATAATATCATAGATCGTTGCGATTCCTACCAAGCACAAAATCCACATAATTGACACAGACGCCACAACAAGTTTTTTCCGGACTATAAGTCACACTTTGTTTCATAGTCTGACGGGGGTGCGACTTTTACTCAGGTTCAACTTATATAGATAAAATAAAATGAGAATTTGTGAGTAATTATACCGGTAAACATACAGTATTATCAGTCCACACCAAACTCAAGCTCTCCTTGTTTCTCAAACTCAGTGAGGGACAAATGCAAAAACTGCCAAACTACATTTACCACAAGGATTACCACGCCAAAATTAGCAATATTCTGTTACACGAGTTGTACTTCTCTGTGAAAATGTGAACTTTTACGGCTCCTTTAGCCTTTGTTGCTCCGCTGGGATAAGTTAAGGAAAATGTCACGGCGGCGTTTGGAGTCGTGAGAGTGGACCTGAGTGCTTTATGACGACATACTTTTTTTTCTCTTTGCAGAACAGAACACTCACTACTTCAGCATCCAGGCTCAGTGGCTCCCCCGTCTGTCATGTCTGGGTCGGCTCAGGGGAGAGTGAGGAGGGCCGGCGTCTGTTTTTACTGCCGACACACCGGAGCTGAGCAGGAGAGATGACTGGTGGTGGTGACGATCTCTCTCTGTCTCTAGTGAAAAATAAATAAAAGTATTTTATAGTTCAGTAATATTCACCACAAATAAAAGGAATATTGTTTGAATGTCTCTCTCGTGCGCTCTGTCTCTCTCTCTCCCTGTCTATCTCTCCTGACTCTCTTTCTCTCTCTTACATTCTCATGTCTCTCTCTTTCTCTCTCTCTTACATTCTCCTGTCTCTCTCTCTCTTACATTCTCATGTCTCTCTCTTTCTCTCTCTCTTACATTCTCCTGTCTTTCTCTCTCTTACATTCTCATGTCTCTCTTTCTCTCTCTCTTACATTCTCCTGTCTCTCTCTCTCTTACATTCTCCTGTCTCTCTCTTTCTCTCTCTCTTACATTCTCCTGTCTCTCTCTCTCTCACTCTCTCTTACGCTCTCATGTGCACTCTCCTGTCTTTCTCTCTTTCTCTCTTTCTTACATTCTCCTGTCTCTCTCTCTCTCTCACGCTGTCATGTGCACTCTCCTGTCTTTCTCTCTTTCTTACATTCTCCCGTCTCTCTCTCTCTCGTGCACTCTCCTGTTGGGCTGGGCGATATGGCAAAAATTTTGAATCATGATTTTCTAAGAGCCAGACTGTTGTTAGAGGCAGATGGTTTCAATTTGATCACGATTGTTAGACTATTTTGTTGTTTTTGAGGTAAATAAAATCATCTTCTTTTGAAGAAAGTTTCCACTTCACTATGATTGGCTATAGCTGTCACTCACAGAAGGAAGGCTGACCAGTGTTGCCAGATTTTTAGAGAGAAAGCTTTTTTTAAAAAAAAAACTCCTAAAACAAACCACTCAGCACTTAAATTTTTTTTATCTAATCATTTTAACAG
This sequence comes from Mugilogobius chulae, assembly GCA_038363315.1. NCBI lineage: Eukaryota > Metazoa > Chordata > Actinopteri > Gobiiformes > Gobiidae > Mugilogobius > Mugilogobius chulae. The sequence continues at coordinate 42,395,057 of CM076409.1, read as the reverse complement.
TATGTGCCGCCTCTAAACAAGTGTATACTATTTTTGCCATATTGAAATACTTTTTCATATATTGTACTGCATTGTATTGTATACGACTTTTAGACATGAAAATGTATGACTGTTTGTAAATCACACCTGAAAAAATGCTAAAATGTATCTCTTTTACGACACAAAATTCATAAGTCCACTTAACAACTCTGAAGTTAAGAGCAGTAGGTTGCAAAAAATATGCTGTATTTGAACTAGGGCTGACAAGCGATTAATCGCATGATTGTCTTGAGTTACTCGCTATTAATCGCATTTCTTTAAATGATTTTTTTTTTTATTGAATGTATTTTGCATTCTAATAACATATTTAGCTTTCATTCCTGTTTATTACGTCTTTAATTGTAAAATGTGTTACTCTCTTGAAGTGTAAAATATTGTTTCGTAGGCTTTCCCAAAACTCGAGGTATTGACTTGTCTCACTCATTATAAGCATTTATTCCACTGCTCTTTCACAATAAAGCGCTTTCTGCAGCTGGAGATTATGAGGCTTTTATTGTGAAGAATTCAAAGGAAGTGTTAGTTAGAACTAGCGAAGCTTTACCGTAATTAGCGGAGCCAAAAGTAGAACTTTGAACGTTTTTGTCGGAGTTTTGAAAGCCTGTTCTGGATATTGGATCGTTTCAACGACCTGAGTGGACAAACATCTCATTTAGTGACACGGACTAAGCCGAGGTAAACAAACACATCTCGCTCAGACAGTCGTGCTATCGAGTGGAAACATTACCAAAGTCTACAAAAGTGAACCATCAGAGCCTTGTATAGGACTCTTTCTGCTTGTGCCTTGTGATTTTCTATGAACCTCGCATCATTGGAGCGCTTCAATGGTGAAAAATAAGCATGCGATTAGTTTGCGTCAAAAGAATTATTGTCGTTAAAATAGTTTTGCGTCAACGCGATAAAAACTGTCTCTCTTTTCTCTCTCTCGTGCTGTCTTTGTTTTGAGGCTTCTAGTAATTGCTTTGAATACAGACTGATCTATTGATGATTTTTTTATTATTATTATTATTAGTTAAATCGTTATTTTGGATCACTAAAAACCCAGTAATATAAAACATGGATCAAAATTAAGAAATATCGCTTGCAACATCATTTCCAAAAAAATCTCAAGCAATTCAGTTCTAACAGTATATTTTGCTTTTACAAGAGTCTTATTTAGACAAAGTTCTGTACTTTTACTTGAGCAGTACTTTGTTATAGTTTATGGATCTACTATACAAGTATATTATGCATCCCTAAATACTACTGCTACATCTGTGAATGTTCTCAGCAGATAAGTCACGTGTGAGCAAAATCTTCCCCTAGATCATAAATTCTTCATAATAAAGTGAAAATAATGAGTGTGTTTGCTTTGATGAGGCGGCAGGAGAAACAGCTGGAAACATAACTCCAGATAAACACACTTCCTCAGATTTTTAATGAACTTTTTATGCTGATTTTGCACACTTACGATTTTACCACTCACCACACGAGTGAGTTAAAATGATGTATACCGCTGTCTCTCAAATATGATGCATTTAAACAGGATGTGATTGGATAATTAATCACACATCAAGGTGGGAGCAGAGATATGATTCCCTACAGCGTCTTTTACTGTGAGAATGTTTACGAGAGGAACTCTAGCACAGCAAGCAGGAATTACATCAATCATTTTAAAGACGTAGCCTCGTTTATCAAGCATTTGCTCATGTGCAAAATAGGTCAGAGGAGCAAAAACTTGACACAACAGAGCTGATACTTGTCCCTCACATACAAGTGCTGGTCAACGAATTAGAATAATTTGAAATGGTGCAATCATGAAATTCTTTGAATGCATTTGTTGTGCAGAAAGAAATTCAGGTATTCACCGCACCTGTCCTACTCGTTAGAGTAATCACAGAACTTGTTACCTGTAAAAAACCTGCTCAGCTGAGCTTTCCAAAAGGTCCATTTAGGCCATTTAACTGTGACACTGTTGTTCCATTGAATTAGAATAATGGAGAAACCGTTTCATTGAATTAGAATAATTTTTATTATAATTAGAATCATCACTTTCTCAGTATTTTGTGGCTGCCCCCTTGGCTTGTATGACTGCCTGAAGTCTCCGCGGCATCGATTTGACCAGCTTGTCGCAAGTTTACGCACTCACAGCTTCCCAAGCAGTGGCGATGTTCTGCTTCAGTTGGTCCAGCTTAGTCGGCTTTCTGTTGCGAATTTTCCGCTTGATGATGGCCCAAAGGTTTTCAATGACATTGAGGTCAGGCGAGTTGGCTGGCCATGCCAAAACTTCAAGCTGTTTTCTAGTGAACCAATCTTTGGTCGACTTTGCCGCATGAGCCGGTGCAAGATCCTGTTGAAATATGAAGTCTTCTTCGCCGAACTGTTCCTCAACAGTCGGAATCAGGAACGTTTCCAGAACATCTTGATATACGGCAGCATTGACAGTCTTCTTGAGGAAGCAGAGTTTCCCTACACCTCGAGCAGACATACATCCCCAGACCATAACGCTCTGGGGAAACTTGACGGATCTTTTCACACACTCGTGGTTGTAGGTTTCGCCACCACGAAGCCAGACACGAGGACCTTGGTCACCAAAGGAGATGCAGAAGCGTGATTCGTCACTGAAGACCACTTTCTGCCAGTCTTCAGCAGTCCACTCGCCGTGTTGTTTGGCCCACTTCAGCCGTTTCTGCATTTGTTTCTTGTTCAGCATCGGTTTTACCATAGTATATCTATGGGTTTACTGCTGGAACGCGATATTTGAAGCCGAGTCATTGAAAACCTTTGGGCCATCATCAAGCGGAAAATTCGCGACAGAAAGCCGACTAAGCTGGACCAACTGAAGCAGAACATCGCCACTGCTTGGGAAGCTGTGAGTGCGTAAACTTGCGACAAGCTGGTCAAATCGATGCCGCGGAGACTTCAGGCAGTCATACAAGCCAAGGGGGCAGCCAAAAAAATACTGAGAAAGTGATGATTCTAATTATAATAAAAATTATTCTAATTCAATGAAACGGTTTCTCCATTATTCTAATTCAATGGAACAACAGTGTCACAGTTAAATGGCCTAAATGGACCTTTTAGAAAGCTCAGCTGAGCAGGTTTTTTACAGGTAACGAGTTCTGTGATTACTCTAACGAGTAGGACAGGTGCGGTGAACACCTGAATTTCTTTCTGCACAACAAATGCATTCAAAGAATTTCATGATTGCACCATTTCAAATTATTCTAATTCGTTGACCAGCACTTGTAGTCTCTATAAATGTAACGTTTTAAATGGTGCATAACTGCTTGGTGTATAATGTAGGAATGCACGTTTTCACTTTTTTCTTTAACCGTTAGTTGGAGCTCTTCTCGGTCAATAATCGGTTAACCGATTACGTAAACGCTAGGGATGTCCCGATCAGGTTTTTTTGGCCCCGAGTCCGAGTCCGAGTCATTTGATTTTGATGATCTGCCGATACCGAGTCCCGATCCGATACTTTTATAAAACATTAAATGTTAAAGTAAACAAACCCAGATGACTTTTATTTTTTATTTTGTTTACCTTTTTAACATTTAGCACTGACATTTGACTTCTGTGACGTAGCTTGAACAATCAAATAATACATAAATTCTTCACTTGCAGTGCAACAGTAAATATTCAATTAAAAAGGTCTAACATGAAAAAACAGCATCAACTTAAAATATCCAGCAGGCATAAGAAAACAAAAGTGCCACAGTGTTTTCAAGTAAGGCAAGTAATGTGTTTTTAAGAACTGCACTGCAATCTCCAGCTTTCATTTTACAGAAAAATTACGTTTTTCTTGATGAAAACCAACATCTCTTTGTCTACTTCACGTTGTACTAAGAATCTTAATTTTTCTTCTATTTTTCACCCCGTCCCGCAATTAATAGTGTAGGATTCAGGCAACCTCTCTCTCTCTCTCATACACGTGCACGCGCCTTAGCACCCAAACACGCACGCGCAGCACCGAGCAGCCGCTGGAGAGAAGCCAAAGAAAGAAAATAGACCCAGGTAGGACTAAACGGCTCATACAAAGCGATTCTGAACAGAAGGAACAGCGCTGTTTTCACAAACACGTTCGTTACAAGTTCAGCTGTAAAATAATGTGCGGTTTAAAGCAGTCCGACTCATATTTGTGGAGAAAAGAGCCTCGTAAGGACGTGATTTAAAGTTTGTGTTTGAAGTCGGAAAGTTTGCGATGTTTACGGTCGTTCACGGAGCTTCTGGGCTCGGTACATGTTGTTTTAATGGTTGTAATCTTTGTAGTTGACGTATTTTGAAAGAGCATCGGAACTTTATTTTGTCTCTGCGCGGCTTTTTCTTGTGTTTTTCCTGCTGAAAATTCCGGGAGACGCGCCGTTGACGCTGATAATAATAATAGAAGTCTGATCTATTGAGGGACGCGTAGCGCATTGACGGCCGTCAGACGAGCGTCTCACACTGCTGCTGTAAATTGTTAGAACCAAATCAAACTTGATTCCATTATGAGCGACTCCTGCGCGTATGACGGCCGTATATGACGTGCTGCTGCAGTTACGCGCTGCTACTGCTTTGAGGGTCACTGTGCCACCGCGTAACTAGATATGATGTTAAAGTAAGTAATGAGAATAAATATTTCCGAGTCCTGATCGGGAGATAGCGTCCGATTCCGATCGAGTCTGAAACCACGAGATCGGGGCCGATTTCCGATCACGTGATCGGATCGGGACATCCCTAGTAAACGCAGTCGTTTTTATTGTTGTTATTTTCACTGGACGTGTTATAATTGAGCACAGCAGCGCTATGAGAGTGAACGCAGAGCAGAAACAGCGATAGGCCTTTGAATTTGGCACAACACGACTGAATAAAAACTTCTATAAACACTGTTTTAATGCACTTTTGCACTATGTTTTTAATAAAACTACTCATAAATAAGGTGTCACGTTTTAAAGTTGCTGGCTGCTAATGTTAGCCTCTTACCTTCGATAGCTCTGACCAAATCTGAGTAATCCAGTCTGTTCTCTTCTCCAGCGTAAAATCCAAGTTAATTGTGTCACGCAGGTTTGCTCAGTCCTTATGAGATAAACAATGTTTATGTAGTTTTAGCAATCTTTTTTTTTCACTCTGCCAAACGCCAGCAGTTCAGGGGCAGTTAGCGCCCTCTGCTGGAGCAACTGTGTCAGTTAACCAGTGAAAGACGTCTCACTCGGTTACGCCATTAGTCACGGTTAACTGGTTAATCGATTAACCATGAACACCCCTGGTTTTATGAAAATATTTTTTTAGCTTTTATAAGCACTATTTAGCGTCTGAGTTAAAAAATTGAGACAGATTAAACTTAACGTAATACGGAATTAAGTGATGTTTCTGCCAAGCACAAGACATAGATTCCCAATGTATGTATGTATTTAAGTATAAGTCAGCTTATGAAAAGTAATAATAACTAAAGCAGTGACAACTTAATTGATTCATTGCAATAAATCAATTATTGGATTAACTATTAGTATCAAATATTTTATGACTTTATGCAATTTTTCTTATCACAACTCCAATAACGTCAAAAAAAACAACAACAAAGTTAATCACCCAGACAAAGCAGTTCTTACACCAAAATGTGTGAAAATATGTTTCCAATGAAAAATAGTTTTCAACAAATCATTTAATCACAATAAAAAACAGGCACAATACATTACCTAGGGCTGGGTGATAAAGCAAAAAATGTATATCACGATTTGGATTTTATCATGATTCTTGTAGACTGTGTATTTTCTTATTGTTTTGGAGGTAAACACACTTCACTATCAACAGCTAAATCCAGCTGTCAAAAGCGTCTGACCAGTGTTGCCAGATTTTCAGAGAGAAACAAGTAAACTGAGCCCTTCACTAAAAAGTAAAATTAGAACATTGTGTGTTTCAGCAAAACAAGTGATTTTGCCATATCATGTGTTTTTCTTACATAATTAACAACTTTAAGACATGAAAACATGCTGAAAATCCATGTTTCAAGTATATAAATGTATATATTTTAATGAATCAAAGTGTTAAATTGCTAAGATTCATTCCTTTTATGGCTTAAAAGTGCAGCTCTAAATGAACTTAAAAAGAAGCTCAAAGTCACTATAAAAACTTGGATTTGGCAACCATGAGACTATGAGTAATAGGTTGGGAAAAAAAAAGTCTACATTTGAACAGACACATGCTTCAAATTGAGAAAAAGGAAATGATGATCTGACGATTTCACCAAAAAAGCAGATTGTCACAGAGATAAGCTAACAATTACATTTGTATCACAACACACCCGTGCACAGCAGAGGATTTTCTGCATGATTTTTATCCTCCGTGACTTCAGGGAGACATGGTCCGAGTCACATGTCATGTCTGTGGGTTAGTGTGACTCTGTTACTACTATTTGTCAGATAAAAGTTCCATGCTCTGAACTTTAACAGTAATCACTAGGGATGTAAAATCGATCGAAAACTTCGAAAATTGTTCAACGTATGCAACAATCAAATTGAAAGGCCAGAATCAACTGACTTACACACGCACACCAGTTGTATAATACACACACACAATAATACAATAATAGTCACAATGTTTGAAGAAACAAAGAGTGAACTTGTTCCAGACCTGACTGAATTATGTTGAGTTAACAACTGATGATGGACCTCTAAATGGAGCTCAACAGTGACCGCCCACTTCCTGGTTCCTAAATCTCGAACCCCATATTAAATTGCCATAGGAAATTCGATAACAAATTATATTAAAAGTTTGAAAATGTCCTTGGGGCTAAGCAGGTATGTGGTGAGTCACGAGTATAAGACCTACATTTTTGTTTAAAAAACGTTTTTTCAGCTTTGTAAACTACAAAGTTATTACGACATTTTGCCGAATTTTAAGTTCTAGATGTGCTTTTTAGACTGAAAACAACCGCGCTGTGGATCTGAGTTAGCACATAGCTGGCTAGCCCGCGGTATGTCTTTAAACTCTTAATATTTGAATTTTTCGAAAAGCCTATGGCACTATAACATGGGGCAAAACTCTTCCGGAACCAGGGCGGTCTTTCACTGTGCAGCTCCATATGGACACTAAATAATACTTAAAATATTACTGTTTACTGTTGAAATATTTGCAAAAAATATAAATTATGAGCACTAACAGTGGCTTTGTTTTAAAAGTATTTTTTATGGTCTATTTGGTGTCTTAAGGTTAAAAAAAGTTAATATTAGAATAGCTAACTAAATTGAACTACCAGTAAATCGAAAATCATTCTTTTTTTTTTTTTCATTCTCTACCGCTTAATCCCGTTAGGGGTCGCGGGTGACTGGAGCCTATCCCAGTGACTTTGGGCCTTAGGCGGGGAACACCCTGGACAGTGGCCAACTTGCCGCAGGGTTAGACAGACAAACATTCACTCTCTCATTCACTCACTAAGGGAAATTTACAGTGATGCCCAATTAACCTAAACATGCATGTTTTTTGCATGTTCTCCCCACGGTGACACGGGGAGAACATGCAAACTCCACTCCATGGTCCGACCCGGGAGTCGAACCCACGATCTCCTTATTGGGAAGCCAGAGCTCAAACCACTCTGCTACCGTGCACCCCGAAAATCGTGGCGGAAAAATCGAAAGCTGCACACAAATCACAGCAGCCAGACTCCACTGTCTAGTGACGACTAAAGAAAATTAATAATACATATTTTAAAACAGATTCTGTTACCACTAATTATAATATAATATGAGGTATGACGTATTGAATGTAGTCCTATTCTAAGCAGCAAACTAACAATCGTCTTCCCATTAATTAAATGTGAATTCTATTTTTACGAAAGCTTTGTTTTATCCAATAAAAATACATTTGTCTTTACATGTTTTATTGTCACTGTTGCATGTTTTATTGCTCATAAAGTCTCTTTCCTCATAGCAGGCTCTGAAGTGTGTAAGCAAACGATTATCAATGACTATTTATGTAATACTTGATTAGTAGCAATGAACTGATTAACTTGTTGCAGTCCTATTACTATCCTACTACTATTCTGCAAAAACTACAATGCCTACAATTTAGAGGTGAAATGCCTACAAAAAAGAGAATGTTAGCTAGCCACAAATGAGTAAACAAGCCTTCTAATCCACGAGTAAGACTGTTATTCATCAGCTAATTAGCATAATGTTTGCACAGACTACGGACAACGGATTTAGCAGCATAAATCTGAAATAAAATCTCAACAAACATGATCAGAGACACGTCTTCAGCCGATCTGAATTGTACTAAAACAACAGTGAACGTAAGCTACTCGGGAATTAGCAAGTCACGTGTTAAAAGCAAGCTAGAGATACGTGTTAGCCAAGACAAAACGTGCTAAAATCATCACGTTTGCGTTGTAAAGTAAAGTGCGTGTCTTACCGCTGCAGAAGTGAAAAAAAAAAGACCAAAAGGCGCCGTGAGTCACATCTGGAGGTGGAAATAGTGACAGGATGAAGAAAGAGGCGAGTTTTCTTTGGGAACTTGTGACGCTTCCTTGTTTTGGTGCGGTGTGCGCATGCGCGGATCCCGTGTCCTGTTTGAGGATAGGTGGACTGGACACAGGGTGGTGCAGAGTAGTCTAAAAATATCCTCAAGAAAAGAGTAGACTATTATAACTGGTAAACGTTTTTTTCTGTTAGATTTTCAAACGTATTTTACATAATTAAATAGGTGCACATAAATATACACACAAACACTGATAGACTTTTTTTTCTCCATAAACTTTTCTGAATTACTTTTTGAAAATAATATGAAAAAATAAATATATTATCACGCTCCTGGCCATGCTAAAAATCAATAAGCAAATAAAATGTAATACAATTAAATGAAGCATCTGATTTACAGATGAATCATAGACTCTAAGCCTACCTTTAATTACCTTCTAAATCTATAACTTTTACTTATATTACATGAAGAAATCCTCAAATCTTTCCAGAAGTGTCATTCGAATGGCAAACACGGGGTTTACTGCTCTACATATTTAACAACAAACATTCAGGCAGAAATAAAATTGTGAGATCAGAAGAAAGAAGTCAGACCAAGTTGACCTGATGTTATTTAGTTTCATTTTTTATTTATATATTTTTTTTAATCATTGGTGACATTTGTGTGTATATTGTGCGTATACAATAGATTGTTTTTGTACAGCATATCGGTCCTATGCTGCTACAAGGAAAAATTGCTGTTATAACTGCGTATTTTGTCTATGCAGGCGTCGGCGTGGTGACCAGACCTACTCTTTGCAATTTGCTGAAACGTGGGCTCTTGACATTAAAAAATAAAACTTGTTTACATGTCTTGGACTTCTTTTTTCTGATCTTGCCTTTTCTTCACACCTGGTATGGTATTATTTCAAGATTCAGTGAACGCTCCTGATTTAAAATAAAATAACAATTGTAATGAAATAAAATTGTGTTTTTCTTCTGTCCATTTAGTTACTGACTTTTTGCTTGGTGCTTTTTACTTGACTTGTTTTAGTAAGCCAAGTGGAACATCCAACCATTTTCTTTTATTGTTTTGTCTGTGCAGCTTTTAGAAAACTGTTAACAAATTGTGCTGCAACTAAAGTGAAAATGGATAATTTTGTTCACTGAAAAAAATACATGTTTTTATTCAGTGTTCTGCACATACTCCTCCACTGAAGGACTTCATTAAGCCAAACATAGTGAGAGGGAGGGCATCAGGGCCACTGCTCAAGGAGACTGTGCTCTCTTGACACAAGAAATATTAGATAGCCTTGGTCTGAAAATAAAAGAATCTGCATCTTTGTCCGTCGTTGTTCAAACTGCCTTAAACGGATGAAGGAAAACCAAGTCTGTGTGTACTTTAACTATCGAACTGATGTATTTTGTTATTTTGTAATGTGTCAACTAAATAAAAATATAAAGCTGAAATATATGTTCAGCTTTTACTGAACCTGTTGTTTTAATTGTTGGTAATTAATTAATTAATTAAAAACCTTTCATGTCCCAGTTAACATGAACAAAAAATAACCTTGACACTTTAAAGGGGACCTTTTGTGTTTTTGTTTGGATGTATTTATAGAAATAGACTATAATATGTGTTGATCAGTAATTAATTTAATTTAATTGACATTTATTTAACCAGGGAAGTCCCACTGAGATTCAGAATCTCTTTTGCAGGGGAGCCCTGGGGAAGGTCAGGGGAGGCATTAATGGACATGTTTTTAGTTGTAGGAGGAAACCGGAGTACCCAGAGGAAACCTACACAGACACAGGGAGAACATGCAAACTCCACATAGAAAGGCCCCGGGCGGCCCAGGAATCGAACCCAGGACCTTCTTGCTATGAGGCCAGAGCGCTAACCGCTGCGCCACCCATCTGACTCTGAAAAGTTTAAACATGAAGCTTCAACAACAATATTTAACAGATCTATAGGCACAGCACAGGACGGAATAAATGTAACAGACTCACCATCAGCAGTCTGTGAGAGAAAGGACACATTTATTCTGGTAACTCTTGCTTTGGTCCTGCAGCAGTGTCTCCGCTCACAGCAGACTGTGAGCATAGTTTCATTTCCTCAGATGTAAAAAGTGTAAACAGTGATGCAAAAATAAAGTTTGTGAAGGTGATGCACTGCTAAAGCCCTGATTTACTTTTATGCAGAGAGTTGTATTGTGTGTCTAAAGTCTGAGGCAATAAAACTTTTCATTCATTACAAACTCATCATTCCCAGATCATATATTGTAATGATGTTCTGAGCAAACTGCGCAGTAGATTGTGGGATGTCTCCAGGCTCCTTATCACTGTAAGTTAGCATTAGAGGTTACTAAAGGAATCATGATAGGAAGCACACGAGCTCCTAACTCTTATCTCCTCACTGCACTGTTAAGGCGTGTGGTTATCCGAATCTGGCTTAAGGAGCTAGAGGCCAGTTTGCACTATTCAGACAGGCTTGTGCCATAATCAACTCACCAGACCATCCTTTTAGGCCGCAGTTTGAACTCGGTATAGAGTTCCTGGTTGTAGAACAAAGAGGTTGGGAAATACATTTATTCCAATGACTGTGAAGTACATTAATGGCACTTATCACATTATAGAATGTGTGCTACTTTTTCATCTCTCTTTATTCGTGACATCCTTCCTGAATGTGTTTACTGAATCTGCTGAGTCTGTTTGTTTGTTGACTTGTTTTATGTCTTGTGAGATACAAAGCTAATTCCCCAAGTGGGACAATCACGATAACTTGAACTTAAAGAAGATTTATTATGTGAAATTGACTTTTTTGAAGTCTTATTCCTATTTTAAAATTGCTTCCTCATTAAAAACACAGTTGAAGTTTTGTCAGTGAGATATCTTTCATTTCATCGTTCTGAATGTCCCTGATCTGTGATATCATAGATCTCTGAGATCTTTTACACAGTTTTTAAGCCCATAAGTCATCCAGACTTGTGAGAATTTCTGCAGCACTTGAACATCAAAGAGGATCGATTTGATTGTTTACCCTGTGAAATTTTCTTTAGGCTACAACACAGTCTCACTAGATGGCGTACTTTTACAACGACACAAAAACAGTGTATTTTGACCACAACTTCACAGCTTTTTAGTATTTATGTTACGCCGTGCATTTAGCACGATATGAAAAAGCGTAAAAACGACACGAGATTTCACAGCGTCAAAATAGGACGAGTTACTAAAATGGGTAAGATTAGGTCTGGGGCTTGGGGCAGGTTAAGATTAGAATCAGGATTTCATTAATATTCATAAATAAGAACACGTCTTGGTAACACTTTACAATAACTACACCTTATTTCGCATTAATAAAGCATTAATAAAGGATTAGTTAACCATTTACAAATATTTTGTTAATCATTTATAAAGGTTAGCTAATCATTTATAAAGGCTTAATATCATATATCTATTAAGCATTGACAAAGCATTTAACCTAAATAAAAATACTAAATATTAATAAAACATTAATAGCAATACCTTACTAAACATATATAAATGTTTATTGAATTGATCAATTAGGCCTTTACCAAGTATCAAATACTTTCTTTTTAACCAAACACGACTATTTTTATTATTTATAATAGACCATTAATTGATACTTTACAAATCCTTTATAGAGTCAAATTATCCCTTATAAAGCAGCTATTAAGTGCTAATAATGGATTTGGTGTGAGCTCATCTAAAGTGTGAACTACTTGTGCTTTATAACTTACTTATAAATGTAAATGATAAACATTATATTCCATGTTTGCCAATTCATTTTAAACATTTCTAATGAGTTGTTTTTGTTACGAGTGGGTAAAAAACATGTTCCATATGTAGCCCAGTGGTAAATTTGGGTATTACCAGGTAACAAGTGATGATAGGTTTGTTTAACTTTTCACTACACACAAGTAGGTCACACAAAAAATAATATACTGTAAGTAAACGTTTATTTACTTTAGCAACAGTGACACATTATTTTGCACTTTTTATTTTTGGATGTAGATGTAAAAGCTCGAATTATATTATCTAGTTTAAATAATATCTTTCGAGGTTTTTGTTTTTGCCTCGCCTCTGTTTACTTTTAACTGTTCTTATATTACTACGTTTCATTGGTCATTTTTGTGTTCACTCTGTATAGTCGATTATGATTGGCCGTTGTTACGCATTGCGTGAGTACACGTGACCTTGCGTGTGTTTACGCGCTGGAAGTTTCTACACTTCCTTCTCTTTCTGCTGCACCTGCTTGGAGCGCGGGAGACTCACACTTAATGGAGAAAAAAAAGACTCTTTAAAAGCCGAGGACTCGATCATTCTGAGCGAGGAAGCTCAGTTGAGGACCGCGGACTCGTTTACTTTGTGAGCAGAGAAGTTGCGAGTGAGATCGGAGTCCGGAGGCCGGAGTCGGAGCGGGGAGACGGAGCGGGAGCTGCGAGGGAAAGAGGCAGCGTCTGCGTGCACCACGCCGGGTGTAACCCACAGACGGAGCCGCCCGGTACATCGCGCCGCGCTCAAGACTCCGGATCCGTTGAATTTCAACGCACTCATTGTTTTGCAAGTGATATTTCAACGCTCTCAATGTTTTGCAAGAAACTTTCCAGGCCTGCAACGTTTTTATTTTTGAATTGAGGTTCAGTTACCGTGAGTAAACTTGACTAAAAGTCTGAGAAATTCCAGCATCTTCTAAAAAACATTCGAAAACCATTACGCGCGCTTTGAGTTCCATTGTTCTACTGTGCTGTGTCTTCTTGGTTGTTTTGGGGAGAAAAGCTAAGGGGAAAGGCAGTATTTGGGAAATGTGTGATTAATCCAGATTAAAGCTGTGGTCCTAATTTTAAAAGTGTAAAGGTTTTGCCAATTTAAAGGGGACTGTGCTACATATTTTTGGGGGATCTTTTGTGTTATCTATTTTTGGTACCTAATAGGCTCTGTGCACGGAATTTCAGTTGGCTGTGTACGTTCAAAATAGCTAACTTCTGTATGTACGACCTCTTCCTGTTAGCGCTAGCATTTAGACACAATTATGTCTCTTTTTAAACTCTGATGAAATATTCCTCTGATATGTAAAGTCTTTAACATGTTTTCTGTAACATTCACCACAACTGTCTGATCTAAAGAATATTTATTCGTTTTAAACTGATGTAGTGAAAACTTCATAGAAAAAAACAAATAAATCCTCTTTGCATGTGATTTTTGATAATTTTCATGCATGTTTTATTTGAATGTTAACTTTAAATAAAATATAAATATGTATCTGTGTATTTGTACATGATTATTATATTGTTTAAAACTTCTATGTGCATTTTACCTGATTTTTGTTGGTTTAGTTTGCCATATTCATTGTCATTCCATAAGTACTTTACGAAAACATGTATAAGGCATTATGTGTCCACACTTTAGAAGAGCTCACTCCAATCACCATATTAACAGTTAGTAGATGCTTTATAACTGACAATTGTGTTTTACAAAGATTTTATAAAGCATCAACTGACTGTTATTTTAAAATGAATTGGCAAACATGGGATATGTTTATCATTTACATTTATAAGTAAGTTATAAAGCATAAGTAGTTCACACTTTAGATGAGCTCACACCAAATCCATTATTAGCACTTAATAGCTGCTTTATAAGGGATAATTTGACTCTATAAAGGATTTGTAAAGTATCAATTAATGGTCTATTATAAATAATAAAAAATAGTTGTGTTTGGTTAAAAAGAAAGTATTTGATACTTGGTAAAGGCCTAATTGATCAATTCAATAAACATTTATATATGTTTAGTAAGGTATTGCTATTAATGTTTTATTAATATTTTGTATTTTTATTTAGGTTTAATGCTTTGTCAATGCTTAATAGATATATGATATTAAGCCTTTATAAATGATTAGTTAACCTTTATAAATAATTAACAAATTATTTGTAAATGGTTAACTAATCCTTTATTAATACTTTATTAATGCGAAATAAGGTGTAGTTATTGTAAAGTGTTACCCACATCTTAAAAACCACCATTGAAACAAATGGGGACTGTGATGCGTACTATAATTACGCAAAACAGCTGTGAACTTGTGCTAATCATACCTCATTTACATATTGTGTAATGTCGTGGTAAATGTACGCTTTCTTGTGAGATCGGGCTCTACAGTCAGTGGTTGAGCTCTAACTCAACTCATGAGGTGGGAAACACGTGCTTTACGACACACTTTTTATTGGTTCTGGTGCATTAGATTACAAAGTGGAGGTGCTCAGGAGCAGGTTTGAAGGAAGAAAACGACACAAAAAATGCATCATATTTGTCTTTTCAAATTATCATTTTAAAATGACAGATTTTCAGTCAGATAAAGACCATTTTAACTAAAATATATAGACTATCAAGTTAGATGAAAATCTTTTGCACGTCGAAACTCAGTGCTCTCGGCTTGGTTTGAGTTGTATCTTATTTTTCACTCTTTTTACAGCATGTTTCAAGAAAAAGAACTGAATGGAAAAAAGCTCTGCGTGGGCAAAAGAAAAAGAGAGCAAAAGAGGGAGCGACACGGCTTTGTGATGTAAAGCAGCGGTAATCCAAACAGCCTTGTAAGTGCACTAATGTCCCTGCCTCCTGGTGGCTACAGAAGGTCTCACTGCATTAGAATACACGTCAAACAGATGGTTCTACAGTTAGCAACACGCTTGGAGATACAGTAGATAATAATATGCAAAATAGAGTTTGTGGAAATGAGTTAAATTTGGAGTTTTTAATCCTGTTTTCTGGTCAAAAACACAGCTGACTTCTGTCTGTGAGATGCTATCCTTTCCCCTGTGAGCCTCACAAACACTGCTCTGCATTTCCTGTGATGTATTTATGTATATAGAACAAAACGTCAAAAAGTTAAAATGTAAAATAACCATGAACTTTGGTTGAAGGGGACATTTTCTTTAGGTTGAGTAAGTTTAGGCTTCAACTTACTCAAATAGGTACGTTTAGAGCTGGGGCTTGGGGATAGGTTTAGATTTATCTGAGAAACCAAAAGAAATTGTTGCCACATGGACAACGTCACTTTCTATTCTACTGCGCATGCTCCATGCAGAAAGATACACTGTCCATCTGGTTCGCTGGGGAAACTTCTTTGATTAAAACAACAAAACGGGACGAGAGCAGCTGTTTGGATCAGACGTCTGTCTCCTGAAGCTTGAGACAGTGAGTGAAAAACACTCACCTTCTTTAAGGGTCGTATGGTTTAAATTCCTTCACAAATGTTGATTTAGCAGCATAACTTTTGTTTTCTTACAGTGATAAGCTCTTGTAGTTAGCTAACAACAGCCTTGGTTCGAGTTGCTTTTTCAGCTTGGTTAATCAGCGGCAGCTCTTTCTGCATATTGGGTGATCTTTATCATATTGTGGGGACACATGACTAGAAAATGCCATGTGGGAACGTCCCTTTCTTTTGGTTTCTTTTGTGGCTCACTGAATTTCCTAAACAGTAATCAGACTTCAAAAAACATTTTTTTCCATTTAAAATGTCCCAACCAGACTGGTCACTTACTTGTGGGAACTTTTCAGGTTTACAGATAGTTATGAGACCCAGACGTGTACTCTTTCTGGTTACTGAAAGAAATATTAAGGAAATATTGACACACACAAGTAAATAAAAGTAAATCTTTATTTAAACTCAAAGAAATCAAATCTCTTACGTTCCCTGAAAACTTTTAACTGTTCTTTTAAGAGATGTGATTCGATTCTTCACATAATATTTTGCTGCCAACCAATCTCTCTGTTTGAGCGCGTCTTTCCCATGCCGCAGACACTCGTCACAGTCGGCTCTGCCTGGGACACAGCAGGAGGTTATGAAGTGCATCAAGTGCTTCTCTACGGCACGGACCTCTTCTTGGTCCCAATATTAAAATTTAGGTCTCCACTCCCGAGGTGATAAAGACAAACACAACACACATAATAAAATAGCACATGTGCCTCATTTGGATAGTTAAGCACACCATTTTTGGCTTCAACTTTGATGTAATTAGTTAGAAATACAACTTTTACTGTACATAGGTGGTACTTTTCCTTTTTCCTGGTTTCCTACAAGTATCTCAAGACACACGAGCTGGAAAACCACTAAGTCAAACAAGAAGAAATCCATCGCACACAAAGTGACTTTAAACAGCAGAGAATCAGATCCTTTTGTTGAAATGATTCCCCTCCGTCTACAATTCCCTCCCCTCCTCTTTTCCCACGCTTATAACATCAGCCTGCTTCTTCATCCATGACACTATATTTCATTCCACCCTCATCTTTCACACATTGTCTACGACGCGCCCTGCATTTATTACAATCTATTTAGCGCCAGGACTATAGAGGAGAACTGTCGAGGAAGGTCAGTCATTTCATCTCATCTCTAATCTCCGTCCTGCTGCTTCGTCTCCTCCTTTCAAGTCTTTTTTTTTTTTCTGCGTTGAAGCTATGGTTCAAGTAGATTTCTGTCAAAGCCTTTATAGACAAAGTGCTTTAGATTGACTTGACCTTTTACGTGCAGATAACGCCGAGGATTCCAGGAAAGGAAAAGGACTACAAGAGAATCAAGGTGTTGCGTGGAAGAATGGTTGTAGACGATGAAGGCGAAACTCGAGATTATCAACAATGAACTTCAGCATATTAAAATCACAAATTTTTCAAAACATGGATTATAACAGAGGTGTGGACTTGGACTTGATCAGACTTGAGTCACTATGTCAATGCCTTGAGACTTGACTTGATAACATGAACTTGGATCTCAACTTGGACTTGAAGGTGACTTGGGACTTGATTTGAGCTCTGTGACTTGAGATGAGTTGATGCTTCTCTTTAAAACATAGTGTTTTCCACTTGAATGAGACTTCAGTTTGCCTAATGAAGTTTCCACATCACTACCTCAAAAAATATCAGATACCCATACAATTGTCTGAGCCACGCTGGAGTCAAAGCCTGCAACCTTCTCACTGTGATACGAGAGTGCTAGCCACTCTGCCACTGTGTAAATCAAAGTGAAAATGCATTGGTTTGAGCGTTCTGGTCTCTATGTTTGCATCCAGTGTCTAAAGTTTAACAAATTAGAAAATATTTGCCAATAATTACTGCACATCAACTAATTAGGAGTCTCCTCCAGAGCAGCAGGGTTTCCTCCAAACAACTGTCTCTGCACAAAGTTGCTCAAAGAGGCAGGGGGTGACTTGACTTCAATTGACTTAGGTCACATTTTCATGTTCAGTTGTGACTTACTTGGCTTATGATCCCAAAAGACTTGACTTCACCCTTTGTGACTTGGTCCTTTGTGACTTGAGACTGACATGACTTTAGCCTAATGATTTGGGTATATGAACTGTATAGAAAAACTATGAAAATATACAAATTCAAGGTGATGCAGAAATAATATTGATGATAAAAAATAGTTTTTATGAAGTAGCATTTTGCATTGCATTTGTACTTTGCTAAAGATATTTCATTTTACAATGCCACAGTGCCCCTTAATGATACAGTACTTAAAATCATGTTGTTTTTTGTAGTTTTGCATTCCTAAAAATGTATGATCCTGATGATCCACTGACTTGGATTTACTTGTGACTTGAATGTTATGACTTGAGACTTACTTGTGACTTGGATGTTATGATTTGAGACTTACTTGTGACTTTGATGTAATGACTTGAGACTTACTTGTGACTTGGATGTTATGACTTGAGACTTACTTGTGACTTGGATGTAATAACTTGAGACTTACTTGTGACTTGGATGTAATAACTTGAGACTTACTTGTGACTTGAATGTTATGACTTGAGACTTACTTGTGACTTGGACATAATGACTTGAGACTTACTTGTGACTTGGATGTCATGACTTGAGACTTACTTGTGACTTGGATGTTTATGACTTAAGACTTAGTTGTGACTTGGATGTTATGATTTGAGACTCACTTGTGACTTGAATGTTATGACTTGAGACTTACTTGTGACTTGGACATAATGACTTGAGACTTACTTGTGACTTGGATGTCATGACTTGAGACTTACTTGTGACTTGGATGTTATGACTTAAGACTTAGTTGTGACTTGGATGTTATGATTTGAGACTCACTTGTGACTTGAATGTTATGACTTGAGACTTACTTGTGACTTGGATGTTATGACTTGAGACTTACTTGTGACTTAGATGTTATGACTTGAGACTTACTTGTGACTCGGATGTTATGACTTGAGACTTACTTGTGACTTGGATGTTATGACTTGAGACTTACTTGTGACTTGGATGTTATGTTGTGAGACTTACTTGTGACTTGGATGTTATGACTTGAGACTTACTTGTGACTTCAATGTTATGACTTGAGACTTACTTATGACTTGGATGTTATGACTTGAGACTTACTTGTGACTTGGATGTTATGACTTGAGACTTACTTGTGACTTGGATGTTATGACTTGAGACTTACTTGTGACTTGGATGTTATGACTTGAGACTTACTTGTGACTTGGATGTTATGACTTGGATTGGACTTGGAGACTTACTTGTGACTTGGATGTTATGACTTGAGACTTACTTGTGACTTGGATGTTATGACTTGAGACTTACTTGTGACTTGGATGTTATGACTTGAGACTTACTTGTGACTTAGATGTTATGACTTGAGACTTTACTTGTGACTCGGATAGTTATGACTTGAGACTTACTTGTGACTTGGAATATGACTTGAGACTTACTTGTGACTTGGATGTTATGACTTGATACTTACTTGTGACTTGGATGTTATGACTTGAGACTTACTTGTGACTTGGATGTTATGACTGAATGTTATGACTGGACTTACTTGTGACTTGGATGTTATGACTTGAGACTTACTTGTGACTTGGATGTTATGACTTGGACTTACTTGTGACTTGATGTTATGATTGAGACTACTTGTGACTCGGATGTTATGACTTGAGGCTTACTTGTGACTTGGATGTTATGACTTGAGACTTACTTGTGACTTGGAGTTATGACTTGAGTCTTACTTGTGACTTGGATGTTATGACTTGAGACTTACTTGTGACTTCAATGTTATGACTTGAGACTTACTTGTGACTGGATGTTATGACTTGAGACTTACTTGTGACTTGGACATAATGACTTGAGACTTACTTGTGACTTGGATGTTATGACTTGAGACTACTTGTGATTGGATGTTATGACTTAAGACTTAGTTGTGACTTGGATGTTATGATTTGAGACTCACTTATGACTTGAATGTTATGACTTGAGACTTACTTGTGACTTGGATGTTATGACTTGAGACTTACTGTGAATTGGAAGTTATGACTTGAGACTTACTTGTGACTTGGATGTTATGACTTGAGACTTACTTGTGACTTGAATGTTATGACTTGAGACTTACTTGTGACTTGAATGTTATGTCTTGAGACTTACTTGTGACTTGGATGTTATGACTTGAGACTTGTGACTTGGATGTTATGTTGTGAGACTTACTTGTGACTTGGATGTTATGACTTGAGACTTACTTGTGACTTCAATGTTATGACTTGAGACTTACTTATGACTTGGATGTTATGACTTGAGACTTACTTGTGACTTGGATGTTATGACTTGAGACTTACTTGTGACTTGGATGTTATGACTTGAGACTTGTGACTTGGATGTTATGACTTGAGACTTACTTATGACTTGGATGTTATGACTTGAGACTTACTTGTGACTTCAATGTTATGACTTGAGACTTACTTATGACTTGGATGTTATGACTTGAGACTTACTTGTGACTTTGATGTGATGACTTGAGACTTACTTGTGACTTGGATGTTATGACTTGAGACTTACTTGTGACTTGGAAGTTATGACTTGAGACTTACTTGTGACTTGGATGTTATGACTTGAGACTTACTTGTGACTTAGATGTTATGACTTGAGACTTACTTGTGACTCGGATGTTATGACTTGAGTCTTACTTGTGACTTGGACATAATGACTTGAGACTTACTTGTGACTTGGATGTCATGACTTGATACTTACTTGTGACTTGGATGTTATGACTTAAGACTTAGTTGTGACTTGGATGTTATGATTTGAGACTCACTTGTGACTTGAATGTTATGACTTGAGACTTACTTGTGACTTGGATGTTATGACTTGAGACTTACTTGTGACTTGGATGTTATGACTTGAGACTTACTTGTGACTTGGATGTTATGACTTGAGACTAACTTGTGACTCGGATGTTATGACTTGAGGCTTACTTGTGACTTGGATGTTATGACTTGAGACTTACTTGTGACTTGGAGGTTATGACTTGAGTCTTACTTGTGACTTGGATGTTATGACTTGAGACTTACTTGTGACCTGGATGTTATGACTTGAGACTTACTTGTGACTTGGACATAATGACTTGAGACTTACTTGTGACTTGGATGTTATGACTTGAGACATACTTGTGATTTGGATGTTATGACTTAAGACTTAGTTGTGACTTGGATGTTATGATTTGAGACTCACTTATGACTTGAATGTTATGACTTGAGACTTACTTGTGACTTGGATGTTATGACTTGAGACTTACTTGTGAATTGGAAGTTATGACTTGAGACTTACTTGTGACTTGGATGTTATGACTTGAGACTTACTTGTGACTTGAATGTTATGACTTGAGACTTACTTGTGACTTGAATGTTATGTCTTGAGACTTACTTGTAACTTGGATGCTATAACTTGTACTTACTTTTGACTTGGATGTTATGATTTGCACTTACTTGTGACTTGAATAGTATGACTTGGACTTACTTGTGACTTAAATGTTTTGTCTTGAGGTTTACATGAGACTTGGATGTTATGACTTGAGATTTACTTGTCACTTGGATGTAATGACTTGAGACTTATATGTGGCTTGCACATATGTGACTTACTCCCACCTCTGCTAAGCATTGAAAAAATAAAATCACAGATCAGGGTGCATGGTAGCAGAGTGGTTAGAGCTCTGGCTTCCCAAAAAGGAGGTCATGGGTTTGACTCCCGGGTCGGACCATATCAACATCTCACGATCTGTCTGGGTGGAGTTTGTGTCACCGTGAGTTTTCTCTGGGTACTCCGGTTTCCTCTCACCTCCAGAAACATGCATGTTTAGGTTAATTGGGCATCACTGTAAATTTCTCTTAGTGAGTGAATGAGAGAGTGAATGGTTGTCCGTCTAACTCTGCGACGAAAAGGCTACAGTCCAGGGTGTTGCCCCACCTAAGGCCCAGAGGTACTGGGATGGTCTCCAGTCACCCGCGACCCCTAACGGAATTAAGTGGTAGAAAAAAGAAGGAAAAAAAATCCCAGATCAATTCTTGTTTCCATCAACAATCCAGAACATGTAATAACACATCATCATCTCTGAGCTGCAGCTGATTGGAGCTCCATCCACTATAAATGAAAAAAACAAATCATTCATTTATGATAGCTAATTACGTTGAACAAGATCAAGGTTGGGTTGGGTTTTGAGGTCAGTAATAGAGCATTAAATCAACTTGAATGTTGCAGTGTCGTTTGCCTGGTTTTGGAAACAATCTACTGGGTCATGACATGACTTTTGGGGAAACGATCATGTGAGAGGTTTTCATTTGCAGAACAATCTGAATAACAGTTTATGAACATTATGACTGAGGAACATGGTAAAGAAGATTGCAGCCTCAGCTAATACAGAGTTGGAAGCTACACAGACTTTAATCTTGTTGCTGGCTTTTGCGTTTTAACATAAAGATTTGAATCTATGTGTAGCCTGAGGTATATTGGTTTTCTGTATCAACAAGTTATCTTTGCCTCTACCAGATTTTTTTTTTTTCCCAAAACGTTACTCATTTAAAGTACTGCCCACCTTTAATAACAGAAAGTTTGCAACAACTTTCTCCTCTGAACTTTATGGAGGCGATAAAACGTGATAAAATGTCTCCAGTAGACAGTGTTTTTAAAGTTTGCTAAATCATTGTGGCCTATGGCAGTTTAAGGTATTGCATAGTTCATCTTAGCGCAGGCGATTGACTCTTACAGGCTGTGTTCTAATCCAGCTCTGAGATGACATTTGTTTTATTAGTCCAGACCACAAAGTTGCAGATAAGGTGGGGAGATATATGCTTATTTACCATGCACGGAATTGTAATGTCATTTCTCTATTCACTGATTTAATTGAAGAGGTTTGCTTCCAGTAGGAAACTCGTCCACAGTAAACTCATCAATCAAACAGTGCTATAGTGAACCTGTACTGTATGGAGGATGTTATTAACTGTTGTACTGTTGGAGAAAATTGGAGAGAGCCATGGACAGGAAATAATGGACACATAATGTAGAAATGTACTTTTTTAACCAACGCAAAACCCAAAATCTTCTAGGGAATCAGTTGCCCTAATTTTTGAGTAACATTTTTAGTATTATTCATCAAACTAAAGAGAGCATTTTGCAGAAGGTTCAAAATGATTTGAACTGATAATAAACGGTTTGATTTCATTGGCTTTACAGATCCTATACCTGATTGTTTGAGAGGCATCTAGGCATCTCACATGACTTCATCCAGAGGCCCCTAAGGCCCGGATGTTCACCCTTGTTGTGTATACTAGACGTGGAATCCATCCAAGATAATGCCGCTATACACATAAAATATTATTTGCAACTCGCTAATTACATCAAAGAAAAACCAGAAGAGCCCAGATGTTTATTGTTTACTGACAAGAGTTCGGAGGGACAAAAGTGAGCTAGTTGCTGTGGTTTATTACTGTGGGCCTATACTGTAATATATTTCGATCCAACACAGTCTCACTAGATGGCGTACTTTTACTACAACACAAAAACAGTGTATTTTGACCACGGGTTCACAGCTATTTTTAGTACTTATGTTACGCCGTGCATTTAGCACGATATGAAAAAGCGTAAAAATGACACGAGATTTCACAGCATCAAAATAGGACGAGTTTTGGTTGAAGCCACGTGGGGACGTTTTCTTCAGGTGAAACGGGTAAGTTTAGGCATAAAGTTAATCAACGTGTTCTCATGGAATGCGTAAAATAGCACGCCATGACAAATTGCGTCACGACGACGCCCTCTGCCTGTTTTGGCGTGCAATTACACGCTCGGTTTTTCGAGCGTGGTCTGTACACGCCTAGTGGTTGACGACAAACACGAGGTTTTTCAAGGGATTAATGGCAAAATTTAAGTCTGAAGGTACAAAAATGGGTAAGTTTAGCTCTAAGGCTTGGAGTTGGTTAGGGTTAGGATTGTGTTAGTCTTCATGAGTAATAACACCTCTTAACATTCACCATTGAAATGAACGAGGACAGAAACGCGTCAAATACACACGCATAAAATAGAAGTTGCGTTCATATGACACGCTGTTTACAATAGCGTGGTATTGACACGCTTATCCATTGAGAACAGGCTGAGTTAATCAAATTGGTAAGATTAGGTCTGGGGCTTGGGGCAGGTTAAGATTAGAATTAGGATTTCATTAACCATTTCACCATTGAAATGAATGGGGACTGTGATGCATACTATAATTACGCAAAACAGCTGTGAACTCGTGCTAATCATACCTAATTTACATATTGTGTATTGTTGTGGTAAATGTACGCTTTCTTGTGAGATCGGGCTCTTTGATCATAACCTTTACCTAAACTGTTTTCCTAACCTTAACCAGGCCTATTCAACTTAAGGCCCAGGGGCAAAAATTAGAATTGGGCTACTTTATTGACTTTATTGGGTCCTAGTTTAGTCATGGTTTAATATTGAAATTTTCTTAGTACTAGTATGGATCTGATATTTGACGTAATTCTAAATTTACTCAAAAGTTTTGACATTTTGTGTAAGTATCCAGCCCAGAGGTCATGTTCTTCGGAAAAATCTGACCCTGGAGAAAAATTAGTTGAACAGCCCTGCCCTAAACCTTTTCCTAAACGTACCCATTCTCCCAAACTTAATCACCATCCCTCCAGACCAGACTATCGAGCATTTACCAAGACTTCCCCAAGGCCAGTTATTACAAGTGTTATAGTGTGTAAATAAAAACTTTGTGTCTAATAATGTTGTTCCATGTTGAAAAATGCACATGAACGCTCGAGCAGCTCGGTACCACTGCCCGGAAACTCGGAACAAACAGCACCTGACGTCCGTTATTGCAGAAATGAAGGATGAAACAAGACACATTTACATACGTTTATCACTTTCATTTTCAGTAAATGGAAAAAAGTCTGGTTGCAGTTTTAAGCATCTTAAGTTTAGGTTGGTTTTGCTTTATTTACTTGAAATTCATTAGATACATATTTTTTCTCTCTGCATTCGATATTCCTCCCATGTCCAGAGTAACATGTTCCTGCTCTTCTGGAGGCGGGACACACCTAATTAAGTCTGTCTAATTAAGTTGCGAGAGCCATAACTGCACTTTGAATGGTGTCTATACGGAAATCAAATGAGCTGCTCCAAAGCTAATATTAGCCTACAGGAAAAGAACATTGGTGATAAAAAGTACAAGCAATTATGGACCTGTGGTGTTGACAGGGATTCTGAATGTTATGGGCGGTAGACATTTTCACTTGTGTTCAGTGTCAGCTTAACATTGGTCAAGTTCACAATGAATATTTGGCTGGTGCTGCTCTGGCTAAATAGCAACATGTGTGACTGTTAGCATCTAGCATCTAGCTTTCTATGTCCAAGATTCATGGGGATAGACTTACATTACATTTGGCTTAAAGAGGTTTTGTGTAAGCGATGTCAGCATATTTGTCAACCTATTGTGTTTCCTTCAGTTTGATTCACTTTTGTAAATGTAACCTGTCTGTTTGTTTCATTTTTCACAATGACACTGCACTGGCTGAGCTAAATCTTAACTTACCCCAAGCCCCAGCCCTAAACTTACTCATTTTAGTAACTTGAAGCTTAAACTTACCCATTAAACCCACAGAAAAGGTCGCCATGTGGCTTCATGGTTAAAGGTGCATTACCGCTGCAAAATACGTTTTTTTCCGCATCGTCTTTCAGAGGGAAACAGGAACCATGAATCTAGTCTTTTATACTGACAAAAGTTACAGACTAAAAAAATTTGGCCCTCAAGACGATATATACCCCTGAGCATGATTTCAGAATATTCAGCCCGATCTCACAAGAAAGCGTACATATACCACGACATAACGCAACATGTAAATTGCGTATGATTAGCACGAGTTTACGACTCTTTTGCGTAATTATAGTACGCGTCACAGTCCCCGTTCATTTCAATGGTGGTTGTTAAGATGTGTTCTTATTTATGAAAATTAACAAAATCCTACATCTAATCTTAACCTACCCCAAGCCCCAACCCTAATGTTAACCATTTTAGTAACTTTTTGCTTGAACTTACCCGTTTCACCTGAAGAAAATGTCTCCACGTGGCTTCAACCAAAACTCGTGGCATTTTTACGCTTTTTCATATCGTGCTATATGTACGGCGTAACATAAGTACGCAAAAAAGGACTGATATCGTGCTAAAAATACGCTATTTTTGTGTCGTGCTATATTTACGCCTTCTTGTGAGACTGTGTTGGATTATTATAGATAGTGGCCCCTTATATTGCTGAGATGTGACTATTAAATGTAAGATGTAGCAAAAAGCATACAATCTGTCCAAAGTTTTCTTGCAATGAATTTATGTGCAAGATGATGTAATGTAACATAATGTAATGTGACACAATATACAGTAATTCTGGATATACAGTCAATGTGTTATATTAGCTTTATACAGCCCTTTTGCCATATTTGAATTTAACACAGTGGGAACTATAATTTAAAATGTAACCCTCGACCAACTCTGACCTTGATTGATTTGGCCCTACCACCATTTGAGTTTGACACCCGTGGACTATAGTTTTCTCTCAAACTGTAGAGCAAGGATGCAGCTTACGTTGAACTGTGTTCAGTGTGCACAGGAGAGGGAACAGTGGCGGAGGAAAGGGCAATGGGGGGCTGGGGCCCCACTGGAAAGCAAAGTGGCAGAAATTAGAAATTAAGAAAGAAAGAAAGAAAGAAAGAGAGAGCGAGAGAAAAAGAAAGAAAGAATAAGAAATGTGAAGTGATTCTCAAACTCTGTGTCTTCAGAAATAAATACATTTCCAGGAGTTCTAACAGCATCATAATAAATGACCTATATGCAGTGTGTGAGTGGGGGCACCTTTTTGAAACCTTGCATGGGGCACCCAAATAGCTAGCAGCGGCCCTGACTTTTTTTTTTATTAGAAGGTAAGACACTTAGGCCAATCAAAATATATTCACATACTTACACAAGCCAAATTGCCAACAAGTTTGTCATGATATATCCCGATATCAGTACACTGAGTACAGTGCAATCTGACATTGACACGCCAAAAAAATGCATTGTCATAAAACACTATTTACATTGCGTGGTATTGACAGCCATTCCATTAGCACGTTGCAGCATCAAACAAAACTATCCAAAAAGAAAGCACTGAGCTGCCACTTCTTCCATCATCTTATTCTTCTGATTGACGACTCTGCTCTTTCCATCCAAGGAAATCAAATTCAACCAAATACATAAGAACGACTCCTGTGCAACAGTCTGGCCGGTCCTACGCCACACTTTCATTACCAATACTGCGGCCTGAATTCCAAACGCCTCTCCAAACACTCTTCAAACTTTCTGTTCTGCTATTTTGCATTACCGTCGCCACTCATCCACTTGTGCGTCATTTTTTATTCTGCATACATCCTCACCTCCTCCCTCTCTCTTCCTCTCTACCAAATATATCCATCTCTCCAGCACAGCGGCCCTTATAAACGAATGAAACAAAAGCGCCGGCTGGAAATTCCATTTGGCTCAACATAAGTGCACTCGTGATTAATAGAGCCGACTTGTTCCTGGGTCTTACAGGCATCCAGACTAATCCAATCAGAGCCCGCGTCACAGGGAGGGACACGCCCACTGTGCGGTGTCCAGACATGACAGCGGATGGTTTGATGGATGCGAGCGGACCGTAAACCTGAGCTATTATTAGTCGGCGTTCTGTGCGCGGTGGGTTGCCAAGGATGCGAGGGGGAAATGTGATTGGATGGACCGGTACTTCAGGTTGGTATTTGAAAGATGACAGTGGTTATAGCTGATGGAAATCTGATGGAGATGTGGCAGCCAGTCTGCACCAGTGATCTTTCCGAGCTTCAATCCTTCATTCGTATTCAGGCATATTTAGGCAAGAAATTTGTGACTTGAACTTGAGTCATAAATTTGATGACTTGACTTGATAAAATAGAAAAAGGCGTGGGGCTTAACTTTTACTTTAAGGTAAGTGACAAGCAAATTGGACATGAATCAGGCTGCATTCACTAATTTGATGACTTGAGACTTTTGAGATGACTTGATAAACAGACTTGAAGATATGTCACTTGACTTGAAGCCTTGTTTGAGATTACTTTAGGTGTCTCTTCCACAAACAAATTGTGGAATTTTACATTAAAAATTGGAAAAGGTCCCTTTGAATTTAAAAATTAATTGTACATATATTTTTTTATTATTTTTTTCCCCCACAAATAGTAGATATTCAGTAATTTGTTATAGACTTGTATATGTGAAAACTAAAAGCAGAGGACTTGCACTCGACTTAAATTTTTGGGGCAAATAGTTACAGTTAGTAAAGAGACTCTCCACTTCTGACATTTCACTTAGCTAATAAAAAAATTTACTTTTTACTCTAAATTGTTCTTTATTACAATTACATAATCAGATATCTTGTTAAAGGTTGTATGGAGGATTTTTCAAGTCCAACAACTGTTTGCTGTTTTTCAAACAATGCACATGTGTTTCTCCTCCCAGGGCCACGCCCTTCACTGTTAACTGGGCCAATGACTTACTTAGGAACACTGAGGGTTTGCTTGACAGGTTCACAGGCCAATAGATAACGAGGTACCTTGTTATCTATTGGTCAATGTTTTACTCATCATGTCCACAGTTTATATATTTGTATAGTTCTTTTTTTGTTTAGCATAAGTACAAGACTGTTACAAATCTATGCAACTGTTTTTGACCAAGACTGACAACAAACAATTTTTGAAAATCCTCCATACAACCTTTAATGTGTCTATTCAGGTAGAAATTATTGCATAGTGTTCTGCCATCTGATGGTGCTCAGCAGTGACAGCCCACTTCCTGGTTCCACAATCTCGGACCTCATATTAAATCGCCAGAGGGGTTTACAAAAATATATTCAAAGATTGAAAACGTCCTCGGAGCTAATCACCGCTGTGGTGAGTCAGGAGCATAAGGCCTACGTTTTTGTTTAAAATCCATTTCTGCAGCTTTATAAACTTCTTTTACTGACAAATTCAGGCACTACTTCACCAATGCCAAAACATAGTGGTTCAAACCTCGATGGAGCTTAGTATTTTGTAAAGCAACATAATTCTGATAAATGCATACAATTTCAGACACTTCTAATACTTGAATAATAACCATAAACCTTGGTCAAGACTCTTATCTTACTTATAGCACTTGCAAGCGTTTTAGTCCGACTTCATCATGTGTCGAAGCACACTTTCAGACTTGAGTGTGTCTGGGCTGAAGGTTGGACTTGTGATTGGACAGACAGGTGCCAGCCTTTGTCCTGTCCGTCAGTCACTCCTCGCGCAGAACATGACTTCTCGTCTGCAGAGGATATTGCTGCTCAGAGACAGCGTGCGGTCCATTGTACTGAGTATTTTCAACTCGGAGATATTTGAAATGTCAGAGGAGTTCATGACAGACCAGAAGTTACAAAGTCAGACACAAAAAGTTCTTTTTCTTCATCTAGCATCAGTGTCTTCAGAAGGATTGAAAGCATCGTTTCAGCAACATGTCTTCCTTTTGTTTTTTTATTCACTTTTTTCTTGGCCAACTGTAGCCTGCTAGTAAATTACGTCATTGACTTTTTATTGTATTTGGCGATCGAGGGCTCTCTGATGCACAAATTGACTTTGTCTACAGTCAAATACACAATGCAGTTTCACAGATTCATCAGCTGAGGGTGGAATTGTATGAGCGCTCAAACCCAGAGGAGGTCATGTGACTAAGAAATACATGTAATCTTTTTTTTCTGCTTTTGGAAGCTAGCTTTCTTTTCAAACAGATTACAGGCAAAACATCTTGCACTAAAACGTTGAGTAAGTTTAGAGCAGGTATTTGATCTTTAAAATGAAGAAAAGACGATCCTGCTGGACTAAGACTCTGAGGAGAACAGCGCTTCCTCTTCGGCGAGCGATCAAAGTGTCAGAGTAAGTAAAACTACTGTATTTCTTCATGTTTGGAGGGTTAAATATAATCTTTGCCCCGTGAAAGAGGCTGAATCTTTATAATCTGCATCATAAAGTAGAAAAGTACTGTGTTGCTTCCTCGCCCGTCACACGACTTTTGTTGGTTTTAAATATGAAAAAGTCACTTGTCCTCATTGTTTCATGTAAACCTCATCTTTTTTTTTTTCCTAAAGACATTCTTTTATTGTAGTAGCTCATATAATTTCACCAAAAAGTAGAACAGAAGAAAATAACACTGACATGAAGTTTGTATTAGATAAAGAAAGTTAAGGTTCTGTTCAGACCCCATTTCTTCGTCTTCTTCTTCTTTGATGTAATAGTTTCTTGTTTGGGGAGCTTTGCCATCATGTTTGTGCTCCGTCCTCTGCTCTATCAGGTATAAATCTTTTATGGTTTACAAAAAACTCTTGATAAGACCTTTTTTTTGTTGTAGGGGTGCAGTATGTTAACCGATCTGGTTCTATGGCCTCTTAGCATAGTAGCTTATTAGCGTAACTAAACATTTGTCTTGCCTTTATGTCTTCTCTTTATTTTTATTTTGTTTTTAATGTGTCTTAATAGAGAAATCAATGTAATGAAGAAACGTGACCAAACTGTTAACGAACAAACAATACTTTTTTAAGAAACTAATACTCAACTTGCTAGATTTGCACGTTCTCTCGGCATTACTGTGAAACTCTGCTTCCTTCTGCCTCCAAAACATGGATGTAATTCCTCTGGTGAATGAATGAGAGTGTGGTCCCACCTAAGGCCCAAAGTCGCTGGTGTAGACTTCAGTCAAATGAGAACAAGCAATAGAAAATCTCTTATACTTGAGTGAGTCTCTTCTTGTTTTTTTATCCATAGATTTTCTGTTCATTTGCCTATAATATTCCACAGTATGACACAGTAAAGTCGATCTATCTCTATGGAGAATACTCTGAAGTATGGCTTGCACTTACAATTTCATGCATATTACATACAGTAACATATTATGCCCATTGTGATGAAAAAATGTGTGCATGTTTAATATTACTCGTTGTCTTGAGGCAATTTTCATGTTGTAGCTTCAAATAAAGCTTAAAAATGTGAATTTTAATACTGTCAGAATTCAGAAAAGGGATGTTATTTCTGAGCATGAAATCACAGCTGTTGTGATCAAAAGATGTACAAGTACTAAGGAGTAGGAGAGTTTAAAGGAGACAATATGTTCTTTTCAGGTACTTAATAAGCTATTGAATGGAGAAAGAAGTAAGTCATAATTGTACTATTTGTTCATTGTAGGCTTCATTATTGATCTTAAACTGGTTATTGACTGATGAGTCCAGCCTCTTCATAGTGATAAGTTCAGTCTTTTCATTGTGATAACTCTTGCCTCTTCATAGTGATAAGTCCTGCCTCTTCATCGTGATAAGTTTCGTCTCTTCATAGTGATAAGTCCTGCCTCTTCATCGTGATAAGTTTCGTCTCTTCATAGTGATAAGTTCCGTCTCTTCTCAGTGATAAGTTCCTACTCTTCATATTGATAGGTCCTGCCTCTTCATAGTGATAAGTCAAGCCTCTTCATAGTGATAAGTTCTGCCCCTTCATAGTGATAAGTCCTGCCTTTCACTGTGATAAGTCCGGCGTCTTCATAGTGATAAGTTTCAACACTTCATAGTGATAAGTTCCGTCTCTTCATAGTGATAAGTTTCCGATTCAGATTCAGATTCAGATTCAGATTCAGATTCAGAATATTTATTGTCATTGTCACCAAAGAACAACGAAATTCAGTTTGGAGCATCCATACCACATAAGTGCAACCCACAATAGGTAAATAAATACCCCCTTAGTACTCAAGTGTAAACATTTGACTCAGTCTGACATCAGCACAACAGACATAATTTGAGCAGCAGCAAAAGGTTGTTTAGAAAGTGCAGAGCAGGGACATTCAAGATACCTGAGAATTAATGCATCATAATGTAACAGTGCAAAACCAGATTAGTGCAAATATAACAACTATTATTCAATAACGGAGGGGGCAGGGGAAAGAGAGTAGTGAAATTCTGCAGCAATGCAAACCAGTTCAGAGTTATTGTTGGTGGATGTGGTTATTGTTATTGTCCGTGAGAGGGCGGCAGAGAGGTCAGGGGGGCAGAGTTCAATAACCTCACAGCCTGTGGATACAGACTGTTGGCCAGTCTGGATGTTCTGGCCTGTATGGACCTGTACCTTCTCCCTGAGGGCAGCAGGTGGAACAGGTGGTGAGCAGGGTGATGTTGGTCTCGCAGGATGTTGTGGACTCTTCTCAGACAGCGTGTGGAGAAGATGGTGCTAATCTCTGGAAGAGTTGTTCCAATAATTCTCCCAGCTGCTTTCACCACTCGCTGGAGAGCCTGCTGGTCGGCCTTACTGCAGCTGGAAAACCACACTAAAAATCCGTACGTCAGTACACTGCTGATGGCACAGTTGTAAAAGTTCACCATCAGAGGTCTGGAGATGTGAGCACTCTTTAGCTTTCTCAGGTAATAGAGGCGTTGTTGTGCTTTTCCCACCGCTTTGGAAATGTGATCTCCCCAGGACAGGTCCTCAGTTACTGTTACCCCCAGGAATTTGAAACTTTGCACCCTCTCCACCACGTCCTTGCCTATAAAGAGAGGCTGGTGGTCAGTGTGGCCTCTCCTGCGGAAATCCACAACTATCTCCTTGGTCTTCTTGGTGTTTAAGACCAAGTTGTTGTTGTGGCACCAGGACTCCAGGTGTTGCACCTCTCTTCTGTAGTTAGCCTCATCGTTGTTGGTAATAAGTCCAAGCACTGTGGTGTCGTCGGCGAACTTGACGATGAGGTTTGAGGCAGAGGAGGCTAAACAGTCATGAGTGTACAGGGTGTAGAGCAGGGGGCTTAGGACACACCCTTGAGGGGCCCCGGTGTTAACGACCAGGGTGGAGGAGATGTTCTTGCCCACTCTGACACTCTGTGTGCGGTTGGTTAGAAAGTCCACAATCCAGTTGCACAGAGTGGTGTTGAGTCCCAGTTGGTGGAGTTTGGGCCGGAGTTTGTACGGCCGGATGGTGTTAAAGGCCGAACTATAATCCACAAAGAGGAGCCGTGCATAGGTGTTTTTATGCTCCAGGTGCTCCAGTAGTGTGTGCAGCACCGTGGCAATGGCGTCCTCCGTAGACCGGTTTTCTCTGTATGCAAACTGGTGTGGATCCAGAGATAGCGGTAGAGCGGCTTTGATGTGTTTGATGACCAGTCTCTCAAGGCATTTAGCTGGAATGGAAGTGAGTGCCACAGGTCTGAAATCGTTGAGACATGTGACATTGGGCTGTTTAGGGAGCGGGACAATGGTGGCTGCTTTGAAACAGGCTGGAACCAGTGAGCAGGAGAGCGAGATGTTGAAGATGGAGGTGAAGACGTCCGCCAGCTCCGCAGCACAGTCTTTCAGCACCCGGCCCAGTACTCCATCTGGCCCAGCCGCCTTCCTGGTGTTAATGCTGCAGAACACCCGTCTCACCTCATGCACGCTCAGGACTGGAGCAAGACCGGTCGTTGGGAGAGGAGGCAGGACAGGATCGGTGTTATCCCTGTCAAAACGGGCATAAAAGAGGTTTAGGTCCTCAGCGAGAGTGGGACTGTCAGCTGAGGGTGGTGGAGATCTCCTCTTATAGTCCGTGATGGCCCTGATGCCCTCCCAGACCTGTCTCGGGTTTGTGGTAGTTTCAAACCTGGCCTCAATACGCCTTCTGTAGTGGCGTTTGGCAGTATTGATGCCTCTCCTCAGATCAGCCCTGGCAGCACTGTACGCCTCCTGGTCCCCAGAGTGGAATGCAGTGTCCCTTGCTCGGATCAGTTGTTTTACTTCCTGTGTCATCCATGGTGGTGTATTTGGGAACACACGGAATTGTCTCCAGCATGTGACATTGTCCACACAAAAGCAGATGTAATCCAAGACAGTGGAGGTGTAATTGTCCAGTACAACACGTTTGTCAGTGTTCTGCTCTTTGAATACATCCCAGTCTGTGTGGTGGAAACAGTCCTGGAGCATGGGAACAGCATCCTCCGGCCACGTTCTCACTGTTTTAACTGTAATCCCAGCGCTCTTGATCTTAGGTGTATACCGTTGGTGTAGAAGGAGAGAGAGGTGGTCCGACAGACCCAGGTGGGGATAGGCCTGGGCTCTGTATGCGCCTGCTACATTGGTATACACCTGGTCCAGTGTTCTATCCCCTCTAGTAGCACACTTCACATTACGGTGGAATTTGTGAAGCACTGATTTTAAATCCGCGTGGTTAAAGTCCCAGCTGCAATAAACACACTGTCCGGATGTGCTACTAGGCTGTTGTTGATGCTGCTGCTTACTTGTGCTAACGCTAGCTTAGCATTAGCGTCCGGTGGAATGTAAACAGCACAAATGTAAACAACAGCGAATTCACGTGGGAGGTAGAATGGACGACACTTTAACAACAGCAGTTCTGCCTCTGGACTACACAGACTATCCATTACCGCGACATTCGTGCACCAGGAGTTGTTGATATAAATGCACAGCCCCCCGCCGGTCTTCTTACCAGACTCCGCGGTCCTGTCGGCTCGGTATGCGGTGCAGCCTGCTAGCTCGATAGCCGCGTCCGGAATAGAGTTGTCCAGCCAGGTCTCGGAGAAAATCAGACACGAACAATGATTTAAAGTCCTCCGTGTTGCAATCTGTAGTCGTATCTCATCCAGCTTGTGACGGATTGAACGAGCGTTAGAGAGAAAGATTGTCGGAAGCGGTGGTTTGAAAGGGCTAGCCTTTAGCCGAGCCCACACGCCCCCTCTCTTGCCTCTCTTCTGTCTCCGCTCACAGCGCTTCCTCCTCCGGTCTGCTGCTGCGGGTGTCCCCGAAGGTGGTTTCACGATCTCCGGGGGATCAGATACTCCACTGACAGCCGATAATCTCCGCTCAGTTGTAAAAGTTCGCCTCTGCTGTACTTAAACGTGCACAGACTGTGCGAAATAAAACACAGTACCACCAACAAAGTGCAAAAGTAGTAGGAGCTCCGAGCCGCTGCGTCTGTGCGCGCCGCCATCTTATAACACTCCTTTCCACTCTTCATGGTGATAAGTCCTGCCTCTTCATGGTGATAAGTCCTGCCTCTTCATAGTGATAAGTCTTGTCTTTTCATACTGATAAGTCCTGTCTCTTCATAGTGATAAGTTCTGACTCTTCATAGTGATATGTTCTGATTTTTCATAGTGATAAGTCCTGCCTCTTCATAGTGATAAGTCCTGCCTCTTCATAGTGATAAGTCCTGCCTCTTCATAGTGATAAGTTCTGACTCTTCATAGTGATATGTTCTGATTTTTCATAGTGATAAGTCCTGCCTCTTCATAGTGATAAGTCCTGCCTCTTCATAGTGATAAGGTCTGACTCTTCATAGTGATATGTTCTGATTTTTCATAGTGATAGGTCCTGCCTCTTCATGGTGATAAGTCCTGCCTCTTCATGGTGATAAGTCCTGCCTCTTCATAGTGATAAGTTCTGACTCTTCATAGTGATATGTTCTGATTTTCATAGTGATAAGTTCTGCCTCTTCATGGTGATAAGTTCTGACTCTCTTCATAGTGATAAGTTATGACTCTTCATAGTGATAAGTTCTGACTCTTCATAGTGATAAGTTCTGACTCTTCATAGTGATAAGTTCTGATTCTTCATAGTGATAAGTCCTGCCTCTTCATAGTGATAAGTTCCATCTTTTCATAGTGATAAGTTTCAACTCTTCATAAAGATAAGTCCTGTCTCTCTAGTGATAAGTCTAGCCTCTTTATAGTGATAAGTCCCGCCTCTTCATAGTGATAAGTTTCAACTCTTCATGGTGATGAGTTCCGTCTTTTCATAGTGATAGATCTTGCCTCTTCATAGTGATAAGCCTTGCCTCTTCATAGTGAGAAGTTTCAACTCTTCGTAGTGATAAGTTCTGTCTTTTCATAGTGATAAATCCTGCATCTTCATAGTGATAAGTTCTGATTCTTCATAGTGATAAATCCTGCATTTTAATAGTATATGTTCCAATTCTTCATGGTGATAAGTCTCATTTCTTTATAGTGATAAGTTCTGGTTCTTCATAGTGATTAGTCCCGATCCTTTAAAATGAAAAGTACTGCCTCTTCATAGTAATACATCCCGGCTCTCCATAGTGATAAATTGTGACTCTTCATAGTGATTCATTACAAAAACATGTCCAGACAAGCCATATGCAAAAATGACGTATACTTTCAGATAAATTACACAAACACATTTAATTACACTGGAATGAATTATACAACATTACATAGGGATTAATAGCAATGAAGCTTGTTTAACCTTGATGTACAAAAATAAAAGCTTGAGTGTTTTTGAAATGGCACACACTATATTTTTTCAAAGGACATTCTGATTACTGCAATCTATTTCCCAAACAAACAGTGTACATAAACAGTCATGGCTTATAATCATGTGCCATCATCTCTGTGAGCGCTCCAGTAATCGTCCTTTGTGTTCTAATGATACTTTTAAAGCACACAGCACTTTACACAACTTTTGTAAATATGCAGGAGGAAACTATTTCCACTAAATGATAGGTTTTAAAATATGTATGAAAGTTTCATAAAGAAAAACTTGAGTGACGAATTTGGTTCCATGCAGTTTTCCTCCATATGATGGCACTGTTTCTTCAATTGGACACATGAGTACCTGTAGCTTGGGAAATTTACTTACTGCTTCACTGAAACGAACCAACAATTTCAGCCATAACATTATGACTAGAGATGCACCAATCCAGCTTTGTCAGTTCTGATACTGATACATTTGTTTTATGTATCTGGCGATACCCGATTTGAACAGTTACTCTGGGGACTGGAATAGCCTTTTTAAATCAGAACATAAGAAATGTGGTCATATATTATTTGAACAAGTGTAACAAGTTGTGACTTGTTATGAACAAGTCACAACTTCATGTGAATAAAATAAGTAAAAAAATGAGGAGATGTTGAGGATTTGAACATTTTAAAAGCTAACACAGTCAGGTCTAGGTGTATTAATTAATTAATTAATTAATGTGAATGGAACAGCATGTATTAGGGTTACGGTTTGCGCTATACAAATAAAGCTTACTTACTTACACAGACACATCACGGTCAAGTCTAAGTGAACTCTGGAGGCACGTCATAGTCAGGTCCAGGTGGAGACACATCACAGTCAGGTCCAGGTGGAGACACATCACAGTCAGGTCAAGGTGGAGACACATCACAGTCAAGTCCAGGGGGAGACACAACACAGTCAGGTCCAGGTCTGGAGACACGTCACAGTCAGGTACAGGTGGAGACACATCACAATCATGTCTATCTGGGCTCTGGACATGCGTCACAGTCAGGTCCAGGTGAACACTGAAGACACTTCACAGACAGGTCCAAGTAGAGATACATCACAGTCAGGTCTAGGTGAACTCTGGAGATACGTCACAGTCAGGTTCAGATGGAGACACATCACAGTCATGTCCAGGTGGAGAAACGTCACAGTTAGGTCCCGGTGGAGACTCATCACAGTCAGGTCCAGGTGGAGACACATCACAGTCAGGACCAAGTAGAAACACATCACAGTCAGGTCCAAGTGGAGACACATCACTATTAGGTCGAAGAAGAGACACATCACAGTCAGGTCTAGATCAAGACACATCACAGTCAGGTCTAGATCGAGACACATCAAAGTCAGGTCCAGATCGAGACACATCAAAGTCAGGTCCAGGTCTGGAGACACATCACAGTCAGGTCCAGGTGGAGACACATCACTATTAGGTCGAAGAAGAGACACATCACAGTCAGGTCTAGATCAAGACACATCAAAGTCAGGTCCAGGTGGAGACACATCACAGTCAAGTCCAGGTGGAGACACATCACAGTCAAGTCCAGGTGGAGACACAACACATTCAGGTCCAGGTGGAAACACATCACAGTCAGGTCCCAGTAAACTCTGAAGAAACATCACAGTCAAGTCCAGGTGGAGCATGTACACTACTTTAGAAGTTCTGTAGCATTTCTTTAGAGCTAATGTTAGCATATTAGCAGCTAATGGCTTTCAGTTAAGTGTTTTGTTCATTTTATCTGTTGCTGTCAAAGACATAGCAATGTCCACCTTGTTTTTCGATTTTTGCATTAAATAAAAGTCTATAGTTACTTGTCTATTGACCATCGAAGCTCAATCCTTTTTCAGATGCACTAGTTTTGGACCTGCTGGACATTCGAACACCACCACAAAATGGCGTGACTCATGTATAGTGTCCAATATAGAGTAATGTGGGCGTTCAGACACTTCCGATTTCTTAGTCATCTAAATGAAAACTTCCAGAAGTTGTGTACAATGTATTTCTCATTAGCAGAAAATCCGGGCCCACGACAGAGGCACTTGGCTTAGTAATCTGTAGAAAATTAGGAGAGCTAATCTCACCAGGGCACGCGCTCACCTCTGCATGAATAATTCAACATTTTTACTACAGTCAAGACTAATACAAAGCAGTATTTCCGAAGACAAGCAGGTTTGAGGTTCAAATCCAATTGGAAATGGGGGAAAAAAATACAAATGATAGACTGTGTTTGAACAAAACTGTGTGAAGCAGAAGTTCAGAAAGAAGCTTCCAGTAAGTGACAGTGCAAACAGCAGCACACAGTTTAACTCCTGAACAGTTAGCAGCAAAACTATTGTGATACTGTAACATTTTATTACGGTTATAAAAGTAAACAGACTCAGCTTCAGGTTTCTTTTAATCATATTCAAATCTAAATTAGTTTTGCCTTTTGAAAGTGTTGATCCCACACACATTTGTTCATTCTTGTTAACAAATGATTAATCTAGTAGCTATTTCAGCATAAAAGGACAAAAACTGTGGACAAAAAAAAAACAAAAAAAACAAAACAAAAACCTTTGTCCTAAGGATAATAGCTGAAACTCAGGTTATTGTGGATAGATACAGTCGGCATCAAAGGCCACGCTCACTAACAGACCTCCGAGGGGGAAAGTTAACATGTGGAGTGAATCAGAACATCTTTATCAGTCACTGATCAAAAACTACAACAGCAAATGTGGACTTTTGGAGATATACTGTGTCAAATACAGACA
The DNA here is from genome assembly GCA_038363315.1 of Mugilogobius chulae. Lineage (NCBI taxonomy): Eukaryota > Metazoa > Chordata > Actinopteri > Gobiiformes > Gobiidae > Mugilogobius > Mugilogobius chulae. The sequence continues at coordinate 42,356,208 of CM076409.1, read as the reverse complement.
TGAAGACATGGGGATGAATAAAGTGATTCAACCTTGCAAGTATGTTTATATATCTAACAATGCTTACGGTAGCTGCGAGCTAAATGCTAACGTGATACCGGTCTTTTAGCATCTTTTTTTAACTTTCTGTTTACTTTTCTGACAGAACGCCACATCAGTAACCTCCATTTGAATCCGATTGTAATTCGACTTGAATTAGTTGTGCTAGAAATACACTTAATTTGCCAGAAACGGTAAACAGTTTAGCTTCCCATTCTTTTTTTTTTTTCATTAGTAATTTATTGTATTTTCTTTAGAGTCGTGGAGTGACAGCAGAAATCATAAATTACAATGACCCAAGACAGACAGTAATGGCCAACATCACTTATAATAGTACAATAAATGACAAGAACATAATTAAGTAATAATTAGAAAAAAACAACAAAAAATGCATACATTATAAATAAATTATACCCCTGATAATAATAATAAATTAGACAGAAAAAAAAAATGAGTGGCAGTCTGGTTACACGTTAGAAAAGAACCTTGTATATTTAATAATCATCTGAATTTATTTAAATCAGTGTTTCTCAAGCCTTGGTAATTTACCACTGGTGTATTTGAGCTGCCTATTCTACACCATTGATGCACTGAATATAGTCCAAATAGTCCTTCCATTTTTTAAAGAAAATCACAGGTCGATCTGCCATATTAAAAGACATCCGTTCGTAAGAGGACACTTTAGCTAGTTCTGTAAACCATTCAGTAAACCGTGGTTCCTCAGAGTCTATACTGTACTTGTCTGAATGAAGTCAGATGAAGGACATTGTCTTGTCATTTGTGGATCACTCAAAACGTATAACTGTGTTGTAAATTCAAAGGTGGCTTCCATCTGTAACATGGTAATGGAGGATCAGTAGGACACGCCCCCAAATATGACGCGTTACCGATGTTACAGATGTAACTACAATATTAGGACAAAGATTGCTTAACAGATGTAAAGTTGGGCTTACTAACTTTTTTAGTTTTTATTTAATCAACTTTGTGTTTTCCACTAAAAGTAGACGGTAAATTCAGCACTTTGTGAAAAAATCAGACCACTGAGTACTCTCTGAATTGAATAATAAAGAATTTTAGTTATAATCAGGAGCCGAATGCTGCGCTCTGATTGGCTGAGCTTGGGTGGTCCACTCCATTTTCACTTTGTTTGTAAGAAGTGGTTTTACTGAGCAGGCTGTCGATGCCATTCCCTCTGTCTCTCCACAATTAAAACTTTAGCAAACGTTTCCGCTCAAAATCGTCTTTTATTAGAAGTATTGAGAACTGACTTGGAAACGCATAACAGTTGATGAATGGACCGTTTCTTGTTTACAGGCACAAAACATTCACACCAGATTGAGCCTGTTTGAGTTTAAGTGATTTTTAGAAGTTCAGAATGTACAACTTTCATCTCAATCCAAATGTTCCAGATGACTGCGCAAACTGTGCAAAGAAAACACAAACCCTGTTTCACTATATGAGACACTGTTTGTTTTTGGAAAGAGCTCACAGCAGATGCAAGTGGATTGTAAAGTGTGTTTACTGCATTATTCCACAACACATTTAGAGAGAAAGCAGATTAAAAGAAACTGTACTGCCGAGCAAAACCCAAAGTAAACCATTGGATTAAAGGTGCACTATGTAACTTCTGATTACGCCTATCAGAGCTCCATGGTGATGTTTTTTATTCAAATGTTAGAACTAGAGGTGTCAAATTAGTGCATTAATTGAGATTAATTAATTACAGACATATTAAGTGAGTTAATTTTTTTAATCGCATTCATCTATTTTGAAATCTTTAACTGGTGACGAGGAGCAACGAGCCAAAAATAAAGAAGCAGGCGAGAGTTACTGGACTGATGAACGGGAATTTTATGTTCAAAAACTTCCTAAAGTCTTAATTTGTTGCAATATATTAATATTTCCATCTGCAACAGTAATGTAATTCATTAAATTGGATAAAAATAAAACAAAAACACTTAGGGCCTGTCCCCACGAAGCCAAGCTCAGGCGTTTCAGCACAAATATTTGTGCTAAACCAACATCGTCCACACGAAGCAGGAGTTTTAGGACACTGAAAACGAAGATTTCTGAAACCATGTCTCAGGGTGAAGAAATTTCAAAACGCCGCTTTAGTGTCTCCGCAGTGTCGCTGTATCCAACTTTTTTTTCCCCTGATGACATCACTGTCCCAGAGTCACGTCCCACCTGAATCTCTTGACCTTCACATAATGTTCAGTGTGAAAATCTGCATCTCATTTCACCATAAACCACAGAAGACATAAAGAAAAACAAAAATAAATCACTTACAATCTCCATTAAAGGGGCACAGTGTAAGATTGAGAGGAATTTTAATTGTAACATATAGTCTACAAACATTTAAATCATATTTATTCTTTACAACATGAATACTTAAGAGAGCCCTGTTAACCAATCCACATCAATTGTGATACATTTATACGTATTTGAAATGTTTTATTACGGGCCGGAATATGGATCATTGACGCTAGATGGCATCATGCTTAATAGGCAAAATGCATGTGAATGGCTCCCTCTAGTGTTCAAAAGTGGAAATCACTTTGTTTGTTTGTTTTTCTTACATAGCGCCCCTTTAAATCCGTTTTGAAACGTCAAAATATTCCAAAGATTCTGAAGCATAAATCCACTTTCTGTGTCTCTTCTGGAGGTTTTAGATCCATGTTGTTCATTTAGAATGTATAAGAGAGTTCTGCTCAAATTTTTATTTATTTTTTTCTTTAAAAACTTTATGCTCAGTGCTGTGTCTACTTCCTTTCTGTGCGAGTGTCACAGCGCCACACTCTGGTCAGTTACAGGCATTACACCGGCTTCAGGCTGGTTTACTGATTCATGTGGACGCTGATAAATCCTAAGGCAGCTCCATGTTTACGCAGATCGTTTTTAAACTATCCTTGTTTTGTTTTCGTGTGGACAAGGTCTTAAGTTGAGTGTTTTTTTCAGCAATTTTTAGGTGAGATTGAAAATAGATTAATTCGATTAATTAACAGATCATAATTAATTAATCTCTCTATTTTTTTAATCGCACAAATTTTGACGCAGATAAATTTTCAAAGCTGCCGCCCTAAAAGGTGTCCAAATCACCCCAACAAGTGCCGGGGGACAGGGACACTTTTTACCTCCCGCCGCGCTTCTTTCTTTATTGCAAAAGGCTTTATTTAGCACAGACAAATCACGTTGCGAGAGAGGAGGAGGAAGAGAGAAAGGCTTGCTTCCGTAATAAAACGTATCTTGATAGCACAACTTTCTCCTCCTCCAGGCAATGTCCTTTTGCTGTCTCTGTCCTCCTCCAGTGTCTTGTCGTACAGCAGTGGTTCAAACACGGCAACGAGCATTTTTAATAGATCCATGTGAGCGCGTTGTCAGTCCAGATCATGTCCCGTATTTTTTGTTTTACCGTGTTTGCAGATTTTCAGAGCAATGAGCGACCAAGGCGTAAATTCGCTGGATGCCTCAAGACGCAGGTTTACGTTGACTTAACATGCTGGACGCTTTGGACTCTCTGACGCTGTCCGGTCTGAACACAGCAGTAGACGGTTTCCATGAAGTGAACAGTAACCAACTGATGCATGAGGCTAAGTTTGACGTGCCAAAACACCTAAAACTTAGCCTGATCTGACTGAACTTTGTGTGTGTGTGTGTGTGTGTGTGTGTGTAAAAGTACAGACACGATGAGGCCTGCTCTTCAGACAGTAATTTGAGGAGCTAAGAACATCAGCACAAGGTTAACTAAAAGTTTTACAATGATGGAGATTTAACTGTCTGTCTTAGCTGAGAAATAAAAAGATTTGATGTTTGACGACTTCAGTGAGCAGATTAATGTGTTTTTATGGACAGCAGTTATATTCTCAATGCACAAAACCTTTTTAGCATCAGCAATTCTCTCAGAGTCTTTGATATAATTCCTGTTCTATATCATCTCTTCTTCTGTACTGATCAGGACTTACCCACTCCCAATTTCTGTTTTTAATTAGGTGTTGATGCACAAGATGCTAAAATAAAGGTTTTAAAAAATTGGGTTATAATACGTAAGAAAAGAGAACTCACCACTTCTCCTTTCTGTTCAATCTCAAATGTATCCCATCAAACAGACTTTGGAAAATCTGTCTTCTTGTTGTTCTTCCTGGAGCAGGTGCACCAATGTCAGTTTAAAAGGGCAAGTCAACTTGTTATTTCCTTCAGACGAAGACCTTTCTACTTCATACTTCTTTAAAAGGTACAGGAAAAAAACTCATGTAGTTACATTGTCATTTTATGATGTAATTTGAAAATTTTGCACAAATTTGTATGTAATGCTCACACAACTAAGTGGCTGTGCATGTAACCTGACTGCAGTCTGTTACTGGCTGTAGTACAGTAGCAGCACTGGCTAAGTTAAAGTTAAAGTGTGTGTATTTATGAATAAACTGTAACAATCAATAATTTTCATTTTGTTTTGTAAAACACAGATCTAATCTAAAATGGCTTAAAAGTAACAACTCCATCGGTTTTATGATCAAGTCTTGTCTCTGCAATGTCAAATTTAAACTGTAACAAGCACTGGTAATGCTTTATAATAAAGGGGCATGAATTCATTGATTAACATCATGAATTCATGATATGTTCATGAGAAAATAATGCATGAATTAATTTTGAATTGAGGATGTGTGTGCGTTCACCATGAGTCATGATGAATTCACCTTGAATTATCAAGAATTCAAGTGGTTTCATGCAGGAATCATTCACGAAGTCTACTATTAATTCATAAACTAACATGGAAATCATGTTAGTTAACCATGACGTAGTAGGCATAATAGTCATGTCATGGTTAGATTGAATAAATCCTACATTTATTGAATAGGTGGTGGTCATGAAACCACTTGAATTCATGATAGTTGTGGACAAGAACAATCATGAATTCATTAATTATTGTGAATTCATTGATGACTCATGTAATCTAATGCATGAACACATTCTGAATTCACAATGACTTCATGCATTAATTCCTCAAGAACATAACATAAATTCATAATGATGATCAATAAGCAGCAGATAATAAATGATTTATTTTCGTCTGTTTGTCCGCTTGAAAGTGGATATGTGAACATTTTAACAAACACATGCTTTGCCAGGATTCTGGCTCTGATTCTAATTATGAACATAATGCTACTGGAAAATGTACATCTTTCAAAAAACCAATACAATCTCCAGTGTTGAATTTGAAGTGTCTGTGTAAGGCACAAATGTCAGTTCACTTCAGCTTTAGGTTAAGTGTCACAGAATTACAGAGTTCCTCAAAAACTAGGAAGTATGTAGATTCAGCCAATCAATGAACAGAGATGAAGCATTGTGTTAAACAGAACCAACTTGAGTTGTAATAGCAGACTGTATGTGACTTTTGAACTCTTCTTTTTCTTCTCTCTCTCTGTCTCTCTCTCTGTCTCTCTCTCTCTCTCTCTCTCTCTCTCTCTTACTCACATTGTCGAGTTACATAAATATGAAGGTTGAAGTCAATGTAACTTAGTGGGCTAATTGGACTTTTTACAGAGAGCCTGTGGTTATAGATCATTTAACATTAACATTAACCTGTAGCCTTGACAATGGTCCTTTAGCGTTCAAACGGTTGATGTTGGTCGGAGGTTGAGGCGCCAGGTGATTAGGCGAATCGGCTCTGCTGACTTCCCAAGGGCTGCTGCCATCACTGAGTGAGGGGGGTTTGCTGTGTGAAGCCCTTTGGAAGACATCTGTCTGTTTAAATGTGCTGTAGAAATAAAGCATACATTCTTTCATTCTTTAAACATGAACATAACTTCCCACTTCTCCATATTTACATTTCTTTTGCGTTTAAGTGAAGCTCTGCATGAGATTGTCTATTGAAATTAATTCTTTGTGATTGACGAGTAGACGGGACGTGTAAACAAAAGCTTTTAGTTCATTTGCCTGGAAGCCCCAGTTTTTTTCTTCCTGAGTCACAAAAGACAAGTGATAATTCCTAGACTGTGACGCTGTGACACGCGGGTCAGGCTGGTATAAACAAGAAACATTCTTGCATTTATTTCACTGTTTTGCAAAGCCTCTCTGCTGCATTTTAAACTTGTTTTATTTAAGACATTGCGGTTGGATTATGTTGGACACATTATGCATTGGTTTTACACATTTTTTGAGTGTTCTGCCTTGACAAAACCGGACAGGCAACAAATAAAGTTTTCATCACTGCACATAAAGCAGTTTGTCACCGAATAACCCGGTCTCTGAGGAGAACGTAGATATACAAGAAAATGTCAAAAACGTTTTTCTGTCAATTTGTTACACGATTATAAAAAGCGTAAAAATGACACAAGTTTAGGTTGAAGCCATTGTTGATATTTTCTTTGGGTTTAATGGGTAAGTTTACGCTTCAAGTTACTAAACTGGGTAGGTTTAGGACTGGGGCTTGAGGTAGGTTTAGATTAGGACAAGGATTTCACAAAATATACATGAATAATGTATATTATGGGTAGGATTAGGGTTACACGTAACCGATCTTTAGGGTTAGAGTTAGAATGTTGATTGAAGCTTTTATAACATAAATGAACGGGTTATAGCCTACCGTACAGACCAAAAGTTTGCACACACTTTCTCATTCAAAGAGTCTCCTTTATTTTCATGACTATGGACATTGTAGATTCACACTGAAGATATAAACACCATGATTAAGCAGAACGAGAGTGATGGGGAGCTGGGCCAGATGAGCTGGCCTCCACAGTCACCAGACCTGAATCCAATCCAGATGGTTTGGGGTGAGCTGAACTGTAGTGTGAAGGCAAAAGGGTCTACCAAGTGCTAAGCATCTCTGGGAACTCCTTCAAGACTGTTGGAAGAGCGTTTGAGGTGACGACCTCTTGAAGCTCATCAAGAGAATGCGGAAAGCAGTAATCAAGGCAAAAGGTGGCTTCTTTGAAGAACCTAGAATATGACATATTTTCAGTTGTTTCACACTTTTTGGTTATGTATTATACTTCCACATGTGTTAATTCATAGTTCAGATGCCTTCGGTGTGAATCTACAATGTTCATAGTCATGAAATAAAAATAAAGTATTTGAATGAGAAGGTGTGTCCAAACTTTTGGTCTGTACTGTAAATACTGTATATTGACTGTTAAGAGACCATCAAGCCTCACTACTTTTCCAGCGGCATTGTGGGAAAATTTAAGTGCACTACTTTTTAACCTGCTGGACATTCGGAAACCACTACAAAATGGCGTGACCAATATAGAGGGCAAACATTTGGACACAGTGTCTTTGTATGTTCGTGCTTTTGGAAGTGAAGGAATTCTGTTTTAGACTCTAATTACTTTCTGTATTTTCAACTAGTCACTTTCTTCATAAATTACAACTTAACTGCTGCAAAACTATGATAAACATTTACCACAAAGACTATGACAAAAAACTAAGTCAAATGAACAAAAATAAAATTTGTGAAGAAGTTCTCTTTTGTGGTTGATCACCCGCCTCTCCAAATGTCTACGCACGTCCCCATCAGCCATTATCAATTTGTGCTCGTCGTAATAGCCGCAGGAACTGTTTTTTAATTTGAGTCGAAGCTCTGAGCAGCTGCCGTCCCTGGGAGCGAAACCCAAAGACTTTTTAATTACATTTTAACCATATTAAGATCTAAAATTGGCGCTTCATTTCATTTCATTCCAGTTTCAGCTTTGATATTCTTGCCTTATATTTGCTTTTGTTTATTTGTAATAAATCAATATTCCTTGCTAGTTTGAAACAAGATAAGACATCTCAGCCAAACTTCAAAAACAAAACACTTTTTTTTTTGTTCTTCCCACAAGGACACTTTTCTACATGATAAACCACTACAAGCGAGGCTCTTTCTACTTTAAATCAATACAGTGTCAGCTAAAGATGGATGGCCTCTATACAGCCGATACAAGCGGGGCCCCCGAAACTCCCAGAATCCTTCACTCTCACTGGCACCTGTGGTCAAGTCTCCAGGGAACGCGAGTACATAAATAAACCAGGAAGAATATACCCAAGCAGACCATAGAACTATAGAGGTTATGCTACTGATAAAATGTGTTTTTTATATTTTCCTCCAGAGAGCATTTGTTTGGCAGAAATTCAATAAATTAGCTTTTCTGTTGTCATGGTAACAGTACACACTCTAGCTAGCTTGTTTGCTTTAATTAAGAAAAACTTTGAAGAGAAATGAATTGAGTTGAACTGTCTGTCAGTGAGAGATGAGGGAGAAACAAGCGCAAAACACAAATGCAAATTCAAAAACACGCACCAAAATTCTAAAAACACAAAATACTATTTCAAAAACGCAAATGCAAATAAAATATAAAAACACAAATAAAAAAAAGTCACTACCAAAATTCAAAAACAGAAACGCAAATTCAAAAACCCTCCCAAAAATTCCAAAACACAAACAACACCTACCAAAATGTAAATACACAAACACAATTCAAAACCCCCAAATTAAAACACCAAATTCAAAAACCTCACCAAAATTCAAAACATATCGCAAATTCAATAACTCTATTAAAATACAAAAAAACGCAAATTTAAAAACCCTCAAAATTCAAAAACGCAAATTCAAAACCCTACCAAAATTCAAAAACAAAATTCAAAAACACCTACCTAACAAATTCAAAAACCTACCAAATTCAAAAACAAAAAAAAAAACCCTACCAAATTCATAAAAACCAAATTCAAAAACCTACCAAATTCAAAACAAATTAAAAAAACCCCTACCAAATTCAAAAAACGCAAATTCAAAACACCTACCAAAATTCAGAAACCTACAAATTCAAAAACCCTACCAAAATTCAAAACACAAATTCAAAACCTACCAAAATTCAAAACACAAATTCAAAACCCTACCAAAATTCAAAAACATAACAAATTCAAAACACCCTACCAAAATTCAAAAACACAATTCAAAAACACCTACCAAAATTCAAAAACGCAAATTCAAAAACACCTACCAAAATTCAGAACCGAATTCAAAAACACCTACAGAATTCAAAAACACACACACACACACACATGCACACAGATTCAAAGACCAAGCACTAAAATTAAATAACATGCTCAACTCAAATTCAATAACATGCATCAAAGTTCAAAACAAAAACACAAATTTAAAAATGCTCACAAATGAAAAAACGCAAACTTAAAAACACGTCCCAAAATTCAAAAACCACAAACACTAATTTAAAAACACAAACATTTAAAAACACACCACTAAAATAAAAAAACACAAAAGCAAATTCAAAAACAGACATTAAAATGAAAAAAACTCAATTCAATAACATGCACAAAAGTTCCAAAAACACAAATTTAAAACGCTCACCAAATTCAAAAACGCAACACAAAAGAAAAAACACAAAAGCAATTCTAAAAACACAAAATACCAGTTTCAAAAACACAAACGCGAATGCAAAAACACAATTCAAAAACAAGCAAATTCAAAAACACCAAAATTCAAAAACACACACTCAAAAAAATATACTGTATACTATAAATCCAAAAGTCCAAAAAACAAACAAAAAAAAAAAATACAATTCAAAAACACCAATATAAAAACCATAATCCAAGATTAAAAACGCCACATTCAAACCATTGCCACCAAAATTCAACAATCCTCACAAATTTAAAAAGACCAAACTCCAACTCCCAAGATCTTCAAGTCTTTTAACTTGAATTGCCAAACAATCAGAATGAGTAAATATAAATACCACTGCAATAATTACTCTTTTCTACTCATTTAGGTGAAGAAAATTGTGCCTAGCCACAATATATTATTGTGAAATCACAATATCTTAATATGCATCCACAATAATGTATTGTGTGATCACATTAGCTTGTTTTTTTGAAATTGCAATAACTTTACTTAATACAGTGTAAAGCTTGGTTCTTTAAGCAAAAAATATTGATTTATTTAAAGCAAATCACATTAATACAAATTTCATAAAAAGAACAGTAAAAGTAACAACATTTCTCGCCACATTCAAAGTGGCATTACAGTGTTTCTGCAGAGATGGAGAAGTCAAATTCAAAACACAAAACACAAATTCAAACCCATTCTTGAATCGTGACCTAACCCTAATCCTCTGTACTGTCAGCAAATGCTTCACTTAATGCTATTTTTGTCTTTTAGGACTTTAAAATCTCCATTGATGTAACACTAAGCCAAGTGAACATTCTACCTGTTGTGTGATGATATAACCTGAACCTTCTAGTGGATCTATAGTGGAAAGGGGCAGACGAGAAGACTCAGTGCTATTAACCCTGGTCCTAAAGAGGTTAATAGACTTGTATTGAGAGATACTCCATGGCAGCTTCTCAGTGTGTGACAGTATTGTAAGGGTTTTCCTACTGATGTTATGTTGGGTTTATGCCAAATGTAAGTCTGGTGCCATTTGAGACCAGCACGGGACAATTCTGAAGTGAAAACAAAGACGGTTCCACTGGCTTATACGCAGAAGAAGGAAGGACTGTCACTGTTACTGTTTTGCAAGTCTCAAGTTGTTTTTTTTAACCTCACGTTCGAGTCCAGTCCCAAGTCAAAGAGAGACAGGTTTAAGTCAATTCTCACGTGACTATTTATAGGCTATGATGTCTGACTTTGAGAATAACCTAAGATTTCATTGGGATTCTGGACTATATGCAAGTTGCAAAGTGGACATAAGGGTTGTTCAACTTGACTAGAGGAAAGTCTGCACAGGCCAGTTGACCCAAGGGACGGGATTTTTATGTTCAAAAACTTCATGACGAGAAGATAGCAACAAAAAACTTCTTCATTTTTGCAATATATTCAACAATAATGTAATTAATTAAATTGGATAAAAACAAAAACACTTAGGTTGAGTGTTTTTCTCAACAAGATTAAAAATAGATCAATTTGATTAATTACTTACAGATCATAATTAATTAATCTCTCAATTTTTTTAATCGCTTGACAGCACTAACAATAACAATGTGTTTGTTAAAAAAAAGTAGCATTATAAAAGTAATAACGTCGACACGGTGGCGCAGCGGTTAGCGCTCTGGCCTCATAGCAAGAAGGTCCTGGGTTCGACTCCCGGGCCGCCCGGCCTTTCTATGTGGAGTTTGCATGTTCTCCCCGTGTCTGCGTAGGTTTCCTCCGGGTACTCCGGTTTCCTCCTACAACTAAAACATGTCCATTAATGCCTCCCCTGACCCTTCCCCAGGGCTCCCTGCAAAAGAGATTCTGAATCTCAGTGGGACTTCCCTGGTTAAATAAAGGTCAATAAACTTGAAGTGTATTTGCTACGGTTACAATTTGCTCCAGCAGCGAATTTGACGCTCCATGTGAACACACCATTACACCCTGAATTACTAAGCAATAAAACAGGGGCTAAACAGTGTTTAGCGTACTTCAGTGGAACAAATTGTGAGTGAGGTTTAGATTTGAGTCTTTCTCAAACCGCAGCACGAACTTTGCTCATCGGGCACAATTTTTTTTTTTTTTCAAAGGACAAAACAGAGCAGTTTTGTCCTTGATAGTATAGTGGTTCTGAAACTTGTCACACCAAGTACTACTTAATTTAATATTTGATTCTGCAAATATCACCAGATCAAAACTCATTCTACTGTAAATTAGGCCTAAAATAGAACTAAACCAACTCTAAAACAACGCTAAGCAATAAGGCCATTCTTAACCAAAAAGAGAACCAAACCATGAATAGATTTGTGTCTAAATAAAACAAATACCCAAACTGCCGATGAATTCAAGTACTACCAGAGGCAGCCCATGTACCACGATTTGAGAAACACAAAGTTAGTACATAGAGTCTGATTTATTAAGCCTGTGAGGAGTAAAACTGCATTTAGCATATGTAAATGTGGCATGACAAATCTGTACAGACATCTGTGTGTGGCTCATACTTTCATGTTGTTTTGACGGCCTGTGGAGGTTATAAAAAACACTGCCTGCAATTCTTATATGTGCAACTCAACTGGAAATGCTAACAGAAGTAAATCTTGCATGGAGTGTTTCTGATGACACAAGAGAAGATGCGACAGTTCATCTGCACCTCTTATCCCGCGCTTGTCCAAGGTCTTGCGCGTGTCCGTAGCATCTCCCAAGTCGTGTGCCTGTTGTTCTATTATCCAGTTTGCTTTCACTGTAAAATGCCACCATGCTTACAGAACTCACAATTTTCTTAGTAATCATATATGCCATATTTATTTGAGCACTCTGTCAATGAATCCAACAGATCAGTGTGTGGATGTAAAACAATTTTCTCTGTCTAAAGTCAGACAAGACTGAAGTTATCATCTTTGGTCCACATAAACAAAGAGAAAGTGTCAGCAGTCACCTTCAGTCTCTCTCTCTCTGAAACCTTCAAGTCAAGTGAGAAATCTGGAGGTAATAATGGACTCAGACTTGTACTTTAACAGCCACATTAAGTCAATAACATCAGCGTCAGTCTTGGTTTGATTGTGATGTTCAAATTTGACAAGCACATCAGCTCAGTCATAAGATCCAGCTTATGGATCAAGGCTCCGCAGATCAGAACCAAAACAGTAGTGAACTATGTCCGGATTTAAGTCAAATCACTTCGCACAGACATTTTTTTTATCAGATAACGAAAGGTTTGTAGTTTTACATGAAGTTTCTTTGATTTTTGGACACAGCAGACTGTTAACTACATAATTTGTCGCTGACACAGACAGAAAACACGTTATTGAATTTGTTCTTGTAACAGTTTAAAGCCTATTTCCCCTTCAGAGAAGGAAAACATTATTTGATCTTCAACAAGGACTTTTATTTCACAAGCTCGTTTTTTGACACCCGCTCCTCGGGGCGATGCAGCCCAGCTAAGCAAACTGGAGCAGAGGCCGTGGGCGAGAGGTCTGCGCTAACTTTCAGAGACGGACTGTGGCGGAACAGAGCTGCATGTAGTGGGATTAGCGCGTAAGGCTTCTTGCAAAAATCAAGCCATGCTATAGCTATACATGCTTTGGAATGTCATGTCTTGACTGTTGTAACTCGGGCTGGACCAGGGTTTCCTGCAGCGCTTGCAGACTGACAGCTCATGTCAAATTCTTGGTCGACTAAAGGCATGTTTCATCGACCGATTAATCGACTAAAAAGGAGGCGTGACTAAAGCTCTGAAACGAAAAAGTATCTTAATGATCTGACCCAATCGGCGCTTGAACTTATTGCAAAAACAACAATTAATACAGAAAATTCTTTAGTCTTTAGTCCCAAATCTTCAGTTGATTCACTCCTTTTTGCTGCTGTCAATCCAAAATCCTTATAATAAAAATAAAATACTTGGTCGACTAAAAACAATTTGGTCGACTAAGATGCCATCGACCGATTAATCGACTTAACGACTAAAGAACTACAACCCTAGAACAGTCTGCTGACAAAAACAAAGAGGCGAGAATACATTGCTCCTGTTCTGTGTAGACTACATTGGCTTCTCATCTGTTACTGGTTGTTTTAAATGTCTGCATTATAAGGGTCCACCTTATCTGGGGGAGTTATTGCAGCCGTATATTCCCCAAGGGCCCTGAGGTCACCTGACCAGCTCCGGCCGGTTGTGCCTAAAGACAAGAGGGAACAGAGCTTTTTCAGTGGAAGTGTCCAAACTCTGGAGCAGCCTCCCTCTCTGTCACTCAGTTTAAGACACATTTGTTTCATCTGGTTTTTAATACTGGCTAGGCAGGTGTTTTATCTTTTTTTTTTTATTTATTCTATTTTATTGCTCTTCCTCATCTCACGTTGTGTTTTTTGTGTTGTATATTGAATTTACTGACAGTCACCCTCCTTTTGTAAAGCCCTTTGGTGATTTTTTGCAATCTGTGAAACGTGCTGTATAAATAAAGATTACTTACTTACTCACATTAGTCTTACGTTAGCCTCTCACGGTCTCTACAGCAGTGACCACAGACTGACAGACCATTCTGACCAGTTCAACGCAGTCTGGCGAGTCAAAGTGTAAGCTGTCACTTTCTCCAGAATAGAGTGAAGCTGTAAATTGCCCCTCAGCTCCGGTGAACCCTCCTCCCCGATAGTCACCATGGTAACCACATCATCCCGCTGATGCGCTTCACCTTTGGGATGTTATGGATGAATGACGGATGAATGATAATGAGTGTGTGGTTTTTGGAGCCAAAAAAGTGAGGAAAGTGTGCTTAGAGCTGGGTGTTGCTATATTTGAAATGAACGTTTTAGTTTTTGGTTTGATAAGAAATGCTATGTTATGGCTCTGGGGCTGGAGGTCTCAGAATGAAAAGGTCACAATTTATTTAACAACCCTGACTTGGACTTTAAGTGACACACATTATGCAATATGGACTTTTTGGACTGAACCTACGATTGCTTCCTCATCAAACCACAGCCTGTGTCTGAAGCTATAGATCTTTGTTTTAAGTAACTTTTCTGTCTCATTTCATTGTTAACTGTAGCTTGTTTTACGTTGTGTCTTTGGTCAATTTAATTTATACAGTATTACACTTCTGTTCGAACAAGAAGCTACCAAAATAAAACAATAAACTGTAAAAATGACTTTAAGTATGTACAAGAACTAGCATGACCTGGGGTCTCATTTATAAAGCCTACTTACGCACAAAATGAGCCTCGAAAAGTACGGAGCAGCTTTTTACGTAAAACTTGGGATTTAGAAAAAACATCTTGAACGTGAAACATTACGTATTTCCCTGCACATTTTGGACGTTGCATATGTGAGAAAGACTTCACTTAAACACGGCTCAGAGGCAGGAGACACGTGAGAGGAGAGAACGAGAGGACGGCATGTGTGAGGAACATTTGGAATGGGCAAATACGACTATTTTTAAAACAAAAAAGAAAAAACCAAACATTTTTTCAAAGCGCTCATAAAGCTTATGGGTGCGCTCTTGTGCACGCTCTTACGTATCTAGTCTCTAGTAAACGTTCACTAGACAGTCTGACCCGTGTTTAGGGAGCACGCGCGTCACATGCACGAGCCCGCGTCCCACCGTCTTTTCCTCATGTCGCTGCTTCTTCCCAAACCCCGGACAACAGCGCGGACACGTCCTTTTATGCACACAAACCCCCGCGTGCATGTGGCTACAGGCTTTACAAAAGCGATATGACTTTTGTCCCTTTCACAGCTGCACCAAAGCTGTGGTTCCGATAAAGTAGACCAATGTCTTTAAAATGACAGTGTGTTTTCAATAACAGTGTGTAAAAGTGTCTCAGAGAAGCAAAGATCACTCTTGAATCAGCTTCCCCTGAGCCTGTGCGATGTGTCCCGCTGCAGCGTGTCTCCTCTGCTCCTCCTTCGTCAAACTCACTCATTATCAGCTCATGTTTATTTAAATCGCTTCATTTGTGTATCCGTTTATGGTAAGACGGAAGTGTGAAGGGGGCGTGGCCAGAGGCGGGATCCCGGCTGCAGTTTTCTGCTGCTCAGTAGGAAAAGAGCGCTCACAGAAGGTTTTATAAATCTGGCAAATTTTTCACTCAGGACAAATCTCAGTTTTTCTCGTAGTAGCTTTTCCAAGTAGATATTTACGCACTCTTTTATAAATGAGACCCCTGATCACTGGTGTCAACAAAAAGGTGACATCCATCAAGGTTTTGGATCAAATCCTTGGGTTAATCTGCCTTTTCATTTATAAATAAACTCTTACCTTTTGCATTGCTGTATAGCTGACCGTTTTAAAGGTGTATCTTTAAAGGGTTTTTCACACCAACACAACCCCCAGTTGGTGTCGGTGGAGCGAAGCAGCGTCTGTTCAAGTCTCTTTGGGGTGTTCTGATGTTGAAAGAACATTCACACAAACATGATCCAAGCGGCTACCAGTCGCCGAACAAATGCTGAAACGAAAATGACGAAGTTGCGCGCGAGTAGTGATGGAGCATAGAAGTGGCTTGCTATGCCTCGGTCCACATAAGCTGCGTTAAGTAGCAACTAAGAGCAATTACCTTACAGATTGAGCTCAACTTCTGTTTCTCGCCATCCAGCCTTTGTTGTTGTAACCCTTTCATAGTCCTTTGTTTTCTATTTGAACTCTTGCAAATAACAATAATCTATGTTCAGGTACAGTTTTTCTGTATTTGTCATTTTCAGTTTTGAAATGCACGGATTTACTGGTTCTCCAGTGGCCACGGATGTAACGGCCATGTAACAACTGGCGATGCAGACTATGTAAGCAAGTCTTCAAAATCCGCCACCATAACCTCCTCTTAAAGGAACCGTATGTAATATCCACAACTAGTGGTTTTAGAAAGGTATAACAATCACAAATGAACATGGGTTGCCAGAGTGTGAAATGGCTCATACATTGAAGATAGGAAGCTACTGGTTGCTGATTCAAAATTAACTTCAGCTTCTAAGAAACCAAACTGGCAACCCAAATGAAAGTGTCATGTGAGGCTTATTCTGCTTTCTGATTGGATAATAAATGTAAACATCAACAAAGGGACATCATGTCCATTGCTTTTTTAATTAAGAATAACTCTGAATTACATTGACTTTCAGTAAAAATAATAGTATATTAATATTTGGACATGTTGACCTTGTATCTTTGGGCACATATAGGTCATGTTTATGAAATCTGACATCAAAATCTTACATACGGTTCCTTTAACGCAGAGAGCCTCCTTTTTTTTTAGTTTTTCCTTGTCAAGAAGGAGGGTCTAAGGACAGGGGATGCTCTGGGACAATTTTTTTTATTTTCTTATTTGTTGTTGTACACAATATGCCTCCATTCCCTGTTTGATTTTCTGACACATTTTGTTTGCTAAATCAACATCTTGTAAAGTCCGCTGAGATAACTGCTGTTGTGATTTTGGGCTATACAAATAAATTGAATTGAATTAGAGCAAATGTACGAATAAATGTGTTACATAAATAATTACATAAATAAAGAAACATGACCAAACCAAACGTATAATCTTGTAAGTGACTCTGATAATACCACAAATGACTTTGTAAATTTGACAGTATCATAAGTGACCAAATAAAGACGTTTGGATTTAGTCTGACAGTTAAGTCCAAAAACTGTGTCAGCAGTGTATTATGAAAGGACTTATAGAGAAGAAGTCGGATGAAGGACAAATGTTCCTACTTTGACAAACTACAGCGCTGTAGGCACTCGGCCAACAAGAAGCAGTGAAGTCTTACCACAAACCTCTGACACCATGTGAGAAGGTAGAGAAAGGCAAAAGGTGATTAGGCTACTGCAAACAGTCTTGTAAAGAGAAGTAATGTAAATGTAATTATCCCCACAAGCAAAGTGAAATGTTGTGTAAGAACCCCACAATAGTATGAATTCCCACCAAGCCATAAACGTAGTGAAAGTAATAATAATGACATGTAATGTAATAAACCAAAAGACCAGCAAATATAAACTGCAACGTAACAAACCAACAAACAAAACTCACACCAGAAACATATTAAAGTGTAAAATTATAAGGACACATAATAATTCACACAAACATAGTAAAATAAAAAAAATAACACAATTATAATAATCTTCACACATATTAAACCAACAAAATTAATAACTCCCATAAACATAATCACATGCAATTTAATAAACAATTGCATGTTTAAAATGTAAACAATACATCTCTTTAAATGTCACACATATTATTTTGGTGGAAAAATTGATTATTTTGTTTATTTTATGTTTGTGGAAAATATTTACATTTTAGGGTTTATTACATTGCATTACATTTTGTTATGTTTGAGAAATTATTACGCTTGTTGATTTATTACATTTTGTACCAATATTTTATGTTTGTGAAGTTTATTACGTTTGTTGCTTTATTACATTACATTATTTTATGTTTGTGGGGATTGTTACAGTTGTTGGTTTATTGTATTACACATTATTACATTTGTGAAAATATTTACAATTGTAATTTTCCTGAATTGTACTACGCTTGAGATAATGTGTGTTTATTACATGTTATTATGTTTGTGGAAATTATTACGTTTGTTGGTTCATAGCATTACATTTTATTACATTTGCAGAGATTATTACGATTGTAGTTTTCCTGAATTATTCTATGCGTGTGGGAATGTGTGTTCATTACATTACATTTTATTTGATTATGTTTGTGAGTAATATTATGATTGTGAGTATCTTACAGTACATCTTACATTCTTAAATGACACTGTGGTGTGTTTGTGGGGATTATTACATTTGTTGGTTTATTACATACATTTAATTATGGTTGTAGATATTATTACATTTGTTGGTTTATTGCATTTCATAGAAGTATTGGTAACACTTTAGAATAACTAAGAATAAATCATTAAAAACACCTTAATAAAGACTTGATTCAGTATGAACAAATGATTAATTAATAGAGGAACAAGCTTATTAAGGCTTAGTAACTACTTAATTACTCCGAATCCTGCCCCCTAACCCTAAATCCTAACCTTAGCTCCTTAGTTAAGTAGTTACTAAGCATTAATAAACTTTTTCATTCATTAATTCACCATTAGTTCATGAATAATTAAGGCATTATTTATGCTTTATTCATGGTTTACTAAGGCCAATTAAGGTGTAGTTAATATAAAGTGGTTCCGAATTATTTTATGTTTGTGGAGATTATTACAAATGGAGTTTTTGCGAATTTTACTATGCCAATAGGGATGTGTGTTTATTATTACATTGCATTTGATTACGTTTGTGAGTAATACTATGATTGTGAGTTTACATTCTTAAATTACACTGTGGTATGTTTGTGACGATTATTACATTTGTCGGTGTATTACTTCACATTTTACTCTGTTTGTGAGTATTATTACGATTGTCAGTTTGTTACAAATTACATTCATAAATTACATTGTGGTATGTTTGTGAGAATTATGACATTTGTTTGTTTTGTTAAATACATGTTATTATGTGCGTGGGGATTATTACGTTTGTGGAACTTACACTTTAATGCCCGACACTGCGTCCCACTTTCTGCACACCGCGCTGCTCACCTTGACTCGTCCTCTTATCTTCATTTCACGAGTCGTTTAAGCCAGCCACAAGCCTTTATCACTACACTCACCAGCGCATATACAGACATATGAGTACAGAAACGCACACACACACATCCGTTCAATCTTTATGATATGTGTATATGATCGCACCACTTTTACAGCAGTAGTATTTGGCAACCAGCTGCTGTATGAGAAGCCTGCCCGGGGACATGATTAACGATGGAAAGACTGGGTGTGTAAAGCTTTGAATATGAAAGTAGAATGTGGCTCGAGCTGCATGAAATGTTGTGTGAACTCAAAACGCAAACTTGAAAAATCTCTTTTTGTGCTCAGGACCCTAAACTTTTGTCAGCAGTAGTCAGATTGTTTATAATTAGTGCCGTTTGTTTGTATCTTTTTTGTTTGCGGTGACTTAACTGAGTGGTGCTGATCAAAGAGCTGATTGACTGATCCTCCCCACTAACTGTGATTGGCCACACAAGACTTGACTGAACTTTAAAAGCCAACAAACAAGGACAGGAAGGGGAACGACAGGGGTCACAGGACAGGTGACAGGAAAGAGACAGAGCGTAAGCGGAACAGAAGGGAAGACGCGGACGCAGACGGGAGCAGCACGAGGAAGAGTTGGAGCTGATCTGCCGGAGGCTAACCAGAGCCTGGGTCGTATCGTCGTGGTGGAGTCGTGCAACGCTCACTATAAGATAAGCGAAGGGACGTGCACACTTCTGCTCTCTGATGCATGAATGTGATCCGACTAAATGATCTGCGCTTGATTAAGTGATTGTACCTCGACCCACAGCTACCTGAAGAGACGTGGAGTGGCGAGGGAGTGGCTACGCTGACGGCGGCGAACGAGTGCGCAGAGAGGCGGCGGAATTAATTCAACGCATGAACGAGATAAGTCAAGGGATGTAATTTATTCTCCGCTAAAGCGTGTACATGAGTGGCTTTGAATTCTGGTGATTAAGTGGTTAAGCGCTGTATCCTGTCCCACAGCCGACCAGCGCGAGGTGGAGCTGCGATGGCCCAGCAGGAGCCGGCGTGGAGACGAGGCGCATGGTGACAAATTGATACAACGCCCATAAAAGCTGAGTAAAGGAACGTGGACTCTTAATCCTCGCTTGTTTGGCGTGTGTTTGAATTTTGTAGTAAAGCAGAGGATAAGGATCCCCTTTTTGTCTTCCTCAGCTCCGACGGGCAGGCCCTGACCGGAGGAAAGGGGGACCCACCACCAGAGGCGCACTGGAACACTGTCACTTGTCTACCCCCGCTTCTACTAGGGAGCTGGGACCTTCGGCCATGTTATTTTTAAATGGACCCTTAAGGCTTTTTATTTCTTAATACATATTTATATTCACTTTTAAGACTTTTAAGGGGAGATAGAGAAGAGAAAATATTAACTATTTGTTTTATTGCTGCAGGCCTATTTTAACATAATACTAACCAGATTAATTAGTCTTCTAGGGAGAGTCAGTTACGCGTCATCTAACCTTCGTCAATAACCAAATCCCTTGTCGAGATGTCAAAATTCTGCAAATAAACTGCTTAAAACATCCATAGTTCTGTCCTCCTTTTCAAACAGTTGGTTGGTCATTCTATAACCTGACACTTTCAGCTGATGACACTGGGAAAATGCAGAATGATATCTTTTTTTTTTTTTGTATTTTAAAGGTCGCATGTTACAAAAAAATTGAGTTTTTGGTCATTTTAACATTTCCAGCTGTAAAAAAAGTTTAAAACACATTGTGGTGAAAACATGTAGACTGAGAGAAAAAGTTTAAAATGTATTATTTTCATTTGGCTACATTTTTAAAGACACTAATAAATTGTATAGTATCTTTAATATCTGTTTGTTAAATTAATCGGCTAAAAGTAGGTTAAAACAAAAGCTGCAGTTTCAAGGCAAATACAGGGCCGAAAGTATTAACTCTTACTTAACACTAGTGAAGATGTGTGGAGTTTAAAACACAGCGGTGCACTTCCTGTATTTTCGATGAAGCAAAACACAACTTTGGGCATGGTTTTAATGAAGAAACATTGAGAAAAGGGGAAAAATATATGTGTAATACGGAAGCTTTAATACAGGTTGACAGATGTATTAGCCAATCAGGGGCATCATCTGTGGTAGCAAAAAAAAAGATGGCTGCTTACAAGAAAAAAAATATATTTAAAGCATCTAAAACAAGCAACATGGTCTAGCTCAGTGGTTCCCAACCCAGCCCAGGGGGTCCCCAGAGCTTTGTCTGGTTCAAAGTTCTAAAAGTAGTTATAAGTGAAACTTTATTAGTAAAAAACAAATCTGAGCACCAAAACACCACAATAGTTGTTTATTTGGCTGAGATCAATGTTTTTAATTCTAATTTTCATCATACAATAACAATTTAGAGGCCACCGGTTTAAACAGGGGGGGCTCGACAAGTCTCCTATTTCGCCCAGGGAGGCTTCAAGGAGAAAAGGTTGGGAACCACTGGTCTAGCCGATGGTTTCTCTCGTGATATGTGTGAATTCACAAACTCAGGAGAATTCCACCACCAAAACAAAGATGGCACTTCCTGTGCATGTGTGTTTGTGCTGCTATTGATTCTGTTTTAGCAGAAATATCAAGTATTTACTTAATAAAAAAAGTGACACTTGTTTTATCCGACGCACACATTGGATACACCATTCGTTGTTGTGATTGGCTAAGCACAAGATAAGCCGCACACCCAATCAGCTTGAAGAAAAACGCTTTCAGCGAGCCAAGATCCAGATTTGGAGGAACTTGAATCGGAGTTCAACATATCTGGTGTGAGCCAGGTTATAAATCAAGGAGAACTGAAAATGACTGCACATCAACTAAAGTACTGAAGACAAAAACTAGAGACTATGGAACAAAAATGTGTCTTTTTGATTAAACATTTATCTGATCTAAGATTAATTTAAAAAGACTAAAGCAGTATTTTGTGTGTATGCAAACATAACCATTAATATGGAAAATGTATAAGTGTGACTGGTGTATTTCTTTCTGTATGTGCTGGTTTATGATTGTTGGTGCAGGACTGACCCACAGGACACTTTAATCTGGATTATAATAAACGTGAACAGAGTTCTATACAACTATAGATAAGTAGATAAATAAAACCACACATCTTTAGGAATGGATTGTCCACTTGTTTCCACATGAAAGCCTCTATGTCGAGAGAGCAAAAAGAAAAGGAGTTCTGCCTACAGTGCAGTATCTCACCTTAAATCCCAAAGTTAAGAGGTGACCCACGTGCAGCTAACCACAGGCTGTCCTGCTCCGAAAACAGCACTGTCCTGAGAGCTGTAGGTCCGGACATCTGCTGCTTATTTATATATAGCTCTGACACAAATGTGCACATTCTGTATTTATTTAGATGTTTCAGTGTGGAAAGAAATGAGGTAAGAACAAATCCTTCAAACACGAGATCAAAAGACGCACTTTTTGACAAATAGAAGCCTTAAACATTTACATTTCTCTATCCAATTTACCTGGTACCATGTTATATTTTAATAAAAACATAACAATAAAAATATGTTTAAATTATGTTACATAAACTGGCAAAATGTAAAATTTAATTCTTATCACAAAGATAAAGTGATGCCATATTTTAAATCCACTGTTGTCATTTTTTTTTTTATCAGTTGAATGCCACCTGGATGTCTCCAGGGAATTTTTGAGGTTTGTGGAGCGGTGTCCAAGCAGACAGTCATCATGCTTTTTCATTTATTACTGATTGCTCCCGTTAGGTTAGGGGTGGTGGGTGATTGAAGTCTATCCCAGGGACTTTGGGCCTTAGGTGGGGGACAGTGGCCAACTCGTTGCTGGGTTAACACACAGACAGACAATCACTCCTTGACATATGTATGTTTTTCTGCCTCAAGTTTGCCACAATCCAGAAATTCACCTTCACTTTCAGTTTCACTTTCTATGCATTACATTTTTTTATCCCACAAAATGGTGCAAAAGGGCAACAAAACTGTAGGTACCAGTGTTCTGTCGCTATTGTACTCCAGTCGATTGGAACCCCTAACTTGATTATGTGACTGTGCATGACGTACCAAGCGAAATAGTTTACAATTAATTCGGCTAAGTTTAGGCATAATTCGAAGGCTAAGTTTAGGATTGGGGCTTGGGTGAGGGTTAGCAAAAGTAATTTCAAAATAAAAAATATTACCTATTTTCTAGCACTAACTTTAAACAAAGGGGGTCCAATCTCAAGGAGTGCCTTCTCGACAGAACACCGGAAGTAGGGTGCTTGTGGGTGCTGTTGCCCCTCCACTCAGGGTCACAGTCCTCCCTGCTCTGATTGTCCCCAACTGATGCTGGGATTGTCTTTATTGTCTGAATACAAAGCTAAATAGGCTGCTGCGAGCATGACAGTGTCACATCAGGATCTGGCTATAAATGTATACCAAAATCTCTACTATTGTGTCCAATAAAGTCTTACTTACGCTGCATGTCAACTGCACTGCGATGAGCTCATGTTCACTCACAGCAGATTCATTCACAAAGTTAGTTCAGCATTGGCTTTTCTTGTGCAGGTTTGTTCTAGACTCACTTGCATGGTTCAAAGTGTGAATGTGTGCTAATAAATCCACTTGCTTTCATTGATTGGACGCGCGCGCACACATACAGAGACAACACACACAGTTCTGTATCGGCACAGTGCTGTGAGCTGTGTCGCTGTAGGTCTATAGGCTTTATGTGTGGCATGCATGTAGTCAAAGAAGCAGTAGTGGAGCAAGCCTTCTGGGAGTTCTAGGCAAACTTGCTTGCAGGTGTGCTGGCATACTTACCTTGTAAAAGAAACTTCAGACAAACACTTTTTGTGTTGCTGGATTCCTGGACATGTTGATTGTTTTGCTCTTCAATGACTTTTTACAATAAAGGCACCATGCATAGTCGCAGTTAATTCCGCTACAGAACTTGCAGAATTATTGTTTCATCAGCTGTTTTACTCATAACTTTGCCAACATAAGGCAGATTGTCAAAAAAAACAACAACTGACTGAAAGATTAGACTGTAGAGCATATTTGTTCCATCAGTTTCATTCTGCCCTATTTGCTCTTGACTTATTATTTTTACTCCACCTGGAAAATGGAGTGGAAGAAGTGGAGAAGTTTTAAGGCGCATAGCCTACTGCGTGTGGGTCATAGAGTTACAAGGCAGCAGAACTGAAGGGACAGGTAAGATGCAGAACACAAGAAGAAGCAAAGCAGGTTGTCTAACGTCTCGTCATTTTGTCTGCAATAAGTTTAAACATTTGTGAGTAAAGTTCCTGCCCTCCATTTGAAATCATCAGTTGTAGAATATGAATGAAGTTGCTGTGTCACGTGTTAATTGTAGATTTGCATTCTGAAGCACTGTGAAAGCTGCTTCTGTGTGACTAAGGGGAAGACAAGAGCTTCTTAACAAGGCACTGAGAGCTTATTTTAGGAAAGAATTCCTCCATCCAGTGATGAAGTGGCCCGTCTGTGGCTTCTGTCCAGGCCTGACGCCGCCTTTCCATCTGTGGATGATACTTAGTGAATCTCCACTTTTGAATAAATGTGGTGCAGAGGTGACGTCAGCGTTAGTCATCACGCTTAGTTTGGCCATTAAAAGTCCAAAATGTTAAGCAAGAAAACATATTTAAGCTGCAATCAAAGTATTCCTAATGAGATGAAAATGAGATTGATTTATTTTGCAAACGAAATTATAAAAAATGTTGATACTTTTGCATTGCTCCAGGACATTTTAGAGCTAATTTTAACTTTTACCACTAAGGAGCTGTTTCAAACTGAATGTTTTACACTGTAATCCTAAACGTTCTTTCTGTGGAATGAGCATAATTAACATTAACCTAAAATTTGTAAACCCTAAAACTAAACAAAAAAAAAAAAACCTTTACTATACACTGGACAAAAATATAAACGCACAAACAAATACATTGATACTGCATGGCATCCAAATCATTATTTGACCCAATATTTTGTTCAGATGTACCTCATGGTGATGTCTTTCAAGCCTTGTGATAACATTTGTGAACACTGTTGAGAATCAGACATTGAATGCTAATCCGTCCATGACACAGGTGTGGAATGTCCAGGTGCTGATCACACAGCGTGACCATTACACAGACACTCTGTAGACTTGGAACAATAAAAGGGCACACCAAAATGTTCACTTTTGACACTTGTCAACATCTATCTATCTATCTATATACCAAGGCTGTGTCCCATGTACATGGGGTAGCCTAGACAGGGCACCCTTCTCTTTCCCCCCTTCCTCCCTCTGGTCCCATGATCTGAGTGTATGAGTGTGTGTGTGACTTGTGTGTTTTGTGTATGTTTGTGTTGTACAGCCTTTTTATTATGTCATTGTTCCAGAATCCTGTTTAGTCTTTGTTTATTATTTGCTACCTCGGCTAAGGAGACCACACTCGCCCCGGCATCCATCCACCCGCCCGCCCATGAGCAAGAGAACTCAAAAAGGCAGCGAGAGAACCCAAACGAAAGTCACCAGGGACACGTCTGAGGAGCCACAAGGGACGACCACCAGACCCAGAGAGCGACCCGGACCACCATCCACCCCCAGGACTCCCTCCCAGCCATACCACAGGGCAAACTGCACGTGCCCCCCAGGGCCGGCCCCCCTCAGGCACCCCTCCCCTCTCTGATTATATTTATTTATTTTCCTTCGCTCCGAAATTGTTTCAGTCCCTATACTTATCCTGTCTTGTGTGCTGTGTGTTTGCTGCTACGTTGTGTCTAAGTTGCATTAAAAGAAGGCAGACATTGTCCTGCCAGCCTGAGTGAGAGTTTGACTTTCCCTGATTCTAAAATGATGCATTAAAACAATCTAAAACAATCTGGGAGCTTCCAGGTCTGAATCAATTGCTTCCAATCAGTTACATAACAATCATGAAGGGTACCCAAGTCAAAGCCGACCCCGGGGAACACCACAGTCGACACCGCGATACACCCAAAAGGAAAAACCCGGAGCGACAAGGTAGCCCAGACCACTCCCAGACTCCAAGCAAGCCGTACCCCCAGACACCCCCAACAAGGTCCCAATGACCCCACCAAGGTCCTCCCACACCCTCCCAAGCCCTCCCCCACACAGGCAGACAAACGGAAAAACACAGGCACAAACACAGATCTCCCTGCAGAGGTAGAAAACGAGAGACAAAGACAGACTATAATAAAAAGGCTGACAGTATGTGTACGTGTTGCTCCACATTCGTGCCAATCCTCCTTGGGTGAAAGGTTCACTCTCCGCACTGCACTGCACTGGGGTCAGCTGTACAGCACAGCACATGAGACCTCTGCAACAGGGCCTCAGCAGTAGCTGGTTTACCCCTGCCACTTCATACACTAACCCTTCCAAGCAGGTTTCATCCTCTTCATGCATACACAAACGCTCTCCATTCATATCTCTTTTACTTTCATTCGTACTACACCCACGCACATTCAAGGCCCCAAACCTGAGGGTTTGGGGAGTCAACCTCCCCTTCCCTGCTCTGCCCTGTCTGTTTTTGGGAAAACTGTTACGGGGGAGAGGATTCCCAGTCCTCTCGCCCCGTCCCTTTTAGTCGCCTTTTACGACACGCAGGGAATACGGTGGTAGTATTCTTTTCAGTCAGCCCCTAACCACACTTGTCAACATGTGCTGGATTTTCTGTAACTGCAGTGGTAACCCAACTGAATGTGCATCATTCCAATATCAGCCGCTTGAGGACTCTCTTCAGAGAGACTGGTACATGATCAGTACATGTGGCTCCAGCACCTGCATGATAGGAGTCGCCCAGCAACCAGAACTGCTGATGAACTAGTCTTCACAACAGGCGATTTCAGCCCAGACAGTCAGGTCAACCACACCAGGACCTCAACCTCACGGCAGCCTGAGGTCGGACACGACTGGGACAATGTTGTGAATCAAAAATGTAGAACGCGCATCAGATATCCAAAAATGACCGATTCATAAGTATGCTATTGTCAGTAAAATGTCAAAACAAAACTACAGAAGCTACATTTCAGGCATCTTTTCATTAGACACACTGGTTCCTTTGTTGGCGTAATGACGGCAGGAGTGTATTTAGTCACATGGTCCAGAGCTCTATGGAAAAAATAGCCAAACATAACAGATAACATCCAAGATTCCAAAACTCCAAAACCCTCCATCTGTCAGAGAGTGCAGTCCAGCCCAGCCTTCCCTCTCCCTGGACACTTCTCTTGGTGATTTTTTTGTGTGAGTTATTACTAAAAAGTTTGTGCTCTGTGTTCCAACCTGCAGACACGGTTATTTCGGCGTTCTCACTTGTCTGTTCTCACTTCTCCTGGTGGGCGAAGAACAACTCCCCGGTGAGGTGAGGGGGAGGCATCCACAACACAAGCCCGGATAGAGAGCTCCTCCTGGGCTCCAACCAAAACAGTTTTAAGGAGGAATTATATAAGACTTTGATTCACTCTATGGATTTGGAGAGCACTAAGCATATTTTAGTACGGATTTTTGGTTTGCAAAGTCAAAAATGTGCACCCAAAAAAACACACAAAAAAAAAACCCACAAATGTAATTCAAACACAGTCCTGTCTGAAAAAAGTAGATATAAAACAAAATGTCAAAGACGTATGTATATGCATGTTTTTCTTTTTTATGTCGATTTGTTACAAAAAGACAAAACGTAAAATAACTATGAATTTTAGGTTTAATGGGTAACACCAAACTTACCCAATGAATGACTAAATGTTAAGAACTTGCTGCAATATTTGTAATGTACAATGGAACTCTTCAGGAGAAAAGGCTGGAGATTCAGACAGATTTTGAACAATAAATAAGAAAATATTAACATTGTTAACCCCTTATCATTCCAGTCTTTTTTCCCCATCACACCAACACAGTATCACTAGATGGCGTACTTTTACCACGACACAAAAACAGCGTATTTTGACCATGACTTCACAGCTATTTTTAGTACTTATGTTACGCCGTGCATTTAGCACGATATGAAAAAGTGTAAAAATGACACAAGATTTCACAGCGTTAAAATAGGACGAGTTTTGGTTGCAGCCACGTGGGGACGTTTTCTTCAGGTGAAACGGGTAAGTTTAGGCATAAAGTTACTAAAATTGGTAAGATTAGGTCTGGGGCTTGAGGCAGGTTAAGATTAGAATCAGGATTTCATGAATATTCACAAATAAGAACATGGGGACTGTGACGCGTATTATAATTACACAAAACAGCTGTGAACTCGTGCTAATCATACCTTGTGAAATGTCGTGGTATAAATGTACGCTTTCTTGTGAGATCGGGCTCATCACATGTCTGACTAAAATCGTCTAAATTTCCAACTAACTTTCTAAACCTTTGGGGCACAAGCAAACGGCTGGAGTCTTTGTGAAGCTGTATTCCTGTAGTTTGAGCTTCTGACTAACAGGCTCTAATCAGAAGTGAGAACTTTCTCCAAACAAAAGAAAAACACAGTCTAATTTTCGCCTAACTTTTTTTTGTGTGTGGCAGATATAAAGCTTGGTATAGCTGGTGTTGATAGATGACCTGAATGACTAGGTCTGGTATACTTTGGGTTTTAACCATTCCTCTGCAAAAGCTGAATGTAATTGAGGTCAAGATGAGTTTTAGGAGCTTAAAATTACTCAAAACATTTTTGGTGGAGCCAATACAAAATGGGAGTTAATGAAATTGAGCATTACCACAGCACTTTCTCACCAAGCCTTGCTCGCCTTCTCGGACACACCTCTAATTACCCACAAGCCTCTACTTACCACCCTTTCCTAATAACACGTCTTATACACTTACACTTATTTGTCCTCCTGCTGAAGACATCTCCATTTACAGGTGGGGGGCTCCTAAAGTGGCTGAACAGATCGCCTTGAGCCCCCATCCACAGTCAACCGATCGAGCCATCAATCAATCAATCAATCAATCATTAATCATCAATAAATGTAGTAATTGCATTCTTTAATATGGTGTGGTCCTTGCTAGTGAAGTCCTATAAAATGTTTGAATTTATTTATTTTTTTTCTTGTACGTCTGATTCATTCCAGGGGTTGATTTGATTCTAAATAAGAGGGACACGGTGATATTTTCATAGTAAACATTTCCAGATGCTTCATAGTTTGTTTTATACAAATACTGAACAAGAAAAATTGAGACGCCCCTTCGAAGGGACGCCGGAATGAGAAGGAGAAGATAAAAATTCTACCCTCTTTTAGGCCTCTATCTTGTGAAAGCGGCGCAAAACGTGACGCTGGCAAAAGTGCCAAAAGTCGCCGCAGGCGCTTTTTGAAAAACTAGGCGCAATTCGAAGTCTAAAAGGCGGAACTAGTTGGGGCTGATCAGAATAGGGTGGAGCTACGCTGCCTGCAGGTGGAGCTTCGTTAGTTTGAGGATGAGTTCTGGCCGAAAGCCTACAATATTTGCTGTTTTATAGTTTTTATAGTTTACTATTATAACTTGTATTTAAAAAACCTTTTTCACGTGACTAAGGAATGACGACATCATTCATCACACCGGGAACAAGGAGCAAGTTGGCCCGTAAGCAAATGCGTTTGGAGGACTGTGTTTACTTGGAGCGCTTTAAGCAGAAACACGGACCCAGAGACAGAGCGACAGCAGTCTGACAGAACTTTAGGACACGCTCTGGACAGCGGTCGTTGTTTGGATTTATTAGCCTAAATTTTCTTCAGTGAGGACAGTTACCAACGCTTGACATGGATGTGTTGCTTTCTGACACAAGGTGAGTGTAGTATTTGCATGCTTGTGTTTAAACGTGGTTTTACTGGTAAATAAATGTGATCAGTAAAAGTGCAGCTTATAACGTCTTGAAATACATAAGAAAGGCTTCTTCTTAAACACAGAAATACATTGTGAGACCTGCCGCAGTTAGTCCTGGGTCCTGGTCTAGACCTGGTTCTAGGTGAGTCCGGTCGGTTACACCTTGCTATTCCGATACCTCGCTACTCAGACACCCTGCTTTTCCGACAGGGTGCTATTCAGACTAGAGTTTAGATTCTGGGCCCGAGCCCAAGCCCAGCCCGAGCCCGGCCCGGGCCCACATTTCTCACATAGTTGTCGGGCCTGGTCGGGTTCGGGCCAAGACGCAGAGCCGCGCTGAACACGTGCGCTCCGCAGGATGATTGACAGCCTCGTCAGAACACAGCGCAAAACCACCGCGGGGACATAAAGCGAGTGAGAGAGACAGAAGGCTTGTGTAAGCGCGGAGCAGGTAAAAGAGGAAGAGAGACAGGGAAGGCACTTTCATTCACGCGGACCCAGGAAAAGGTGAGGAGGAAGAGAGAAAGCACGCATATGTACGCGGTGAGAAAAGAAGGATAAGGGAGAGAGGGAGAGAGAGAGAGGGAGAAATGTGCGATGGAGGAAGCGCTTTTGTAACGTATGGGACACCAAGGAGCTTTTTCTGTCACAGTGGGCGGGGCGGGCTCACTTCGGGCTCGGGCTCAGACACACAGAGACTGACTCGGGTCCCGGTCGGGTTCGGACACGACGTGCGCGGGCTCGGGCTGGGTCGGGCTGCATTTTTTGGGCCCGATCTAAACTCTAATTCAGACATTAGAATCCTATTGTCGGAATAGCGGTATCCATCTATTTTTTCAAGAGAGTCGGTATTCCGAATTTTTTTTGTTGTCGGAGTAGCGATACATTTTTGTCTTTTTTAATCAAACATCCTGCTATTCCGACATTAAAAAATGTGACCCTACCGTTCAGCTGAACCACTGCTGCTTTGATCAGGAGCAGTTTGGTAAGGTGCACGCGCCTTACCGTGCCCACCTGGCATGACACACGCTACTTACGCGTTCTCCTGAGAACGGAAAACAGACACTCAGAAGATCTAAAATCATCGATAAATTAATTAATGGATTGGCCCGCAAGTCTAAAGGGCTTCCTCTAAAGGAAGCGCATAAAACAACCACAATAAAAAACGATCTCTGATCCTATTTTTGAAATAGGCCTAAGCCTATATGCTAATAAATCTGCATAAAAAAAAATAAAAATAATAATAATAATAATATGTAGCCTATTAGGTAAAAAAAAAAAAAAAAAAAAAAAAAAAAATAAATAAATAAATAAATAAATAAATAAATATATATATATATATATATATATATATATATATATATATATATATATATATATATATATATATATATATAATCAGAGGTTACATTAACTGACAATTTTCCGTCATTTACCGATTGTATTTTGCTTTGACGGAAAGTTTTCAAAGCTCA
Organism: Mugilogobius chulae; assembly: GCA_038363315.1. Lineage (NCBI taxonomy): Eukaryota > Metazoa > Chordata > Actinopteri > Gobiiformes > Gobiidae > Mugilogobius > Mugilogobius chulae. Next base: position 42,324,952 of record CM076409.1, on the reverse strand, counting down.
CCTTTTATATATGGAGCTAATCTTTTATATATTGTCTACTGATTTAGTGACCTGATCCCAACTGGACTCGCGCTCTCCCGCTCCCTCAAACTGAAGAAGCAGCGAGGGAAAATGCTGCTTTCAATCTCATCCTTGCGCGCTGCTGTTCTGTCGGGGAGGCCGTGAGACTGATGGCTGCAGAGCGCACGGCGCTGTGGCCTCCACAAATACGTGACCTATCTGTAAACCGGAGGCTGCACGGACCACACGCGTTTGCTACAGAGCGTACGGATAACGCTTCATTCGACAAAAACAGCGGGATGGACAGAGTTTTATCGCTCTGATTTCAAGAGGATTTGTACTTGTGACCGTGATCACTCGGCAGACAAACACTGATGTTTATTCAGATTCTTAAACTTAGCGGAAAGTCACACCTGCAGTGTTTGGTGACAGGCTCACAACGGCTGGCATCAGAAACTTTCCCAGAGGAATAAAAGACTGGCTTTTATGCAGGAGAAATGGAAATAACACCTAGAGTTTGGGCAAAATACAGTGTGGATTTGCAGAAAGTGGAAAGAAGTGGAACTTTGTGTTTCAGGTAAGAAATGCAGAGCCTCATTAGTCACATTGAGTTTGTTGAATGTCAAACGGACACAATGATTTTTGCAGATGCTTTAATGATATCTTAAGAAACTATTTATGCAGAGTTCAGTCATTTTTTGTAATGTATCTTATGTCTCATGACCCGTGTGCTCCCGTACAGTCTCCGTGTCAGAAATCAGCTACAAAAACATAGACAGGAATAAACCTACTGAGCAAAATTATGACGGATAAAAATCCCTCATGACGGATTTTTTGGGACCTTGTCCGTCATGGTGACGTATTGGAATTAAGTCTAGTGTAACCACTGATGCTAATAAAACAAATTTATGCTAATAAATCTGCATAAATTTTTTTTTTATATGTATTTGGTCAAAAAAAAAAATGTTATGTTTTTATTTATTTATTTGGACAAAGGGTGTCTAAAAATCAGTTTTAAATGAACCAAAAATAAAAAGTAAACGAAAAACAAAGAATTGCGGAGAAATTCAACTCAAAAGTCACGTAAATCTAAAAGTGCTTCGGGTCTTCTCATTGGCGCGCAGGCTGTCACATCTCTCTCTCGCACTCACACAGACGCACGCAAACATTGAAATAAGTTACTAGGCCTATTAATCTGCAGATGATTGAACAGCAGCGTTATATAGTGATATATAACCTGCATTCTATTTGGGGTTTGATGGGACAGATTATGCTCAGGCCTCAGCTCAGAGCCTCTGGCCTACGCGCTCTGAGTTGCGTGAAAAGGCACAGGGGCATGACACTGTGCGGACACAGTACGGAGCAGAGAGAAATGAGCGAATGCAAGTGACAAATATAAGCAGCGCGTGTGTGGCCACACTGCGAGATGTAGGTGGAATGTAGAAGCACTCCAGCCATGCGTCAACGCGCGCCATGAGCCCACGAAAAAACGAGAATACCAGTGTATTGTACCAGTGCAAAAGGAAATTGGAGAGACCAAAATAAGCTTCGTGGGTCTCCCCAATACGTCCCCAGAAATTACAATTCGATTGCTCATCATCACTGCACCTCAGATCCTGATGGCGCCGTGAAGGTCATGCGTAAAAGCCGTGCGTAAAGTCCGCGCGCCCAAAGCACGTAATGGATGTGTTTATTTTAATTTATTGCTTTCTGGTGCATTAGTACTTGCTTAATAGTACAGCGCGGAAAAAAAAAACAACTGTCGGAATAGCGGACCTAAAAAGGTGTAGGAACAGAAGGCTGTCGGAGTGGAGGTCTGTCGGAACAGAGGTCTGTCGGAATCACTGTCGGAATGCAGGTCTGTCGGAATGGAGGGTTGTCGGAATAGCGCTTGCACACCAGTCCGGTTTGTCTGATTGTGGTTCTGTGCCTCCGTCAGCTCCTCCGCAGACTCCACAACCCGCTCATGACACGAACAAAGCCAACCGTAATGAACATTTTACATCTTGTTTTTGCTTGTCTTTATAAGAAAACGGAGCGCCTTTCCACGGTTCACGCAGCAGACGCAGCGGCAGCGATCTCCGCGACTCGCGCTAGATTCATTATTATGTTGCTTTTGGTTTAGTTATTTTGCTGTTCTGTAACTACGCGGTTACTGAACGTATTTCAAAAAAATAAAAACTGACATAGAGGTGATAATTTACTCTGTTGATATCTCCATACGGCCAATCCGAGTTGTGGCCTAGTTTTTGGCAAAACACATTTAGGAAAACTCTTCTTGTAGGCTTTTGACTGAGAGGACAACTTCATCTTTTTTCACTGACACAAACCTACTTCTTTTGTGTCACAATTAGACCCTCACATAAGCTAGGCCTACACGTTTCGTGAATCATGCAGCCTTTGTTGTGCAGCCTATAAAACAAACAAAAAATAATAATTAATAGACCTAATTCAAGAAAAACAATGTGTGAGGCCTACATATTTTTATTAATTAGGCCCATAACCTGTTGTTCATTTTCTTAACATTTTCACACTTTCTTTCTAAGAGCGTGCGGAAGGCCACACTCTTAGGTTTTGTCCAATGCGCATCTTCAAATTCACAGGGCTCCACCTGCAGGCAGCTTAACTCCACCCTATACTAATCAGCGCCAACTGGTTCCGCCTTTTAGACTTCGTATTGCGCCTAGTTTTCCAAAAAGCGCCTGCGGCGACTTTTCGGACTAGCTGCTTGCGCAAGGTAACTGCGCCATTTCACAAGATAGAGGCCTTAGATTGGTATCCATCTTATCAGGGCAACACGGTGGCACAGCGGTTAGCGGTCTGGCCTCATAGCAAGAAGGTCCTGGGTTCGACTCCCGGGCCGCCCGGAGTCTTTCTATGTGGAGTTTGCATGTTCTCCCTGTTTCTGCGTAGGTTTCCTCCGGGTACTCCGGTTTCCTCCTACAACTAAAAACATGTCCATTGATGCCTCCCCTGACCCTTCCCCCAGGGCTCCCCTGCAAAAGAGATTATGAGTCTCAGTGGGACTTCCCTGGTTAAATAAAGGTCAATTTAATTAAATTAAATTATTTCGCCTGCCCACTTTTTCTACCGTTACGCACAGAACTTGGAAACACACTTCCGGTCAGCTCCTCCCCCATTCATTTCATTGACGTAACCTGCTGGGAAAACTTGAGGAAACATATTTCAGGTAAGTTATTTTTTCCAAACAAGCTACGGTCATGTGCACCAACAAAGCAAGGTATATTTTCTCTGGATCGCTTAACGGTCGGATCGCTGCGATAGCCCATGGTTAGCCAAAATACATTAGCCATAAATAAACATCAAATGTTGTACTGATCACACACAGGGAATATACACATGCTGTACCTTGTTTGAAAGCGTAGGACCTGTAGAATTCAGTCGCTAGGTTTATTTTAACAATCCATGTATCTAATTGAGACTAGCCTACTAGATAGCGCAGCTACAGCATTAGCTATTTTCTTTTTGTTTATCGCCTTTTTGGAGCATCTGAAACACTATTTTCTACACCAGCACTATTTGTGTGATTTAACATCCATGTGTTTGACGTGTTTTGCCGACAGCTGATGACAAAATAGGCACAAACGGTGTAAAAGAGTGTAGCTAAAAGAGATAAACAAGAAGAAAATAGCTAACACTGTAGCTGCGCTATCTAGAATGCTAATCTCAATTAGATACATGGATTGTTAAAATAAACCCAGCGACTGAATTCTACAGGTCCTAAGCTTTCAAACAAGGTACAACATGTGTATATTCTGTGTGTGATCAGTACAACATTTGATGTTTGTTTGTGGCTAATGTACTTAGGCTAACTGCGGGCTATCGCAGCATTCCGACCGGCAAAGGATTATTTAAATACTTTAACGATCGTTTTCAAATGATTCAGATAAAATATGCCTTGCTTATTTATTGGTGCACATGACCATAGCTTGTTTGGAAAAAATCTACCTGAAATATGATTTTTCGGGGGAGGAACTGACTGGAACAGGGGAAGAACTGACTGGAAGTGTGTTTCCGACTTCTGTACGTAACGGTAGTCGGAAACACGGTGTGTTTCCGACTTCTGTACGTAACTTATTTCGTACTTCTGTACGAAATAAGATGGATAAAACACCCACTTCCTGTTCAAAATTGCCACTACAGTTTTTTGTTTACTTTGCTGTTGTTATATAAAGAAGAACACAACTGTGAGTAAATCAATAAGGACCGTGTTAGAAGATGATTTCGCACAGTATACTCTTTATTGTCACTTTCTCCACTCATCCTGGAGAGAGTAAGCACCGACATGTAGCCCATTGAAAAATCATTAACATGTCTTTGGTTATTTAAGCCTCTGCTGGTTCCTGGTCCACCACAAACACACACAGCTCAATGTCTCACTCAATAATTCATTATGTGGTAAGGTAAATGAGTGTAGACCTGGCTGAGAATGTTGGACAAGCCTCGGATGAATAGTGTGAGTCTTGTGTTTGTGTTGCTCTGGTGAAGGCTGCAACCCCAAACTGACTATAACTTTATTTTCAGTTATTTTTTTGTAAAGAAAAAATCATGCATAGCGCTTTTAATTGCTACTTTATTATAGAATTATTTGATGAATTGTTATTTGTTTAATTGGACTAATTATACAAACTACAAATTCACAATATCATTTTGACAGAAAAAGGTTGAAGTAGAAGTATAAGTTATGATGTCAACCTATTTACAACTCAAAAGTTAAGTTCTTTACCCGAAGTAGACAAAAACTATGTACAAAGAAGGAAGAAATAAATACAAAAAATAGAATAAACTTAGAGTCACTAAAGTAGCAAACATACTATGCCTTATTCAAGTGCCGCATAACTATCATATATCATGGATGTATACTTTCAACTTCAACAAAAAGTGCAACAAAATGTATGTATTTATCAATTTATTTTTTGCTTATGCTACTATTTTTGTGTGGTTGTGTGCATAAATGTCTGCATGCATTTATTTATTTGAAACCAGCTGAAACAATAAACTAATTGAAGCAGAAGAAACATGACTTCAGGTGAGTGTGTTGACTCTGGTCTGGATTCTGGATCAGAAGACCCAGGTGGAGCCACGTCAGAAGAATAGTGTGGAGCAGAGGTTCTCAAACTTTTCAGCTCTGGGGCACCCCTAAGCGTTCTTGCCCTAAGCCTGTGGCACCCCTTACAATTTTACAAAATATTTTACTTTAAAACGTGCACAGCTTATTTCATTGAAATTTGCAATAAAAACCTCGATTAAACACCACAGGAACATTGTATTAAATTCAATGTGATATTGTGTATTCTGAAATATTTCAAATTATTTTTTCCTAATACATGATGTAATTGTATTAGTATTAAAAAGGTATAAAGCATGTTTTAAAATCAGAAGCTCTCATGGGGCCCAATCTAGATCCATTCCTGTAAACCAGCGTTCAGAAGCTGTGTGACAAGACTGTCCTGTGTGATCAGAGCGGAGAAAACGCTGCTGTTCCACAAACTTTTGTCAGGACAGGACTTCTGTTTTGCAAATGCAAAAGCTCCAAAGATTACTTTAACGATTTCCGTTTTGGGCTGTTATGCACTGCATGGATTTTCTAATCCCATGTGTTTTATCTCACTATATGTTCCGGACCTTTTCTTCGTGGATATAAGGCAGATTTGCACAAATGAAGCATCAATATGAAGCTCCAGTTAGGTGTGACAAACGCTTCTTTAAAGACACAATCTGCTGCTAATAAGCTCTGTTATGACACAAACACACTTAGGGCTTGATTTACCAAGCCAGGTGCTAAATTGCGGGTGCAAAAATAAAACAAATCATGTGTTTTGGAGCATTTTACACAAACTTTAATATTGGAAGATGCACATACAAAATACTAAACAAAACAGATATGAACCACCTCAAATTTTGCGTGTTTAGAGTGTGTGAGAGAAAAAAATGTCATCTCTGCCAAGGCTCCCCTTAACCTGGTTTGCACATTTGCAAATGCTTGATAAATCTGGCCCTTAGTCTCTTTAAAGTGACGATGGGAGAGAGGAAAAAAAGCGGCACTCCATTTGAGAACCTCTGGTGTAGAAGACCCAGGTGGAGCCACATCAGAAGAATAGTGTCATCAACAACCAGTGTTAAAAAGAAAAAGTGTACTTCCCACATTTTCTGTAACCTTCTCTGTAATAACTTACCACAAAGTGCATGATTACATACTGTGCTCAGGTAGTTTATTACATGAGGCTGAAAATACTTCAAATAGCGGTTTTACCACATGTTTTTTCCATTTTTAGTAGTGAGACATGAGTGATGGCAGGATTTGATCTGATCACTTCACTAAGAGTTTGTTGGAGAAACTGAAGTGATAGATACTTTTGTAATTCTGATAGAAATTCCGCCGCAGAAAGACTTTCAGAGGAAGGTCTCAGTGCAGCTTTAGCAATAAAGAATAATCAATACTAAAAAACAAATGTAATATCAAGTAATGTGCAGAGACACTCCTGAGACCAGCTGCTTTTCCTGTATATTTACTAAATGTTTAGTCTAGGGCTTAAGCTGTTTTATCTTGTGCTGTGTCTAATGATCCTGGTTGAACCTGTGTGACCTTAATTAACCCTTTAGGTGTTTAGGTTGTTCATTTGAAAGACAATAAAGAGACTTTAGCCTAGAGAATATAAACTACTCTTTGTATTATTTAATAGAAGCGCTGGTACAGAGTTGAGTCTGGGATTTTCCAAACTACTAAAGCTGTTCAGAAACCGACAAGGAAGAGCTAGGAATGACTGACCCTGTGACGAGCTGGCCACTGTCCAGAGGTGTTCTCCCGCCTAAAGCCCAAAGTCACTAGGATAAGCTCCAGTCACCTGTGACTCCTTACAGAAACAAACGAAAGAAAATTAATGAAAAAATCTACTCAAGATGCAAAATGAATATTTTATTACAATCTATAGTAAAATAATTGCCTCTTAGGCTGCATTCACAATACAAACCGAAAGAGACTCGAATCGATTGAGAACCAAAGTTGCAACATTGTCTCTTTCTCTAAACTGGCTCAGTTCTGTTCACAAGACACTTCTACCAGTCGAACCAGCGCCGTAGAGACACATCTGCCTTTCACCTGTAGAGGTGCTGGGACAGAAACACGTTACACAAACAGCACAGAAACACCTGGTTCCTCTGGTACATCAGCGGCTACAGCTAAATCCAAAACTAACACACTGCTGGAATGCGGCGCCTGCAGGGTTACGGCTGTAAAGCTGTATTTTTATTTATTTATATATATATTTTTTATGATTCATTTTTTAAATTTATATATTTGAATTGAAAACAGGTGGAATAATATCGATCAATTAAACAAAGAATATGTAATCGTGAGCACGCTCTCTCACTATGATGTATGTCTTTAGAATTGTACACATAAATATAACAAAATTACAACGTTGTTAACTCACGAGGGTTTGTCGAGAGGAGAAATAGGCTAGTATGCGCTCCAAGGTCACGCTTACCCTTCACAATGCACTAATTAATCAGCAGAGTTGGTCTTCTCACAAAAGTCTTGTCCTGTGATAGACCTGTCCACCTGCCCCGCACATAGCCCACTCCTCACGCACACCAGACGCCGAGTGTCATCTGTGGCTGGAGCGTGTTTTATCTGAGCACCCGACCCCGCTCTCTCCCAGTTGCCAACACTTGTGCTGCGGTCCTTAAAAGTTCCACGGTAAGCACTGAAGTTTACCCGGGAAGCTTTATAACTAAATATTGGATGAAGACCATTTCCCCGAGGTAATGTGAGATGTAGTGTTCCTTTCTGTAGCTTGGTTCCATCTAAGGTTTATTGACCCCTTGCACGTGTGGTCACGCTCCTCGAGGGAACGCCCACTTCTCCATGCTGGATGGCAAAAGCGCTGTCTGTGCGCATTACAGCAATGGAAACTTTGCTGAAAACTTGCTTGTTTCTAAGTAATTTTAATTGATTTCAATTGTAAAAAAAAATAAAAATGGCCGTATCTCATGAAACACATTGCACTAACAGACAAGGAGGTTGTAAGCCTAAGCCTGTAGCTTTTTCGTTTACATTTTGATGAAGATAGAAGAGGCCAGTGGATGGTAGCAATAAATCAAAAGACCTAAATCCCTCTAAGTCGCTACGGATTTGCAGTGAACACTTTAAACAAGGTAAGTAAATGCTAATGAGAAAAAAAAATCATGATCTTTGACAAAAAAATAAATAAAATAAATGCAATGAATCTCTGAAACAGCCTGCGTGGCTAACACTAGCCTCACATGATCTACAGCTAAGTTATTGAAAACCAACCTCTTGTAGCTTTTAAATCTGCTCCAGTGTGAGACAAAACCCTGTTTACCACAGAATGGTGAAAATCATGAGGAGTAAAGTCAAACAAACTTGTTCATTCAATTTATTCGGCAAGAGGAAGAGGGTCTGGATCAGCTAGCATTCATTAGCTTTTCCAAATACCTTGCTTTGTGTGCGTCTAAAAGATGTCCTACTTTCACAGACAAATGTACCAAACATGCACAAGAAGCATCCACTGCTTTCTTAAAGGAAAAATAAGGAAATACTGTGTGTGAGAATCTGTCTGTTTTGTGCTCCCTGTAATGCTGCGTACACACACTTCTGCCCTCCAGCATTGAGCAGCCACGTGATCAAGTGACGTAGGTGCAAAGGGTCAATAGGTGTGTTATTTTGTAAACTGGTTTTGTTTAGATCTCTGTCCGTTTGCATTCACAAAACAAACAAATCGCTCCAGTGTTCATTTCAACTGAGCCGAGACCGACCTTTCCAAACGGATCAGATATTGAAATTTTTCAGTTTGTTTGTGCGTTCACAATTACCCAATTAAATCAAACTATACAGGTAAACGAATCCTGATCCAAACCAAAAGTGTATTGAATGCCTCCAAAATGTTTTTGTCATAATAAGACCAAGATTTCTTTTGATTTGATAAAACTGGTCACAATCTTTTGGATTAGTGACTTCTCAGGCAATGAAAGAAAACAAGAAACCTGTGCTTTTCCACAGCAATTAAAGAATAAACAAAACAAACCTAAAACACAATGGAAGCTGAAAGAATAGGCTCTAAATCACCGGCAGTTCACCTGTTCAACGATCGATGGAGACAATATTAATTACAACCACATGCTTCTGCTCATTTATTGCTCTTTGCCCTCTTTTCCTCTGCTTCACATCAGCACCAGAATGGTTTCTTTTCGTGCCCATATCTTACACGGACAGAAACACAAAAACTAACTACAGGCTGAACAGCACGGTCATCCATCACCTTTAACACAGTAATATGTCTGTCTGCTATTGAATGCTTCCGATGATGCATGACTGTTTTGTGATGATCCATGAAGGGAACATCAGTCAAGGAAACGTGCAAATAAATAGTGTAAAATACAAACATTACATAGGGACACAGTGTAAGAGATGACACAAGACTGGTTTGTTTGTGGAAGCTCTGTCGAAGCTCCCGAGGTGGAGCTTTTCACTTTGAGGCTCTTTGTCCTTAACACTATATCACAAGAAATCATATACTGTATATGTGGCATACGAGGGGTTTGAAATAAATTGTTTTTTAAATGAATGTGAAAAGATGAAAAATAAATAAAACGAAATTAACTTTAGCTGTAAATAAGATAAAACGAAACAAAAACCAACAACGCCACCGGGACAAACCTGGAAAATAAATAGAACTAAACTAAACAGAAAGGCAACACAGGTTCCTTCTGATTAAACAGAGGCAAAAATCCAAAATAAGAAAAATATACAATTTATTTAGCTTCTATTTTAATAAATACCAAGCTCATTTCAGTTTTCAGTTTAAAACACGTTCTGTTTCACATTTGTTCTTGTTTCATGAGTGTCATTTTAGTTCATGTTCAGTCCATAAGTTGCACCGTACATAACACCGTCCATCTTACTGGGTGGACGAGGACGATGCAGGTCACAGAGACAAGTGAGAAGGCAACAAAACAGGTAATATGGCAAGGCAAGACAACGGTCCCCAGCGCACACCACGGCTCCTTCGAAATCCAGCTAAAAGAGAAATGTTGTTAAGCTAAGCTATTGAACCCCAAACGTACCATTTTAGCTGCACAGGACCACGCTTTTGCGGGGGGCTATGATGGAGAACCCACAACAATCACAGCGCTAGCCACGAGCACAACATCGGAGCATTTACCCATGGCGCCGGTGACAGGCCACGGCACTGAACTGAACCACAAAAACAACTCCTAGGATTTAAACTGCATTATTAGATTGTCTGAATAATAACGATAAATACCTGGGGAGCGGAGGGCGCGGAGCAACCACGAAGCAAGACACAAGGAAGTGCGTGAGTCAGAGAATGAATGAAACCCGGAAGCGCTTTTTATTGGTTGACGGCTGTCGCGACCAGCCATTAGGAACAGTTTTCTTAATGAACCTGTCTGCAGACCGTACTGCTACATACTGTATATACCACGACACATAAATAGCAGCCCAGTCTCCAAAGAAAACATAGATATAGGACAAAATGTCAAAACGTTTTCACGCCTTTTTTACGTCAACATACTATGAAAAATTAAAAGGTAAAACACGTGGAGACATTTTCTTTGGGTTTAATGGGTAAATCTTAAAGGACACATACTACTACAGTGGTCCCTCGTTTATCGCGGGGGTTACGTTCCAAAAATAACCTGTGAAAGGCGAAACCCGTGAAGTAGTGATCTTCATTTTTTACCAATAATTTCAGTTGATAACCTGCCTGGTTCTGATGTTTAGTGTCTTTTGTAAAGGTAATAATGCAATGAACACATGATTCATTGCGAGATTCAATTTGTCTTTTATGTCGTTTTAACACGTTGCCCGTCCCGCTGTGCTCCACAGCCGACCACAGAGCCACGGATCACACGGACTCCAGAGCCGACAGAAACACATCCGGACTCTAGTGAAGTCACAACACGCTCCTCAAACACATCTCTGAACTAGTCAAATGACATTCTAGCGTGAACAAACTTATCATCGTAACTACGAGCTCAAAGAGTCAAATCCTCACCTGGAGAAACGTCCAAGCGTCAGGTCAGCTTCCCCTGCATAATCCAAACTGTGTAAAGTTTTCTAAAAGAGCTTCTATGCTGTTGCCTGTGAATGCTGCGATGTGACACGATCCTCAAACAGTGAGTTTGAGAGAAAAGCACGCTACAGAGCATGTCTATAAGACCGCACACGGTAAAAAACAAAAACAAAATTGCACAAAAAAAAATCTGCGAAGCCGCGAAAAGTGAACCGCGATAGAGCGAAGGACCACTGTGCACTTGTTATGCAAAATCAACTTTTTGAGTTTTTAGTTTGATTTTACATTTTCTTCATCAGTAACATTGCTGAAGTTTGTCTGTGAGAGGTCTGTTTTTTATTTCATTTCATTTTCATTTATTGGTTTTGCTCATACATGGCATGGAGCACAAAACAAATCAAAATACATTCACTGACAAAGTAATCCAAAGTATATTTTTGTACATTTCTAGACTTATTTGACAGTAAAAATAAATTAATTTATAAAAACAAATTACTCCTTTGTCTACACAACATTTTGGTCTTTTGTGACTGAAATACCGATAGTATTGTATATTTTGGCACCTTCTTCAAGTGTAACATTAGAAGAGATTTCTCTCGTAACAACATTACACAGTTATACAGACACACATGACATGACATTCATCATAATCCACCTTCATTGCACAGATGACAGATCCTTAGCCACTTCAAACTCCACGTTGAAACTACTGGATACACTTTTTCACTCTGCTCTTCGTTTTATAACAGGTGCTGATTATAATATACATCATTGTGATCTTTATGAAAATGTAGGTTGACATCACAACATTGCATTAAATGTATTTATAAAGGTCTTCTGGATAGGCTGCCTGGGGACCTGACAAGTCTTGAGTTTTAGATCAAACTCTCATAACACAAGATCTCAGGAGGTCTATTGTTGGATTCTGTGTGTCCTAGAACTGAAACACGGAAAAAGGCCTTTATTTTATTTACTCCCTATAGTGGAGAGAGTTTCAGAAAATTGCGAAGTTGGAGACACTGGTGTCACTGCCTTGTTTTAATAATTTGGTGGCACAAATTTTAAATCATGTTTGAACTTGAATTTAATTTTAATGCATTTATTGTATTTAATGTTTTAATGATTGTTTTTACTATGTTGTTTTAAACATGGCGCCAATGTAAAAGAGAGTCTTGTACTCTCATTGAGTCTCCCTGTATAAATAAATAAAAATAACAAGTATAACCAATCACAGCAATGTATCATAATGGTGTATGTAATATGAGCCCGATCTCACAAGAAAGCGTACATTTACCACGACATTACACAACATGTAAATTTAGGTATGATTAGCACGAGTTCAAAGCTGTTTTGTGTAATTATAGTACGCGTCACAGTCCCCATTCATTTCAATGGTGGTTGTTAAGACACCCACAAGAGCCGCCATTTTTGTTTGGTTTGGTTCAAGAGGTACTTCCTGTCGTCGTTGCAACCAACCTCCCTCAACCCGTCCTGCTGCAATGTGATTGGGCTGGTCACCGCTGTGTCAGACTTTAAACCAATCCGGCTGCATGAAGACCATATGGATTATCTGGAGTTTGTAAATTCACAAATCTCGCAAGATAATCCGTCTGGATGGCTAGGTCACAGTGACATTGTTTTGGGAGTCATTTCATTAGGTTTAAGTTAAGTTTATTAATTCATTTATGTCACCACGCTCCGTCTTTTACACAAATAAAGACTTCTGTTTTGCAGTGTGAAAATCAGGGACCACAACTTTAAGTCAGTTTTATCAGGTGTGCTTTTGTACTTTGTTTCAGCTCGACTTTTACCTTTATCAAGTCATCTTTTACACAAGTAACTGTACTTTTACTTCACTAGTAAAGTCCAGTACTTTTGCCTTGCTCTGCTTTAACGATGCACATGAAGACACCTGACACCGAGCCCTGGATCTATCGCTCACATGTAGAAAATCCTCTCTGATGTCTGTAGTATCTCTGTCTTTCCCGCAACACGATGCAACTGTGCCACAAATAATCTTTACAAAATACCTGTATGTTTGTGGCCTGTATTTTTATTTATTTATTTTTTCTTTGACACGTCCAGAAATCGCTAAATGTTTTAAACTCCTCCAGCGTGAAGCCGACTTTACCGAATAAAGTGAACAAACTCCTGAGAGACAAGCAAAACAAGCCGGCAGCAGCAGGAAAAGGGCAGGTGACATTGTCGAGCCTCTGGATGCACCGCAAAATGACTTCACGCTCGACTTCCTCGCGCACAAGCAGATAGAGCGAAGGGCTTCAGCGGGGAATGCAACACACTTGACTACAGCAAACTCCAGCACTGACAGCAAAAGTGTTGGGCTAGTCCCCCGGGCCCAGAGCAGGAAATGGGCCTAAAAACCTGTCATTTTTCTTCAGGCGCAACACTTGAGCTGCTTGTGAGGTGTATATTGTTTCTTTGACACTTAGATGCATAAGTTGGGTCAAAGCTGACCGCAGGTGTTGTTATTTTGAGAATTCTTTTAAATTAAAAGTAGTTACAGTTTCATATTTCAGGTATTCCTCACCAAACTTGTTTGTGACATGAGGCTATAGCATTTTAAAAAAATGTATACATTATATACTTGTTAAGATATTTCATATTTTGTATCACTGCCCCACTCTTCCATTATTGCACGGGTCAAAAATGACCCCAGAATCTCAGGGGTAAGCCCTAGGAACTTTTGATTCTTATCACTTGTACTTGTTGGTTTACATTTACTGTGGCACTTACACATCTGAAGTAGCAGTCAGGAGGTCATTTTTACTCAGCATCACACATGTAAGGTTTACAAACGTACAGTCATGCTTTCTCACAGAACTGTCAAAGGAGTTTGTAACTTTTCGACTGGAAAGTAACTTAAACCTACCAACCTACATCACTTTAGGAATGGGAAGATGTTTAGTGACAAAATCCACAATCCACACACATGAGAGAAGCAATAAAAGCCTATAAAAGAGAAAGACATGTCAGATGTGTCCAAGAAACAGGGACCGCAACTTGACTGATCACAGCTAAAAGCAAATAGTTTGTAACAGCTGCACACAGTGAGACAAGAGAACACGTTTTATGTGTGTTCATGTGTGTGGACAATGTTATAGTCCCCAGTTATAGTTGTTTTTTTTGTTTGTCTTCCATAATAACTGACAGTCACAAAATGGATTTTTACTTTTTTTTTTACCTGACTGATTTGTGTTCAAATATGAAAAAAACCCCTGATAAATTAACATGTCAAAATGTTCTTTTGTTGTTCAAAATATAATAAAAATCATCATCTTTAAGCAAAATAAAAGTGTTATTACAAAAATGCTTTAATTTTAAGTGGGGTCATTTTCGACCCCACTCATGGAAGAGTGTTGGTGGGCCATGCAAAAAAAGTCCTAAAGCCTATTGACCCTATTTTGTCCCGCCCACTTTTCTAGGATTTGCACTTCCTGTTTAGCACTGTTAAGGTAGTTTACATGTTTGTCTGTCTGTATTGTGGGGCAATTTCAAGCATATGTCATGACAGTTAAAATAAAACCATCTTCTGAAGTCTACAGGCTAAATGCAGCTAAACAGGAAGTACACATCCTACAAAAGTGGGCGGGACAAAATAGGGTCAATATGTTTCAATAACTTCAATCTTTATGTTGATATTACTTGACAATGTAAGTCAAAGTTTTACAATTTAGACTTTTAAGTTGCAAGAGAGAGGGAGAGCAGGGGAGAAAGAGAGGGAAAGAGAGACAGCAAGATAGAGGAGAGAGAAAGACAGAAGGAAGAGGGAGAATGAGAGAGAGCAAGATAAAGAAGAGAGAGAGAGAAAGAAAGTAGAGGAAGAGAAAGACAAAGAGAGAAAGAAGGAGAAAGAGAGAGGAGAGAGAGAAAGAGGAGAGAGAGCAAAAAGGTGGAGGGAAAGAGAGGGAGACAGAGAAAGCAGAAGAGAGAGAGAATGTAGAAGGAGAGAGGGAGACAGAGAAAGCAGAAGAGAGAGAGAACGTAGAAGGAGAGAGAAGAGAGAGGGGGACAGAGAAAGAGGGAGAAAGAAGAGAGAGAGAGAAGAGGAGAGAGGGAGAGAAGAGAGGGAGAAAGAAAGAGGAAAGAGGGAGCAAGAAGGTGGAGGGAAAGAGAGAGGGAGACGAAGAAAGCAGAAGAGAGAGAGAACATACGAGAAGAGAGAGAGACACAGAGAGAGGAGAGGGAAAGAGAGAATGACAGAGCAAGATAGAGAAGAAAGACAAAGAGAGAAAGAAGGTGAAAGATAGGAGAGAGAGAGGGAGAGAGAAAGAAAGCATAGGGAGTGTGAGAAGAGAGAGAGAATGGGAGAGAGGGGAAAGAGAGAGGGAGAGTAAGAAGGTGGAGGGAGGGAGAGAGAGTAAGAAGGTGGAGGGAGGGAGAGAAGAGAGGGAGAAAGAAAGAGGAGAGAGAAGGTGAGGGAGAGAAGAGAGGGGGAGACTCAGAGAGAGGAGAGGGAAAGAGAGAGAGCAAGATAGAGAAGAAAGACAAAGAGAGAAAGAAAGGGACAGAGAGAGAAGGAGAGAGAAAGAAAGTATAGGGAGTGTGAGAAGAGAGAGAGGAGGGAGGGATTCAGAGCAACATACTGAGGAAAGAAGGAGTGAGAGAGAGAGAGAGGAGAGAAGGACATAGCAAAGCGAGGGAGAGGAAGAAAAGCAAGAGGAGAGCCAAAGGAAAAAGTGAAAGACGAAGAGAACAGGAAAGAGGAGAAAGAGAAAGAAGAGGGGGAGACGAGAGAGAGAATAACAGACAACCCACATGTAGAAGCTTAACTGACATAAAACTAGGCAGAACGTGTACTTGCATTTTTAACTTGAACAGCCTTATTACTTTTTACAGTGAGAGGGCTCCTTCCCTGTTTGTACAAAAATGGTAAATGGACTTTGGTCACTGAATTAGAAGAGAATAAAATTACAAGCAAATACAACAGTTCTATGTAGATTTAAGCTCCTTTGCACTTTATATTTGTGCTCATTAATGTTCAAATTTATTTTTGATTGCCCCAAGTGTTATGTGTTCCTAGGGCTGAGGACCGAAAAATAGTTCCTATATGGACCCGACTAAAAACATTTGGGAAATACTGGAATCAAAAACATGATGCACTTTTTATGCTGTTTTCTGTTCCTTTGCTTTAAATCTCTGCATCAATAAGCAGACAACAGTAACAACACACATGCCACACGTGGGGTCTTTATAATGACACAAACTTTGCTCCACAATATCACAGCAAATCACGTCTCACTTCTCCCAAACAAACTGCGTAAGCTTCTAGCTGCACCCTGCCCAAGCTGAGTCTTCCAAACAAAACACGGTTTATAAGCTTACCTTCTTACACAGAAGAAAGGAAGAAACAGCGGGTCCATGTTCAATTACTAAAACACACAGTGCGTATACATGCAGCTAATAAACCGTTTAAAAACGGAATATTAGCAATAAACCGATTGCGCGCGGTCATGTAAACCCCCTGCAAAAACCCGAATATGCTCATATTCCGTTTATTAATAAACCGAATATGAGCCCTGGCTTATTTCTTTTCCAACCCGAATATCTGCTCATGTAGACGCCAATCGGAATATTCC
This sequence comes from Mugilogobius chulae, assembly GCA_038363315.1. Classification (NCBI taxonomy): domain Eukaryota; kingdom Metazoa; phylum Chordata; class Actinopteri; order Gobiiformes; family Gobiidae; genus Mugilogobius; species Mugilogobius chulae. The sequence continues at coordinate 42,308,277 of CM076409.1, read as the reverse complement.
CATGTAAAAGGAATATTCAGGACTCGCTGATGTGCTTCTCGCTTATGAACTAAACACAAACTGCCAAAACAAACACGGAAAACGCACGCAAAGAAAGACACAGGGTTGGTTATAATGGTTTGTTTTCATGTTTAAGCGCTGAACAGATTATAACGCTACGATAGTGCAAAAGACTAAAAAGCCTGCGTATTTCTGGCTTTCAGCTGTTTGTGGTTTATTTTCCTCTGAAGATGTGGCAAAAACTAAACAGTTTAAGCTGTTGTGGCGTTTGTGTCTTTCAGTCTCAACACCTTTCATTCTCACAAAGTAGCGTAAGCCAGCCACAGCAAAACAAGAGTGTCTTACCTGTGTTGTAATCCAACAAAACTCGTGTGTTCAGAAGAAAAATAAGTTTTAAGCACTCCGCAACAAGATATTCCACCGTGAACGTGCAGGACTCCCCAAGTGTATCCGCCAGCGTAAAGCGAGCTGTCCTCGTGTTTGTGTCCAGCTGTAGACTATCTGCGTTGTCCTCGCGCTGGTCTGCGGTCCACGCCGTGTTTGTATCAGGCGATCTGCGTTTTCGTCTCGTGCTCCAGGTCCGTCTTCAGCTCATATGCCGCCTCTCCTCGGCCCACTGACTCTTCTATTGTGATCTCGTAGAGCTGCGTCCACTTTCCTTCTCACGCATTGACAAGCTACATAGGCTTACTAGGCTTACTCACGGTATTCGGCAGTTTATCACAGTCCACATGGACTGATTTCTTACCATTTAACCTGTTTCCCACACATTTAGGCTATCATAAGCTATGCCTCTGGTTTGCCCCGCCTCCACGTCAGATCTGTCCAATGTGAGCGCTGGGTCTCACACATGTACGTCTGTTTACATTTTAAAGTCCAGTTGCACACAGGAAAGCAAGAGATGCGGTACAATCCGAACCAAAAAGAATAACTTAGGATCAGAATCCAGTCCGTGCGTCTGTGTGCGTCGAGACGTTGTCTGTGCGTAGCAGTTTGAATCGGAATATTCCGAATGATCACACTTAGCATGTATACAGGAATAACCCAATTTGCTCACACATGTAGACAGGTTATTCCGAATATTTCAGAAAATGGAATACTGACAATAACCCAAATATTAAGCACATGTAAACGTGATCACAGTTTCCAGTGCGAGCCTTTTGTTTAAAGTATATTTGTTGCGCTTCATAAATCCATGTGATCCAGTCACAATCTGAAGTTTACGCATAAGAATGTCGCCAAACAGATAAGATCAGTGCTAGCAAATTTGCAAGATCCAACTGAGTTGCTTTGACTCATTTGCATTCACTTAGTGCTTTGCCAAAAGAACCTGGATGGTTCAAAAACACCTGGATCAGCCGCAGAAGCTCATGTTTCTCCCAGAACATGGTCAAAACTCATTTCCTTTCTCATATGAATAGTCAGTGTTCCCAAAATCCATCTTCCCTTCTAGTCAAAATTCTTTTGCCACTGCTCTATGCTTGTCCACATTGCAGTGTTAGTTTGTCACACATACACTGAGGAAAAACATGGTGCAAACGTCTCATTCGCCCAGGTATGTCAGAGCAAGCTACAGAATGAAATAACTGTAACTACTTTGAATAAAACAACAAAATGTGACGAAAGCAGCTGTTTGGATCAGGTCTGAACTGGTCTGACAGACGTCTGTCTCCTGAAGCTGTTTTTCTAGCCGTTTTTTTTTTTTTGTCAATCACATGAATGTAACTTTTAAGGGTCATAGGGTTGAATTTCATTCACAAATGTTTATTTAGCAGCAGAACTTCTTTTATTTAGCTGACAACGGTGCTTTTTTGACTTGTTTCCACTGTTTGTGTGAGCAGCGGCTCTTTCTGGAGGCGCGATGATAAACAAAAAATCCCTCTACAGGGCAGAGTTCAAAGCTAGCATGCTGTTGCCGTGACAACGCTGCACGTAAGCTCTGCCCATCTAATCTGCTCTGTATAGGGATGAGGCTCTTCTGAACCACTAAGACAAGAACACAGGACCATCAATGACCATCCTTACATAGCTTGGGGGCCGAGCAGTTGGAAGCAAGGCCCAGACATTGTGTTTTAGAGTGTGGCGAGGGCCGGTGGAATGCCGCTTGCGGCTTTAATTTTACTTTCTTTTTCCAGTTTGGTGCTTTCTGGTCTGCGGAGCTTGACCTGGATGGACTTGGAAAGAGAAGAAAATAGCCTTGATCTGTATTTTGGTCGTACGGCGGAGAAGAGATGGAGATGAGGCGGATTCCTGGAGCGGATGCGGAGGATGTGGAACGGTCCTCCTCATTGACAACAGCTCTGTGCAGCCGCTCTGAGGGTCAGAACTGAGCGGACTGAAGCAGTAGTGGGATTAGCATGGAACTATTTATTATTTGACACAGATCATTCTTCAAGGAAATTGACGTTTTTTTTTTTCAACAATTAAAAAGTTAATAATAATAATTTTAAAAAGGCATTGAGCACTGATAAGTGGGGATGGAACAATTCTTGTGTCGATATACAGGCCATTCCAATTTCATTTCAACATGTTTTTCAATTTCAGCTCAGTCACTAAAAACATCGTAGATATACAACAAAATGTCAAAAATCTTAACCTACCCCAAGCCTCAGTCCTAAACTTACTAATTTAGTAACTTGAAGTCTGAAATTACACATTAAACCCAAAAAAAACATATTTACATAAAAAGGTGAATTTGTCAGGTGAAGGTGAGAAAAAAAAGTGGAGATGAGAACCAATAAATGAACTAAAGGGGCCATTTATTCATACTACTTATATGTGTATTCATGATAAAAGCAGCTTGTAACGTGCTCATCTTACGTTTTTAACATCTCGTTGTATATCTACGTTTTCTTCGCAGACTGAACAGTAAACTTGCCTCTGAGGGGAAACTCATTTTGACTTCCAGGTTCATTTTGAATAAGCTGAAATCTTGATTGGAAAAAAAAACTGAAGCTCCGGTTGAGATTCTGTGTGAGCTGTTTTGCAAATTGACTTTTAGAATAGAAAAGTGTGTCAAAGCGATTGAGAAGAAGTGTAATTTGGAAGATGTGCTGACTGTGGCCTCGTTGTGCTGTCTGTAGACTACTTGCACATAACCATTTACAAAGAGACGTTTGGGACTTCTGCAGTTTGTGAGAAATGCCATTGCAAAGTGGTTTGGAGATTTATCTTTGTTATTTTCATTTTTTAAAGAAATGAACCGAACCAACCGAGAAAAACTGTAATAAGACATAATGTGAAATGAGTGTGGATTTTAAAGTGCTAAGACATATCACCTAATGTTCTTTGGATAAGTGAAAATTAACTATTCACTGTCTATAATGCAAAATGTAAACATTTTATTAACAATATATTTGAGAAGCATTTTTTGCATATCTTCAAAATGACATTCACAGTATTATGTCAAAATAATATATTGTGGTACAGGAAACAGGCTCACACTTTATGAGAGGCTCTCACACGGCAGTCCGTCCGGTCCGGCGAGCTGTGCGGATGTACTTCGGTCATCCGGATCTTATTCATTGAAAGGAACTTTTTCCAGACTGTCCAAAACAGTATCACAAGAAAGCATATAGGCCAGCGCTTCTCAAAGTGTGGCACGCCCGTTTAGGGGGGGCGCAGAAAGTTGTGCTGCTGCTGCGTCCTTTTCTTTTCCTCGCGCTCATAGGAAGAAGGTCTGCGAGTCTAAGCTCCGTCTGAGTTTTTAAATCATCCAATAAGACCCAGGAACCACAGAGATACGGCCCGTTGAAGTCTTAAAACCTCATTAAATACGCGTGCGGAGAATTAGTCTCGACAGTGACGTGCAGTGAGGTTTGGACCACATAGGTCTTATTTCCTCTTCAAGATGCCTTTTTATTCACTTTGCATACATGTATATAAAACAGAAGCGTATAATCTCATGGACTATTTTGTCTATAGACGCAAAATTAAAAATGAGACATGCGAGTTTGATCCCTGGACCGCGGATCACTCGCTCATCCATCTGAGCTAAATGACATCACTGCTATGCGAGATACTTAATGACTACTGTACAATAGTTATCAGATTATTACGGCTTTTTAGACTTTTGCTGTTAAATATTTGCTCTTGAAGATTGTTATAGTTGTTTCGTTTAACCGCACAGTGAAGCTAAACAGACACATTTAAATGTATAATAGTATTTTGGCTGTAGAAAACTGCCAGATTTCCCTTGCGCTCGGAGCTGAGGGAGATTCTGACTTGCCTCATCTTGGCTTTGTACAAACTCTGTTTACTGTCAAATGAAGTCACTAAAAGTGTTCACGTTTGCAAAATATTCTCTTTCTTGACAAGAAAAAAAACAAAACACTCGAAAAAAGTACATCTACAAACATATTTTACAACACAGTCTCACTAGATGGCGTACTTTTACCATGACACAAAAACAGCGTATTTTGACCACGAGTTCACAGCTGTTTTTAGTACTTATGTTACGCCGTACATTTAGCACGATATGAAAAAGAGTAAAAATGACACGAGATTTCACAGCGTCAAAATAGGACGACTTTTGGTTGAAGCCACGTGGGGACGTTTTCTTCAGGTGAAACGGGTAAGTTCAGGCATAAAGTTACTAAAATGGGTAAGATTAGGTCTGGGGCTTGGGGCAGGTTAAGAATAGAATCAGGATTTCATTAATATTCATAAATAAGAACACGTCTTAACAACCACCATTGAAATGAATGGGGACTGTGACGCGTACTATAATTACGCAAAACAGCTGTAAACTCGTGCTAATCACACCTCATTTACATATTGTGTAATGCCGTGGTAAATGTACGCTTTCTTGTGAGATCAGGCTCTATTTTATCACTTTTTGTGGAGAAACAGTGCGTGAAAGCGCTGCATGAACGCTCCCTGTTCATTGTGTACGTGTCGGCGCAGATCTGAGGGAGACGAGCCTCAGTGCCGTAGACCTGCGTTATATCGACAAGTCCTGGAGATTTTTGCAGTTTTAAACCACAAAACTCAGTGGAAATCACAAGAAATCAACTAAACATGACAAATACCAAACATATTAAATATTAACAATATAATAATAAGTCTTGACATCTAATAATTTTTTCTCCATTTGGACTGGGGAGGCACTGCCTTACTTGCCTCACCTGACCGCACGTCGTTGACGCTCGATCAGCGATGATGCTCACATGTCTGTAATGTTTACTGTGAAAAGTAGCTTTCAACCTGTTTGGATGTTTTAATCAAAGAAGTTTCCACAGCCAACTAGATAGACAGTGTCTCTTTCTGCAGGCGACATGAGCAGTAGAGCGGAAAGTGACGTAGACTGATAATCCCTCTATTTACTACAGGAAAAACGAAACAAAAATGTGTTTTATTTACTGTGTGAAAGCACGCAGCTATAGAGGTTATGCACTGACATCATTTTATTCCAAAAATGTTTAGCAACTTCAGAATGAGGCATTTCTTCAATGTATTTCTTTGTTGTCGTGACAACGGCTTGTCTGCTACAACAGTTGATGATTTAGGACATTTTAACTGCATCAAACAGACTTAAAAACATTTTTTTTTTTTAAGAAGAAAAAGGTAATAAGTTCAACTGTGTGTGATTTCAATGTCTGATAAATGTGAGAAGCTAATGTCTTGTTGACTTGTTGTTGACTTGTTGACTTGATTTTCTCTTTTTACATGTCAGTTACAAACCCAGTGCTCAGTATACTTGTGGTGGGTTGAATCTGTTATCAAACTGTAGTTTATTTTTCCTGTTTTAGCTGTTTATTGAACTCTGACAAGAGAAAATGTTCTTTCTCTCCATTAACTCTCATGCATCGATGCCACTCAGCACTCACATTCAGAATGCTGTGATGTCACCTGCATAACCTCTATTGTAACTTCTCCAGTAATAATTCGTACAATCCTAATTAAGTGACATTTTTAACGACTCCACCCACCTCTTTTCTCCCTCATTAAACTGCCTTTATTACCATTTCCTAATTGCTCTACTGTAACACACAACATCATCCGCACCATTTCTCCTTTGCACCGGGTCGTTCGGTCACGCTGCATTACCCTTCTTCTTCTTCTCCCATCCTCTGTTGTGAGTGAGTGACAGAGGGGCGGGGCTTGGGTCAGGGCTGGAGGCGGAGCTTGTGGATGTGGTTCCCCTCTGAGCCTGACTCTCTCTCATTCGGAGGAGCAGACGAGAGCGGGAGCAGAGGAACAGGATTTCAGCGGAGCAAAAGGAAACGTGCTGCGGACACAACTGACACGGAAGGTAAGGTTTGGGGTTTTGAAGCACTTTGATTAGTTGATGAAGATGTGATTATGAGTGATGTAAAGCTTTGTTGAATGAACTTGTATGAACCAAAGATTTATTTCTGGTGTAAGTCTTGTTTTCTTTTCTTCTCGTAGCTCTTGATATTTTGCACTGTAACTAGTTTAATCATATTTTATTCAGCTTTAAAGCAACTCCCTGCAAAAACTATGCTTCTAGACTTGCTTGATGTGACTTGGATTCAGAATTGTAATTGGATTTGAGTCCTTTTTAACTGGATAAGATTGAATGACATATGTAATTTGGAATATTTTACTTGTTTCAAAGTGTTTCTGACGAGTTATAAGAGAATTTGGCTTAAAATGAGTAAAAAATGGGAAAGAACAATTTTCTTGTTTCATTGGCAAATAATTTGGCTAAAAAAAAAAGCAATGTCTCGAAATGAGTTCAGAATTGTGATCTATCTTCATAATAAACAGAGCTTAAAATAATCAAATGCTTGAAATTAGGGTTAAACACCTAGAATCAAGAAATTTTAACTTTTCGAGTAGTTTAGTCATTAGAAAATCATTGTAATTCATTTGTATGCAAGTCAGTTTGTAACTAGTAACAGTTTTAAAGACTTACTCCTTAAGACGGGGACCTATGTTAATATGTCTGACGACAATCGTCTAACATTTAAATGGACATTTGTGTGGACTCAGTTTTAGCCTCTGGTGTCTGGTTAACTTTTGTTGGAAGTGCGAAGAAGCTCTGCACAAAAGAACATCTGCCTAAAATTTGTTTGACTTCACGCTATCGAGCTCATGCCTTTAGAAGCAACAGATATAAACTTTCATTTGTGCCCACTTCTGTGGCTTTTTTAAATAAATTGGCCAATCACAGAGGCAGATAGGCTCATTGGATTTGTATTAGATGGATTGTGTTAAGTGATCCAGTCTACATATGTGTGCTTTTTGTATCATTTGGATGAACTTTTAAGTTGAAATTGATACGAGCACAACTTGGATGCCTGATTATTACTACGGCAAATGTCTTCTAATGTGGGCCCTGGACTGTTGTTGCTGTTGCTGCGTCTGGAAAATGTTTTAAATGTGTGTTAGTCTGTGTGCATAGCTGTGGGCAGTGAGCACAAGACAAATTTCCCTTCGGCAACAATAAAGTTTATCTTATCTTCTCTTATCTTATCTTATCTTATCTTATCGATAAATACTGTATAAGAATCAGTATAGCTGGTGTCACTAGTCTGGAACAAAATGACAGTAGCTTTTATATATTTTGGGTTTTGACAATTCCTCTTCAAAAGCTGAAGTTATTGTAATTCCCCTACATTTGCTGAAAAGAGAATTATATGACACTATCTACTTTTAGAATGTGTTACACTTTTTGAGTATTTTTAAGCCCTAATGTTGTGTAGTTAACTTTGTCAAAGTTGTAAATTAATAATCTATGCAGCACTTTTAAAAATTAGACCACTGAGTACTGACTGAATTGAATAATAAAGTTCTCATCGGGAGCTGAATGCAGCTCTCTGATTGGCTGTGCTTGGGTGGTCCTCTGCAGTCTCACTTTGCTGTTTGTAAGAATAAGTTTATAAGTCATTATTCCAACCAAAATTAATACTTGTCAATATTAACCCAAGAATATATTTATTTGTAATGAGAGGATGATTTAAAACCTAGTTTGTGTTTGCAGTGTGAATATCAGATACTCCACCTTTAAGAAGTAAGAAAAATGTTATGCTCAAGTTAAATAAATGAATACACACATACATAAATACATACTTAAATGATCAAACACTCTTTATATGTCCCAAAATAGTTACATTGCAATGCACAACTCAATAAAAACATGCAGTAAAACAATGTCATGAATTTATTTTTTAATTCATCCATTCATTTTCTCCATTTGATCAGATTTGTACAGTTAATAAGCAGGTAATGAGTTAACTTTAAGATTTGGAAGCTTTCTAGCACTTTGCAAAAAATATTTTTTTGGGGGTTGCATCACACAATGATTGAATTATATCTAAAAAAAAATGTAATTATACCACTGACTAATGCAGTGTCTTTGGGCCTTAAGCAGGGGACAGTCTCTCTTTACTTTAGTCTTTCATTCATTCAAAACATGATCATTTTTTCAGAAGAACTAATGTGACGACTGACACCTCAAAGGTCAGACAGTTACAGCTACAAATACATGGGAACGGGACTAAATTCTGAGGTAAACTGTGATTAGAGGTGCGCAAAACATCGAATTTTAGATAATATATAGAATGTTGTTTTGGAGATATGCAAAAATTGAATATCGAGTATATTGTTTAATAGAAAAAAAAATCATCTACACTTTTGTAATTCGATTTGTGACATTTCAACAATGATCTAACATTTACTAATACAAACTTAAATGAGCCAATACACAAGATAGTGCATGAATTAAGTCATCTTTATCCTTATTGTGGATTAACAACTTTGCTGCGGTAAAAGGACACCAAAGAGTCAGACCAAAATGTGTTTAACCATGTCTTGTTGAGTTATGCATTAGTAACTAACTTATGACTTTTTCCTTATTTCAAGTTGGAAATTGCTGTTCAAACTAGATATTTTAATGCTGGTTTATGCTTGGTCAAAATGAAGAACATAATCACTGATTGCAGACATTTATGATCATTTTGTCTTATTAAGATGCTTATTTTCCTGTGTAAATCTGAACTAATAAGTCAAAATGACAAGTCTGAACACTGTTTTGTTGGACTGACTTAATATCGTTTGAATATCGTTATTGAAATACATAAAAAAAAATATATTGAGATATAGGGCTGGGCGATACGGCAAAAAATGAATATCACAATTTTCTTGGAGCCAGATCACGATTTCAATTTTATCACGATTTTTGTAAATTGTCTCTTTTCGAATTGCTTTTGTGTAAATATAATCATCTGCATCTGCTCAGTGTCTAGATCCAGCCGTCATAGGCTGATCAATGTTGCCAGATTTTCAGAGAAAAACAAGCAACCGATCCTAAAACAAGTGACCTCAACCCTTCAATTAAAAAATTATATATATTAAAAAAATAATAATTTAATTAGAACGTTGTGTATCTCTAGCAATTTCTAGCAATTTTCAACATTTATAAAGACTTTTAGACATGCAAGAATGCTAAAAGTCCATTATATTTTTTATATCAGACCGAAAAAATAGCGAAAATCCACCTCTTTGATGACCTGAAAGTGAGGCCCCCACAAAAAAAGTCAAAATTCATAAAAGACTTTGAAAAAAACAAAACAAAAAACAGCCTAATCTTGCGATCAAGAAGAAAACCTGGCAACTCTGAGGCTGAGAAAAGTAGGTTGGAAATATAAGATTGTATTTGAACAGATGGATTAAATAGAGAAATGGGAAATCTCGATATGACGATGATAAGCTCTCCATTCGATTTTTATCACAACATTGCCCAGCCCTATTGAAATAAACATTTTTGTCAATATCGCACAGCTCTAACTGTGATGCAGTTTGTAAAAAGTGTCGTCAGCGCCTGTTCTGCTGCTGGAAGCTGTCGTGATTTCACTCTGGGCCAACCGTGCTCACCCTCTTCTATCGAGCTTATGAAGAGTCTGTTGTGTCCTTTTCTCTTATAGCATGGTTTGGAAGTCTAACTCCTGAAGATGAAAACAGAAAAAGTCAGATGATGACGTGGTCAAGCAGTCTTGGCTGAGTATTGAGTCAGTCTACAGCAGCTCATGAGAACGACTCACAGCAGTAGCAGTTCTGACTCTCACCCTCGTCTTTTACCTTCAGGTCTAAGGTTTCAGGTCCGCTGCTTTGTTCCCTCTTCAATCGTAGCTCTTAATTAATAACTGGCCAGTTAGCTTTTTTTTTTTTTTTGTGGCATGCTTATAATGAGTTGTTGCTATGTTTTTAGATATTTGCCGTGTATTTGAGGTCTTTAATGCAGTGTGTGTGTGTCTGTTTCTCATCATGTTACAATTTTTTTTTTTTTTTGTCAGACGTCATCTTGTTCTAACGCTGCAAAACAAAATTTCAAACTCGATTCGATACTTGAAAAAAATCTCAATACTCGGTACCGATTTCAATACCACGGTGACAACTTTACATTTTTTTTTTCTTTTTGATATTTTTGAAATAATAGTATTTTAATGTATTATTTGTTTATTATTGACTTCATTCATGAACCTTTACATTAAGACTGGGTTTTGTTCTATTATCAGACACATTTGCTGTTTATGTGGTATATAGATGACTTGCAACATGCGTGCCGCCAAGAGGGTGCCGCCCCGTTTCGGTGAAAACAAAGCCCCGCGTACATTGAAATGAATGGGAGGTTATCGATTGTAAACTTCAGATACACGTCTAAAAACTACATTTAGTGTTTTGTATCATGTAGTAAAAGACAAACGGTTTGACTTTAGACCAGGGGTGCCCAAAGCGGGGCCCGGGGGCCAAATTCGGCCCGCCAGATGGTTCAATTTGGCCCGCGAAGGGTTGTTCAGGTTTGTTAGGACTAACTGTTTGATTCAATTTTGAGCTGAAAAGACAAAATTCATGTGCAATCTCTTAAAACGTGTTAATAAAAGATATTTTAATCTTCATCTCTTCTCAAAATGTTTTTTTTAATGCCGAACAAAATTATGTTCGGCCCTTGGCATTCTTCGATGCAATACATTTTGGCCCGCGAGGAAAAAAATATGCAAAATTTGGTCCACCAAGGAAAAAAGTTTGGGCACCCCTGCTTTAGACGCTTCACAGACAGAACGGTAAACGTTTTAAACTGACCCAATAGACCCAATGCTAATCATAAGTGCCTGTATCAGACGTGTGTATTTTTGTATTAAAACACCCGTGGATGCTCACGTTTTATGAGAAATGAGCTGACAATCAAAATATAAATAAATAATATATATTAATCCACAAAATGATTCGTCTTTTTTGTGCTATGCTAGCTTGATATCAAGAAACATACTTTTAACTGTAGCTAAGATTGTGCTTGTTTGTTTTATTCAGTTAAATGTCTGATGTCTTGTCTTTACTGACAACTAAAAAAGTTAACTACCCCACCTTTAAGTGATATGACAATATATAGAACTTATTTTCTTAAATGTGTTACCTTTTAGCAGCTTTATAACTTGTATTTTAATTACAATATTAATATTAAAATATTATTGCACTGTTTACAAATCCTTAGGTAGATCTTTGGGCTGTGCTCAGGAGCTGAAAAAGGTTGGGCACCCATGATTTAGGCAATATTATTTCAAACCAACCAGAAAAACACGTGTTAGTCAATCAATTAGCCGACTTTTCCAAATCTAGCAACAATGTTCTGACCAAATATCTGACTTAAACCGACTTCACAAGACCACAAGCTCAAAGGTTTGCAAGCTAAATTACTAAAGAAAAAATGCAATCACCTTCCACACTTATTTGAACTGTTACAATTATGTCATTTCTTCATTTGTATTTGTATTTTTGAGCGATCCTGACGTGCGCTGAGGTTTAGGTCTAGTGTCTTGCGACCACTTCAAGATACTTTTTTTTACTTCGCAAACTTTTCCTTTACATTAGCACAAGAGCTCATTTGAGTATTTTCTACAATTGAAAATAAAGAAAAAAGAAACACTGACGCAAAGTTTGCTCTGACCTGTTCATTCATCTGAGCCGTAAGACTGTTACTGATGTAGCAGAGCGAGTGATCCCTTTACAACTTTCCACAGCAGCAGTTTCAGAAAGAGAAGTTTTATTTTGCAAATGCACTGACAGTGTTTGACCATCGTGGCAGCGGTTTTTGCACACATAACTGCAAAATGAGCGAGTTTGCACAAAAAAGGCCTAGATAGCTATATGATTCACTTTTTACCCCAGACACACAGTTTGACCGTGAGAGAAGGTTGATTCTGCATTTAGTTTCACTTTAGTCAATAATAGTGAAAAGCTACAGCAAAAGCATGCTGAGAAATGCATGGGATTCTTGTACAGGGTTAGATTACAGTCTAAATGTTAATGCTTCAGGCGTGTACCCACTTAATTAAATAAAATCGAATTACATTGCAATATTTTCCAAAGGGAAATCAAACACAATACAAAAACATTTAGCCCATTACTTTTCAAGATTTACAAATGTCTGGGAAAGATACAGTCGGCATGAGAGGTGGGGGAAACTTAACATGTTCATCATCAGAACAACGGTTTTGTCACTCACTGCTTAACTACAACTGTGGACTTAAGGAAATATATTGTTTCAAATATAGATACAAAGACATGGAGATGAATGAAGTGAAACAAAGATCCAACAATGTAAATATATCCAACAATGCTAACGGTAGCTGCAAGCTAAATGCTAACATGATGCTAGCACAACCTGGCGTGTTTTAGCATCTTTCTTTTACCTTCTGTTTACTTTTCTGACAGAACGCCACGTCAACAACCTCCATTTAAACATTGTTGAATCTCTTGAATTAGTTGTGTTAAAAAATACACTTAATTTGCCAGAAAATGTTTTAAAAGAGGTAAAAACATTAGCACACTTGCCGACTGTATCTGTGGAGCTTCTGCACCACGTGACTAAATTCACTGCAAATACGCTAACATTGCATCTAATGGGAAGAAGCCTGAAATTTTACTTCTGTGGTTTATCCTTGGCATTAAATTAGGTCACAAATAATTGAATGTCTAACTAATAACTGAAATAAACATTGGCGGCCATTTTGTGGACCAACTTTACTCTTCACAAATTTAAAAGCGTATGTCGTGCTCTGAGTCTGCCACTTCTGTTCATCTGCTTCACTTTCCATCTTCTCACCTCATTAAAGCGTTTACCTGATGATGTTTGTGTTGAATATATTTGACTCTAAAGCCCTGGACATGTAACATTTACTCATACTGACCGTTTAAACAGTCTGATCTGGAGACAAAAGTGAAAACATGTTGTGTTTAGTCTAATGTGTAGCTTTTGTACCTGACAGAAGCTCATTCTCTCATGTCGTGGTGATAAACACCAAATCATTTTGGTTTAATGTTGGTTCACTTCATCTTTCGTTTGTGCTTTTATTAAACCATTCATTTTTCAAAGACCCATTTGAAACACTTTTGCGATGATTTTCTCCTGACACTAAAATTGAATCGCCAAAACACAGTCTTTTAAGACAATAGTTAAGTTATTAACCAGATTAAAAGACAAAACAATGCATCTGCAGCTTAATTAATGTAAGTCTTGACTCAGTCTGTTTAGCTGCTCAAATTCACTTTTTTTTTTCGTCAAAATGAGTCTGTGAACTCATGGAGATGGCCTGTCTTTCTTCTGTCTTTGATCATTTTGTAAATCTCAGTATGCAATGACTAATTTTGTGTATTTTGAGAACAACAAATTCAAGTCGAGCCACAATCCAGTTTAAAGAGAAACTAAACGCAGAATTAACATTTTTTTTCACTGTCTAGCTGTGTATATGGGGTCAAAATTATGAATTATACTGTTTCCAGACCTTTTTTTTGGGCTATTTTTGTGAAAACTTGCTCTTTTTGTAGTTATGTGTGCCATAACTTTTCCAAAACTGCCACCATGGTCTAATGCCGTCAGTGCATTTTCAATTCACACCGACGTCACAGTGAGTTGACGCCACAGACAAGTCGCCCAAGAGGAATATATAAACTCCTTCTTCTGACACCACTGCTAGCAAGTGGTCGCCCACTGTGGAAACAAAAATCATCGATCATATAGCTCAGCTAGATAAACTTGTGGTGCGAGTTGTGAAGGTGCGCAAGTTCGATCCACGTTTCGGTGTTTCATTTTAATCATTTTAAGTTTTAGGAAATACTCCCATGTTCACATCATAAGCGCATGTCTAGGCTAAAGCAAAGGCTTCATACATACAGTATGTCTGCAAAGTTAATTTAAAAACATCTCATGATCTCTCTGGGTGGAGTTTGCACGTTCCCTCCTGTGTCACCGAGGGTTTTCTCTGGGTACTCCGGTTTCATGCATGTTTAGGTTTATTGGGCATCACTGTAAATTTGCCCTGTGAGTGAATGAGAGAGTGAATGGTTGTCTGTCTAACTCTGAGACGAGTTGGCCACAGTCCAGGGTGTTCCCCCGTCTAAGGCCCAAAGTCACTGGGATAGGGATAGGGAAAAAAAGAATCTTGACGTGCAAGTAAGAAACTAGACCTGTGCAAAATCACACCACTCACAAGCTCGCTGTCCATGTTTCATGCTGTCAATCAAAGACTGTTCACACCCACTGGACGTAAGTTTCTGACTCCGCTCACAAACTTAGCCTCACTTTAAATGAATGTTGCTGATGTGCCGTTACATTAGAAACATAAACTCAAAGCTCTGAAGGTGTAAAAATACGACAGAAGGCGCTAACATTATGTTTGCATTTAGCTTGCACCTACAAATGAGTACACATTCGAATCTTTGGATCACTTTATTCATCTCCATGTCTTTGTATCTGTATTTGACACAATACATTTCTCTAAATCCACATTTGTTTTAGTAGCTGTTGAGCAGTGACTGATAACACTGGTGTTCTCTAAATGTTAATATTAGGCTTATCTCTACATAAATGAATGCACTGTTCCCCATTTTAATCCATTTTAAGGTGACTTTGAAATAGTTGCTTCATGAAGGTTGTGGTACAAAATAGCCTTTTTGGTTTTTGCTTCCTGACACTGAGTTCCAAACGGAAATATTCTGAGCTGAAACCACAATCTGCTGATCAAATGAAGATCGGTTACATTTCCTGTCACAGAGATATCATTTATCAAGAGCCATCGCTGCTTTAGAAGTCTCAAGTGGTGCGACAGTCGGTTTGGGTGATTATAAGTGACATTGAGATGACTATTAGTGATCTTTGGTGATCTTTTATTCTTTTTTCATCAAATACATACCTTTTCAGAATGGTAAACCAATGTCAGCTTTATAATAGGCTCTGTGCACAGGACGTTAGCTGGCTTGTTTATAGTCAAAATATCTAACTTATGAGCATTTCCTGTCTAAAACAATTAAATGCTCACAAGATCAGACATTAAACAGTGAGTTGTGGTGGATGTCACTAAAAACATGTTAAAGACTTAATAAATCAGAAAAGTACTCCACAAAGTGTTTATAAAGTGTTGTGTTTGTGACTAAATGCTAACGCTAACAAGAAGTACTCATAATACAAAAGCTAGCTTCTTTTTCCCGCCCATTTTTCTTTGCAGTGCACTTCTGGTTCAGTCAGTCACTGGGTTTATTTTAAATTTTGTTATATCTGTTTGAGATCGCTCTGCAAAACAGACAAGCAAATGTTTTGGTTAGCTAAGCAGGAAGTGCGCTGCCATGAAAAGTGGAATAAGGTGAAATCAAGTTGTAAAACTATTCAAGGCCAAAACATGTACACACACACAAAAAAAGCACAAACCTAAATTCATGAAAACAAAGGTAAATTCTAAAACACAGAGGTAAATTCAAACTACCAACATAAATTCAAAAACACCACTGTAAACTCAAAAACACAAACGTAAACATAAACTCTAAATCTTTTTTGATCCATTTGCTCTCTCCGTTTATAAGCTTTCATGTGACATTGTTCAGTCTGTTCATAAAAAACATTATGAGGGCCAATGCAACTTCAAAGGTCATTTTATCAAAATCTATTTTCCTTCACAGTGTTGTCAATGTCAGCGTCTAAAGTAGCACTTCACACATTCTCACTGAAATGCACATTCAAACCATGTAATTTCTCCTTCTTTACATATCTATGATACAAGTAAATGCAACAGTTTATTTCTGTGGTCAAATAATAGACACACAAAAAGTGGTCATGATAAATTATTAGGAGATTTTTGTGAGATTGTGTTGCTTACACAAAACTTTACAGTCATTAAAGTTTTTACAGAAGGATGATTTACATTTTTTTTTTATTGTTTTTTTTTTTTTTTTTTTTTGTAACTTTTCAGTCCAATCAATTTTACTCAAAAGCTAAATAAGTTATCCAAAATAATCTTTGCAAAAATCTATGCATCTAATTGTAACCAGGTTGAAAAAAACGCTCTTTTAAACTTAAATAAATAATTATTAATGTGAGCCGTCTGTTCCCCTACGTGATTACGTCACCGCATCACGTAGCGCGTACGTCCTCATGCAACGTCAGTGCGTGACCCCGTCTAACCAATCACGTCGCTCGTAGCACTTGTTACATGCGGACGACGCTGCTCTCAATGAGAAGCATGGAGGAAAGATTGAGAAGCAGCTGCCAGAGATCTTAACCAGCGCAGGGGCAGGACATGTTGGTCACGTGGTGCGTCTGATATTAAAGGGAATTGGCCAGGTTTCCTGTTTCCAACTTAAAACGATGGCGAGCTAAGAGCTTTGGCTTGGAGCTGAACAGAACCTCAGCTCAGATGCCCCTGCCGGTCTGGTAGGAGGCTCTGGCAGCCTTGTTCCCCTCCATCTTCTCACTTATTCACTCACACATATACACATAAGCCTATGAACAATTACACATATGGACAATATACAAATGGACAATTAACCTCGAGACACTTTACACTCTGGGCACTTTGGACATTTGCGCTCGTGTTTCGTGCCCCGTCCGCTACAATTGATTTTTGCAATAGTGTGTGTATTTTCTGTGTGTGAAAGGTTGCCAATTTGGCTATATTTATACATTCAGGGAAAGAATCTTCCTTTGAAATGAGTTTTCAATAATTGTGAATAATGTACATGGTCGATCTATTTTCTTAAGAAGAAAAGTATAATTTCATAACTCTGCAGATTGTAAATATTGGGTTTTTTTCATATTTTTGTTTTCTTTTTGTATGTTTTTTCCACTTATAATATATGGTACCAACCGCACCTTAATTCTCTGTGTCCTGCGTATTCATTAACTGTACTAATCCCTCCTAGAGTCGGACCAGTCTTCTGGGTCAGTTAGATTGCGACTTAGCCTCATTAAAGTAACTTACTACGCCGGTACTCAATTCGTTTACCCCCGTCTTACATAATATTTTGGCTATTCTTGCAAATAAAATGCATAATGCATGTATATATACTGTATATATATTCCTATTCACCTACAGTGTGTTGCCATGAATAATCGTAGCGACAAACAACATGAGGATAATTAAGTGTCCTCTGAGTGCTTATGCTGCTGCTTTCGAAGTATTAATAAAGACAAGATGACAGAGAAATGAAAAACTTCATGTTTCAAGGTTAATTAAGTTAGAAGCGAGTCCACAGTGCAGTTGTATTGGGAAAGCAGCTCCGAGTGTGAAAATGAGACCTAACTACTTATAATTACCATGTAATTATAGCACTACACAGACTAATTAGAATGCAAGGAATGTCATAAGTAAATGAGCGCCTCTGAACAGCTGCAGAGAATTTCAAATGGATTAGTTCTGCTTTTTTAACAGGATTTTCTTAAAGGAGCAAAGTGTTTTCATTTAAACATTTTCATAATTTACTTTAATTCATCACAATGAGCTTAGAGGTGCTTGTCACAGCTTTCAGAACCAAGCGCGAGTTGACCCTTGTTGGTATGCTAACGGAAAGCTAGCTCATGCTAAAAACAAGGGTTACTTCCTGAATTTAAGGGAACGAAATGCTTTATTATTAGATTTAGACGAGAACAATGAGTTATTTTATCAACCAGAGAGAGAAAAGCTGTGGTAACAAACATCCACTTCCATTTTACTGAAGAACAAATGCAAAAAATCTGGACTTTAGCTTTACATTTTCTCCGAAGTTTTGTATACGTCTCAATATTTCTGTTCAGCTGAGCTAATGTGACAAAATCTTGAAATGTCATACTTTGAATTTGAGGTATTTCTGTGTTTTGCAATGAACATAATGTAAGTTGCGTCACCTTGAATACAATCTGGTACAGGGCCTTCAATTACTGGTGTTTTTACACAAAACATACATTCCTAAGTGAGCAGGGTTGCCTCTTAAATCTTATACACACAGAACAATATTTACCTGGAGACGTCAGTCAAAGTAAAAAAAAAATAAATAAAAATCAAGGACGTTTGAGTTTTTGCAACCATTCACACAAGGATAATCAAGAGCTGTAATTTGCTTGTTTTTACAGACTTTATTCCAGAAATGGCGACAGATACGAATTGATTTATGACAACAACTTTTTGCTTCATTCGTGACTAGAGCGTTTCTTGTGTTTTGGGTTTGTTTTATCATGAATGACCTGAGCTGCGGCAGTGTAAGTGTGGCTCCCCGTCACATCGTTGCGTCCGTCGATCAGAATCACATCCACAACATCAGATTTCGGTAGCACTTAAAAATGGCAACTGCAGTAGTACTTATAGTGCCAGTAACTAAAGTGACAGTTACCCTTATGTTTAGTATACTGGTACTTTTGTGGTACTCTTTGAGTGATAATTAATAGGGATTATGGTGGTATCATTTGTACTAATTATTGGTACGTATACAGGTACCTTTAGTGATACTTAATTGTGTACTTGGTGGTGTAGTTACCAATTTACTATTTACAGCGTAGAGCTGTGCAATAAATCAAATTTTAGATAATATCATGATTGTTGTTTTCAAAATATCAAAAAATTCAATATCGAGTACATCGCACATAGAAAACCACTACCAAAAAAAAAAAAAAAAAAAATAGATTAAAAAAATGGGAAAAAGTTGTGCTGTAACTTTTTCAACTAAGAGCACAAAAGTCCTATTTTGCTGTTTTGTGACTGATTTCACATTTGTATTGCATAAGGTTGTAGTCACATGACAACACATTATATACTGTAGGCCAGGGGTGTGCAAACTTTTTTCACAGTGGGTCGGCTTTGGATAATACAGTATATGCTTGTGGCGGTATTTTATAGTGCTACCCAGATTTCTTGTAAAATAATTTCTTGTAAAGTCGTTTTTCTCTTATCTCATTTATGCTGCTAATTAGGAATGGAAAATCGATCGAAAACATCGAAAATCGATCGAAAAAATTGTTCATGTGGTTGCTAAGCTGCTCCGAATTCAGTTTTCTCCTTGCCCAAGTATCTGTCTGTTAGGTTGTAGAGCTGTGCAATTGTCCACAAAATTACACTACAAAATCGCTAATCTTGCATTCATAGTTGCTAAAAGAAAAATTTTGATTAACTGGAAGCATCGTAAACCAAACTGTTTCTCAATAGAGAACTGGTTACAAGATTTTTATGATACTTTAGCTATGGAAGAAATTATTAATGAAAAGGGGATGAAATTCAATATTGGAATGGAGCAGCTTTGGAACCTTATATTTAATGAACAGATTGATCAATCGGATGTATTATTGGAATGAGGTGTGTAATATGTCATTAAGATGCATTCAATTTGATTAGCAGCTTGGGAAGTATATTTTGGGCCGGTACTAGGGTCCAGAATATTAAGAGAATTAAGGCGCTCCTGTAAAATTTTCCTGTTGCTTAGAAAAAGTTAGAATCACTAAAAAGTGTTGCTCAACACAGGATTCTCAAACTACGCAAAAACAAATGTAACCTGAAAAAATGTTTCTTTATAATCAAGTAAAAGTAAAAAAAATAATAATAATAATAATAAAAAATAAAGAAATAAAGAAATAGTAATAATAATGTCAAAAAGAAAATAACATGAATAAAAATATATATAAAATATAATAATAAATATAATTATAATCTACTTTCTAAAGTAAAGCTTTATAGTCTATAAACTACACAAAAAAACGTGGATAATAAACACAAATTTTGTATAACTAAAACTCCAAATCTAAAATCTGCGAGAAGTTTGAGAATATACTGTAACTGTAATTTTATCACCTTTGTTTAATAAAAAAAACAATAAAACAATTTCAGTAGGAGAATGAATCATGGTGAATCGTAGTGATAATTTTCTTCAAATCTGAAAGTAAAATAGAGTCATTATGAATCAATTTATATACTTTACAGATTTGATGAATTACAACAGGAAAAATTTGGACTAAACATTTTTACAGACATGGACGATTCGCACAGGACTAGAAACTCAGACGACGTCCATAATTGATTAAATTTCCGAGGTTCCACGGTTAATATCCCATTCGAATAGGACGTTATATGACACTTCCATGGCGACAGAGATTGTATATTAGAATAATCAATCATCATCTAAATTTTGTAGATTACTTGGAGGATTCTATCTACGTTAATACCATGCAACCACCACACTATCTACACTCGTGGAACCTTCTGGCTGTGAGACCGGAGCGCTAACCACTCTGCCACTGTGTCTACCTTCTCCAAACTGTTGACGTTTTCTTGTCAAAGCTTTTGCTGCATAATCAATAAGTGTCTTTCTGCTCCACAAAGTTTGACTGGGGCGTCTGCTGCAACACTCTGGGGGAAGCTGTCGGAGTGCACAGCTCACTCACTTTAATGAGCTTCCAAATGATGTCAAAAGACGGCGTTTTGATTTATACAAGAGGAGCTTCTGGTGACGGCTGTGTTGGAACGCTCTCGTGTCGTTTCTTTATTGGTCTATTCTCGTAATGAAAACTTGGATGCACTGTGATTATTTAATGTAGAAGGTTTAGGTGTGCCAACTTTAGCTTTACAATAGGAAGAGGATCATTGACTTCTTGTTCAAAACGGCAGACCTGATGAACCCTGGCTTTGTAACAGTGACTTTTGCTTGATTAGAGTATAAAATGTTTTGTTTTGAAATAGGGTCTATAGATACAGTCGGCATCAAAGGCCACGCCCACTAACGGACCTCCGAGAGTGAATCAGAACAACAGCTTTATCAGTCACTGCTCAAAAACTGAAACAGCAAACATGGACTTTAGGAGATATAATGTGTCAAATACAGACACGAAGACATGAGGATAAATAAAGTGATTCAACCTTCCAAGTATGTAAATATATCTAGCAATGCTAACGGTAGCTGCGAGCTAAATGCTAACGTGATGCTAGCGCCGCCTGGCGTCTTTTAGCATCTTTTTAACTTATTGTTTACTTTTTTTACATAACAAGATCTCAGTAACCTCCGTTTAAACCCGGTTGTAACTCGACTTGAATTAGTTGTGCTAAAAATACATTTAATTAGCCAGAAAACGTCTTAAAAAAGGTAAACAGTTTAGCTTCCCATTCTGAGGCAGGAGATGTTTTCCCCCTCGGCAACCCAGGCAACCAACAGTTGCTGCTGAGGGGAAAACAACGGTGACGCGTTGCCGACTGTATCTATGCTCTACCTAAGGTTTTCAGATTGACATAGGTCCAGTGGCTTAGTTGCCATAGTGACACAGTTGTTAACTTCAAATGTGATGGACATAAGGAATTAAAAAAAAAACTAAAAAAAACATCTTTCTTTTTTGCCATTTGTTGTAGGCGCAGCAACACCTGTAACAGCAGGAAAAGTGCACCTTCCGAAACTGTTTTTCATAAGGAAAAGTTGTGTTTGAGCGAACTACGGAAACAGAAGCTTCACGGTGCTCATGAGCCCGGGCAGAGGCGCTCTGAGTTGGCTCTCTGAAAGTCTGGCAACACTGAGCGAAGAGTGTGCTCACTTCTCCTTGGCCCACAGCGCCTCTGTCCAGGCTGGTGTGTGCCGGCCCTGCGTGGGTCTTGAACCACAGCCTCTAGTCAGTGTGCTACAGATTTACTTGCTTTAAGGTAAAATCTTGCACACTGGGCAGTGCCTTATCTTTTAAAAAGTGAACGGAAGGGGCTGTCCTTATAATACCTGAAGAAGGTCAAAGGACTGAAAAGTGGTGGAAATAAATTGTGCAAGAGTGAGACAGTGTGTGGGACCCTTCTTCCCCAGCTACTGTTGGAAGCACAGCGACTGGTTGTTTGAAGTAGTTTTGCAATGGTGGAGACCTCACATGAAAACTAGAGCTTTGTCATGCTTTTGTTGTCATAAGTAGCATTGAAATGCTTATCATCTGGACAGGGTTCAAGAAGATTGAGATGTCTAAATTTTCATTCAAAAGTCATTTTCAGTCTGATGGATTGATAAATGGTTTGTAAGGAGTCGTGCGTCCATGCTTTTGTGGCCACGCCGCCAATTGCAACAGAATATGTGTGGGTGCCTGTCGCTGACGCGCCTCTGACCCTGTGTTTCTCTCTGAGATAACTGTTCAGACGTGTCTGTTTGTGTTTCTGCTCTTGTATCAGGTCAATAGTGAAAATAACCTCATGAACAGGTTTATCTTCCCCTCTGGACAGCCTGATCACGGGAAACGCAAGGCTTCCAAAGTACAATTAGAAAACTGAAATAAACAGTTGTTCTGAAGCTGAACTGCTTCATACTGTCCAGATCTGTGGTGCTGATGGCAAATACACAAATACAACAGTAGAGGGCAGATTTCTTTGTATTCTCTGTTTTCTATTCTTTTACTTCAGATTTTGTGTCGTTAGTGCAGCAAGCGCGGACGATGTCGCTGGTTTGACACTTGGCTCGTTATATCCTATGTAGGACTTGCGTATCGCGAAAATCGCTTGCAGTGTGTCCCTATTTTGAACAGCTGTTCAAAATAGTGTAGCAAATCTAGTATGACTCTCAAAATGTCAGTGAATCCTTTCAATGGAAGTAATGTTGCTATTAGAACACTTATGAACTTAGAATCAAGTGGAAAATACATTTAGATGTAGAGAGCAAGTGTGTCCTTTAGCTATTCCCTAAGCAACTAGAAATACAGCAGCGTAGGTAGCACATAGTCTACCGGAAATCATCAAACTGGATTCATCTTCTGTGGTTCTGTCCACTTCTAAATCTATTTTCTCAGTCAACTTTCATACAAGAACTACTCATTTCAATAGGAAAAGAACCTGTCAGATGAAAACGTCCTCCACTGTGCTATCTTCCTTTTATTTTTACATGGACCAGCACATTTTGGATCTCTGCTTAAAAGTGTAGGCGTCTTTGTAAAACTGTCAACCCCAACCCCACTCAAACACTGATAAAGAGAACTGAATAAAGCTTATTGCCCAAGGACACAATAACAGCCAGAACAGACAACAGCAAGACTGAAACTTTTAATCTTTTGAGACCCAAGTTCATTCAAAATTTAAACCTTTTCTTGTCACAGTAAAATCACATTTTGTGTTCCTTTTGTTATCGCGTTGAACTTTGGCAGGTTTGCTCCGTCAAAATGTCAAATTTGCATCGAGTCAAAGGCTTGGTGTTAGCGTGCAGCTTGGATGGATATGCCTATTATTGTGGCGTCTTCTTTTGCTGCTTACCATCGAACAAGGCACAACGTGGCAAATAGATGTTTATTTTGTCTGAAATGTAAAACAATAGTTACTTCTGTCTTAGTTATGACAAGAATGCTAAAGTGGTTGTAATAAGACTCAGAATTGTGACGTCACACATCTTTTGGCCTAATGTTAAACTAAGAGAGATTTTCAAAATGCAAAATACAAAACATCTTGGTAATTGAAGCAAGTTCTGGCACTACAGAGTGAAAGATACATACAAAGATACGGGTTAATCTCAAGTAGATATAATGACAGCTTAAAGGACACATAGTATGCTAAATCAACTTTTTTGAGTTTTTAATCTTATTGTAAAGTTGCTTCCTCACCAAAAATGCTGCTGAAGTTTTGTTTGTGAGATCTCTTTTGTTCTCCCAAAAACATTGTTCTGAATGTCCCAGATCTGTGATGTCATAGATAGATCTCTGACATCTTCTGCACCATTTTCACCATTTTCCATAAATCGTCCAGACTCGTTTTGAGCATTTCTGCAAGATTAGCATTTCAGGCAAGATTGGTTTGATTGAATAACCTCTGTAATTTTCTTTGGAGTCAGTAGACAGAGCTCTAACTCAATTCTTGATGTAGAAAACACACACAACCCTTGTGTGACTTTACTAGACTTTTTTATTAGTTCTGGTGCATGAGATTCCAAAGTGGAGGTGCTTCGGAGCAGGTTTGAAGGAAAAACAACAACACAAAAAATGCATAATATGTGTTCTTAAAAAAAATAATAAAAAAATCCCAGATTCTACAAGCTAAACAAGCTAAAACGTGCTTATGGTAAATTTTTGACATTTCGTTGCAAATGGCACAAGATCTCGTGAGATCACTTTGTCACAATACTGTGCACACACGTAAAGAACCAAGACCTGAGAATGTTCATAAAGAGTTCTTTGAGCAGCTGTAGTGAAAAGTCTCTTCCAAATATAAATTGGTAGAGCTCATAATCGAACAGAAAACAGACTAAACTATGCCTCAGTTTTTTATATAGTATTGATACAAAGATAAATAGGCTTAAACATTGCAAAAATTAGCGTGAAAAAAATACTACGCGGGTCGCGGACATCATGGGAACAGTGTGATGTTTTTTACTCTTTAACAGAGTTTAAAATGGATCCACAAGGAGATATTTGACCCTGTTGCATCTCTAAGCTTGTATAAAGTCAGACAGACTTTCCTTCTTTTCTTGTGCATCTGTCTGCAGCAGTAGAAAAGAAAGGGGGCGGAGCCTGAGCCAGAGTTCAGTCAAAGTCAAAGCACTTCAAAAATAAGAATACTCTTATAGACATGATGAATTGTAAATTAAATATACATTTTAAAAAAACATAATTTTGGATTAAAATTCTATGAAACAATTAATATAAATTATTATAGATTCTCGTCACGTCTTGACCTCAAAAAACCCAATCTCGCGGCTTCTGTCGGCTCATCTCTAATATCTATGTTTTCTTCGGAGACTGCTGTCATGATCTGATCTTCTAGATTTCTTCATTTCTACTGAAAACCCTTTAGAAATGAACTGAACAGGAAATGCGTCCTCCAAAACGAAACCTACTGGAATAACAAATGTCATAGCCTAAGGAACAAATCAAAGCTGCGTTTTGAGAAAGATAAACCTCTGACCAGTGTTAGGAGTAACTCATTACAAAGGTAACTAGTTACTGTAATATAATTCCCTTTTCAGTAACTAAGTAGTGTAACTCATTACTTATAAAAATGTTGACAATATATTAATAGTTACATTCTAAGTAACTCAAGTTACTTTCAGATAAATTATTTGCTTTTATTTTTTATTGAAAACGACACTTCAGGACCAAAACACCACTAAAATACTGTCTGTGGCTCAAAGGTGAATCAAATATTATGTGGGAAATTTCACATTTCTATACATTTTATGGAAATGTGATGTCATAAAAGGAATCAAGTGTAAATGTAACAGGATTAGTGTTGTACAATGTCTTAACAAATGTGCGATGAGCTTAAAGTAACTCGCAGCAGTGTAAGTCAGTTACATTTTTAAAACGGTAAGATTGTAATTTTTATCCTCGTAACTAGTAATACAAAATATATTACAATTTTACAGTGACTTACCAAACACTGCGGCTTGATTAGCGGTCGGTTATTTTCTCTTTAGTTTGTCTGCACAGTCCACTCGCCTCTGTAAACCTGCTCCTGCGCCGCTTCTGTCGTTACTAACATGCTGTTAAGTGGCCCACTGCTAACGCCGCTAACGACTACAAGAAGCTAATGTTAACAAAACACAAATTCTCTCTCTTTTAACATCAGTGTTTAAGTTGCTAAATCGACATCGGGTGTTTGAGTCCTTCGGTGAATTTGAACACTAGAAATCTATTTTTGTCCCGGACTAAAACACCACCAGAGAGTGAAACAGCTCTATTTGTATCTTCACGGTGACCCTCGAATAAAACCCCTCCAAAAAAACCTGTCCAAACGGGAGAGCGGGATTAGCGCCCCCTGGAGAGCTCCCGGTGCAGTGTCCTCTGAAGGTCGCGGGGTAACGGACCATAAACTCTGAAGACTGAAGCGTTCCCGGAGCAGAGGCGACGGCAGATCCACGCAGTGCAGGTTCGATAAAGATGTGAAGGCAGATGATGCTCCAGGCTGAGAAGAGAGTGTGTGTAGATGAATGGGTGTTTGAATGGGTAGAAACTGGACTATTTATTTGTGTAGTTTGACTGTTTGCTGCTGTTCAAACGTGAGTACTAGAGCAGTTTGACTTAAAAGTGCAAATACATGTATGTTAGATGTGTCTTCTCTCTCTCTCTCTCTGTTTGTTTCCTTTTTCTTCCTTCTTTCTCTCACCTTTCTCTCTCTCTCTCTTTCTTGCTTAAGCTCTCTCTTTCCCTTTCTCTCCTCTTCCTGATCACACTCTCTCTGCCTGCCTCTTTCTGTCTCTGCTTCCCTTTCTTCTCTGTCTGTTTTCTCTCTCTTCTTTCTCTCTTCAGTCTTGCTCACACTCTCACTGCTTCCCTCTCCTTTTCTCTCCTGATTAGAAGTAAACTACTTTATTATTTAGCTCAGACAGTACACAGAGGTCTTGTTTTTTCACAGTGTTGATTTGTCATAGATTTTGTTGGGAAAAACACAAAGTTTCCTAATTTACAAAAAAAAGTTACCCCAAATTTAAGTGCCCTGCACTGCAGTAAAAGAAATAGATTTTGTGATTTACATTACTCAAGTTTAGGGTTGGGACTTTGGGGTGGGTTAATACAGTATTTACTTGTTCTTGGTTTTTTTTTAAACGTTAGGCCCGAGCCCCCAACAGGGCGTAGTTTTACATTTTGACTTTTTGTATCATATTAACGTAAAAAGACATAAATACATGCTTATCATACATTTTTGACATTTCGTTGTTTATCTACGTTTTCTCCGGAGGCTGGGCTGAAACAATCACACCCAATATAGAATGGTTTAGCAATTAAAATGATCAGAAAACTTCTATTTAAAGTGAGGCTAAACACGCGTTCAGAGACTAACTCCCACAACTGAACCTCAAACAGACTCGCAAAAGTGGGAGATGCCTGGAGGCCTTTTAAGAGACACCCAGGTGGGTGTGAACAGACATTGATTGACACCACCAAATATGAACAGTGAGCTTGGTGAATGATGTGAGTTTTGTATTGGAGCGGTCCAGGTCCTGACGTGAGATTTGCAGCGGAGGAAGCTGTGCAGCAACAGCCCCAAGTCTTTGCTTACTTGCGCGTAAAGATTTCTTTTTATATTTACTTTACAAAACATATGTATTAAATCTTTGCTTTAGTCTACATAAGCACATGCGTTTATGACGCGAGTATCTTCTAAAAATGAAAATAAAAACCATCAATGATAAATTTGCCACAGGCACGAGTTTCGAACCAGCGCATCGTTGATCTAGTGGTGGCACAACGCGCCACTCGCTCAACAAGCTGAGCCAAATGACGGCTGATGTCATTACGCTGCGGGTGATCGCTTTCCAACTCTCCGCAGCAGCGGTGTCGGAAGGAGGAGTTTAGATAAACCATCTGGACGGCTCGTCTGCCTCGTCAAATCACTGTGACGTCAGCGTGAACTGAAAATGCACTGACAGCGTTTGTCCATCACGGCAGTACAGCCGCTGTTAAGGTTAAGGTACACTTTATTGTCCCCGTAGGGAAATTTGTCCTCTGCATTTGACCCATCCTTCAATGCCTCTGGGGCATCTCTTCAGGAGCAGTGATCGACGCAGTGCAGCGCTCGAGAACCATCTCCAAATGTACTTGCTAGGCTTGGTCAGGACTACCGTAGCTGGAGGATATTACCCTAACGTGCATGTTATTGGTTGGTGGGGAAACCGGAGTGCCCGGAGGAAACCCACCCAGACACGGGGAGAAACATGCAAACTCACACAGAAAGCCCCGGCCCGAGCAGGAGTCGAACCCGCGACCTTTTTGCTGTGATGCGAGAGCGCTATCTGCTCTGCCACCGTGCCGCACACATAACTCCAAAGAAAGTGAGTTTGCACAAAAATGTCCAAAAAAAGGCTGGAAACAGTAGATAATTCAATTTTGACCCCATATACACAGTTACTTTGGGGGCCTGAAAAGATAACCCACTTTTATTTGTCAGTTTTTTTGTACAAACTGCAACTTGATTTACGTGTTACTATGATAAACATTTACCACAACGACTCTCCCAGCGAGGTCACAATTCTAATACACAAGAGTACACGCTTTAACAAATTTAGATTCTCTTTCCCACTTGTTCTCCTTCTCTAACCTGCCCGCCCGCCGTCGCCGCAGCTAATCACTAATCATCCTCCGTTCCGTTAGCGAGCAGTCATTTGCATATTTAATTTGGCACAGGTTCTGCTCAAACTTCCTGCTTGACCCGATACCAACCTCGTCTCCAAAGTCACATAATGGAACGTGCTTGTAATCGGGCTAACTCGGCCTATCTGCTCCCCGTGTAACGTGGGCAAAGAGGGAGAAAATGAGATGGCCTCAGGGGGGAAGAGGTCCATTTCTCCGATATAAGTTTATTAAAAGGGCACGGTGTAAGTTTTGTGTTCGTTTGCCTGGAAGATTTCAAGTTATGGCATCGAAATGACAGAGTATAAGACAGGTTAGATGACGTTTTCAGGAAGACATAGTAAACCTGATTAGATTTCAATGTTGTTTGTTCAGTAAATATGACATATGTAGAAGTAGGCTAATAGGTTCGGTTCATTCGACAGGTCAGAGTTATTTCAGTGAGGCGGAGGGGCTTAAATGAAGAATAACTGAATGCAGTTTATTTTTGCAGAACAAAAGGTTAACTTAATGGAACTTGCGTGTGCAGACACACACATATCTACGTGCTAACACACACACACACAGATTTATTAACACATACAGACAGAGTGATTTGAGTCACTTTGGAAACATGTTGGTCTCTGTGAGTTGTAAAAGTTAAGTGTTTATTGGTTTTCTATAGACTTAAAACGTTCTCCTTTTGCAAGTCAAAAAAGGACAAATGCACAAAAGCAGCACAAATCATCCTCATTGATTATATTTATGATTAAGACTCTTTTGGGGAGAAAAAAAACACTCAAATAAGCCACAAGTGAATGAGCGGTCGTGCACGACACCACTTGGTGTGACTTGTTCCAACACAGTCTCACTAGATGGCGTACTTTTACCACGACACAAAAACAGCGTATTTTGACCACGAGTTCACAGCTTTTTTTAGTGCTTATGTTACGCCGTGCAATTAGCACGATATGAAAAAGCGTAAAAATGACACGAGATTTCACAGCAAAAAATAGGACGAGTTTTGGTTGCAGCCACGTGGGACGTTTTCTTCTGGTGAAACAGGTAAGTTCAGGCATAAAGTTACTAAAATTAGTAAGATTAGATCTGGGCTTGGGGGCAGGTTAAGATTAGAATCAGGATTTAATTAATATTCATAAATAAGAACACGTCTTAACA
The DNA here is from genome assembly GCA_038363315.1 of Mugilogobius chulae. Classification (NCBI taxonomy): domain Eukaryota; kingdom Metazoa; phylum Chordata; class Actinopteri; order Gobiiformes; family Gobiidae; genus Mugilogobius; species Mugilogobius chulae. The sequence continues at coordinate 42,278,870 of CM076409.1, read as the reverse complement.
ATACCATTGAAATTAATGGGGACTGTGACGCAGCTGTGAAGTCGTGCTAATCATACGTAATTTGCATGTTGTGTAATGTCGTAGTAAATGTACGCTTCTTTTCCTTGTTCGCATATTGCAATGCATTTCAATAGGAGGAGGTTGCTTTGTTTGTCATGGCCTGAACCTATTAAAAACATGGAAAACAGCACATATGTGGAGCCTGAAGCTCAGAAACTGTCAGATCAAAACAAACAAACGTGTTTATGGGAGGGGTTGAAAAGGGCGGTTTGAATGGAGCCAAAGGGGCGAGTTACATGCACAACATTACTAACAAACAATACACAAAAAAATAATAATGCACCAATGCACTGTTGTCAATTACTGGACCACCACAGGCTGCCATCCAAAAGCCCCAAATAATCTGCATTGCATTTTGTATTTGGAAAAATGATCACTTGTAAAATTTCTCTTAACTCTTTGACCTCATAACTTTGACAAAAAGCAGGATTTAAAAAAAAAGTGAATTGGAAAAGACTCAAAACAGCCACGTGGTGACTTTTGTTTTGGGTTTTAAAAGGGTAAATCTATGCCAGGATTATTCAATTTAAGGCCCGGGTGCCAAATTGGGACTCCAAAAATCGTATCTGGCCCTCAATTCACTTTCCAAATAATATGCAAATATAGTATCTCATGTTTGCAGTATTAATTCTGGATTATTACTCTGTGACAAACCTAAGTTTTTATTAAACTTAAATTTGTCAGTATGTAGTTATGTTGATTTATGTTAAGATGTTAAGCCTATGAGTTTAGTTTAATGTAATTCCGCTTTAGACATTGTTTAGTCCTGGTTTAGATGTGATTTAATGCTGATTTGAACATTTTGTAAGCATTAGTTACTATCATTACAAAAACAAATAATAGTCCTGTGAATATTTGGTGCAACCTTTTTGTACCATATTGAAGTAAAAAAGCATGAAAACGTGCTTATCATACATTTTTGACATTTTGATATATATATACCTTTTTTTTTCAGAAACTGGGCTGGAAAAAAGCCATCACACCTGACGATATGTTTTCAGATCTTTCCCTTTCTGTAGTAAAAAACGAATAATATTTTGCAGTGTGACAGGTATTGACAAAATTCGTCTCTGCTGGAAGAGTGTATAAACTAATCCTCCAGCTATAAGTAAGTCTACGGTCCCCAGGCGCTCTGCTGTGGTCTCTGCTCTGACAAGCTGCCCCAACAGCATCGAATTATGTCTGTCACAGTCAAGATAGGATTTAAAAGCAGCCTTTCTTTCCCCAAACCGGTTTTAATATCTGGCAACTCGAAGTATAAGGAGCTCGTTCTACTCTCTGTGCGATTAAATCAAACCTGAAATACAAACATGAGCTAAAACTACTTTTGGCGGCACATGCTGTTGGTAGAACTTTTTTAGCTTTTATTTTAAACTGGTTTAGTCGTAGGAAATGGCAACCCAAATGAGATGCTTTTACATAGCTACAGTGGCTTGAGAAGAAAGATGGACAGAACTGATTCAGTATTTCAGAAAAAAAAAAACATACCGTAATATGTAATCGACATCAGTCACCATCTTTGGGGAAAAAAATAGACAAAAAAAATAGGAACTTGCCGTTTTCAAATATGTAACAGATTCAGTCAGAAACGGGAAGTAGCGCCGTTTTGGAGAAATGACTTGAAAAAAATGTGCTTGAGCTATGGATACATTGCAAATGACTAGAAAAATTAACAGAACAAACAGCGGTACAAAGGCCAAGATGAAGCAAATAAGAAAAACAAATAATTGAGTAAAATCTGGCCCTTTTCTCCGACGATCCTAATTCTGATCCTCATTAACGAGCGTCCAAGTACATCTCCAAAAGACTTTTGAAACTCACTTTGTAGGTTTTTAAAGACATAATAAGGGTCTAGAAAAAATGATAGGATTTGAATCAAATAGGCAAAATGTACACAGTAATCAGAGATGATAATGCACGGTCACAGGTTGTAGAGGATCTGTACACAAACCTGGGAAACTGAAAACATCCCAGCTCTTTCATGGCCAGCATCACCGGACATGTCGACGGTTGAGCCTGTGCCATGTGTTGCACTGCGTGAGGCTAATGGTGCTCACACCAGATAATGACTGGTATTCACAAAAGTGAATTTTTTAAAATAGTAATTGTCAAATACTAGTAACATAGTCTGGTGTAATGTCAGAGAAATGACAAGGCTGCTTTTAGCATTATGTTGATATTTTTATTTATTAAATAAATAAATATTGATTATTAGATGGTAATAGTATTGTAAGATTAGATTCTTATTTAAAGATTCTTATTTAAAGCTCATTGTAACCTTGTTGCTCAGAATACATGAATTTATAAACCTTTGCTTAGAAATATTATTACATTGCATTGTAGCAAAAAGGTAATAATAACAAATGTAATATATGGAAATTACTTTGTAATTGCTGTGTTATAACTTTTTGATAATATGCTTAACATTTCCGATACTAGGATCTTCTTTGTGCCTTTAACTGGACAACAATGAGACTATTTACTAAAGAACTTGTTACAGTCTCCACACTGGCATTGGTTGATTACTGGCAGATAAGTTAAAGCCACAGTGTAATCGGAACTGAAAAAGCTGGATCAATGCATCCTTAAAACACTATTACATTATTATTATCATATATCTGAGCTGCAATGCAAATACAAATTCTCATCTTATTAAATCAGTAGTGTACCGCTCTATCTAAAAAGTTTCTGAGTGCACCTTAGAAGAAGTTAGTCTAACAGTCCTTGTCCACATGTTTGGCTCTGCGCTCCGGCAGCTGTCCCCAAAAAGCTTTATCTGCTGGAGCACAGGAAGTGTAAGCCCTGGAGAGCCGTGTCCCCAGCAGACGCCTGACCTTTGAGGACAAACATTACAGATCCAAGAGTATGAGCACGTTCACCATCAGCCGCTGTCCACACCACAAAACACTGTTCTCTTTAAATACATGTACATGGTTATGGATCTAAAAAAAAAAAAAAAAGATTCACTTGAAAAAAACGTCCCCACGTGGCTGCAACCAAAACTCGTCCTATTTTGACGCTGTGAAATCTTGTGTCATTTTTACGTTTTTTTTTCATATCGTGCTAAATGCACGGCGTAGCATAAGTACTAAAAACAGCTGTGAACTTGTGCTCAAAATATGCTGTTTTTGTGCCGTGGTAAAAGTACGCCCTCTAGTGAGACTGTGTTCCAGACTCACTGTCGTCGTGCAAAGCATCATGGGAGATAGAACAGCTCTCAAGCTCCCTGGCATGTTATAGATAAAAAATTAAATTGAAACCTTTTTATTTACAGTCAAACCAATCATTCTGAGATGAATCAGAATCAGTTTTTACTCTAAACTTACAAACAAAAAAATACATCAAAAATTCTCCATAATTTAATAGGACTTTTTAATTAGCTCCGCCTAAACTTTTTTTAAGTTAATACAGGTCCATAAAACAATTTTTCCGTGAACAAAGCTTCAGCTTTTAAAGAGGAATTGTCAAAACCCTCTGTCCAAGGCTAGTGACATACTGATTCTAACATTTATCCAAAACATTTTAGGCGAACTTTAAAACCTGATGTTCTTTTGTGCAGAGCTTCTTCTCACTTAAAACTAGAGCTAATCAGACATCAGAGGCTAAAACTACAGAGCCTATGCTTTACAAAGAGTCCAGTCAATTGTTTGTGCTCCAAAGGGTTCGGAAACAGTTTCCATTTGAATTTTAGACGATTTTAGTCGGGCGTTTTAACAAAAATGCCCCCCCCCCCCCAAACCACATATTCCAGGGGTGCCCAACCTTTTTCAGCTCGCGAGCTACTTTTAGTCTGAGCACAGCCCGAAGATCTACCTTTGGATTTACATTATTTTATTTATTAACAATGTCGAAAAAATTAGTTTTTTTTTAATAGTGCAATAATCTTTATTAAAATGTAAGTTATAAACCTGTTAAAAAGTGACACATTTATTTTTGAAAATAAATTATTGTGGCTACAACTATAACAACAAAAAGTCATTAAAAAGTTCAAGCTATCCAAGTCACCTCACTGGAAGCACTTCAAACTCAGTACTATGAGTGATTGGTGATTACCATGGTAACAGTGAGGGGGAGGGGCTTGAGAAAAGTCAGATTTTGTTTTTGACTGGCATCAACAACAGCAAGCTGTTGGACAACAACACCGCGTGAGCAGGTAGGATTCTGTGGCACTACCTGTCTCCTCCTCCTGCTTCTCTCTCTTTCTCTCCTCCTGCTCCTCTCCACTCTGTTTTATCTTTTGCTGCTTCTGCTCTCTCTCCTGCCTCTTTCCTCACCCCTAATGAGCGCGTGTGTTCAGGAGCCGCGTTCGCACAGTCGGCTAACTAGTACCTCACTTTTGGCTGCGTCGCTACGGCTCATAATGCTTTATCTTATATCCCCTAACAATAACCAGCCCATATAAGCTGTGTCTCCCTTGATCCTCCTATGGAGCCGTCAGTGTCAGTGTCCGTCTAGAGGAGCCTTGTTTCAAATTTTATAAACCCTGTTCGCCACAATGTCGTGGCTGTCCCCAGCGGAGTTTTGCGATACCGCTAGAGACNGTGAGGTCGACTCAGTCATCAACATCATTTAGAATGATTCATTACCAGTTTACAAACAAGTCAGTGATTTCCAAAGTGGAGGCGCAAGAAATCGATGTAGTTTTGCGACTATGACCTGGTATTTATCCAGTTTTTTTGACTGAACGTAACATGTCGTCTGAGTGAATTTTGGTCACATAAAGCAAAAAAGGACTAAAATAAATACATCTTGACCAATTTTTAATGATTTTCTAACTTGAAATGACAAACGTTTCTTTTCTTTTGGTGTTGGTTGGTTTTTTAGGGGTCCTGGTCTGAAAAGTTTGGGAACCTTTGCACTGTGCAACTGCTAATTTAAAATAAGCATGTACTGTAAATAGAATAAAATAGTAAAGAATCTAATTGAACTTTTTTTCTATTTTAGTTCCTCATTCTCAATCAAATCTCAAAGAGCCGCACTGACATCTTTAAAGAGCCGCATGTGGCTCTAGAGCCGCAGGTTGCAGACCCCTGTTCTAGGGCCTTTCACATCGTCAAAGTGCAGCGAACAAATGTACGTGTTAGTTATCCTTTCCACACTTTGGGAATCTGCGACCGACACATAAATACTGCCGTCGTCTTGCTTTCTCCGTCTTTACCTTGGCCTGCTCTCTTTCCCACTGTGTCATGATGCCGCGGACCTTCCAGGGAAACGGGATGAAAACTGTTCTCTCTGGCAGCCGCTCGGGATATCTCGACCAGAGCTGCGTAGTCCCCAACAGCAGTGTTTTGTGCCTCCTCGTTTCATCAGGATTTGATTGTTAATTGTGAAAACAACGTCGTTTTCAAACCACCTTTGCAAACACGCAACTCTGCTCTGTGTTTGTTTGTCCGCAGTTTGCACCCACAATGCTTTGCAGCGTGACGTCACAATCTATGTTTAGAAACTGAGGAAAGCGCTATTGAAATAATGTTAAAACAAAGTCACATGATTTGTATATTAAAGAAGGTAATACACATAATATATTTTTATGGTCCAAATAATACAGAGAACTGTTTTCTGTCTGTGTCTTTGTTTTTTTCCTCTGAATTCCTGTGAATATAAATATTGAGAATAAAAACAAAGCACTTTAATTAGTTTGAGTGATATCTTTAGTTGCTCTCCCTGCACAAGATGGCGGCCGGAGCGTTGTTACTCTAGCTCTCTCTCATCATAATAACTCAACACCTTCCTAAAATCACCCTGTTTCTTGATATTCTCCTGATTGGTTGAAAAGGCCGGGCCCTGCTTCCTGATTGGTGGAACGTTAAAGACTTTATTCTGGACCAAACTTTCCTCTGTTTGGTCTAAACTGTGAAACACTGGACCGACCGTGGATTCGTTGGAGATGAACTTTTGTGACGAGAATCAGAAGAACTCATGAATTTGAGTTTCCGCTTTGTAAATAAAGTTTTTTTTTTGTTTGATATAAGTTTTGGAATCTGTCATTTGTTAACAAAGCTGTACGTTTAACCAAAAAAAAGAGTACGTTTTCCTACAGGTCAATAATGTTTAAGACAGATGTTTGCAGCTGTGAAACTCTGGACCTTTCTACAACGTGAGTATCCTGGTTTTTAAATGTTTTTCTTGTTAAATTCATCAGAACAGGAGCTGGAAACCTTTTAGTCAGACGTGTTTTGTAATACATTTAAAGCCCAGTAGATGGCAGTGTCTTCAGGGGGAATATTTGTAGTCTGAGGTCACTGCAGGAGTCTGAGTATACCAAGGTCCCAGATTATAAAACAAACAGTCTGAAAATGATTAAAAAAAACAACATTTTGATTTCTCCGGTGGTTATAAGTTGTGGGAGACTTGAGTCACACTTTACAAGGCTTACTATCCCTAAAGACTTGTGACTTGAGACTAATGACTTGATTTGACTTGGGTAGGATTTGTATTAAAAAAAACGCAAACTATGAAAACAAACAAAATTCAAGGTGATTCAAACTAAACTAAAGATATTTCTAATTAAAAGAATTACTACTCTGCTGTGCTTGATAAAGTTTATTAGCAGGTGAATATTGTGTTTTCACAAACAGAATAGTAATAATGCACCGATGCCAAATCCAGGAATTTTAGCTGGTTCAGGTATTGGCTCTATGATATCTGGACATAACGAGACACATTTTTGGCTAATGTTGATCCAGAACGTCTCATATTATTGGACTATTTAATTCAGGTAAAGTTGTGACATGCACTTTTTAATAACAGTTAATAACCTAGTGAAAAAAGTCTTAACAGTGTGATGTTTTCTTACTCTTTAACAGAGTTTAAATGGATCCACAAGGAGATATTTGACCCTGTTGCATCTCTAAGCTTGTATAAAGTCAGACAGACTTTCCTTCTTTTCTTGTGCATCTGTCTGCAGCAGTAGAAAAGAAAGGGGGCGGAGCCTGAGCCAGAGTTCAGTCAAAGTCAAAGCACTTCAAAAATAAGAATACTCTTATAGACATGATGAATTGTAAATTAAATATACATTTTAAAAAAACATAATTTTGGATTAAAATTCTATGAAACAATTAATATAAATTATTATAGATTCTCGTCACGTCTTGACCTCAAAAAACCCAATCTCGCGGCTTCTGTCGGCTCATCTCTAATATCTATGTTTTCTTCGGAGACTGCTGTCATGATCTGATCTTCTAGATTTCTTCATTTCTACTGAAAACCCTTTAGAAATGAACTGAACAGGAAATGCGTCCTCCAAAACGAAACCTACTGGAATAACAAATGTCATAGCCTAAGGAACAAATCAAAGCTGCGTTTTGAGAAAGATAAACCTCTGACCAGTGTTAGGAGTAACTCATTACAAAGGTAACTAGTTACTGTAATATAATTCCCTTTTCAGTAACTAAGTAGTGTAACTCATTACTTATAAAAATGTTGACAATATATTAATAGTTACATTCTAAGTAACTCAAGTTACTTTCAGATAAATTATTTGCTTTTATTTTTTATTGAAAACGACACTTCAGGACCAAAACACCACTAAAATACTGTCTGTGGCTCAAAGGTGAATCAAATATTATGTGGGAAATTTCACATTTCTATACATTTTATGGAAATGTGATGTCATAAAAGGAATCAAGTGTAAATGTAACAGGATTAGTGTTGTACAATGTCTTAACAAATGTGCGATGAGCTTAAAGTAACTCGCAGCAGTGTAAGTCAGTTACATTTTTAAAACGGTAAGATTGTAATTTTTATCCTCGTAACTAGTAATACAAAATATATTACAATTTTACAGTGACTTACCAAACACTGCGGCTTGATTAGCGGTCGGTTATTTTCTCTTTAGTTTGTCTGCACAGTCCACTCGCCTCTGTAAACCTGCTCCTGCGCCGCTTCTGTCGTTACTAACATGCTGTTAAGTGGCCCACTGCTAACGCCGCTAACGACTACAAGAAGCTAATGTTAACAAAACACAAATTCTCTCTCTTTTAACATCAGTGTTTAAGTTGCTAAATCGACATCGGGTGTTTGAGTCCTTCGGTGAATTTGAACACTAGAAATCTATTTTTGTCCCGGACTAAACACCACCAGAGAGTGAAACAGCTCTATTTGTATCTTCACGGTGACCCTCGAATAAAACCCTCCAAAAAAACCTGTCCAAACGGGAGAGCGGGATTAGCGCCCCCTGGAGAGCTCCCGGTGCAGTGTCCTCTGAAGGTCGCGGGGTAACGGACCATAAACTCTGAAGACTGAAGCGTTCCCGGAGCAGAGGCGACGGCAGATCCACGCAGTGCAGGTTCGATAAAGATGTGAAGGCAGATGATGCTCCAGGCTGAGAAGAGAGTGTGTGTAGATGAATGGGTGTTTGAATGGGTAGAAACTGGACTATTTATTTGTGTAGTTTGACTGTTTGCTGCTGTTCAAACGTGAGTACTAGAGCAGTTTGACTTAAAAGTGCAAATACATGTATGTTAGATGTGTCTTCTCTCTCTCTCTCTGTTTGTTTCCTTTTTCTTCCTTCTTTCTCTCACCTTTCTCTCTCTCTCTCTTTCTTGCTTAAGCTCTCTCTTTCCCTTTCTCTCCTCTTCCTGATCACACTCTCTCTGCCTGCCTCTTTCTGTCTCTGCTTCCCTTTCTTCTCTGTCTGTTTTCTCTCTCTTCTTTCTCTCTTCAGTCTTGCTCACACTCTCACTGCTTCCCTCTCCTTTTCTCTCCTGATTAGAAGTAAACTACTTTATTATTTAGCTCAGACAGTACACAGAGGTCTTGTTTTTTCACAGTGTTGATTTGTCATAGATTTTGTTGGGAAAAACACAAAGTTTCCTAATTTACAAAAAAAAGTTACCCCAAATTTAAGTGCCCTGCACTGCAGTAAAAGAAATAGATTTTGTGATTTACATTACTCAAGTTTAGGGTTGGGACTTTGGGGTGGGTTAATACAGTATTTACTTGTTCTTGGTTTTTTTTAAACGTTAGGCCCGAGCCCCCAACAGGGCGTAGTTTTACATTTTGACTTTTTGTATCATATTAACGTAAAAAGACATAAATACATGCTTATCATACATTTTTGACATTTCGTTGTTTATCTACGTTTTCTCCGGAGGCTGGGCTGAAACAATCACACCCAATATAGAATGGTTTAGCAATTAAAATGATCAGAAAACTTCTATTTAAAGTGAGGCTAAACACGCGTTCAGAGACTAACTCCCACAACTGAACCTCAAACAGACTCGCAAAAGTGGGAGATGCCTGGAGGCCTTTTAAGAGACACCCAGGTGGGTGTGAACAGACATTGATTGACACCACCAATATGAACAGTGAGCTTGGTGAATGATGTGAGTTTGTATTGGAGCGGTCCAGGTCCTGACGTGAGATTTGCAGCGGAGGAAGCTGTGCAGCAACAGCCCCAAGTCTTTGCTTACTTGCGCGTAAAGATTTCTTTTTATATTTACTTTACAAAACATATGTATTAAATCTTTGCTTTAGTCTACATAAGCACATGCGTTTATGACGCGAGTATCTTCTAAAAATGAAAATAAAAACCATCAATGATAAATTTGCCACAGGCACGAGTTTCGAACCAGCGCATCGTTGATCTAGTGGTGGCACAACGCGCCACTCGCTCAACAAGCTGAGCCAAATGACGGCTGATGTCATTACGCTGCGGGTGATCGCTTTCCAACTCTCCGCAGCAGCGGTGTCGGAAGGAGGAGTTTAGATAAACCATCTGGACGGCTCGTCTGCCTCGTCAAATCACTGTGACGTCAGCGTGAACTGAAAATGCACTGACAGCGTTTGTCCATCACGGCAGTACAGCCGCTGTTAAGGTTAAGGTACACTTTATTGTCCCCGTAGGGAAATTTGTCCTCTGCATTTGACCCATCCTTCAATGCCTCTGGGGCATCTCTCAGGAGCAGTGATCGACGCAGTGCAGCGCTCGGAGAACCATCTCCAAAATGTACTTGCTAGGCTTGGTCAGGACTACCGTAGCTGGAGGATATTACCCTAACGTGCATGTTATTGGTTGGTGGGGGAAACCGGAGTGCCCGGAGGAAACCCACCCAGACACGGGGAGAAACATGCAAACTCCACACAGAAAGCCCCGGCCGAGCAGGAGTCGAACCGCGACCTTTTTGCTGTGATGCGAGAGCGCTATCTCTCTGCCACCGTGCCGCACACATAACTCCAAAGAAAGTGAGTTTGCACAAAAATGTCCAAAAAAAGGCCTGGAAACAGTAGATAATTCAATTTTGACCCCATATACACAGTTACTTTGGGGCCTGAAAAGATAACCCACTTTTATTTGTCAGTTTTTTTGTACAAACTGCAACTTGATTTACGTGTTACTATGATAAACATTTACCACAACGACTCTCCCAGCGAGGTCACAATTCTAATACACAAGAGTACACGCTTTAACAAATTTAGATTCTCTTTCCCACTTGTTCTCCTTCTCTAACCTGCCCGCCCGCCGTCGCCGCAGCTAATCACTAATCATCCTCCGTTCCCGTTAGCGAGCAGTCATTTGCATATTTAATTTGGCACAGGTTCTGCTCAAACTTCCTGCTTGACCCGATACCAACCTCGTCTCCAAAGTCACATAATGGAACGTGCTTGTAATCGGGCTAACTCGGCCTATCTGCTCCCCCGTGTAACGTGGGCAAAGAGGGAGAAAATGAGATGGCCTCAGGGGGGAAGAGGTCCATTTCTCCGATATAAGTTTATTAAAAGGGCACGGTGTAAGTTTTGTGTTCGTTTGCCTGGAAGATTTCAAGTTATGGCATCGAAATGACAGAGTATAAGACAGGTTAGATGACGTTTTCAGGAAGACATAGTAAACCTGATTAGATTTCAATGTTGTTTGTTCAGTAAATATGACATATGTAGAAGTAGGCTAATAGGTTCGGTTCATTCGACAGGTCAGAGTTATTTCAGTGAGGCGGAGGGGGCTTAAATGAAGAATAACTGAATGCAGTTTATTTTTGCAGAACAAAAGGTTAACTTAATGGAACTTGCGTGTGCAGACACACACATATCTACGTGCTAACACACACACACACAGATTTTATTAACACATACAGACAGAGTGATTTGAGTCACTTTGGAAACATGTTGGTCTCTGTGAGTTGTAAAAGTTAAGTGTTTATTGGTTTTCTATAGACTTAAAACGTTCTCCTTTTGCAAGTCAAAAAAGGACAAATGCACAAAAGCAGCACAAATCATCCTCATTGATTAATATTTATGATTAAGACTCTTTTGGGGGAGAAAAAAAACACTCAAATAAGCCACAAGTGAATGAGCGGTCGTGCACGACACCACTTGGTGTGACTTGTTCCAACACAGTCTCACTAGATGGCGTACTTTTACCACGACACAAAAACAGCGTATTTGACCACGAGTTCACAGCTTTTTTTAGTGCTTATGTTACGCCGTGCAATTAGCACGATATGAAAAAGCGTAAAAATGACACGAGATTTCACAGCAAAAAAATAGGACGAGTTTTGGTTGCAGCCACGTGGGGACGTTTTCTTCTGGTGAAACAGGTAAGTTCAGGCATAAAGTTACTAAAATTAGTAAGATTAGATCTGGGGCTTGGGCAGGTTAAGATTAGAATCAGGATTTAATTAATATTCATAAATAAGAACACGTCTTAACAATCACCATTGAAATTAATGGGGACTGTGACGCAGCTGTGAAGTCGTGCTAATCATACGTAATTTGCATGTTGTGTAATGTCGTAGTAAATGTACGCTTTCTTTTCCTTGTTCGCATCATTGCAATGCATTTCAATAGGAGGAGGTTGCTTTGTTTGTCATGGCCTGAACCTATTAAAAACATGGAAAACAGCACATATGTGGAGCCTGAAGCTCAGAAACTGTCAGATCAAAACAAACAAACGTGTTTATGGGAGGGGTTTGAAAAAGGGCGGTTTGAATGGGAGCCAAAGGGGCGAGTTACATGCACAACATTACTAACAAACAATACACAAAAAAATAATAATGCACCAATGCACTGTTGTCAATTACTGACCAACCACAGGCTGCCATCCAAAAGCCCCAAATAATCTGCATTGCATTTTGTATTTGGAAAAATGATCACTTGTAAAATTTCTCTTAACTCTTTGACCTCATAACTTTGACAAAAAGCAGGATTTAAAAAAAAAGTGAATTGGAAAAGACTCAAAACAGCCACGTGGTGACTTTTGTTTTGGGTTTTAAAAGGGTAAATCTATGCCAGGATTATTCAATTTAAGGCCCGGGTGCCAAATTGGGACTCCAAAAATCGTATCTGGCCCTCAATTCACTTTCCAAATAATATGCAAATATAGTATCTCATGTTTGCAGTATTAATTCTGGATTATTACTCTGTGACAAACCTAAGTTTTTATTAAACTTAAATTTGTCAGTATGTAGTTATGTGATTTATGTTAAGATGTTAAGCCTATGAGTTTAGTTTAATGTAATTCCGCTTTAGACATTGTTTAGTCCTGGTTTAGATGTGATTTAATGCTGATTTGAACATTTTGTAAGCATTAGTTACTATCATTACAAAAAACAAATAATAGTCCTGTGAATATTTGGTGCAACCTTTTTGTACCATATTGAAGTAAAAAAGCATGAAAACGTGCTTATCATACATTTTTGACATTTTGATATATATATACCTTTTTTTTTCAGAAACTGGGCTGGAAAAAAGCCATCACACCTGACGATATGTTTTCAGATCTTTCCCTTTCTGTAGTAAAAAACGAATAATATTTTGCAGTGTGACAGGTATTGACAAAATTCGTCTCTGCTGGAAGAGTGTATAAACTAATCCTCCAGCTATAAGTAAGTCTACGGTCCCCAGGCGCTCTGCTGTGGTCTCTGCTCTGACAAGCTGCCCCAACAGCATCGAATTATGTCTGTCACAGTCAAGATAGGATTTAAAAGCAGCCTTTCTTTCCCCAAACCGGTTTTAATATCTGGCAACTCGAAGTATAAGGAGCTCGTTCTACTCTCTGTGCGATTAAATCAAACCTGAAATACAAACATGAGCTAAAACTACTTTTGGCGGCACATGCTGTTGGTAGAACTTTTTTAGCTTTTATTTTAAACTGGTTTAGTCGTAGGAAATGGCAACCCAAATGAGATGCTTTTACATAGCTACAGTGGCTTGAGAAGAAAGATGGACAGAACTGATTCAGTATTTCAGAAAAAAAAAAACATACCGTAATATGTAATCGACATCAGTCACCATCTTTGGGGAAAAAAATAGACAAAAAAAATAGGAACTTGCCGTTTTCAAATATGTAACAGATTCAGTCAGAAACGGGAAGTAGCGCCGTTTTGGAGAAATGACTTGAAAAAAATGTGCTTGAGCTATGGATACATTGCAAATGACTAGAAAAATTAACAGAACAAACAGCGGTACAAAGGCCAAGATGAAGCAAATAAGAAAAACAAATAATTGAGTAAAATCTGGCCCTTTTCTCCGACGATCCTAATTCTGATCCTCATTAACGAGCGTCCAAGTACATCTCCAAAAGACTTTTGAAACTCACTTTGTAGGTTTTTAAAGACATAATAAGGGTCTAGAAAAAATGATAGGATTTGAATCAAATAGGCAAAATGTACACAGTAATCAGAGATGATAATGCACGGTCACAGGTTGTAGAGGATCTGTACACAAACCTGGGAAACTGAAAACATCCCAGCTCTTTCATGGCCAGCATCACCGGACATGTCGACGGTTGAGCCTGTGCCATGTGTTGCACTGCGTGAGGCTAATGGTGCTCACACCAGATAATGACTGGTATTCACAAAAGTGAATTTTTTAAAATAGTAATTGTCAAATACTAGTAACATAGTCTGGTGTAATGTCAGAGAAATGACAAGGCTGCTTTTAGCATTATGTTGATATTTTTATTTATTAAATAAATAAATATTGATTATTAGATGGTAATAGTATTGTAAGATTAGATTCTTATTTAAAGATTCTTATTTAAAGCTCATTGTAACCTTGTTGCTCAGAATACATGAATTTATAAACCTTTGCTTAGAAATATTATTACATTGCATTGTAGCAAAAAGGTAATAATAACAAATGTAATATATGGAAATTACTTTGTAATTGCTGTGTTATAACTTTTTGATAATATGCTTAACATTTCCGATACTAGGATCTTCTTTGTGCCTTTAACTGGACAACAATGAGACTATTTACTAAAGAACTTGTTACAGTCTCCACACTGGCATTGGTTGATTACTGGCAGATAAGTTAAAGCCACAGTGTAATCGGAACTGAAAAAGCTGGATCAATGCATCCTTAAAACACTATTACATTATTATTATCATATATCTGAGCTGCAATGCAAATACAAATTCTCATCTTATTAAATCAGTAGTGTACCGCTCTATCTAAAAAGTTTCTGAGTGCACCTTAGAAGAAGTTAGTCTAACAGTCCTTGTCCACATGTTTGGCTCTGCGCTCCGGCAGCTGTCCCCAAAAAGCTTTATCTGCTGGAGCACAGGAAGTGTAAGCCCTGGAGAGCCGTGTCCCCAGCAGACGCCTGACCTTTGAGGACAAACATTACAGATCCAAGAGTATGAGCACGTTCACCATCAGCCGCTGTCCACACCACAAAACACTGTTCTCTTTAAATACATGTACATGGTTATGGATCTAAAAAAAAAAAAAAAAGATTCACTTGAAAAAAACGTCCCCACGTGGCTGCAACCAAAACTCGTCCTATTTTGACGCTGTGAAATCTTGTGTCATTTTTACGTTTTTTTTTCATATCGTGCTAAATGCACGGCGTAGCATAAGTACTAAAAACAGCTGTGAACTTGTGCTCAAAATATGCTGTTTTTGTGCCGTGGTAAAAGTACGCCCTCTAGTGAGACTGTGTTCCAGACTCACTGTCGTCGTGCAAAGCATCATGGGAGATAGAACAGCTCTCAAGCTCCCTGGCATGTTATAGATAAAAAATTAAATTGAAACCTTTTTATTTACAGTCAAACCAATCATTCTGAGATGAATCAGAATCAGTTTTTACTCTAAACTTACAAACAAAAAAATACATCAAAAATTCTCCATAATTTAATAGGACTTTTTAATTAGCTCCGCCTAAACTTTTTTTAAGTTAATACAGGTCCATAAAACAATTTTTCCGTGAACAAAGCTTCAGCTTTTAAAGAGGAATTGTCAAAACCCTCTGTCCAAGGCTAGTGACATACTGATTCTAACATTTATCCAAAACATTTTAGGCGAACTTTAAAACCTGATGTTCTTTTGTGCAGAGCTTCTTCTCACTTAAAACTAGAGCTAATCAGACATCAGAGGCTAAAACTACAGAGCCTATGCTTTACAAAGAGTCCAGTCAATTGTTTGTGCTCCAAAGGGTTCGGAAACAGTTTCCATTTGAATTTTAGACGATTTTAGTCGGGCGTTTTAACAAAAATGCCCCCCCCCCCCCAAACCACATATTCCAGGGGTGCCCAACCTTTTTCAGCTCGCGAGCTACTTTTAGTCTGAGCACAGCCCGAAGATCTACCTTTGGATTTACATTATTTTATTTATTAACAATGTCGAAAAAATTAGTTTTTTTTTAATAGTGCAATAATCTTTATTAAAATGTAAGTTATAAACCTGTTAAAAAGTGACACATTTATTTTTGAAAATAAATTATTGTGGCTACAACTATAACAACAAAAAGTCATTAAAAAGTTCAAGCTATCCAAGTCACCTCACTGGAAGCACTTCAAACTCAGTACTATGAGTGATTGGTGATTACCATGGTAACAGTGAGGGGGAGGGGCTTGAGAAAAGTCAGATTTTGTTTTTGACTGGCATCAACAACAGCAAGCTGTTGGACAACAACACCGCGTGAGCAGGTAGGATTCTGTGGCACTACCTGTCTCCTCCTCCTGCTTCTCTCTCTTTCTCTCCTCCTGCTCCTCTCCACTCTGTTTTATCTCACCCCTATGAGCGCGTGTGTTCAGGAGCCGCGTTCGCAAGTGCTGCTTCTGTCTCTTTCTCTCCTCCTGCTCCTCTCCCCTCTGTTCTGTCTCACCCCTATGAGCGCGTGTGTTCAGGAGCCGCGTTCGCAAGCGCTCAAGTGCTGTGCGGCTGCTGTGTGCTCCAACGAGCAGACAGTGGAGAATTCTTGCTGCCGCATATAAATCTAGCGCTCGTAAATTGCGGTTGTAATTCGCGCGTGTACGCGCATACAGCGCTTGTTGATGCCGCGTGTAGTTCGCGCATGTAGCGCTTGTTGATGCCGCGTGTAGTTCGCGCATGTAGCGCTTGTTGATGCCGCGTGTAGTTCGCGCTTGTAGTCACGCCTATATCTCGCGGTTAAAGTTCGTATTAACAAACAGGGCTTTGGGAGCTACTTCCACTGCCTCAAAGATCCACTAGTCGATCGCGATCGACGGGTTGGGCACCCCTGACATATTCATTACCACCACACTCTGCTAAACTTGCACCAGGAGCACAATGACTGAGTGTCTTTGTACTACCTGCACCGCCTCACGGCTAATATTGCATTATAATCCATCAATGTTATTGGGCTCAAGCAAACCAAACAGCTAAAAGTAACAATACAGCTGTCTTTAACTAGGAAAAAGTGGACAATATTTATCCAATAATAAGTAAATGTTTAGATGACTTACCTCTCAGAGTCCGTTTTGCTCAAACTGATGTTTTAGTAGCCTACACTTTCGTCTTCTTAATGGGAATTTCAAGCAACATTTCACCCTTGCCTTTTTCTCTCTCTTTTAACATAAAAGCCAATATCCGCGCTCATTGACTCTAGCTGGCCCTGAGCAGCACGTGTGGGGCAGGTCGTAAGGTAGATCCCATAAAACCAACACAGTCTCACTAGATGGCGTACTTTTACCACGACACAAAAACAGCGTATTTTGACCACAAGTTCACACCTGTTTTTAATACTTATGTTACGCCGTGCATTTAGCACGATATGAAAAAGCGTAAAAATGACACAAGATTTCACAGCGTCAAAATAGGACGCATGTGGGACGTTTTCTTCAAGTAAAATGGGTAAGTTTAGGCATAAAGTTACTAAAATTGGTAAGATTAGGTCTGGGCTTGGGGCAGGTTAAGATTAGAATCAGGATTTCATTAATATTCATAAATAAGAACACGTCTTAACAACCACCATTGAAATGAATGGGGACTGTGATGCGTACTATAATTACGTAAAACAGCTGTGAACTCGTGCTAATCATACCTAATTTACATATTGTGTTATGTCGTGGTAAATGTACGCTTTCTTGTGAGATCGGGCTCATAAAACACAACATAATAAAGTCCAGCAGCGCGTTGGTCCCGCTCCATGTTTGTTTGAAATGATGCAGAGCGTCACTGACCAATGGGGGAGCAGAATCTCTCCTCATTGCACGTCTATAGAACAGAGCTTGCCTCAGTTTAACAGCTGCGATCTAAGTGATTAGTTAGACATGCAACAAAAATCGCCTCATCTTGCCCCACTCTGGAGTCGCTATTTCTCAGCCCGTCCCAACCCGACCCACAGGTAGCGGGTCCACTCACGATCCCTAGTAAACACTGAACAATAAGATCATGTAGACACTGAAAGTACAAAGATGATGATCTTGATTTGGTCTTGATAGACTCTTGATCTTGTCTCGGTATCGATCTAAAAAAATCTCAGTCTTGTCTCGGTCTTGGCCCTGAGTGGTCTTGATCTTGTCTTGGAACTCTGTAGTCTCGGAAAGGTCTTAGACTTGATTAGTGTGGTCTTGACTACTACACTATCTGTGGTTACCAACCCTTTTTCTGCCATGAGAAGCCCCTAAACTGCTCTGTCATGTCCTGAGTCATACTTTGTACACGTGCCCCAGGTTGAGAAAGACAGTCCCTTACCTTCCTCTGTGACCTCCCCCCATTGGGACATACCCGGAACATCTCCCCATCCTGAGCACCTCAACAAGCCCTTTTGGACGTAAGAGGATTATTTTTTTCATTTTAGATAAACCTCGCTTCTTCACAATGTTTCTCTATTTATTGCTTCCACATCTTTTTTATCCATCAGTATGTATTAAGTGCACCTTAAACCATTAGATGCTTTTATTTATCCACTTTAATATTTGATCAGTTGTAGGAGAAAAACGATCAATTTTAAAGTGTGCTTTGGGGACACAGATTAAGATCTGGTTGTGCATTATTTATGGCCAGAGTGAGCAATGAAGTCAGGATTAGACTGGCTTTTCATTCACAAAAACCAGGAGTCACTTTTACAAGGTCGTAAACTTTTGTGTTTCACTTAGACCAATAAACTTAACGGAGCCGAAAATAACTGGACTTTTTACACACAGAGCCATTTAAATTTAAAAGGGAAGTGTCATTTAGACTCACGTTTTACTAGACAATAGGAACATTCTTCGCATCTTCATTTGCTGGTCATGATTAAAGTCAAACACATCTCTTAAGCTATCAGTCAGTCTTTCTTCTGGACAAGAACTACACACACAAACCGCTGATGAACTAATACGTCTGTAGATATATTCTCGAAAATGTGATCAGGCGCGATTTTTGTACATTTCTGTTGAATTCTTTCAGAAGCCACAAAAACATGAGGCTGTTTGAAAGAGTTACAGATTTTAGTATTTCTGTCCAAAAAGTCAAGCGTGATGATCCACAGTCTCTAAAGAAAGTGAACATTTACCATGACACAAAAGCAGCCTATTAGTGTACTTATGTTACGCCGTACATTTAGCACGATATGAAAAAGTATAAAAATGAAAAAAGACTTCACAGCGTAAAAAACACTAGTTGGTTGAAGCCATGCAAGGACTGTATCTTTAGGTTTAGGTGTCCAAGCTGCGGCCCGGGGCCAAATGCGATCCTTGAACAATATTTTGTTGGCCCTCAGACGTTCTGCTAAATTGGCCCAGAATAAAATTAATGTTCAGAACTTTATTTAAAGTGTTGTGGCTAATCAAAACTAAGTCAAATGCATTTTTTAATTATTTCTATATGTGATTCTCCGCTCCATATATTTTTCAAAAAGCAGCCCTCAGTGAAAAAGTCTTTAGACTCTGCGAAACTGGCCCAAATTACAAAAATGTATACATTTTCATTGTAAATTTGAACAATTCTGTGGGTTTAGTTTCTTCTCATAAACTAAACTACGATCAGTTTGACGTTATACAAATCTAAAATTAATCAAATTAAAGGTGTTGTGACTGATCACTACTATATTTTCATCTTATTATATGGCCCTCTGCTCCATATATTTTTCAAAAACTGGCCCTCAATGAAAAAGGTTTGTACACTCCTGGTTTAAAGGGTAAGTTAAAGAGGGGTATTGTGTTTTTTTAAACTATTTAGCAATAAACTATGACATATGTAGATCGGTAATTTACATTTAGTTAATTGCAAAACAGAAAAACGTATCTATTGTGACTTAAAAATAGAAACAGCTTCAGTGACTTCCTGTTTAAAACTGCAGAAGTACTAAGCCCCGCCTCTTCACTTTAAAATGTAACTAACAAGCAGCAGATTTTAAATGACTCATTTTTATTGCTGTAAGTGTCTTTAGCAGTGGTTCTCAAAGTGGGATCTGAGGACCCCAGGGGTCCTTGGGCCATGTGTAGGGAATCTTTTCAAAACATTGGTAATTTCTTCAACATTACAATTTCTTATGATATATAACTAAATATGTAATGTTTTGGATAGAAACAAGTACACCAGAAATAACGATAAGAAACTAACATTTTATTCAAAGTTTTATATAAACTTGATTTTCAGAACTATCCCGTGATGCCAATGCGAAAACAATAGGGGGTTCTTGGAAATTTTTTGAATCGATAGGGGGTCCCTGACTTTAAAAAGTTTGAGAACCCCTGGTCTATGGGGCAGTTTTGAACCAAACATGCATTACTTTGAGTATTAATTTTTGAATTACGAGTAAATCCAGACAAGTGGGCGGGGCCAAGAACAGAGATTCTGTCTAAGTATGTGAACACTCGAGCAAGAGCTGTAGAAAACAAGATTACTCACATAAACATGAATCAATTCAATACAACTTTGAGTAAACTAATTTTGAGGGAAGACAGAACAAGGTTATATTCTTTGAATCATTGATTTAACAAAATACCCCCTCTTTAAGGCTTCAAGTTACTAAAATGGATAAGTTTAGGGCTGGAGCTTGGGGTAGGTTAAGATTAGGAAAAGGTTTTTGTCGATAGTCATGAATAATAACACATCTGTACAACCAGCAGAGAAATGAACTTGGGCAACAACACGTGTTATATTTACGCAAAAAAGACGTGAAATTGTGCTAATCATACACATTTGACATTTCTATTGTAATCCAGGTTAAATAGAGACCGCCTCCAAAAGGTCGGCTGTGTCCTGTGGTTCAGTCCCGCACCAACATTCATAAACCAGCACACAAAACAGAGAAAGAAAGGCACCGGTCACACTAATAGCAAAATGTTAATTACTGATTTACATTTGTCATAGTTCAATAATAAAGAAAAACTGAAAATGTCCAGTTTATGCATTATTTAGCTTTGTTGCTTATTAGTCCATATTCCACGTTTTAAAAATCTGAGCAAAAGCTGTGGTGTCATGTCAGAGTTGGAGGATTGTACAAAGTGCTTACCTCTGCTTGTTGTGATGTTCTGACTCAGTTCACTTTTTGGGCTTTGGTTGTCCCTCTTTGTTACGGTCAAAATAAGCACAGTGTGTAACTTCGCACGCTGCCATTTTACTACTTACAACTTTTGACTGAAAATGCACAAAGCAGCTTCTGAACAAAGACTTTTTGCTTTGAAAGTAAATCTGAACCAAAACTGCAGATTTAGTGGATGCAATCTGCAAGTCACAAAGGCTTTTTTGAAAGATGTGATCCACAAACAAGTCTCAGCTGCTCAGAAAGTTTTGAAATCTATGTCTTTTTGTAAATGGTTGAGTTTTGGTTGAAGCCAAATCCCATTCTATCATACACTGTCTTGCGAGATCAGGTTGAATATTGTAAAGAATGGGTCTGGTCACCACGCCCTTCGCCTGTGTTTCAGATCAATTGCACATTGTACCAGCCAATCAGATTAGTTTAATTGATGCAGATGAAACAAAGGAGCTGATTAGTCGTCTGTCGTTTAGACCAAAATCTAACTTCACTCACCTCACATGTTTTTCAGTTCCATGTAATATTTTTTCCATATATATATATATTTTTTTACTAGTCGTGAGCAGTCATGTTGGTTTTCATAAGGTCCCTGATTGGCTAATTAATGTGTCAATCACACTCACTGAAATTCAAAGAGGGACATGGTGGCCAGACGATGTATTGTTTTTTTAGGGCTTGAAAATGATCGCATTGCGGGTGTGCTTGTGCAGCATGCGTGGTCATGTCTGTTTGTTTTTACTCTGAACGATCTCTTATTTATATAAATCCTCTTGTTCTGTGAGTCCAATACAACATCAGGCAGGTGAGCCTCTGACACTGGGTTTTGTGTGAACGAGCTGCTGGAACTTAAGTGGGACTTCATTAGAGGATGTATATTCTCAAACCTAATTTCAAACTTAAAATATAACCTAATTCAATCAAAATGTTTCAGTGTAAAATATTAGGTCTATTTAAGGTAATTGTAGATGGGCATGTTAAAAATAGAGCATTTTCAATATGTCTAAATTAACTTTTTAATGCACCAAAATTAAGAAAATATTGTCATTGGGATTATGCAAGCGTGTTTTTTTGAATACTTTGCATTTTGGTTCTGGATTTTTTTTATTTTAATTTTTTGGGTGTAATTTGCAAACAAATATTTTTCCCCGTAATTCCCGCATTTATATGAGTAAACTACAGCTAAAGTTTTGATATAAAAGAAATATAGCATGTCTTTAGAGTGTCAGTGGACATGATTGACAGAGTAAGAAGCCAGTCAGGGACACGCATTGTCTCCCATTTGAATACAAACATTGCTGCTTATGATGAAAAAAAGAAACGTGGGAAAATAAGAAAAAAATAACACTAGGATACTAAAAAACACTGCAGATTTCTGCAAAATCAATGAGAGAAGCAAACAACTACCTTAAATGACCCTTAAAGAAGCTCCTTTGTTTCATGTGTGTGATGGGGACAAAATAATCTGATTGTCTGGTTCATTGTAACATGGGGGTGGGGTGGGTGACCAGACCCACTCTTCACAAACTATTGTTAAGTGTGAACTCTGGATCACAGGAAAATACTTTTTTTATTTTTACCTCCGGTGTAGCGATGGGACTTTGGACTCTTCTTATCATCATGAATGGTTCATCTCAAAGAGTCAAAAATCTTTCACAAATCTGACTTTTGCTTTTTCTTTTTTTTACCTGCCTCAGTCCACCCTGTACTTATTAAGTGTCTATTGAAATACACCAAAGAACAGACTTATTTTAACAAATAATTTAATACATTTGCAGTCTAAATGAAGTAGAATTTTATTTTTTTCTTTTGCTCTCTGAGACAAACACAAGTAAACCAGAGAAACTGAGGAGTGAAGGGACATGAATGACTGCAGAGACTTATTCTTTGATTTTTAAGGTTTAAAATGATGTCTGTTTTAATACAATACGACTCGATATTCATGGAGAACTGAGCCGAAAAAGAACACACACTGACCCCGGGCTCACACTACATCCAGTCCAACTCCGGTGCAGTCACCGGAGTCTTTACTTAACTTGAAAAGTCCGAGAGTGGCTCACACGGCGTACAGTCCAGTCCGGTGTCTCCGGTACGGCCAGTCCGGCGCTCCGAATCCGTTTCGTTTGTTTCAAATTTTGGCCGGACGCCGGAGCGCACCGGAGCCCTTTTTGGTGAAGTTGTGAAAACAAGACACGATAAACAGGAAACCAAGCCAGCGCGGGTGAAGTGAATCCGGCTGTTTTCAAAATAAAATCTTTACGTTACCGCTAATAATACAAAATACGACATTTACACGATTACGTAACACATAAAATGTAAATAAACCTCCGTACTCACCCATTGTGCGGCGAAAAATCCCAACAGAAAATCAACTAACGTGAAACAAGCCCAAAACTTGGCGCGTGCTCTTTGTTTACATACATGTTCTCAGCAAAAGAGAGAGAGAGAAAAAAAAAAGTGCTCAGCGGTCGCGTAATCTCCCACGTTGAGCGTGAACCTCCGTGAGTTCGGGGTCTCGCGAGGTCGGCAGCAGAGCCTGTGGCTGCAGCAGGACTGTAGACCACCGTAGCTAATGTGAGTCACCCACCGTAGCAAGACCGGTCCGGTGACTGCACCGGAGTTGGACTGGAGGCAGTGTGAGCCCGGGGTTAGACGTGTCTAAATGTAAAGTTACGGTGGAAAAATATGAGAACACAGTCTTTTATTATCACCACCACAGCCTGCCCTATCAAACTAAACCTGAGATCCCGACCTGCGAGTCCAAAGACAGCGTGCGTACTTGTAAACGTGGTGTGTCTCTGTACATGCACATTTTTGTCCCTGTATTTGTTGTTGCTTCCTCTCTATTGAGGAAATGAATCGTTCACCTTCGTGACTCAATTCACATCACATCACTACTCCAGTGTTTCACCATAAAAAGTGACTAGAATCCGATATATTTATTTGTCCCACCTTGGGGACATTCCAGTGTTGCAACATTCAATTCAAGAATAGGCATAAGCATCTGATATTAAGTATATGTCACTATAATTATGAACAGTATAAGAAAAGAAAAAACAGCCACAGGTTACGAGTCAGGTTTATGGAGAGGAGACCCCAATTACCACCAGAAAAGTGACATACTGCATCTTTAGCCAATTAGTTGGTCATTGATGGCATTTTAATGGGCACAATCCGACCCAAATACCAAAGTCACGGAGACGGCTTAAACATCTGTGGCACTACACGTGTCTGTCGTCGCCTCCACACACATGTTGATTCTTTTCCAGACCCGCTGCCAGCGCCGTCTGAGCGAATGGCTTTTTTGGCTGTTGGATTTTGGACTGTGCCACTTGTGGGATTGGCACACGCATGAGCCTATGACAGCTGAGACGCGTGCCAACCCCTGCAGAGCTCACTTTAAGCCCACTAAACTGAAAGGTTGGACTACAGAGACACTGCCAGACAGAGGAGTGTGGACTGAAGACAGACTGTGTGAGTGTGTGGGGATCAAACTGAATGAGTCTATAGCACCTGCTCCACACCAGCCTAGATGTCTGAGCAAATTATTTAAGATTTTACTAAACACTCTTGTGTCATTGTTGTGCTTTTTCATATCGTGCAATTTACACAGCGTAACATGTACACACAAGAAAGGCGTGAAATCGAGCTCATTATATACTATTTATGTGAAGTGGCATATGTCGTGGAGTTAATCATGTGCGTGTCACAGATATGACAGTAGGATATGAAGTATGTCAGTCTTGTTTGTCTCCATTACCAGTCCTGAGCTTAGACTTTTGGGTCTTTGAGCAGCTCTAATAATTCATCTGTGGCAAAACTCAAGAGTAAAATCTTTTAGGGTCTTTCACAACAAGCCGAGGGTTGCCCCGTCTGAACCGGTTTGGGTACGTGTTTGGTGTGAATGGGGTTGTCGGGGGTCAGAGAAGAACAGAGCAGGTCGTAGAAGACTTGCTTGCATTGCCAGTTGATGCATATGCAGCTGTTTGATTGGCCTGTGGCAACTAGTGAACCAGCGAATCAGTGCACAGGAAAACCAAATAGTGACTCTTACGGAAAAACAGTACTTCAAGTCAAGCATGGATTACTGTTTTTTACCCAGGTTCAAATGGGACGTAAGTACAGCGGAGAATGGCTACTTTTTGGTTCGAGGAAAACAAAGATGGAGAAGTTTCAGCGACCGCAGACCGAATGCTGAACTGTAGCGGGAAATACAGTAGAAGTTGAACTTAATGTGTGAGGTAAGATTAGAAACATCTGGTTTCTGTTCAAGTTCGACAACTACTTGCAAGCAATTTATGTCAAGCATTACATCATGCATGCCCACTCGACTTTTGTTTGTGGGCTGGTGGCCTTTTGCTCTGTGTTTGTATGAATCTTCTTTTACACCAATGAGATTTGAACAGACGCTGCGTCACTCCTCCCTACCGACAGTGACTGGGGTTGTGTTGGTGTGAAAGACCCTTAACTCCTCAGACCTCTCCTTTTATTAAGCATTAATATATGTTCAAAACCTTTTTGTCACAGTTATATGGCGGAAATTTCATACAGTTGCATTCCCACTAGAGATAGACTGATATATTGGCCGGCCAATATTTTGGGACTGATATTTAGATTTTTTGAAAAGTGGCCATTGATATAAAAAAAAAATCTGAAATACCTAGGAGTGCTAAGACTACTGCAAGCCAAATGACTGTCTTATGTCTATTTTTTCTCAATTATTTAGTAATGAGCCATAACATATAGATCAGCAATTTACATTTTGTTCCTTGTAAAACACAAAATTGATCTAAAGCTTAATATATAAACAGGTTCATTTATTTCAAGGCTGCAGCTGATAAATCCTGCCTCTTTATAGTGATATAGTTAAAATATAAACTCACATTTGTAAAGCATGTCTTCCTTCATTCAGGCATTTAAAGCAGCATTAGCTTTTTCCTACTTTCAGATTGTACAAAAGAAGCAGAGCCCATATAGAAGTCAGCTTGTGTCGATTTTTCTGAAGGATTATGTGGACATGGTGCAGGGCTTTAGGCCATTGAGAGACTGGACTTTATTTGTGTGTGAGAGAGGAGATCATAAAACCAGTCTTAATCTGATGTGGCATCGATCAGGAGGAAAGAGGATGTGTCTTTAAAACACTGGCTGAATGTGGAAGAACAACGATCTTATTAAAGACTCTTGTCCGGTCGGATACACAAAAGAAGACGGCCAAAATTAATTTGTAAAAGGCAGCGATTTAGTCTGGTAAAATGAGAAAAGGCTATGACATTGTTCAACTCAATCTCACAAGAAAGCCTACATATACCTCAACATAGTTTGTGTAAATATGACAGGTGTTGCAGCCACAGTTCATTTCTATGGTTGTAAAGATGTGTTATTTTTTATTTTACAAAATCCTTATCCTAATCTTAAAAGTGCACTGTGTAACTTTCTGGAGTTGAAAAGTCATCTGCACTATTTGGTAGAATTAGAAAGTTAAAACTATATACCTTGGGACTTGCTAGATGGAGATTAATAAATTTTTTTTGCCATAATATGAATAAAATCAGCTAAAACCTGTTCAGGCTCCTCCAAGTCAAATAATAGATTATTTTGTGACCATGCAAGCTCGCTCAAAATATAAATGTAGATTTGTATTAATTATTGAGTGTAAATAAGGCAACTAAATGACAAAAATATGCATTTATTAAAAGAGACGGCTTTCTTGGAGTCTGGGAGTGGTCTGGGCTACCTTGTCGCTCCGGGTTTTTCCTTTTGGGTGTATCGCGGTGTCGGCTGTTGTGTTCCCCGGGGTCAGCTTTGACTTGGGTACCCTTCATGATTGTTATGTAACTGATTGGAAGCAATTGATTCAGACCTGGAAGCTCCCAGATTGTTTTAGATTGTTTTAATGCATCATTTTAGAATCAGGGAAAGTCAAACTCTCACTCAGGCTGGCAGGACAATGTCTGCCTTCTTTTAATGCAACTTAGACACAACGTAGCAGCAAACACACAGCACACAAGACAGGATAAGTATAGGGACTGAAACAATTTCGGAGCGAAGGAAAATAAATAAATATAATCAGAGAGGGGGGGGGGTGCCTGAGGGGGGCCGGCCCTGGGGGCACGTGCAGTTTGCCCTGTGGTTTGGCTGGGAGGGAGCCCTGGGGTGGATGGTGGTCCGGGTCGCTCTCTGGGTCTGGTGGTCGTCCCTTGTGGCTCCTCAGACGTGTCCCTGGTGGCTTTCGTTTGGGTTCTCTCGCTGCCTTTTTGAGTTCTCTTGCTCATGGGCGGGCGGGTGGATGGATGCCGGGGCGAGTGTGGTCTCCTTAGCCGAGGTGGCAAATAATAAACAAAGACTAAACAGGATTCTGGAACAATGACATAATAAAAAGGCTGTACAACACAAACATACACAAAACACACAAGTCACACACACACTCATACACTCAGATCATGGGACCAGAGGGAGGAAGGGGGGAAAGAGAAGGGTGCCCTGTCTAGGCTACCCCATGTACATGGGACACAGCCTTGGTATATAGATAGATAGATAGAAAAGAGACCTATTGTGTTTTTTCTGATTAGTAAGAAACTAGAACATATGCAGATCAGTAATATACCTTTTGTTCATTGTAAAACACAAAGTTGATCTAAAACAGCTTGAAAATAGGAACAGCTCTACTGACTTCCTGTTCAAAACTGCAGATCTGATAAGCCCCGCCTCTTCATTTTAAAATGTAACTGTAAGAAGCAACAGAATTTAAATAACTAATTTCTATTGTTCTAAAGTGGCAATGGGACAGTTCTGAGCCACACATGCTTCACTTTGAGCATTAATCTTTTGAATTATAACAAGTAAATACAGACAAGTGGGAGGGGATAGGTGGTAGGTGAGAACAGGATTTCTGAGCACTTGAGCTGCAGCTGAAGAACAATACAAGATTACTCAAACATGCATGAATCAATTCAAAATCAAATATAACTTCGAGTAAACTAATGATGAAGGAAGGCCATTATAACAAGGTTAAAATCTTTAAATACTACATTTAACATAATAAAACCCCTCTAAAGTTTATTTTTAGCCAAAAAGTTGAGCAGTGCGCCTTTAACCAACCCCAAGACCAGATGAGATTGGGGCCAAACACACCGCACCGCACGAGGATTTGGGGGCGGAACGGCAAACATATATGACCAACTTTTGCCTAAGTTAAGTTGTTCTATGAGCTGTGATCTGCTGTTGACTGCCTCATAGGGAGACACAGAGGCAGCAGCAGCAGCCGCTTCTCCCGCGCTCCCTGTGTGTTATCACTACACTTTCCGCTAGGCAACTTGCACGCCAAAGTACTGAGCAGCCGCGCGCCCCGAGGAGAAGCGGCTTTCAATCAAATTGCACAGAAAGTAGGTCTGTATTGATGCATTTTAAAGACTCCGGCAGCACTACAGCCTCTCATACAGTGTTTGGGGCGTAATGTGGACGTGCAGGTCAGACTCTGCGAGGTGTCAGTCGGGGCAAGGATGAAATTCGGGACACGTGGGACAGGATTCGGGACACATGCGTGAATTTCGGGACTGTCCCGAATTTTTCGGGACGTCTGGTCACCATACTTGAAGCCTAAATGTTCTCATTGAACCTAAAAAAAATGTCCCCATGTGGCTTCAAATGTATTTTATGCTATGAAATAACATATAATTTTTACGCTTTTTTTTATATCGGGCAACAATGGCGCGCAGGCTGATTGAGAGAGTCGGGACATTTCCCTGTGGGCCGCATGACTTTTGAACCAATGGCCTCTGTGGTTTGGGAGAGAGAGAGAGAATAAGAGAGAGACACAAACAAATAGATAGACAGACAACAAAAATTAGCTACCCCAACTTTAATTGAATTCAAGTGAAACATTCTACCTTTTCAGTTCATTGGATTGATAAACCAGATACAAGATCCACTGTGGACTGCTGTATTTCAACCCCCCAAACTTTGCTTTTAAAACTTACCTGACAGGAAAAGGTACGTTTGTGTTTAAAGAGTGAAAGCGGCCGGTGAAGTGGACCGGGCGTACAGTACACTGTGTTCTCAGAGTGACTACGAGCCTGCAACAGTGTCAAAGGCATCTACAGCTCACAGCACTCAAACTGCAGAGGACACATACAGGAAATCTCTATTGATCGCAGCATCTGTTGCATTTGTGCGCGCCCAAACGGGGTCAGCGCCGCGCGTTCGGTTCATCTTCATCAATGTCAAGTGACGTTTGGTTTTATTCGTTTAACCTAACTGTGATTTTATACAAGACAACTAGAAAATCAATGCAGCGAGTGCAGACCTTCACATATGAGGTAAATACTTCACCAGGGAAAGATATAAGTAACTACTAGCATCACTTTAGCATTTAGCTCGTTGTTGGACATATTTATGTATTTAGACCGTTGGATCACTTTATTCACTTTGTTCACTGTGCATCATTGTGGTTGGGCGAGAGCACTTGTCTGAACCAGAACAAATGAAACAATTATTCAGATTTTTGAAAAACACAAAGGGTTATGCATTTTTGAATGAAAAAGATGTCTTTTCTCTCAACAAAAACATGGCTTCTCGGCTACTTCTGAGACGCTGACCAATTGCAATTATGGCTTAAAGAACACTTCTTAGAAACAGCAAAGTGAAATTGGAGAAGAACACCCAAGGACAGCCAATCAGAGTGCAGCATTCTGCTTCTGATGAGAACCAAAATTCTTTATTATTCATTTCAGACAATGTACAGTGGTCTTGTTTTGTCACCAAGTGCTGCATTTATTATACTTTTAAGAATAATAAATGCAGCACTCTTTATCTCAACTTTAAGAGTCTTTTTGTCAAAATGCATTTTCCTTCACAAGGTTGTCAGTATCACCTTCTAAAGTAGCTCCTAAACACACCAGTTTTTACAGTCTTGGTCTGAATGAGATTTTGAACATTGTTGCAAAAATAATTTTGAAAGTCAAACTTTAAACCAACAAAATGCAAAAAAAAAAAAAAAAAACTACTTTTAGTGTGTAAGAAAATTTTCAGTCAAATGGTTTTTACAGAAAAATCTATAAGATTTTCAAAATGCCATCAGTAAAAACCTTTGTGCGTCGACATAAGTAAATATTGAATTTCGACACTCAAATGCTTCGCACAATGCATTAATCATTCACATCACACGTGATGGGGTAAGCTTCTATTAAAGCCACAGCTGCCCTGTGGCAGAGAGATAGACGCCATTGGCCCCTCAGACCAACACCAACCATTCACACACCAGATGCTGTAAAAATTATAGACATATGAGGGATTATCAGTCGACGTCACTTTCCTCTCGACTGCTCATATCACCTGCAGAAAGAGGGGGGGAAACTTCTTTGAAAAAAACAACAAAACAGGACGAGAGTTAAGTGTTTTTATTAGGTATGAATTGAAAAACTTTTGTAGTTAGCTGACAACAGCGCTGGCTAGTGTTGTTGCTGCAGCTTGTGTCAATCAGCCACGGATTTTTCTTTTATTTGGCTGCTATAAACGTCTCACACTTATCCAGTGCAAGGCATTAAGCCCAAAACCTGACACAAGTGTTCTTTGTTTCCCTGTATTTCCAATAAATGTGGTCAGTGAACTTTCAAGTTGAGCATGAACTTGTGGTCTTGTGATGCTGGAAGAGTCCAGCATCACAAGATGTATGTGAGTATACATATGCATGTATACTCACATCTCAGTGTGAGTAGCCAGAGTGAGTTTCTCCTCTGTTCGTCCCATTGTGACACCTGAGGTTCCACTGGTCTTCCATCCAAGTACTGTCCAGACCCAATCTGCTTAGCTTCTGAAATCTGACGAGATCAAGCTTGTATGGCTCATATTCACCCACATCTGATAAGTTTAAGCTTGTCTCTGGTCATTTCTTTTGTTTTTGCTCACTATGTGTTTTTTTCTTAGACGTATGTGAGTAAACTACAGCAAAAGTTTGACATTAACAACCCC
Source organism: Mugilogobius chulae (assembly GCA_038363315.1). Lineage (NCBI taxonomy): Eukaryota > Metazoa > Chordata > Actinopteri > Gobiiformes > Gobiidae > Mugilogobius > Mugilogobius chulae. The sequence continues at coordinate 42,248,197 of CM076409.1, read as the reverse complement.
TGCCTTAAAGCCTAAATCTGTGTGTGGATTTGTGCCGTGCTCTATGAAGCCCGTCGGCTGGTGGGAAGGACAGCGTACCCTCTGTGCCTCTGATAATGCGCTCCGATGGATGAGAGAGGCAGATCGTCCTATAATGAGCTTCTGTGATGATGGCTCCAATGGACAGGAGCAGAAGCAGGGGCAGAATCAGGGCCAGGGGCGGGGTGACGTCCAGGATACCCAATCTGCAAAACAAATATGTCCTACAGCTTTTTCATCGCTATTCCACCGTGTGTACATGATCTCAGTGCTGATGAAAGGACTCACAGCAAACATTTGTAATACGGCCCTTTTGTTAATAAGGTACTAGTGGTACTTCTTGTAGTATGATCCATTCTCATGCATCTGTAAATCAAGCAAATTTAAATGTATATATAAACCACACAGTTTCTCTCATTTTAGGACTCTATAGTCCTATTCGCACGACCTAATATTTACCTAGGGACCTCATGTAAAATGTAATAATTCCTTACGTTGTCTGAGTTTCTACTCCTGAGCGAATCTTCCATGTCTTTCCCCCGAATTTTACCTCCTGTAATTCGCCAAACTCAGACGTCCTCATGCAATTCTAAAGCCGTGCGAATGCGTATGTCTGTGTTTTCAATCAGTGAACGGTTTATAAATAAATTAATAACGACTCTGCGGCTTATTTTACCTTCAAATTTGAACAAAATTATTATTACTGTTCTTTATGGATCTAATTTTTTCTATGTTTAAAAAGCTAAAGATTAATCAAACTACGATTCAAAGTCCGTGAACCGGAAGTACAACAACCTCGTAGCAACGAAAGGTCGAGAAGATGGATGTTTGGGGAAAAGTTTGAACAGCGTTCTGACAGAGTGCCGCAAAGTTTGGATGTTTGCATCAATAACGTGACGAGGAGCTACATTTGCTGCCACAACTCAGGTAAGTTTAACGTTAGCCGATTCAAGTTAAAACAAACGGAAAACACAAGAAAGGCTAATTTCATGAATGAAGTAAATAGTTGTTGCCATAAATCATCTGTCTCTTTCCGTAAAGTCTGTAAAAACAAGAAAATTACAGACATCGAATATGTCCGTGCGAATGCCAGTAAAAAACTCAGAGGTCGTGGGGTAATTTAAAGTTTACAGACGTCCTTAGGTAAATATTATGCCGTGCGAATAGTACTTATGATAACGCAAAGTTGTAACTGAGTTTGAGTTGTAAATACCAGTATCATCAGCATAAATCTTGATAAAACAGTTTGAGATAACATTTGGAAGATCATTATTAATAAAAATGCTAAACAAAAGGGGGCCAAGAGTGGATCCTTGAGGCACACCTTTTTCAATTCTACATTTGTCAGACTGTACACCATTAGAAACAACACACAGTGTTGAGATCTACCATGAAGATAAGAATTGAACCACAGAATTACATTAGCATCAGACCTATTGCATTAAATTTGTCAAGAAGCAAATAATGGTCCAAAAGATCGAAGGCTTTAGTTAAGACAGATCTAAAAATAAATATCCTTTGTATAAATTTTAATCAAATGAAGTGAACAGGTCATTATAAAAAAGACGGATATTTCTGTTCTTGGCAGGGAAATAGTAAATAGTATCAGTTTATCACTACAAGTACCACCAAAAGCACCTTTAACTACCATTATAAGTACTAGTAACTATTATTATTAGTAAGCACAGTCATAACTATCTCTTTAGTTACCACGTTTATCAATAAGCACTGATAATACCACATGATGTACTTACCATAACGACCCCATTAGTGAACAGACAGCATTAAAAAGTGCTACCAACATTTGGACAGGAGTCGTTTGCAGCAGCGATCAGGCTGTACTGGACCAACCGTATGTACCAGTGAGGATAAGTGCTTCTTGTTTCACAGCAGCACGCTTTAGGCTCCGGCTCAGATGTGATTGGTTTGAAGATTTGGAGAAGGGCTGAGTCACTGTTGGAGTTTTGTTTCAGTAAAATGAAGCAACCGCATTGGAAGTATTTCTGTTTTGAGCGATAGGTTAAAGGGTAGATATTAGGCTTTTTTGGTTTAGCTTTAACAGAATAACATATGATTACCAAAAAACTTGCAAGCATTAAGGGCCATCTCAGAAGCAAAATATTGTCTTTAGTTCAAGTTTAGGGCCCTTAGTTGTGAACCAACTTAAAAACAGTTGGGCTCAATGCTACATAATCTCACTTAAATCCGTACGTATACCATGCATCTTGTCCTTTTTTGTGTTGCTGCCTCATTTCTATGGTGGGTGTAAAAATGTGTTCTTTATGAATATGCTGCCTTCTAGTCTGTAACACAGCTTTTGTTGGTTTGTAAATATATTCAAACAACGCTAACAGCAGCAGCAGGCTAAATGCTAATGTGATGCTAGCCCCATTAAGACTTAAGGCCCTACTTTCTGCATGGCGCTGATGGCCTTAGTTTTCCTCTGTTGACCGCTGGTGTGCACTAATACACTATTAGTCTAGGGGGAGTGACTTCAACCAGATGTGGCTAAAGTCAGTTGTGCTTGGACTTACTCGAGAATCTGCGTCTGACCTGTGCCGAGCAGTTCTCTGGTCCTCGACAGTCCAAGACATGTGTACTGCCATGTCCACTTGTTGTTAGGCCTCCATGTGTACACATTAAATCCTTTGTGCTTCTTCTCCAGTCTTGGTACAGACGTGCACCAAACCAGGTCCACTCAGGCCTCCGTACGATGTGTCTTTTGATTGTGCTCTGAAATACTGGTACAGATTGTTACGACCAGGGGTGGGGAAGTAACAATAAAATAACCAGATGGAAAGGTTAACTAAAATTGTAAATTATTTAATGACACAAATGAAGGTAAAAGTGTTAACAAAAAGTGTCCAACATTGGGTTTAAGATTTACAGAAAATAAAAAGTAATAAATTGAAGAAAAAATTAGTTTAACAAAAAAAAAAAAAGATAATTGACCAATAATTTAAGTGCTCCAACTAATTACAAACTAAATTTAAACAACAGAGTTTGTAATAATAATACTAAACTAGTGTCTCTACGAAAAATAACTAAACCAAACGTTATGCTTGCACAAAAATCAAAGCAAATAACGAACAAAGAGACACATGGCAAAATGGGCGAGACATGGAGCCAGGGTCAGCCGCGCTCTAGCGGAGCACGTCAAGGCCTCTAAAAGGACACGCCCAATCAGGTGTGGCACGGGGTTGGAGGAGCGGAGCGAGGTGAGCCAATCCGAGGGGTCCAAGGAGTGGTCAGCCACTAGCCAATGATGAAGCTTCTTCCGTCCGTACATGCACACAGAGCACAGAACAATGGGAGAGGCAAACAAAAAGAGGGCCAAAGCCATGGGCCGTAACACAGATGAATGGTACAGATTAATTTGATGCGTTCTTCAGTCTACATCCTTGTAAAATAAAACAAGTTTGGGGGCTGCGGTCCAGTCTGACTGGTTCAGTGTGTCCAGAGTGGCCTTAATGCGTTTTGCATAGACTTTAACTGAAGACATACTCTAAAGTTTATAGCCATAACATGTCACTTTTTCCTGTGATTTCTCACGTTGGCATACTGTATGTGCTGGAGGAAAGTGTCTTACATCAGACCTGAGCTCTGGCCACGCCCCTAAAACTTGTACCCACAGCGAGCTAGAAAGTCTAGTGGCCAACACAAGAAACACAAATGCCAGCGTCAGCGCTGAGGACAAGATAGTTGTGAGTCAAGAGTCATAGTTGTGCTCAAAATACACATAAATCCAACCCGATCTCACTGAAATTCTTATATACGCCACGTATCTTGTCTTTTTTTGCGTTGCTGCCCCAGTTTATTTTTATGTGTTATTATTTATGAAAATTAACAAAAATCTAACCTTAACCCTACTCCAAGCCCCAGACCTAAATTTACACATTTTTGTAGATTCAGACCTAAACTTAGTCGTTAAATCCAAAGAAATGTCTCCGCATGGCTTTAACCAAAACACCTGTCTATAAGACGCTAAGATAATAGTGTCTTTCTATTTGACGCTTTTCTCTGTGTAAAAAAGAAATGTTGTATAATAGACACGCTAAAATGACTAGAAACATGCTCATTAACATGTAGTTGATACACATTTTTGTGAGACTATGTAAATCACCTGAAAACATAAATTGTCTTTACATTCAGGAGCTTTTTGACGACATGTGAAAAGATTCTGTTTTAGATTCAAATTACTTCAAGTTTTTTTTTGTCCATCTCTTCATTAACTGCAACCTAACTGCTGCAAACTACGAGAAATACTGTATTTACCTTGATACTGTCACACCAAACGTGTCAAAATGAGAAAAATGCCAGAGTCTGTCACATGGGCTTTAAACTGGACACAAAATGATCTCCCTGACCTTGGCTTGCTTTAATATTATAATATGCGTGCCTCGACATTGCTCAGTGATGTTGGGGATGCTTCAGCAGCTGGTGGAGCAGGAGGAGGTGCTGTCCCATGTGAGCTCTCCTGTACCTGATTATAAGCCTGAGCGCTGATACGGAGGCATAAATCGACATTAAGTGAGATGATGTGAGTGGATTCATGTGCTCTTCAGTTTAAAAGCAGCTCGATTTGCAGAAGCATGTCCTCTGGATGACTGCCAAAAGATTAGGTTTGAGTGTGTAAAGGTGCTTCATGTCTGGTGTGTATAAAATGTGCTCTGATTTACTCAAAGGCTGATCATTAGAGTCATTCTGATGGATGTCGGACAAAATAGTGCCGAAATGTCAAGTGATCATTTTTGATTTGTGTTGAACTCCAGTTTGAATCTTCTACAGTCTCCATCTGGAACTTGACCCGCGAAAAGCGGGTCAAGGGATGTTTAGTAAAATACTTTGAGCGGATTGGGTGAGCGGCCAACCTTATTTATGCTTAATCACAGCTATAAATTGTAATGGTGTAACCAATGTTCGCGTGGAATAGAGCAAGTGTTGCATACTTCTCTTCTTTTAAAAAGAAATTACTCAGTATTTCTGCTAAAACCGCATCAAAAGCAGCAGACACATGAACATCCTCGAGAGCAGCCATCTTTGTTAAACCCTTTACATTCTGGCTGCCCTTTGAAGGGCTGTCCCACTTTTTCTTAAAAAATGTATTTTGTTCAGTGTTTTAAAAATGCATACCAAGAAGAACCTGGAAAGGTTAAATATAAAAATCCCATTGTATCCCTTTTATTTAAAGCAAAATCAGCCATTCTGGGATGATTCAGACTCAGATTTCTACTGTAAACCTAAAAAAAAAAAGTCCCCAAAAATTCAAGAATTTTGCATTGATTCCGCCTATATTTTTTTGAGTCATTTTGGGTCCCTAAAACTCATTTTTACCTCAATTACCTTCAGCTTTTACAAAGGAATTGTCAAAACCCCAAATATGCCAAATCTAGAGTCATTTATGTCTCAGCTGTCAACACCAGCTTTACCATTCCTTAAATCTACCAAAAACATTTAGGCAGAATTTGCTTGGAGAAAGTTCTCACTTCAGATGAGAGACTGTTGGACATTAGAAGCAAAAAAAACTACAGAGATACAGCTTTAAAAAGACTCCAGACATTTGCCTGTGCTCCAAAGGGTTCAGCAACAGTTTTAGTTTGTAGTAGTTTTAGTCAAACGTGTGAGGGAAAAAAGGCTGGAATGAGAAGGGTTTAACAGCCCGTCTTAGCCCGCCCTGCTACAATGTGATTGGGCCTCAAAACCACGCTGCTGTGATGTGATTGGGCCGAAACACCGCTGGGTCGGACTCCAAACCAATCGGGCGGCTGGAAGGCCAGACGGTTTATCTTGAGTTAGTGAATTCACAAATAATGCGAGATAAACCATCTTGCCAGGTTAGACTTAATCTTCTTTTTCTTTTTAGCATTAGAGTTACGTGACCCTCAGTAATCGGAATCCACTGTGTGTTGTGTCTGAATGACCAGACCAATGAGTAATCACTAAACAGGACAAGATGGGGCATTTCCCCTAGCCCCATTGGTACCTATTCTACTCTATTTGGCCCTGTTTCTTGGAGACTTAGTGGGGCCAAGCAGGGACTTTGGTGTTCTAACTGACAATGATTGGCCAGCCGGCTGGTGGACATGACCATATGCAGCACTGAAGTTCACGAAGTCAGAAACTCTGTATTTTTATTAGATTTTTTTTTTTCGTCCCTCACACGTCTTTGTGGGTCTGGGGTCCTCTTTCATAAAAAGTGTGTTTGATAGGGGCTTGCACAGCATCAACATCTGGGACAGGGCCCTCCTCAATCTGGCCTCTAAAGGGTTCCTATTTTTTACTTTTTTTTTAGCTGCCTCGTGTCTTTTTAATCCTAGTAAAATGACATCATATGATAAAAACATTACACCAAAATGCAGCAAATTGCACTGAATTATTCTTTTTATGAGGGCTTCAGACACTTCTTTGCTTTAGAAGTAGCTTAAATCCAGTTTCTAAGTGTCAAGAAAAACCAAGGGACTTCTGCAACCTCTAAGCTTAATATCCTGATTGTAGCATAACCTGAAAGTAACAAATGGTCTTATCATCTTAAAAAAAGACTATTTGCTTTTAGTCAAATATTTTGGACCTCAGTATGTTCGAAATCTTGCGTACAGCCAAGTAGAGTAGTGTCAGGTAGGGCTAGTGATCACAGAATGAGTGTGGATTTTCAGACAGACATACCCATAGATTTAGATTTTCTGTTGTCACGGCAACAGGGCAGACTTAAGCCTATTTGCAAACAGCAGTTTGAAATTTAGGACATTTTTACTCCTGCACCACAAGTAAATGAACTAAACACACGCCTTAGAAATAGTCTTTGCATGAGAAATGGTAACTTGTCTGTATTGACTCATTTATTTTTGCCACTCACTGCTGATATTAAAAATGCTGTAATAAAACAAGCGCTCATAAATAGTATTCTAACTAACCCTCCCCAATAATGAACAGACATAAATACTACATGAACAGCTACGAGGTCTAAATATTATTAATGCTTCCAATATGCAACCATTCAACTTTCAATTGAACGTTTGACAATTGGCACAGTCCAATCTCGCAGCTCGACAAAACCTGAATAAATTGTACGGATGTGTCGTGTCAGATATAAAGCGGAGAGATGAGCACGGGTCAGGACTGGATGAAACCTTTTACGCTAACGTCAAATTGGTTTGTGACTTACCGGGTCTTTTCGGCTGTGGTCTTGTAGTTAATACTAAGTTCAGCAGTTCAAGGAAGTACATATTGTTGTTGTTGTGCTAAAGGGCCTATATCATGCTTTTTTTTTTTTCCTGTCATAATGTTGTTTCTTCATCAAAAACAGTTGGAGTTAAGATTTATTTAATTTACTCATGCTTAGCACAGTCCCTGCTTATTTTAAAGGCTGGATTCTTTTGTCAGTCTGAAAACGTGCTGTTCCACCTTGTGATGTCGTTATGTGAGAACACAGGAAGAGCTACACTGTGTTTTTAAACTGCACACATCTTCACTAGAGTCTTTTAGGCTTGAAATGGTCTCATTTTGCATTTGCAGGTAATGTTTTAGCCTTGTTTAAAATGTGTGACAGAAGATATTGACTTTTTAATCTCAACTGAACTTCAAGGAGAAGCAGACTATACAAAACAAAAAAATACAGCTTTCATTTATTTTCTACCACTTATTCCCATTAGGAGTCGCGGGTGACTGTAGCCTATCCCTGTGACTTTGGGCCTTAAGCAGAGAAACATCCTGGACTGTGGCCAACTTGTCGCAGGGTTAGACAGACAACCATTTTGCCTGACCAGTCAGTCCCTCTTACATTCTGCTACATACTGTTTGAATGCAGAAGGGTCTGAAACCGGAGCCTCAGCCAATCATTTCCATGTCCAATGTTAAGATGATCCAATCAAGCACGGAGATTCTGACACGGGACACTAAAAAGTCAGAAGTTGCTTGCAAGCCCCATTTCAAAACATTCAAGAAGGCGAACGTAGCTGAATCGGCTCGTGCTTCGGTTTTGAACAATGAATGTATCAACTCCTTAAAACCTGAGCAGCAAACCGTGTTGAGAGGCTTCTGTTTTGGTGGAATTTTCGGCTTTTCTGTGATTGGTTGACTCAGTGCTCAGAAAGGCCGCCCACGGAATTGAACCTCTGTCTGTCAAAGCGTGTAGGGACTGGCTGGTCAGTCAAACAACCATTCACTCTCATTCATTCACAAGGGAAATTTACAGTGATGCCCAATTAACCTAAACATGCATGTTTTTGGAGGTAGGAGAAAACTCACTGAGAGAACACGCAAACTCCACCCAGAGAGATCGTGAGATGTTGATATGGTCCGACCCGGGAGTCGAACCCACAATCTTCATATTGGGAAGCCAGAGCTCTATAACCATTCTGCCACGATGCACCCCAATGCGAATTCTGTCCTCTCATGTCTTTTAAATTATCCAATACAAGACAATCAAATCTCGTAAAATTTCTGCGCTAGTTGTGATGTAAAGATTCCGCCTGTTATAAGTATCACTTAGGTAATTTATTTATTTTTTACTACATGAAATAATGCTAGTTAACATTAGAATTCTCACTGACCACGGTATCTGACTTGTCACTTGAAACAGCAGTCATGTCAGCTACTCCATCTGTATTCAATATTATTCATCCATATGTGGTGATGATTGTTAAAAACTCAATAAAAAGTTACATGTGCCCTTTCAAAACTCACTTCTCAGACAATTTCTCGACGGAATTCTCCTGTTATTAGATCTCTATGCTGTCGGCAGAGAAATGTCACTCACGCCTTGTAGATTGACTCCAAATTTTTTGCTACATTACAGAAATAATTACTTCTATTTACCTTAATAATGTCCTATTCGCATGGTGTGAATGGGATGCGGCTCCAAATGTGACCCGCGTGCGCAGTAACCATTTCAAGCTGTTTTGTGCAGAAACGGAGCCGCAAAGACCAAATACTATCACTGAAAAGTTTTGCTAACAAGCTAGCGCACATTAGCATGTTCTGTTTCCAGTCCTAATTAAAAATCGGTCATTTTGAGAAGCTCAAAGAGTTGAAAACATTCATGACATTTCACTACTATAGATACAAGTCCAAAAAAACAACACAAGAGGGACTGCTTCTGTAGCACCCCTGACTAGTGGTGACTACAGGGAAATATCGTGTACTACTGTACAGTAATCTTCTATGGACCAGTTAAGTTCAGCTAGGTTCGACTACTGGAGCAAGATGTAAGATTAGTGTGAATTCAGAGACAACAGACCAGAAATAAGTTTAAATTGCCGGCTTGTTATTGAAAGTTGAGACAATGGACATGAGACAACATTTAACAGACTGTCATGTAGCAACGCCACATCAAAAACAAAAATAAACATTTACTTTTAAGTAAATAGTTTTGTTTCAATCCCTTTTCACTTTAAACCTTTCTTTTAGTTTAAAGGATTTAGTTTCTATCGGTTGCAACCTTTAATTTTAAGTTTAAGTTAGTTCAAATAGTTTCTTTTTCTGTTTTGAGTTAACTCGGTTTACTTTCTTTCAACTTTTAAACCATATTTAGTTCAACTTTAAATTTCACTTAAGTTACCCTTTAAGTTTGAACCATTTTGTTTTGTTTACCACCAAACAAAGGTAACACAATTGTAAAAAATACCCTTTTACAATGTACTCGTGTATGGTCAATCAAATAAAAATACAAAACTGTACAAACTAAAAATAATACAGCAAAAGGCTGAATCAGTCTGTACTTCGCAGAATAAAAGTCTTCCTTTTATTTGTTAATCTTCTGATTGTTCAGTTTTAGCAGTTCAGTCTTTTTCCTGAGCTCTGTTTTGTAGAAAGTTTGGGTAAATCCTACCAGTTTCTGGTGAAAAACCATGCACAGTCCAGTAGAGGCGCGTGTAGCTCCAGGCGGAGGACGCATGCACAGTTCACGTGGTCCGTGGGCAGCTCGCCATCTGGTTTCACACACGTGTCTTCAAAGTTCGTAGTTAGCTGGATATTCAACCCGCCTAACCAAAAGGCCTATCATAAACAACATAAATTGTCCGTAAATATACAAAATAAAGTGCTAAATCGTGCTAAAACAAATAAAATTGCACATTTTCTTTCTTAATTTGGTTTTGTTGAGACGACGCCGTCGCCCCAAAATGGCGGACGGAGAAAAACAACGTCTCAACTACGTAATGAACTTGCAAATTCGCTTTTTAGCTTTTAAATTGCACGAGGTGCTTGATAAAATACATGAAAAACAACTTAAATTCACAGTCTTAGCTGTACATTTCCATAAAATAAAAATACATTGCACAATTACAAGTTTTCTTCACTCACCAAGTCCCGTTTGTAATGAAAAACAAAACTTCTCCACACAGGACAGGTCGGAAAATGAAAAATACCTTCTTAACCTTCTTTTCGATTACAAAAACTAGCTTTTAGTTGACTTTTACTAGCTTTTTCACCGTCTTTTTCTCCGTTCAGCAGCAGCTCTGCGTGTGCTGTCTGCATATCTCCCTCGTTTAGCAGGGGAACAACTGGAACAATCCGATTGGCTGTTACCGGGGAAGTTAGTTCAGTCAGCAACGCTGACTTTCAAAATAAAAGTATTAAAACTTCTTACATTGTAAATAACACATGAAATTGCATATTTTTAAAGATTTTAACATATTCTCACATGAAATAAAATATTACACCCGTTTTTAATACATTTTTAACCATATTGACATTTTTAACCAAAGTATTTATTACCGTTTTTATCAACAGGCTTTTACTTTGACAAGCACTCTTTTAATGTGAGAATCACTCTGTTAACCTGGGTTACACCCTCCCCTCTTAACTCTATGCAAGTCCCTTTGCATAGTTAGACAACTTTTATGTCATGTAGTTCAATAGAACCTGTGACAGCTTCACTTAAGCTTTGGAAGAGGGACTGGACAACACTTATGAGAGGGTTGCCCAACTTAGGGTAGGTTAACTGCTTGGGCGTTTTTCTTTCTCTGAGAGATCTTCTGACATTTTGCTCTGTGTCAGGATCATTTGTTTCAGTTTCAGGAACATTTGTTTCAGTGTCCATAGAATTGTCTTTGTTTATTTCACTTTGAATTGTCTCATTTGCATTTGTTTCATCCTTTGTCTTTTCGTTTGTTTCTGTTTCTCCTTCCTTTTCATTTTCTCCTTCCTTTACAGGTTCAGGTAAGTTTTCAGTTTCCAGTTCATTTCCATTTCCAGTTTCATTTTCACTTTCAGTTTCCATTCCACATTCCGGTAAGTTTCCACAATCGGTTATTTCGTCATTTTCAGGTGTTTTGTCATGTTCGGTTTCTGTGTCATTTTCAGTTTCTTTGTCATAATCCGGTAGGTTGACATGTTCAGGTTTGTTACTTTCCTCTGGAGCGGTTTCAGGAATTGTCACCATGTCTGGGACTGAATTGTCTGAGTTGGGTTGCTCGACAGCAGGACTTTCGTAAGTTTTGGGAGGATGGACTACTCTGTATTCCTCAACTGTCCTTGAAATTTCTTTGAGAGGACCTGGGCGTAATACAGTTGGTAGTTATCGCTTTCCTCAGAATCATAGTCAAGTTCTGATTCAGAATGAGTGGTGGGGTGTTGGCGTGTGCTAGGCTTGCGGGGCTTTTCTTTTACTGCAGGTGGCTTTTCAGGCAAAGTTGGCAGGAACCCGCATGGCAACAAGAGGTCTCTATGAAGAGTTCGAGTGGGACCGCTTTGGTGTTCAGGCTTAACTGTATAAACAGGTAAGTTGTCTTTTTGACTTACGACAACATGAACAGTGGATTCCCACTTGTCGGCCAACTTGTTTTTACCTCTGAGCCGGACATTTTTCACAAGCACACGATCACCAACATCAAGGACTGATTCAGTAACATGTCTGTCAAACGCATTTTGTTTTTTTCAGCAACTTTTGCAGCATTTTTCGTAGCCAACTGATAACTTTCTTGGAGATGACTTTTCAGGGCTTTAACGTACTGCGAGTGGGATTGTTGCTGGCGCTTGTTCAAAGGAACATTAAAGACAAGGTCAATAGGTAGTCTGGGCTGCCTACCAAACATTAACTCGTACGGCGTATAACCTGTGCTTTCGTGTTTGGTGCAGTTATACGCGTGCACAAGCGGTTTGACGTAGTCATGCCAATGTCTTTTTTCTTCGTCTTTAAGAGTACCAAGCATGTTTAGGAGTGTCCTATTAAATCTTTCCACAGGGTTTCCCCTGGGATGATAGGGTGACGTTCTGACTTTCTGAATCCCTGCAAGGTCGCAAAGCTCTTTGATAGTTTTGGATTCAAAGTCTGCGCCTTGATCACTATGGATTTTTTCAGGGAAGCCGTAGTGTATATAAAGTTTTCCCACAAAGCTTTAGCTACTGTTCTAGCTTTTTGGTTTGGAGTGGGCGTAGCGATTGCGTACTTTGTGAAAAAATCTGTCATTACCAAGACATCTTTAGTGTTACTACGGTCTGGTTCAATGCTCAGAAAGTCAATGCAGAGTAGTTCCAGAGGTCTGGTGACTTGAATGTTTACAAGGGGCGCTGCCTTTTCTGGCAGTGTTTTTCTGCAGACACATCTTTGACAAGTTTTGATTTTTTGTTCGACATCCAAGGCCATTTTCGGCCAGAAGAATCTGCTTCGTGCAAGGTCAAGTGTTCGGTCTATTCCGAGATGACCCATGTCATCGTGAATACTTTTTAAGACCATTTCTCTGAGATTTCAGGAAGAACGAGTTGACACTGTGTTTCTTCACCAACTTGCCTTTTCCTGTACAGAATGCCATTCTGCAACTCAAGTTTGTTTAGTTCACGCAAAAGGATGGAAAGTTGCGGAATTTCTTTGCGGACTGTAGGTGGAGATGTCTCGCCTGTTTCAAGTTGGTGTATGATTGTGTTTATAGCAGGGTCATTTCTTTGACTTTGTTTAAGTTCTTCCTCGGAAATGCTCGGAATGACTGGGAAACCATTGCACTTTTCAAAACTTTCTGGAATAGCTTGGGTCGACATGGATAAGGACGTTACGAGTGGACAGGTAGGAGCACCATTTCAAGAGGCTGGAGGACTAGATGTTTTTCACAGATTGCATTAACAGCATTTGGAGTGAGTTGAACGAAAGGGTCTGCGTCAGGTAAGTGGTGTTTACAAACTGACGGATTCGTTCTTGCTCTTTTAGAGATACGAGGTCATTGACTGGTTCCGGATGGGGACGACGAGACAAGCCGTCGGCGTCAGTGTTTTGTTTGCCTGCCCTATACTGAAGCTGGAAATCAAAAGAGGACAGGGCGGACAACCAACGATAACTTGTCGCGTCTAACTTGGCGGTTGTTAAGATGTACGTTAGAGGATTACTGTCTGTTATGACTGTAAAAGGACTGCCGTACAGATAATCGCAAAACTTTTCCGTTACAGCCCACTTAAGGGCTAAAAACTCAAGTTTGTGAGCGGGATAGCGTGTTTCGCTCCTTGAAAGACCTCTACTAGCGTACGCTATTACGCGCATCTCCCCTCCTGCTTTTGATACAGGGCTGCCCCTAGTCCTGTGTACTCGCGTCCGTATGTAAAACGTACGGAAGTTTGGGGTTAGCGAACCCTAACACTGGAGCTGTTGTAAGTTTGTTTATTATTGTCTCGAACGCTTGTTGGCAACTTTCAGACCACCTATCACCGAAAGGGGCTTTAGGCTCAAAGTACTGGGCACTGTCGGTTTTAGGACTGTGGCTCTTTCGCAAGGGCGGGTACCCGGCGGTAAGGCTTGTCAGGGGTTTCACGATTTTGGAGAAATCTTTAACAAACCGCCTATAATACCCGGCGAAACCTAAAAATTGGCGAAGCTCTTTTAGGTTTTTGGGACTTGGCCATGTTTTCAGCGCTGTAACTTTCTCAGGGTCTGTCTCAACTCCGTGCTGAGAGACTATGTGCCCTAAATACCTAACTGATGTCTGAAAGAACGACATTTTTCGAGAGACAGTTTCAGACCATATTCACGAAGGCGACCAAGCACATGGAGAAGGCGTGTTTCGTGTTGTTCAAGGGTTTCAGAAAACACTATAAGGTCGTCTAAGAAGACCAGGACTTCCTTAAGGTTGATGTCTCCCATGCACTTCTCCATCAGCCTTTGAAACGTACTGGAGCGTTGTTATGCCCTGGGGCATCCTATTGAACTCCCAGAAACCCATGGGACATACGAAGGCGGTTTTGTGCTTGTCTTTCTCGTCAACCTCAATTTGATAATAGCCGCTCTTAAGATCAAGGACCGAGAACCACTTCGATCCGGTGAGGGCCCAGAATGCTCCTCTAAGTTTGGGAGCGCATAGGCGTCTTTAATCGTGTTGAGGTTTAGCTTGCGGAAATCAACGCAGAGTCTTACATCACCGTTTTTCTTTCTCACCACTACTATGGGTGATGCGAAGGGACTTTCGGACTCGCGGATAATTCCTGCCTCACTCAGTTCTTGCAGTGCCTCCGTACTGCTTCAAGGTCTTGTGGTCTGATCGGACGGGGTCGGTGCTTAAAGGGTGTCTCATCACTCAGTTTTATTTGGTGCTTTACTTTACTTGTGCAACCAAAGTCTGTGTCGTGTTGTGCGAAAACTTCAGGCATTGCATTCAGTTTCTGCGTGATTCTTTCTTCCACTCATTGGAAACTGGTGAGTCTGCAAAGTTCAGATTTAAAGGCACAGATTCGCTTGATTTGCCTGAATCTGATTGGCTGACACAACATCCTGAATTGCATGAATTTCAGCAATGACACTTTTGCAGGAATGACAATGTCATGTTTACTTCATTGCGTAGCACAACTGGGAACTTTCCTGAAGATTTGTCTGGAAGTGCAAGTAAACAGTTTGTGACTAGGACACCACCTGGTAAGGAGGATGAGGAAGGTGACTCAACTACAACCCACTTATCTGGTGATTTAGTGTTTACATGAACTATCCCTCTAAGACTTTACTTTGACCAGCTAGTATGACTTCTGACTCTTTTCCTGACAATTGGACTAGCCCTAGACTACTGTCTTCTTTCTGTTCTGTCTCTGCTGTAAAACACTGAGTACTACTCTGTAACCATAAGGTAAGACTTTGGGATCGGCACTGGTTTGGGAGAAACTTTCATAAAGAATGTCTAATGTGTTTGTGCCAATTAAAAGAGAAGACTGAATGTTGGAGCGTGTGTCTGGGACAACTAGTGCGAAGGTGGGCACACTAATTCAGAGCCAAAACAGTCTTTTGGAATGTTATATCGACTTCAATGAAACCTGAGTAAGGGACATTTTGACCGTTTGCAGCCTCAATTTCAAGCAACTCGTGTATTGGATGGATTTCAAGATTGAAGAGATTGCTGTCATAGAAGGACTGCGACACAGTGGTCACCTGAGAACCTGTATCCAAAAGGCAACTGCAATTTGATCATTGATTTGGACGTGAGCAGTGTACTTTGCTCCGATTAAGCCTTTGGGTAGTTTTGCAGTGGCTGATTTGTTGTGAAGAAAGTGCTTTTTGGGTTTTCGAGGACGTTTGGCTGGGACTATTTTCATTGGAAGCACCCATTTGTCCCGCAATGAGAGCTTGTTTTAGTTTAAAGGTTGGTCTTGATTGTTTTGTTGTCCCATTGTGACTGTTTTTCTTTAGCTGTGCTCGCTTTTCATTGACTAAAGTCGGGTTTGGATCGTTGGAGCAGCGGAGACAATATGTCCGTCTTCGCCGCATTGAAAACAATACCAGGGTTTTGGTCGTTTTTCGCAACTGGGGTGTTGATTGGCTTTGTTCAGTACTTTAGGTTTTGGTTTGTCTTATTGTTTTCTGGTTGTCAGTTTTCTTTTAGTAAACAGGGGGTTTTGAGTTTAGCTAGATGCTTTGGAGTTCAGTGATTTGTGCTTTAAGTTCATGACAAGGTTGTTGGAGGAGGTGACTGGTTGTTCAGCTTTTGGAGCTTTCATTTTTGTGAGTTGGTTTTGAAGCTCTGTCATTTGTGCTCGCATCTCAGTGAGGTTAGTTTGCATTGTGGGTCAAGAGTTTCACCGGGCGATTTTGCCCCTGCCGGTCTTATACTTAAGCGCAAAGCGCAAAGTGTTCTCTGTGTTGGCCGCTATGAGCTCCAGAGAGCAGCTCCAGCTCGTGCACGGCTGCTCTGCCTAGTCTGATGCCAGTTCAATCAGTGAACCTGCACAACATAACCGTGGAGCAGTGCAAGAAGTTCACTGGAAATAAGAAATAATAATAATAATCATATTTTGCCATCAATTCTAATTTTGTCAGTTATGTAGTTAGAACAAGCCACGTTAAATGCAGTTATTGAATTAGGCAATATATTTGTAAAATAAAATGGATTCACTTTTAGTCAGACTTGGCTTCAATAGTTTTTCTATATGTTTTTCCCTTAACAATACAATTTGTGTCGACCTAAACTTATAATAAAAATGATCCAATGCTCGTGGTAAGACTTACCTGAGAATCTTGATCCGTGCGTGAAAAGTTTATGATAAAGCACGGCGTGTCCTCGTTATATCCTTTGAATGAGACAACTGCCGGTAAGCAGCTCTCGGTCCCGGTGTGATGCGAGCGGAGGTCTTTCGTGCGTGACCGCGCTGCAGCCCCTGTACACGAGCGCAGGTTGTGTCCACCTCGGGTCGGTTCTCTGGATGCGCGCCGTGGTCCAGGTAAAGCACAGCGCGGGCTCTGGTCCAGACTGTGCCAAACGGTTCCGCGCTCTTCCTCGTGCTCACTCACAGTGGTCACCGCCGTAAATTGACAGCCTCTGGTCAGAAACGTCCAGCGGCCTGGTGTGCGTGCCGCGACCCGCGCTGACCCAAAAAGCGCTGAAGGGGCCGGACCTCACGCAGCACCGTGCTCTCCTGTCTTTATCTCTGCTCTGTCGTGGGCAGAGCTGCATTCACACTTAACACTGTCTCATGTTCACTATATAATCTAAGTCTTTTTTATATTAAGTCAACAGGCTTTATGTAAAGAAAATACATTTTTTAGACAAAGTTGTTAAAGTTTGTCATTTGAATAGACTTTTACCAATACATTTCTATTATTACACTTTTTCCCAAACTGAAGCTGTTGTAGTAACTTTTGCTGTGATTAATGCACTGCTTACGTGTCACAGACATGACACGTCTAGGCCGTTCACTGAATGAAATTGTACCCCACACATCTGGCGGCACCACACCTGCTTCACTCACGGCGTAGCTCTTGGAGAGAGCGCATTAGAGCCAACAGAGGAATAACTGTCTTAACCGGTCTAAGCGGGAAGTCTTAAAGGGGCAAGATCGGGCGGTCAGAGTTCACAGCCATGGCATGTGAAGCTACTTTGGTCTGGTTGCAGCAAAGTGCTTTTTCATTCTGCTTTCTTTGGCAATGTGTTTGTCTTCTTCTACTCTGAGCTGGAGTAAAAGATCAGAAAAAGGAGGTGGGTTATCTTTTTTTCTTTCTAGCTGAAGATTTGCTAGAAGGGCATTATCCAACACCCGCGACAGAACTGACGTAACAAGTGTCGGTTGTTTCGGTGGCAGAGACACCACCTCTTTTCTGGGCTTTAGCGAGAGCTGTCTGTAATCGGTGGAGATAATGTGATGGCTTTCACCTGCATCTGTAGGGTGTTAAGAAACTTAGCAAAAAGCTCATCGCCATCTTCTACTGTGCCAAAAGCGGAATTGAGCAGCTCAATGTAAGCAGAAGGCATAGCTTTGGGCCTAAAGGTTAACAACATTTGCTGCTGGTGGCACAAGACTGTCTAAAATCTTTCGAGAGCGCTGTAAATCTGAAAGATCTGGATCTTGGAGGACAAGCTCAACACTATTGCGCCAGGTGTCAAAGTCTACCTCATGACTGGGGCAAGGTATTTTGCCAGAAAACTGTCTTAGACGGAAGGAGTGTGAGTCTTTGGACACAGGGGCTTCACTTCTGACTATGTGCTCAACAACAACTTTTTGCACCTCTGGGTGAGTTATGAAGCTTTGAGGAATGTTGGATGCTTGAGCTTGTTGTAGAGGCTTAGCTGGTTCGGTTTGGTTGGCACTAACATTAGTTGCAGTCATTTGCTCACTCTCACTTTGATTTTGGGTTTCGTTTGAGTTTGGGGGAGCATTGAGATTTTGTGTATCAGTTTGTTCATTTTCATTTTGTTCAGTGACAGACTTGTTGCATTTAACAAGGTGCTTATGTAAAACTGCTTCAAAAGACTGGCCTGTGAGTTTAGCTATTTGTTGCAGTTCATGGAAGAGACTCTGGGTGGCACTACTGGTGACAGTTTCCATGTACTCAGTTGAAAGGGCTTTGATCTGACAAGTTTCATTTTGACTTTGAATCGTATGGGGCAGCAAAGGTTCAAGTGCTGTTAAGGCAGTTCCATTCTCATACTCCACAATTGCACTGTTGTGGTAAGGAGACTGGGGATCATCAATCTTAAGGGTTCTCGTTATGCGCCCATATTTGTTCAGAAAGTCAGTCAAAGCTTCATCAAGGGTATCAGTATGCCCAATGATTATAACTGAGTTTGGGATTTTTATGTTTTCTTTGTTGACAATGTCCATGTCTGCCGGTCTTGGCCTATTTTGAGGTCTGAGTCAAAATAAAGATTTTTGGGGTTCAACACAAAACACAGGTAACCTTTTAAAATTGCTCCTGGCTGGCTCGCCACTTCTGTAGCACCCCTGACTAGTGGTGACTACAGGGAAATATCGTGTACTACTGTACAGTAATCTTCTATGGACCAGTTAAGTTCAGCTAGGTTCGACTACTGGAGCAAGATGTAAGATTAGTGTGAATTCAGAGACAACAGACCAGAAATAAGTTTAAATTGCCGGCTTGTTATTGAAAGTTGAGACAATGGACATGAGACAACATTTAACAGACTGTCATGTAGCAACGCCACATCAAAAACAAAAATAAACATTTACTTTTAAAGGTGCATTGCGTAAGTTAAAATGTTCAATATTACGATATATCAATTACCGTCCATTGGCACTTGCCTGATGTGCGCCATGACGTTTTGTAAACTTACCGAGTTTGCCTCTGTAAGCGCAGACGGACTCATAAATGTGAGTGGTGCGGGTCGCATTTTCCCGCGCTAGTCCTCCTTCACTGGATTATTGTCATTATTTCTATTTATTTAGCAAAAGCTCTCAGTTTTATACAATGGACGGCTGTTGTAAAGGCTGTTTAATGAAAATAAAATAAATAATCATTGGTAAATACTGCCATCTAGCTTCCGAACCCCCGTAACACACAGAAGAATTCAAAACAACTAGCCCACCGTAACGGCATGGCATGAAGCCGACTGCAGGGCCGAGGAGCACTTGGACATGTTTTTGAGAAAGAGGAATTGTGCTGGAGATCAATAAGACGTTCATCTGGTGATTATTTCATTAGAAGGTAAGACTCTCAGGCCTGTCCAAGTACATCGCACATTTAGACACAGATTTAGTAGCTTAGCGCTTAGCTGTTTGTCTTGGTAAGGTTTATGTTTTATTAGAGTAATAAATTGCCATTGAGCATTTAGTTTATGACAAATGAGGCCTGTAAAAAGCTTGTTTACAATTTTCTCTCACACTAAAACAAAGCTTTTCCTCAAACTCTCAATAATCTTTTCTTGTGTAACTTTTGAAGTGTGTAAACTGATCATTCAGTCAAAAAGAACATAAAATAGCCAGCATCTACTTTTTCATACAAAAAGCTTTGTCTTCTTAAGTCAGAAAACATTTAGCAGAAAATAACGATGTGTCAAAAGAATCTTTTCAGCCGTAAAATACGTCTTCAGCTGCTGATAGTAGGGAGGGTGCAGTGCCACAAAACGCCAAAGATGGCGCCCTTGTTCAAAACCTTTGCAACTTACGCCATGCACCTTTAAGTAAATAGTTTTGTTTCAATCCCTTTTCACTTTAAACCTTTCTTTTAGTTTAAAGGATTTAGTTTCTATCGGTTGCAACCTTTAATTTTAAGTTTAAGTTAGTTCAAATAGTTTCTTTTTCTGTTTTGAGTTAACTCGGTTTACTTTCTTTCAACTTTTAAACCATATTTAGTTCAACTTTAAATTTCACTTAAGTTACCCTTTAAGTTTGAACCATTTTGTTTTGTTTACCACCAAACAAAGGTAACACAATTGTAAAAAATACCCTTTTACAATGTACTCGTGTATGGTCAATCAAATAAAAATACAAAACTGTACAAACTAAAAATAATACAGCAAAAGGCTGAATCAGTCTGTACTTCGCAGAATAAAAGTCTTCCTTTTATTTGTTAATCTTCTGATTGTTCAGTTTTAGCAGTTCAGTCTTTTCCTGAGCTCTGTTTTGTAGAAAGTTTGGGTAAATCCTACCAGTTTCTGGTGAAAAACCATGCACAGTCCAGTAGAGGCGCGTGTAGCTCCAGGCGGAGGACGCATGCACAGTTCACGTGGTCCGTGGGCAGCTCGCCATCTGGTTTCACACACGTGTCTTCAAAGTTCGTAGTTAGCTGGATATTCAACCCGCCTAACCAAAAGGCCTATCATAAACAACATAAATTGTCCGTAAATATACAAAATAAAGTGCTAAATCGTGCTAAAACAAATAAAATTGCACATTTTCTTTCTTAATTTGGTTTTGTTGAGACGACGCCGTCGCCCCAAAATGGCGGACGGAGAAAAACAACGTCTCAACTACGTAATGAACTTGCAAATTCGCTTTTAGCTTTTAAATTGCACGAGGTGCTTGATAAAATACATGAAAAACAACTTAAATTCACAGTCTTAGCTGTACATTTCCATAAAATAAAAATACATTGCACAATTACAAGTTTTCTTCACTCACCAAGTCCCGTTTGTAATGAAAAACAAAACTTCTCCACACAGGACAGGTCGGAAAATGAAAAATACCTTCTTAACCTTCTTTTCGATTACAAAAACTAGCTTTTAGTTGACTTTTACTAGCTTTTTCACCGTCTTTTTCTCCGTTCAGCAGCAGCTCTGCGTGTGCTGTCTGCGTATCTCCCTCGTTTAGCAGGGGAACAACTGGAACAATCCGATTGGCTGTTACCGGGGGAAGTTAGTTCAGTCAGCAACGCTGACTTTCAAAATAAAAGTATTAAAACTTCTTACATTGTAAATAACACATGAAATTGCATATTTTTAAAGATTTTAACATATTCTCACATGAAATAAAATATTACACCCGTTTTTAATACATTTTTAACCATATTGACATTTTTAACCAAAGTATTTATTACCGTTTTTATCAACAGGCTTTTACTTTGACAAGCACTCTTTTAATGTGAGAATCACTCTGTTAACCTGGGTTACACCTTGCACTTTTCGGCTTTTCTTTTTTCAAACAACACTAATGATGACACGACCTGGATGACACTAAAGCTTAACACGAGGTGAGTGATCCACCACGTTTGTCCTGCATTTCATCCTCTGACTGATCTGAGCGAAATATCAGCGAAATATACGAAACACGCTGCAGCTTCAGCCGGTTAAGCGACAAATAGACAGAAGTTATGTTGCAGAGTTCATTTATATGTCATGTATTAATATAACAGACTAAAGCATTAGTGCAGACATCACCATTTAAAAGATCGACCACAATAGGGTCTTAAACAAGTCTTTTGTCTATGTCAAACTGATGTGTAAAGATCCACGGCCAAATGTGCACAAAGTGCGGACATTTAATATTTCTGACAATAAAATAGGATTCTTCAATTTAGTTAGGTTACGTGCGCATTGCATTGATATAAAAGAACACTTTCGTATTTCCTCATTTCTCCACTGCTCTCTCTCATCTTTCTCTGCCCTCTCTCTTCACAAACGCCTAAATTCTTGTCTCCGATTGGCCAGCGGCTCGTCTTTTTAACTTATTCGGGAACTTATCCTGGTCCGGAGCAGGTTATGAGTTTGCAGCATGTTTCCATAGAGATCTACCCCGATAGGAAGTGATCCAGTTTCACCAGACCAGGTTTAACCCAGAACTTACCTTAGCCCCAAATCTAACTTCGTAGTACAGGGCTCTGATGTTCTGATGCAGTGTGAACGTAGCCTGAGAGTGTGTTTGGAAGTAAGAGCCAAAGCAACCTGGATGTTTACAGTTGCTTTGGCATGATCATGAAGGACAGTCGAATGCAGTGGGGTGGGATAGATATAACAATCCGTGTTTAGATTGATTTTAGGCTAATTTGACTTCAATCACAGTCAATCAATGCGTCCTGAAATCTCAGCGTCGGGTCCACACATCCAGTTCATGAGTAACACGACAAATCATCCGACATAATCAGTCCTGTGACAGAAACACGCCGCCACCAGGTGTGAAAAGTGTCTCCATATCAGGACTGAACCAGGTGTAAACCCGCCTTTTCTGTGCTTAGATGACATCGGTAATTATTACATTTTCTATGAGGTCCCAAGCTAAATACTATGCACAGGACATAAGCCTGAATTAGACCTAAATCCAAAGCAGCCAAATGAGTGTTAACACAGCTTAAACCTTCAGTAAACTCACCTAATCCAGGACAAAAGGACGGACTTCGCCGCACACTACTGTCGCTGGTGTACTTTCCACAAGATTCCAGTGGATCAGATAGCAGCACAGAGATTGGCTGGTGTTGATGCGCTAGGCTAATCCCGCGGCTTATGCTAACACATTTCCAGGCTTTGGGGGATGAGAAGAGAGAGAGGCTGCATGGTAACTGCACGTCTGCGTCTCATCCACGGAACCCAAGTGTCCCATTACACCCTGACTCTTGAAGAAAACCGGCTTACAGAGCGTTTGGATGTGGCAACACTTTTTTTTTTTAAGCATTTTTCCGTGTGCACATATTTCTACTTTGGCAAGGAACTGCGCAAAAGCTCCAAGGTTTAATCCGTATGTCCTTGTGTAAACTGATTTTAAAGCTAAAACACTGCACTGAAGCTAAATACTTAAACTGGAGATTTCAATTGGCAAGTGAAGAGCTCTTGTCTAAACTCCACTTACACTTTGCTGGAAAAGCGTTAGAAGAAGGTGAAAGTAGGGGCTAGGGTTGCACAACTACTGACTTTTTTGTAGTTTACTAGTCAAGAGCGTTAATCTCGTCAACTCCGACCAGTCGATGACTGACATAATTGAAAAAAGGGCTTTTATTAGAAACATCTATACTAATACTTTTTACTTATACAATTGGGTGCACAGTGGCAGAGTGGTTAGAGCTCTGGCTTCCCAATAGAGGGATTTTCGGTCGGTTATGCAGAAAGACCTGTGTTCTATAGAGCTATATTCTTTTGGAATCAGCTTCCAGGCTCAACGCGCACAATCGAAGTTAAACTTACATTCAAGAAAATACTGACATTGCAATTACAGATGCAGATGTCCATATGACACAGTTTCTTGGAACAATTGTTTATTCCATTAAGATATTTTCTATGTTATTGTTGCATTCAAGTCTTTTGTGTATTGTACAGATTAAATAGTGCTGTATTGTTTTAATGTAACAAAGCTTTTTCAGAGGACTCCAGGAAGACTAGCCATGAAATTGGCAGCTAATGGGGATCCTAATAAAACAATAAAAAATAAACCTCCTGCTTCTGCTTACATACGGAACCTTCTTTGAATTAAACAACGAAATGAGACGACAGCAGCCGGTCTGACAGACGCCTGTCTCCTGAAGCTCGAGTGTTTTTCCTTGTTGTTTTTTCACTTAGCTGTATGCAACTTTTAAGGGTCGTAGGGTCAAATTTCATTCACAAATGTTGACTTAGCAGCAGAACTTTTGTTTTCTCACAGTGACAACTGAGCTTTTTTGACTTGTTTCCACTGTTTGTGTCTATGCAGAGGCTCTTTCTACAGGCTGGGTACGCGCATCGCCCATGTTGATAAACAAAAAATCCCTCTATAAGGAGGTCATGGGTTCGACTCCCAGGTCGTAGCATATCAGCATCTCACGATCTCTTTGGGTGTAGTTTGCATGTTCTCCCCGTGTCACTGTGGGTTTTCTCCAGTTTCCTCCCACCTCCAAAAAAACTTGCATACTTAGGTTAATTGGGCATCACTGTAAATTTTCCCTGTCTGTCTAACTCTGCGACAAGTTGGTCACTGTCCACGGTGTTCCCCCGCCTAAGGCCCAAAGTCATGGGGTTAGGCTTTAGTTACCCTCGACCCCTAGTTGGGAATAAGCATTGGAAAATTTATGAAAAAAAAAAGGAATGAATCATACTGATACTGGTCATATACTGTAATAAGGAAACTGACATACTTAATGCCCTGTAATAAAGCTGAGAATTTTAACTTTACAACAACAGAAATACATAGCTAAGCCTATTTGTGCGTGTCTGTTGGGTGGGGTGGAGTCATCGCTCTGACAGCGGCTTGAATACAGCAGAAATGAGTCTGTCCACTGTCACACCCTGAGCTGTGGAACGTTTGGTCAGTTCGTTTGAAAGTCCATGTGAAACGTTGGTTCTACACATTATTCACTTGCTATGTGCCCCACTCGCATTGTAAAACCAAAGAACTGTGTAGATCCACAGAGTCCGACTCAGGCAAATGGTCTGTGCCCTGGGAGACAACTAGAAAAGGCATTTTGGTGCAGGCAGTCAGTTCTTGTGAGCCGAAATGACACACAAGCCTTAGCAGGAGATTCTTTTAATGTGATACTTTTCTAAAGGTGGCCACACACTACACAACTGTCCGCTTATTTTCCCATGTTAATTTCAGTCGCACTTTGTCACGTCTAGTCGAGATTAGTCGAAGCTAGTTGAAGCCAGTCGCAGTTGTGTCACTCGTGTAGTGTGTGAGTGTCTGCGACTCAACTCGTGTAGTTTGTGGTAGATCTAGACAAGACTAAACTGCAGTCGCAGTTTTTTAAACATGTTGGAATTATAAGCCCGATTTTTGGCTCGCTCCTGTGCTGTTCACTGTTTCTGACGCTCCTCTGGGCAAACACGGAGCCCAGCACTAATGAAAAGAGACGAGGAGGCACTGGAAACAGCGTCTGAGATCAAACTTTCTGTTTACTTCTTTTCTGAAGGAACAAGCGCAAAAACAGCGGTAACGATGAGGCACAGAGTGAAATTTCGCCCCACGTAGCAGGACCGTGTTCAAAATACACAGACGCTAGTTTTTACACCTCTGATGACCAAAGCAACAGCGCACTCCTCCTCCTCTCTCCACGAAGCGCTGCTAACATCATCCTCACTCCAAACAACACAAGTTTTCTTCTGATAAAATGTCATAAAAGTAACGCATCCACGTAAAATCCAAATAGAAAAATATCCAACTTCGTCAACTCTGACGCCATTTCTAGAGTCATTTTGAGAAAGCTAGCTAACTAGCATGTTTGTACTGGTATTTCAGCATAATGTCAGGACGTGGAGGGTCACGTGTTCCGTTTAACCAATGAAAAGTTACAAGTGTTTACTTATGGCAAAAATATATAAATAAATATTAATTACGCTAAAACAATTTCTATCTTGTTTAAGAAATTATTAATTAAAGACCAATAAAAAAGTTCACTAAAAAAATCTAATCAAATACATTTTTTATAAACTGTGTTGCTTTGTGGATTATTAATTGTTCTTCTGATGGAGTAAGCCTGTTTTCAGTTGCCAGTCACAGTTGTGTAGTGTGTGGGCTCAGTTGTGTAGTGTGTGGCCAGCTTCATTTGAACAGTTTGCACTAAATTTGCCAAAATAACCTAGAATAATAGGTAAAAAGGCTCTTTCATACCAATCTGAACTGGTCTGGCAACTTTTTTTTTTACATACAGATTTAGTTTGAACAATACAATAATTGAAAGAGAACAAAGCAGCTAATGACAGCGACCTCTGCCCACTAACTGAAAGATTGCCGGTTGGACGTCTGACTGATCTTGTGTGACCGTGGGAAGTTCCACAGTCTGCAGTTCATCATTCAAATGCGCGCTCGTCTAAGGCACTTTGAGAGGCTTGTCAAGCGCGATATAAATCTAGGACATTTAATAATTTTATCACCGCGCTGATAAAACGTGTGACTGCCTGGAGGTCAAGTGGAGAGTAATAAGAGTTTTACACAGGCTTGTTTGATGGATCGCTCTGTTTAAAACTGACCCCAAACACACTGATGGCTTTTTACACAAAATTTAATCTTTGATGAGTTTTCTTATAGGAGTTAACTTATGCCTATAGTGTTGCATTGTGTTGTATTGTATGATTAGAAACTACTGTACTAATCAAACCATAACAATGTATCATGGGATTCTTTGTCATGGTTCAACTTAAGCAGTATTTTCACAAAGTAAGCAGTGACTGATGAGAAGTGTGGGGCCGATCGCAGACAGTTGGGTCTGTGTCATGGTGAAACATTTGTTGAAATTCTTCAGTAATTATTAGATCTCAAAACTGTTGGCAGAATCAACTTTAAAAGATGGTTGTTCAACTTAAGGCCCCTAGGTAAACGTTGTTTTGTTTGTTTGTTTGTTTGTTTGTTTGCTTGTTTTTAACAGATAACTAAATATTTGTCCAAAACCACACATCATCCACACAAAGCAGGAGTTTTAGGACACTGGAAACGAAGATTTCTGAAACCATGTCTCAGGGTGAAGAAATTTCAAAACTCTGTTTTGTTTTATTTATTTTATTTTTTTTTACTTTATTGTACATTTCTACTTCCTTTCTGTGTCAGTGTCACAGCGCCACACTCTGGTCAGATACAGGCATTACACCTGCTTCAGGCTGGTTTTACTGATTCATGTGGACGCTGATAAATCCTGAGGCAGCTCCATCTTTACACAGATCGTTTTTTCATGTGGACAAGGTCTTGGACTAAGAATTTTAATCTGGATTTGAATCCTTTTCACTAGATAAGATTTATTATCTTATGTATTGTACTTGTTTCGAGGTGTTTCTGACTGGTTATAAGAGAATTTGGCTTAAAATAAAAACAAAAAAATGTCAATGAGATAAGAACATTGGTCCTCATTCATGACACGTTCTTACAAACAAATTTGTTCTTAAGGGGTGTTTACGAACATTTTTGGCATTCACAAAATGTGTTCTTAACGGAAAATGTTCATCTGTAAGAACAAATTCTAAGAACACTGAGGAGCACTTGAAGAAAAACCTGTTCTGCTAAGAACAAAAAACCTGCTGTTTCAGAATTTTATTTCTTATATAATTCTGTCAAAAATTGTAATTCCTACATGATTGTAGGTTATGTATTTTTATAAATTATTATGTATAAAACAATTTTAGAAACAAAAAAGTCATCACTCATGCTAAAAAAAGACCAGCAGCAGCCTGTCCCAGCCTCAGATTTTGCCTCCCCCCAAAACTCAGGACCCCTGTGTCATCCCCCAGGACCAGAGCACACTGTGCACTGACTGTGCACACCCAGTATACAGCAGCAGCCCATGGAGTTTTTGCAGCAGCTTCTTAAAGTGGAAGTTACACACAGATTTTAAGAACGCTTTCATGCATGAGGTAAATTTTCTTAACACATTGGCAAATAACATGGCTTGAAATAAAAAGTAATGTCTTTAAATGAAATTTAAATTAATTAATGTAGAATTAATAAAACTAGACACTTGTAGGTCTCACTGAAGCATCTGCAATAATTGTTGTCCATTTGACATTCAACAATCGCTGTGGCTGATGTGTCTGCACGTCCTATCTGAAGCAGAAAGTCCCACATATCTCCATTTTCCGCTAAATCCAGGGTTTATCTTGCTCAAACTGCACCTGTCCTTCATTCTTTTAAAACTCCAGGGAAGTTGGTCCGTGCTGTTGGTGCGAAAGCAGCGCCAAAAATTGCAGCAGCGAGTTTTTGTGTTGCAGGCCCTACAAATCTGAATAAACATCAATGTCTTTCAAGCAATCACGATCAAAAGAATGAATCCTCTTGAAATCAGACCGAAACACTGTTCGTCCCATTGTTTTTGGTCGAATAAAGCTTTATCCGCGCTCTCAGTAGGAAAAGTGTGGTCCGTGAAACTGCAGTCACTTATGCAGATTTATACACATGAAAGGGATTCACATAGGCATACGTCCCAAAATCTTCAACACAGTCTGAAGAAAACGTAGATATACAACAAAATGTCAAAAAACTGGTTCATTTTAAACTGGGGCAAGTTAAAATTTACCCATTAAACGTTGCCATGTGACTTCAACCAAAATTCATGGTTATTTTACGTTTTGGCTTTACTGACCTTTATTGGCCAGGAAAGTCCCACTGAGATTCAGAATCTCTTTTGCAGAGGAACCCTGGGGAAGGAGAGAAGGGAGGCATTAATAGACATGTTTTAGTAGTAGGGGAAACTGGAGTACTCGGAGGAAACCTACGCAGACATGGGAACTAAGAACATGCAAACTCCACATAGAAAGGCCCCAAGTCGACTGAGAATTGAACTCAGACAAGCGCGCTAACCAGTACGCCATTGTGATGCTTTGCATAACATAACATAACATGCATGAAAAGACGTGACAACGTGTTTGTCGTACATTTAGTTGTATATCTACGTTTTCTGTGGAGACTGGGCTGATACAGTTACTCCAGCGAAGTTCGTTTGGTCTTTATTTACTTCACAACTGTTTTCTGTTTAAAGACAATGTGTTTCGGCTGCTTTCAGCGAGCCATCTTTAGTGTAGTCATTGGTCTAGGTGGTGACGTGTTGTATATTCCTGGAGGCATGGTCAGCCTGTCTATCAAACTGACCACACCTCCTGTTGCCCTGTGGTCTCTGGAGGAGGGTGTTCCAGGTGTGGGACAGGAGGAAAGCTCTGACAGAACATGTCGACAAGGTAAATACATCAAAACACATTGTCTTTAAAAAGAAAACGAAAATTGTGTCTTTTATACGTTGCCTTTAACTTAAAGAAACAAAAAATCAAGTTAAAGGCAACCTATGGCACCTCATTAAAGAAAGATACTGAACTTGAACTTGCCTCAATATTATTTTTGGTCCAAGTCAAAAGAATTAATCCACAGAAGATTTGTTTACCAAAATAACGCTTAGCTGCAGCTCTGACCTAATCTGACTTTTTGCGGTTTGTTGGAGCTCCTCTTGTGCCTAATATATCCACAGATGACAGGGTAATGAAAATGAAGATGAATAGACTATTAAATATGTAATTAGTCTTGATCTGGCAGTGCTGCTGGTTACAGTGACGCGGAGGCTGTTGTCGTACTGAAGCTATAAAGCCAGATGTCCACTGCACCACTCCAGCATGTTTGACTATGGAAAAAACCTGGAGTAGTGTGTCCAAGTTGTGGTTTGTAGGTCAATGTTTCTCAAACTTTTCATACCAAGTACATACTAATATTATTTGCCTCTCCAAATGTTTAAAATGAGGAGAAATCATGTGTAAATCAATGGTAAACCAAATTTAAAGGATTAAAACATGGCTATCTTTGTCTCCGCAGATGACTTCAAGTACCACCAGAGTATATGTACCGCAGTTTGAGAAGCACAGACACAGATTCATCTTTATCGAATATTTTGTAATCCGAGACTATTGCTACGATCAATCCTTGTCAAACATAGAACATCCTCAAAGTAATAACAGAAGACCTCAGTGGTGAACTGGGGTTTTCTCTTTCACTTTGTAACTTTTACAAACACAAACACACATCTAGCATCAGCTAACAGGTAAGTAAGTAAGTAAGTTATCTTTATTTGTATAGCGCATTTTACAGACAGAGTCACAAAGCGCTTCACAGAGTGATGAACCCCCCCTCCCCACTCAGTGACAGTAAACTGCCCTGGGGCAGCTCACCAGAGGTGATTCGCTTAAACACCTGGCACTTCAACCTCCGACTATCACCAAGTGTTCTCTAACATGCATGTTATTGGTTGGTGGGGAAACCGGAGTGCCCGGAGGAAACCACCCAGACACGGGGAGGAACATGCAAACTCCACACAGAAAGGTCCGGGCCTGAGCCTGAGCGGGAATTGAACCCGCGACCTTCTTGCTGTGAGGCCAGAGCGCTAACCGCTGAGCCACTGTGCAAACTTGCTAACTTTATCAAACAATAAGGTTTGGGGAGCAACGGCTACCATGGAAATAACGGCAAATCCGGCCATTACTCATCTTTCAAAAATGTTAAAATGTACTTGTTTTTACTTAGCCCCTTTTGGCATCCTAGGCAGGATTTCAAATAGTGTCCTTATAGTTATAAATTGTAGAGGGTTCCAAACCTCTGCTTCCCTCTGTCACTGTCCACTCTGGCTCACATTTCTAACTTAAACCCATAAACCTTTAAATACAAATATATTGCATCACAAGAAAGTTTTGGTGCAATTTAGGAGGGTCTGGGCCCTCTCCCAAGAGAATTTTTAAAAATTCAATGCAATTTATTGTGTTTTGGTGTGTTGTGGGTGTGATATTCTTATGTGAAGTCATTTTACTAAAGTAAAAAAGACACAAAGCAGTTAAATAAACAAAAAAACAAATTGAGCCTCCCAACAGATACTAGCCCCAGAGGCCTCTTAGCCCCGCTCCTGTAAAACTGGGTTTTTAGAAGACTGCATCTGACAGGACTGTCCTGTGATCAGAGCAGAGAAAACACTGCTGCTCACACTTTTGTCAGATTTATGTCACAATCAGGACAAAGCAAAAGCTGTAAACAACACTTTGGACCTTGCACAAAATATAGATCATTATGAAGCTTACTGGAAGTTTGAAACCTGTCTTTAAAGAAACTATCTGTCTGTTACATAACTCTGCTTTCACACTGTACTGACAGTTGTACCCTTCCCACAATACAGAGAACGAGTAGGAGCGTGTGGACTGGGACGGGCTCACACGCCTCAAGTTCACCACCCCTGGCTTAGCATGATGTTCTCCAAACTGTATCCAGGGTCTTATAGTTTTACTTAGTGCTGTGCTGTGAATGATCAGACACATGTATCAGACGTCTGCCACCCTTTGAGCTCAGCATCTCCGGGGCACATGCCAACGCTCCTCCTCACTTTGTGCCCTTAGCATTGCGTATACCGCCTGTAAGACGAGCCAGAGTTCTGTAGGGCTCATTAGCTTTTGTGACTGTTACTGACACACCAAGCTTTCTGCGGTGAATAGTTTACCATTAATTCGGCTAAGTTTAGGCATAAGATGATGGCTACGTTTAGGATTGAGGCTTGGGTGAGGGCTAATAATAGTCAGTTGAATTTTTTTTTTAATGACTTATTTTCTAGCACTAACTTTAAACAAGGGGGACCAAACTCGACAAAACATCAACTCTGCTCCTGGTTCAACTTGGAGTTGGCACTAGTTTTAGACTTTGGCTAAAAGACTTAGACTTTTTTTGTTTGTTTGTTTGTTTGATTATTGGTTCGTCTTTATACTATTTCAATGTTTAACTCTAGTTTTGTACATATTTTGTGTGTAAAAGCCAGGGCCTGCTGAAAAACTTAGCCCTCAGAAAAATACAACAGAGCAGCCTTGGTCTTATACATTTACTAAAAAGTGCTGTCTAACCTGCCATATGCACTTTAAATGTAAATTCAAACCTCATCATTCTAGCTTTTTCACAACATCCAGGGACATAGTTTCAATGAGTCCTAGAGCCGTGTGAAGATGAATAAACGAGAAGCAGCACACGCAGCAGTGATTGTGAAGGTAAAGGTGTGTTTGTTTTGTTTTATCACCGCGCCGCAGCTCCACAGAAACATGAATGAAACATGAAGCACACACTGGAGATTGGACTATTCATTTCACTAAGTATGTTCGACCCACGGCAGCCCACATTATAATGCTTCTAATGCAGTGGAGCTGTGTGGTATGAGCGAAACATGGAACACTATAAGAGACTTTAATGGGCCTTTTAGACAGGCTTTTACCATGAGGCCGGACCTGAATGAACAAGCAGGGACAATGGGCCTCATTCATGACACGTTCTTATGAACAAATTTGTTCTTAAGGGCTCCTTACGAACATTTTTGGCATTCACAAAATTTGTTCGTAACGGAAAATGTTCGTCTGTAAGAACAAATCCTACGAACACTGAGGAGCACTCGTAAGAACAAAAAATCTGCTGTTTCAGATTTTTATTTCTTATATAGTTCAGTCAAAAATTTTAATTCCTACATGATTGTAGATTATGTATTTTTGCAAATTATTGTATAAAATAATTTTAGAAACAAACAAAAAAATTCTGTTATGCATAAAAATGACTCCTTTAATAAACCTGCAGCAGCCTGTCCCAGCCTCAGAGCCTCTGTGTTCTGATTCTCACAGGACTCATGTCCCTGTGTCCCCCCCAGGACCAGAGCGCACGGTGCTCGGTCAGTGCACCCTCGCCACAGCAGCCGCTGCCCCCCTCCCCCGCTCCCCCACACGCGCATTCTACCGCGACGTGAAACCCGATATAAACGGCAAAAGCCCAGCGTTATTTCAATACATCTGTGACTTTAATCTGTTTCCTTTGAGTGTGTTCATGTGAGTTTGGACATTTTTAAAAGACGCTGAAGTATTAACTCAGCGAAAGTGGGGAGACGCTTCTGCAGCGTCTTCCTCATTTCCACTGCTCCAAGTCTTGTGAATGACGCGCTGCGGCCTGCCCTTTTTGCCATATAAGGAAGTATGCATTATTCATTTTTATGTAAATGATCGTTCGTAGCTATGGTTTGGTGAATTTGGCGTAAAGGCTGTTAGGAAGGAATTTGGCTCGTTACGAACCCGTCATGAATCACACGTAGAGTTTTCGCAGCAGCTTCTTAAAGTGGAAGTAACGCACAGATTTTACGAAGACTTTCATGAATGAGGCCCAATGACTTTGAGTTTGGGTTTGAGGAGTTGTTTCACTGTTTAGACAAATTCTAATGTGTAAAGTAGGACGTTTTTGGAGAGATTTTTAACCACAAAAGCAGAAAAAACGTCAGGTTCTGTTTGGAACTGTCATATGTATCGTG
Source organism: Mugilogobius chulae (assembly GCA_038363315.1). Taxonomy (NCBI): domain Eukaryota; kingdom Metazoa; phylum Chordata; class Actinopteri; order Gobiiformes; family Gobiidae; genus Mugilogobius; species Mugilogobius chulae. The sequence continues at coordinate 42,215,385 of CM076409.1, read as the reverse complement.
ACTTTCTCTGTTGGACTGGACTGAGTTTGTGTGATTCGTGAGAGGATCTGGATCTGCTCTTTCACGAGGCTGAAGAGGTGATTTTTACATTTGCTTCAGGTTCGTTTTACTTTGGTGAACCCAGGAGTGTTTATAATGTTCTTTTGAAGCTAATGTGTGCACCTCTCATTAGAGCAGGGGTGTCAAACCCATTTTGACAAAGGGCCACATTGGCATTGGTTTTGTCCTCGAAGGGCCGCTTGTAGCTAAATGTAACCTAATTAATCTTTGATATACTACAAATAATAGTTGTATTTGATTATTGTATATTTATTGAAGTGACAATTACTGAATATACATCTGCATTAGTCTGAAAAATGTCTTTAAGTTTCAGACAAATCATTTCATTAGGTTAAGACTAGCACTAATATAAAATTAAACTAAACCTTACAAGACCTTGAGGGCCTCATGAAATGAGGTGGAGGGCCGCATCTGGCCCCCGGGCCTTGAGTTTGACATATGTGCATTAGAGTTTCAGAAAGATTTCAGAAGATACATCATTTACTAGTAATTTGTTGTTTGTAGTTCTAAAATTCTGTTAGCTCTGGTTAAAGGATGTACAAAAATGGAATGATCGACATCTGTAGAGTTTTAGCTAGAATCTAAATAAAACAGACCAGTTTGAACATCAAACTTCACCTGCACGGCTGGGTGAGGTCAGGCTAACATTAGACACACATGTTCTAGTTACTTTTTAACTATTATAAAAAACTCTCTGCACAAAAGCAGGACTAGGAGGACTGAGAACAAAAAGGACATGAATGACAGCAGAGACAGGTTATGCTTAGCTTTAAAATGGTGCGATATGTATCACAACATGACTCATTCACTCATTCATCATTCAAATTAACCTACATGGCTATATAATGTTACCATGGACATGTGAGACTTCTGACCCACCACAACCTGCCACTCTGATCTGTGGTTACGACCTGCGAGTCAAAAGACGGCTGAGACACAGACACAAGAACACTTGCTTAAAGGTGCACTGTGCAAGTGTCAAAGTTTACGAACAAGGGCGTTTAGTGGCATTGCACTATTCCTTATCAATCAACTGAAGACGAATGTTACGGCTTAAAAGTCTCTTGTTGAGATGTTAGTTTCTGCAGAATGTTTTCTCAGGTAAGAAAACAAAGTTATTACTATGAAAATGTAGATGCTGACTATTTAATTTGTTATTTTTGAAAAGTGAGACATGGATAGTTAGATTAGAGACTTTGGTATTTAATTGCATGTCTGTCTTACCGTATAATCTATATAATCACAAAATGAGTGTCCCATTGACACCAGGGGTCTCATTTATAAAGCGTGCGTACGTACAAAAAATGTTACGTACGCCATTTTGTACGTTACTTTGTGATTTATAAAAAACAACTTGACAACGAAATAAGCAATCAATCCCAAAATCCTCAGCTTTGTGTCTCTGAGGTTTCAGCGATGACGCAAAAAGAAGTTTGAGCTGAGAGAAAAGAGTTTTTTCAAGTTGTGGAAGTTTTTGTTTTGTTTGTACGTACACTTTCAGTTTGTATTCCACGCAAAGTTTTATATATCAGACCCCAGCCCAGTTCAGAAGTTCCTTACATTTCTGTCGTTTTAGCAGGTCTGTTATGAGTCGTCTTCTATTTACTTGGCTGAAACTTTTTTTTTTAATTTAAAAACATGTACAACATTCGTCTAATCTAAACAGCAAAACATAGAGTTTATGCGAAATAAATACAAGAGAATTCAAACCGAACCACTCACATTTTAGAAGCTGTCTGCGCTGATAGAGGCATCCTCGGTAAGTTTACAAAACACATGGCGAACATTCAGGCAAGTGCAAACCATCTGTATTTTGATGTATATTGCCCCTTTGAGCATTTTAACTTACGCAGTGCATCTACTGCAGTACAGTGGTCCCTCGCTCTATTGCGGTTCACTTTCCGCGGCTTCGCTGTTTCACCGATTTTTTTTTAGTGCAATTTTGCTTTTTTTTTTCCTATAGACGTGCGCTGTAAGCTCTCAAACACACTGTTTAGGGATCATCGCAGCATTCACAGGCAACAGCACAGAAGCTCTTTTAGAAAACTTGAGACAGTTTGGATCATGCAGGGGAAGCTGACCTGACGCTCGGACGTTTCTCCAGGTGAGGATTTGATTCTTTGAGCTCGTAGTTACAATGTTAAGTTTGTTCACGCTGGCCAAAAGCAGAGCGGGTGAACGCGCACAGCACCGTCCCTCTTTAAACGGTCACAAAAACGACTTGCCCTGTTGAATCTCGCAGTGAATCATGTGTTCAGCGCATTATTACCTGTACAAAAGACACTAAACATCAGAACCAGGCAGGTTATCAACGGAAATTACTGGTAAACAATGAAGATCACTCGCCTTTCACGGGTTATTTTTGGAACCTAACCCCCGCGATAAACGAGGGACCACTGTAGCTGATTTTCACACTGCAAACACAATTTAAGTTTTAAATGACTACTTCCTCTCATAAATCCTTCAACATGTTGTTAATATTGATTTGTTTTCATTTTGGTTGCAATTACAGCTTATAAACTTCTTTTGACAAACAACAAAGTGAAACGGGAGAGGACCACCCCAGCTCAGCCAATCAGAGCGCAGCAAAAGTTCTGCATTTATCATTTGAGTGGCTAATTTACTAATTTCCCCCAACTTTATCGCAGAGCACTAATGCTTTTTGTTCACTTTGCACATTTGAATGAAAAAAGCCTCATTTACGTCCCTCCATTTGCGTTTGTCTGCTCCACAATCAACAAAAAAAAAGGTGATTCCTGATTCGATTCTCATCTGCGAGGAGAAGTTCAAAAGAATCGGATAGTTCGTGAATGTCACGTACTTATTAGAATCTGTCATTAGAGTTAGACACTCAAATCACCTTCTCACTTTTATCACACTTCAAGTCAAAGATGTGAGTCTCTGCGGCTCCGAACTGCCAGAGAAAAGTTCATGTCCATCTCGTCTCTATAGTGACTTCAAACCTATCACTGAAAATAATGATTCTGGACATTATTAAAAGTAGCATAAATATATACTTTTGTCAGATTTATCAAATTTTTATTGTTATTAAAGTCTACATAATTAGACTAATAATGACACCAACGTCCTAAAATTTCAGTGGATGTATTTTAATAGCTTATTACTTAAACCAGACCTGGGCAAACTGCGGCCTGGGGGCCAAATGCGGCCCGCGACCAGTTTCAATCAGGCCCCTGTCATGTTTTTGAGAAACAGAAATGCATGACAAAGTTCTAGAGACATAAGCTTGGGCTACGACAATAAACTTGCAACATTTTGAGATTAAATATACAAAGTTATGAGAATAAAGTCAAAGCCACGAAAAGCTATTTTTCAATATTAAAATTGTAATTTGGATCATTGAACATTTTGAATATAATGTAAACATTTGACTCGCCCAAGTCATGATAATACAGTAGAACTATATAGTTTGGCTTCAACTGAGAATAAAGTTGAAGCCACAAAAAAAATATATTTTATACATTAAACTTGTAATTTTATATATATATATAAAAAAAGACTTTGTTGGACATTATTTTATTTGTTCTGGTCTCATAGATTCTTTCAAAGAAATGTGTTTGCAATAATGAGATTTGGTGTTGACTGTTCTGAGTTTGAATATGACCCTCCAGTCAAAATTTCGGCCCAGCCCTGACTTAAACCAACAAAAAAAAGTGTAAATGCAAAGATCTACTTATGACACATGTTCCAGGAAGCAGCGCCAAACACTTAAGTGGCAATGTTTGCCAAAGATTTTGTCAGATCTCAGACGCTAAGCATGTCGGGTCTGGGCAGTACTTGGATGGGAAGTTTAGGCTTCAAGTTACTAAAATGTGTAAGTTTAGGTCTGGGGCTTGGAGTATGTTAAGATTTATCTGTTAAACCCAAAGGAAATGTCACCACGTGGCTTTAACCAAAATTTGTGATTATTTTACGTTTTGGCTTTTCGTACAATATTGACTTAAAGACAGTGTGAAAACGTGCTTTTTTACATTTGGTTGCATATCTACCTTTTCCCTGGAGACTGGACTGAATAAAAAATTACTTTTGGGCAATGAAACACCTTGATCTTTACTTTGAAATCTATTCTTCAATTTTGAACATTAAGTAAACGTGCACTGTATTTGATGTTTAAAATCTCACAAAAAAGAAAAGTACATCTCCAACTTCTCTTTGGCACAGCGGTTATCTTAGGACAACATCCTCACTGACAACTCTTCTGTTTTCTCTTCCCTTCACTAGAAAGTTTCACAGTGCACTTTTAAAGTATTAGCTCTAAACTCAACAAAACCTGCCTGTGTCTGTGTCATGCCTGTAAAATGGCAGGTGGACCAAAAAAACAACCCACAAAAAAACAGGATCACGGCTTTAATCTGATACGACACGCTGGGAAAACTGATTATGCCGCTGCCCAAATACGAGCGCATTTAGTTTGGAGCAGGTATGCCTCCCATTTCCAAACACACGCATTTAGTTTCATCTCCCGGCGCTCACACGGGCATCTGCTGCGTGCCGGGCTTTGGATATTGTCTCCGGCGCTCAGCGGATATGAGGCGAGCAAAGGGCAGTTCACAACAAAAACAAACGCACAAACCCAGGCTTTGATATTTCCTGCTGGATTGGACGACGGCGACGAGAGCTTCCACCGAGGAGTTGGACAGGATTTGATTGAGACAAACTTTTGGGACAGAAAAGGAGACCGTCGAGAGAGAGAGAGAGAACATTCTAGCAGAATTATTTTGTTGACTTTGTCTTACTGTAACTTTATTGGTGTAAATCTTGTTTCTGGGGCGGCAATGAGTTAACTAATTAATCTAATAAATGTCAAATTATTTAGAAATCAAATGATTAACTACAGTATAAAAGGATTATTAGTTGACGTCACTTTATGCAGGTGTGCATGTCGCCTGCAGAAAGACAATGTCTGTTGGCTGGGGAAACTTCTTTGATAAAAACAACAAACCAGAATGAGAGTTAGCTGTTTCGATCAGGTCTGAACCGATCTGACAGACGTCTGGCTCCTAAAACTTGAGACAGTGTTTTTTTTTTTTTTTCACTGACCTGAATGTAACTAACCTGACCAGTTAGATGGTTTATCTCGTGATATTTGTAAATTCACAAACACAAGCTAAACCATCTGGCCTTCCAGCGATTGGTTTGAGAGTCCGAAACGGCAGTGTTTTGACCCAATCACATCACAGCAGCGTGGTTTTGAGGGCCAATCACATTGTAGCAGGGCAGGCTAACACGGGCTGTTAGCGCTACGCCGCCGAGTCTCATTCAAGCTAAACAAAGATGGTGGCTTTTTATGCGATTTTAGCAGAAATACAGAGTAATTTCTTTTTGAAAGAAGAGCAGTATGTGTGACGCGTACTTGTAAGGTAGGCCCCGCACCCAATCAGCTCCAAGTATTTCACTAAACACCCCACCTTTTCTCAAATGCTTTCATCGAGTAAAGTCCCAGATGGATATAGTGAGTTCAATACATATCTACCTGGTGTGAGCCAGGTTAGTGCTGTAACGAGTATGGGTCGTCAAGATGAATTTCATTCACAAATGTTGATTTAGCAGCATAACTTTCCTCACAGTGATAAACTCTTGTGGTTAGTTGACAACAGGGCTGGCTAGTGTTGCTGCTACAGCTTGTGTCAATCAGCCTTACTTGCAAGCTGTGCACACATCCTTCATGTTGAGAAACATAAAACACTTTTAATACAGACTCTAAATCCTGTCAGGAATGATATAAAAAGGCAATATTTCTAAATGGCACTAAACATAGGTAAATATGTCTTTTTAATAGAATAAAGTTGTTTAACTGCATTAAAAACAAATTTTACCCGCTAAGTAAAATTATCTGTGAGTGTGGTCGTAGCTGCTTGTCAAAACCTAATCTGTGAGATCTCAGAAGCTAAGCAGGTTATGGCCTGGTTAGTACTTTGATGGGCAGCCCAATCTCACAAAAGAGCGTACATTTACCACGACATTACAGGACAAGTAAATTACGTATGATTAGCATGAGTTCACAGCTGTTTTGCGTAATTATGGTACGCATCACAGTTCCAGTTCATTTCTATGGTGGTTGTTAAGACGTGTTCTTATTTATGAATATTAACAAAATCCTGATTCTAATCTTAACCTGCCCCAAAACCTTTCAAGTCATAATATTAGCATTTTTTTCACGTGAATCTGCGCGACTTGGTAATATTTATGAATCTTACAGGCGATCTGTGTAACTTTTTGGCCCAAAATAGACTTGAACAATGACTTTGCACTAAATAAAAAAATAAAAGATTTTCTTTGAATGAGCTTGCATGATCAGAATATACCCTGATATTTGGCCTGGAGGAGGGCATGTTTGCTTGCTGTAGCTGCTTTGTTTCACAGTATGGCAAAAATGTCTTTAGACCCATTCAGAATGTCCCAAAGTAGTTTTCACTTTAATTGGATTGTGTAGTTGACTTTTCTGCTCTAGAAAGTTACTCAGTGCACCTTTAACAAGATCCTAACCCTGATCTTTACCAACTCCAAGCCAAAGAACCTAAACTTAAGTGCTAAACCCCAAAGAAAATCCCCCCACATGGATTCAACCAAAACACCTGTCTATAAGGCTCTAAGAAAATAGTATATTAGACAGACAAAAAAGGACTTGAAGCGCCATGATATGATAAAATCAGATGCACATTTCTGTCAGACTGTGTTGCACATACAAACTCAATTCTTTAGCAGCAGTTGGGGTTGTTTATATTTACTATCAGCTGTTTTTTTCTTATTGTACTATTTTTATTCCAGAAGAAACTGTCATTTCTCTCTACTGACTCTCAATCATTTCCGCCACTCACTGCTGACATTTAGAACGCTGTGACATCATCTACATAACCTTCTGTCTTTGCACATACGTGACATTGTGCATGAGGAGATTATCAGCCACTTAATTTCATAACGAGTGTAGCGGTTCAGAAAGCAGAGATCTGTCACGTAAGCATTAAAAAAAACACTTCTGATTACGTGACAGATACAGATCTCGGTAAATAATCATCTTCTGTGGCTTGGAGCATGTCTGACGCTCCCTTCACCCTCCCCGATTCAAGCAGCATTAAAAACACATTATTTCTGAATGAGCGATCGCAGAACCACAGAGATGCACTTTTCGGTGTCAGGAGAAGATCATTTGTATGAGAACTCATCTTAGGCTGCTTTCACACTAGCAGCCTTTGGTCCGGACTTCAGGACTTTGCAGTGAGGTTTGGTCCAAAATCCAGATGTGAACTCTTCAGATCGTTTAACAACAAAAAAGCTGCGATGGACCGATTCAAAGAAAATTTAAGTCACAAAGAGCTGCAACTAAAGTTAAATAAAATTATACAAGACAAAAAGATGAATATACTTGCGTTATACAAAGTAGATCTATCATGCTTGATCAAATAATCTGTCTTTTTCTGCATTCTGGTGCATTTGAGATGCTATAGTCAACAACCTCCAAAGATCTGTATATTCTTAAAAAGCTTGGACTGCCGTGATGAGATGGGCCAAGTATCACATTTACACACATTCATATCATAATTGATTAGATCCGCGTTAGTCTTAATAACACCTATACCCTGTTTGTCCATGGAGTTGGAATGCTTAGTGTACTGTATTTCCAATGAGAGCCCAGAGCCACATTGGGATTTTTAAAGAGCCACATGGGGCTCTAGAGCCCCATAGAGGTTGTAGACCCATAGTCCAGGCCTAACAGCTGGTCCTTTGGTCCGCAAAAAAGTACTGGACTTGGTTCAGACTTGAGGTCTGGTCCCAATCAGTGTGAACGGGATAGTTCACTGCAAAAGGGTTAGGGTTAAAAGATTTTCTGTTGACATCAATATCCACCCTACTGCGCCTGCGTTATGCAGAAAGAGCTGCTCTCCATCTAGTTAGCTGGGGAAACTTCTTTGAATAAAACAACGAAACAGGATAAGAGCAGCTGTTTTCATCAGGTCTGAACCAGTCTGACAGACGTCTGTCTCCTGTGTATTTCTCTGTTTTTTCATCTAAATGTAACTTTTAAGGATCGTAGGGTGGATTGTCATTAACAAATGTTGATTTAGCAGCAGAACTTCTGTTTTCTCACAGTGACAAACTCTTGTAGTTACTGACAACTGAGCTTTTTCTACTTGTTTCCTCTGTTTGTGTCAATGAGCGACGGCTCTTTCTGCAGGTCTGCAGCATCGCCCGTGTTGATAAACAAAAAATCCCTCTATATCTAGACTTGCTTAAAATGACTTGGAATCAGAATTTTAACCCAGTTTTAAATTGTTCTAACTTGATAAGAATAAATTGCTTATGTAAAATATTTCACTGGTTTCAATACAGTTTTAACTGGTTAGAAGAGAATTTGTCTTAAAATAATAATAATAGCCAATGAGGTAAGAACAGTTTTCTTAATCCACTGGCGAATAATTTGGCTTGAAATGTCAGTTCGAAATCAGTTCCAAACTCTTTGAAACAAGGAAAATAATCTAGGTCGAAAAGCTTGAAATTAGGTTTAAATACTTAGAATTGAGCAACTTTGAAATTCATTTTTGCAGTGTTCCGACTTTAGGTCAAATCCAGAAAGTGACAAACATTTAATTAATTATTACATTTTATTGCAGAAAACACAGTATAAATTTACTGTTCACGAGACACCACAGAAACAGCTTATTGACTCAAACGTCCTCTTTGTAATTACAATTGATTAGAATAGCCAATCTTTGGACGCAGTCATTCCAGGAGCCATTATATGTGGGTTATCTGTGCCTGTGGTCGTTAGTGTGGAGTCTCACAGATAACATCAGGAGCACGGTCTCTGCTGGACATACAGTATATACACATTCTTTAATAGCACATTATGGAACCAGCAGCAGGAACGTAACCATGGCACTGATGTATGAGGACCGGAGTTCAATAATTTTAGACCAATTTCTATTAATAACCCTGCTTAATATGTACATTTCTTACTATTTTAGCTAGATTTTGCTTTTGTATTTGATATTCTGGTAGTTTAATCATGACCTGTGATACAAAGATACAAAGGAAGATGGCGACAGCAAGGTGCGGTAGCTCGGCAGGTGCTGCTGCTCCTTATGACCTAAATCCACCTAGGAAGCCGCCTGATTTTGTTAAACCTCATATATCACTTTCTCTTCCACCAAAGAACACCAAAACTCAGGATTTCCTACGTACATTAAACGTGGCAATGTACATGTTAGCGCTTATCGCTGCCCAAATGTTTGGAAACTGGGTTGCCGCACGGGAGCGCACGGCTATGGGACTGCTAGAGGAGAACCCTACCGGATTACGAGCAGTGCCCCTGGATTCGTGGAGTCAGTACGTTGTTTACAACCATGTGCTGAGTGAAGGAAAAGCGTTTGTCCCATGCATTCACCGGCAAACGAGACCGATTTCCCCTCGGAATACATCCTCGAGAAGGAGCAGTGGAAGATTCCTGTGCGTAATTCTGCTGCTTTGTGGAGATGTACATGTGAACCCCGGACCCGTGGAGTTATCACAGGGGTTAGCGGTTCGCCAAGTGAATGCTACCATCGTCTCATCGTCACCAATGGCTTCTCCACCTGTGGATCGTCTTTCTGGAATGCAAGGTACAAAGAATTCCTTTGCAAACGCACATCGACGCTCATTTTCTAACAAGAAATGCGCATTACTGACTGCCGTGACTCTTAAACAACAACAAACCAAGTTTTTCCAAACAGTAAATCATGCACGCATATTGTGGCATCCGGACACGAAACCAAAAGGCATTTTTGGAGGACATATAAATATACGCAGTTTGATCTCAAAAACGGAGCAGATTGAACATTTGCTAACAGACTCCAACTTGGACTATTTGTGCCTTACGGAAACGTGGCTATGCGCTACAACTCCACAGTCTGTATTTACTGTTCCCGGCTACAATGTATATAGACGCGATAGGGGCAAAGGAAAGGGTGGGGGAGTTATGGTCTATGTTAAGACGAGTATCCAGAGTCAAGAAATAGATTTAAGAAATAATGCTCTGGAATGTGTGGGGATTAAAATTACGCAATCTCCCCAAATGTCTTTTATTGTTCTCGCCATCTATAGACCTCCAAATGCCACAAATGATTTTTACACGGAGTTAGTTAAGGTACTGAAGTTATTTGAGGGGAAAGAAGTGTTAGTAATGGGAGATTTTAATGTAAACTGGCTTGACAAAACGCGGAGAAAAAAATTAAAAGACATAGCAAATTCATTTCAAATGACCCAAATTGTAAACAAACCTACACGAATAGCCAAAAATTCCCAAACATTAATAGACTTGATTTTTACAAATAAACAAGAAAGAATAATAAAACATATAACTTAATAACGGGATTATCAGATCATAATCTTACTTTAGTTTCCAGAAAGCTTAGTAAATCACGATTTAAAGATAAAAATCCATCCATTAAAGATAATTATGTATCCTTCATTCCAAAGTGTAATCAGTCTCTTTTGGAAAATGACATAAAGCAAATAAAATGGAAGGATAAAATAGAGAGGGACTCATGTGAACATATGTGCAATGATGTATTATCAACTCTAAAAAATGTTTTATTAAAATATACAAAGACAAAAAAGAAAAAACAAACAAAAGGCAGTCTTTGCCATGGTTTAATCATGAATTGTGGGATTTAATGAAAAAAAGAGATGCTGCACTGAAAAAATCAATTAAATCCAGATTAACAACAGACAATCAGATATTTAAAAGCCTTAGAAATAAAGTAACTAATGAACTTAGGAAGGCAAAAGCCAATTTTTTTCTCAATTTAATAAAAGATGCAAAAGGTAATTGTAAAGTATTATGGAACACCATGGATAAACTTGTTGGTAAAGACAAAACAAGGAATAATGATTTTCAACTCAAAGTGGATAATGTTGTTCAAAATGACACTAGGGTTGTTGTAAACATATTTAATGAATATTTTATCAATTCTGCTTGCAATCTGGCCAAGCCCTACGTTTCATCTTTCCCTGCTGAGTTACCCAAACATAATGCCCATGATTTCAGATTGGCACCTGTTACAGATGGGAAAGTGGAAGCAATTATTACAAAACTAAATAACAGTAAAGCAAAAGACATCCATGGGCTTGACAGTGTCTTTTTAAAACATCATAAATCAATTTTAGCACCAGTGCTCACTAGAGTCATAAATCAGTCAATCAAGGAGAGCATTTTCCCAGCAATATTGAAAACTGCTATTGTCACGCCTGTGCATAAGTCAGGAGATAAGCAGGAGGTCAGTAACTACCGGCCCATAAGTATACTCCCTGCCATCTCAAAGGTCTGTGAAAAGGTTGTAGCTGAGCAGCTCATTCAACATCTTGATGCAAATGAATTGTTAAATCCTTTGCAATTTGGTTTCAGGAAGAATTATTCTACTGAAACAGCTTGCTCCTACTTCCTTGAGGAAATAAAATCAAGCTTAGACCAGGGTGGAGTAGTTGGAGCTGTCTTCCTTGACTTATGCAAGGCGTTTGACACTGTGAATCACAGTATCCTTTTAGACAAAATTGGACATTTTGGAATATCACAAACAGCAAAAAATTGGTTCGCTTCCTACTTGAGGGAAAGACAGCAATGTGTGAGAGTAAATTCCACCTTATCCTCTCTCCAAAGCTGTCAGATAGGGGTGCCGCAAGGTTCCATCCTCGGCCCCCTGCTTTTCAGTCTATTCATTAACGATCTTCCCTCAGCATGTGATGTAAAAATAATTATGTACGCTGATGATACTGTCATGTTTACACATGGGAAAAATGCAGGTGATGTGGCCAAGAGATTGTCAGCAGAAATGAGTAAGGTCGCGACATGGCTTCAGCAATCTTGTCTTGTGTTAAATGTGGATAAGACTGTTGCCATGTATTTTACAAACAGGCGAGTTTTAACAAATTGTCCAGATATTTTTATAAACAATGATAAAATTAAAAATGTTAATGAATTTACATATTTAGGGGTCACTTTAGACTCAACCCTTTCTTTTAAAAAACATATTAAAAAGCTCTGTAACTCACTGAAATTTAACTTAGCAAATTTTGGACACATTCGAGGGTGCCTGACCTCAGAGGCTTCATACATGTATTTAAATTCAATGGTCTTGTCACGTTTTCTGTACTGTATGACTTGCTGGTCGCAGGCGTGCAAAACATTTTTGAAACCTGTTGAATCCTTGTTTAAACGTGCGGTGAAGATTCTTGATAAAAAACCTCGACAGTATCATCACTGTCCCATTTTACTGAAACATAATCTGCTGCATTTGGAAAACTTAATAATATTTACTAATGTCTGTCAATTATTCAAAATTCTACATGGTGCTGCTCCTCCTCTGAGGAATTTTGTTTCATTGACCTCAGAAAAGACAACTCGGGTGACACGTTCATCTTCTAGAGGAGAGTGCAGTGTCTCCAAATATAAGACCGCTTTCGCCAAATCTGCTTTTTCCTCTGTTGCTGTCAGTTTTTGGAACCAGTTACCAACAGAGATTATAAGTTGCACAAGTTTTCAAATGTTTGCACGTCTGACAAAGAAGTGGTTGATGGCTAAACAAATTTGCACACATTAGACATGAGAGTTGCTTTGGATGAGCTGTAGATGTGTGAATGTGAGAGAAAGTTAGACTGTATCTGCTTATGAATGAATGTTTGTAGATTTTAGATTTAGTGTTTGAAGGAAGTGACCCTATAAAATAGCTTTTTGTAATTTATAATATGGTCTTTTTTGCTATATACATCTAATCTGTATTATCATTATTTAAAACCAACCTGCTCAGGGACTACAGGTGGAAATTAGCATTCATGCTATAACCTGGCACCAGCATCTCTCCTCTGACTTTTGTCTTGGATAATGTATTGTTGTGCACTGTCCCTGTACAAATAAATGCATACCATACCAAAGTGGGTCATTGTCTTATCATTTTTTTTATGTTTATTGATTTTACATTAAAACATAAACAGTTGGCCCATTTATATAGAGTGTGATATATTATAGCATACATATATTTCAAAATGGCCTTTACCCTAGTAAACACCAATAGGGCTTTTCCATTAGAACCTGCTTGGTCCTACCCCTGGGACACACTGCAAGCGATTCATACGCCAGCCCTACGCGCGTTAAAAATAGCCACGCGATGCAAGCGTATCGTTTAGAAAAGAATCCAACCTATTCTTTTGTCGCTTGACGCTGGCAGAGGTGCGTGGAAGCGTAGAATACAGCGAGTACAGATAATACAGAGAAATCAGGCTTCTACTGTTGTATGTGTGTACTTGCCATCAGCACCACACGTCCTGGGACATACCTGGACTGTGTGACGGAGCCCCACTTCAATAGGACTGCCTGCTTGAGTTTTGATATTTACTTTTGAAAACCTCGCGTTTGCCATGATCAGCCGGTCCAGAGGGGAAATATGAACCTAATTGTGTGTTTTTTTTTCACTACAGACCTGATACAAGAGCATAAACACAGACAGACAAACTTGTACAGCTTTCCCATAGAGAAACACAGGGTGAGTGGCTCGCGATGACGCACTACGGGCACGCACACATATTCTGCGTGGACGCACGGCTGTGGTTTCGCTTGTTCACGCACGTCATTTTTGTCGCTTGCTGTGTGTCTGGGCCCTTACTCTACTCGACTCGGCTCTACGTGCTTCTACCCAGCTTAGCCCCGCTCAGAGTGAGAGCATTTCCATTACAAGAGAGGCCGAGTGGGGCTGTTGTGACGCTGGGCGGTGTCCAGGGGGCAACGTAGCGCTGACGAATTATTGATTTTTAATACGAACAAAGTAATCTAAAGAGACAAAATCCAAAACCACCTTTTGCCATTGAGTTCTAGAAGGAGCTTGATCAGAAATTCAATTAGAAGACACTTTCTAGCACAGAGTCAGCACTGTTTCTTTTGTTCTGTCCATCAACAACATGAACAACCAACTTGAGCAATAAAAATAATGGATTACTGGGTCTTCTCATTTTAATGAAATGACATTAAATCAATCAAGTTTTAAAATTACAGAAACATAAAATAAAAGACATGGTCATATTTAAGCAAAAAAAAAATTACAAAATGAACACCCCTGAAGACATTTATAGCTTATAAATTTTGCAAAATGAATAAGCCTATTTCATGCAGTACCAATATTCTACTAGTGCTACTTCACCAATATGCTAACTATCATTACAGAAGAAATCCATACATCCAGCTATAATCTGTGAAAACTGTGTGAACTTCTTGTCAAATGTTACTTAAAGCCAAAACGTAAAATAACTTTCGATTGAAGCCACGTGGCAACATTTTCTTTGGGTTTAACAAATAATTGTAGGCACCAAGTTACTAAAACATTCAAGTTTAGGACCGGGGTAGGTCAAGATTTACCTGTTAAACCCAACGAAAATTTGTAGTTATTTTACATTTTGGCTTTTCATAACATATTGAAAAACGACGTAAAGACGCGCTTATCGTACGTTTTTAACATTTCGTTGTATATCTTTCTACATGTTAATGTTTTAAAATTTAAAAAGTGATCATTTTGTGTTCCAAGAAATGTAATAATATCTAATCTTTCAATTGGCCTATTATTGATTATTATCTGTATATTGTAAAAAAAATTATACAGCTCCTGCTTGAATGAAATATATTTATTAATATTTTTTTTAGTGATGCACCGATCCAGCTTTTTCAGTTCCGATACCAATCCGGATACTGTGAAATTAAGTATCTGCCGATACCCGATATAAACCGTTACGAATGAAATAACTTTTTTCTTTTCAAAACTTAACAAATTTGTTATATTTGTTGTTTCTAGTGCAAATCACAAATAAACAACTTAATCTGGATAAAATGTCAAAGGCAATCTGGATTAGAGTTTAGATCGGGCCCAAAAAATGAAGCCCGACCCAGCCCGAGCCCGCGCACGTCGTGTCCGAACCCGACCGGGACCCGAGTCAGTCTCTGTGTGTCTGAGCCCGAGCCCGAAGTGAGCCCGCCCCTCCCGCTCACTGAACTGGCATTTTAATGACAGAAACAGCTCCTAGGTGTCCCATACGTTACAAAAGCGCTTCCTCCACCGCACATTTCTCTCTCTCTCTCTCTCTCTCTCTCTCTCCCTCTCCCCTTTTCTCTCCGCATACATGTGCGCGCTTTCTCTTTTCCTCCTCACCTTTTCCTTTATCTATGGGGATGAAAGTGCCTTCCCTCGTTCTCCTTCTTCTTTTACCTGCTCCGCGCTTACACAAGTCTTCTGTCTCTCTCTCCTCGCTCCGTGGCGGTGCATCAAACTTCTTACGCCGTATAGTTGGCCACTTAAACACTCGCTTTATGTCCCCGCGGTGGTTTTGCGCTGTGTTCTGACACGGCTGTCAATCATCCCGCGGAGCGCACGTGTTCAGTGCGGCTCTGCGTCTTGGCCCGAACCCGACCAGGCCCGACAACTACGTGAGAAATGTGGGCCCAGGCCCGGCCCGAAAGTCGGGCTGGGCTCGGGCCGGGCTCGGGCTCGGGTCCAGAATCTAAACTCTAATCTGGATCAACATCAGCCAGTAAATCAGTGCCATTATGCCCAAATAAAGGCAAAACTAGGATATCGGCTGAACCGGTACATAGTTTTATTCATAATTACTGATACATGTATTTACATCTTCAAAGATTACATTTTCAAGTCAAAGGATTACATAAAAATATACTTTTTTTGTTGTAAATTAACTGTGACAGACTATCAAGAGCAAGCCACACAGGAGTCTATTGGCTGATAAGACAGCGTTAGTTGTAATCGCAGAAATATGGTAGAAAGATGAAGAAACCAACAGCTCCTCTTCCCTCTCCGGAGTTGTTTACTATACTCTGCCGGGGCTGTGCATTCATCAGGTGTCGTGGCAGATCTGGGAGCAGCCGTCAGTCGTTAATAAACTGTCCTCCTGGAGCTGTGTCACGGAGCGCTGATCTAGAACCGGAGCAGCCTGGAGAGGAGACACTAAAGCTCGGGTCCACCGGAGCGCGCAGCATCGGCCCCGGCCCGTCTGTGTGTGCGCGCGCCTCCCTCCAGGTCCACCGGAGCGCGCAGCATCGGCCCCGGCTCGTCTGTGTGTGCGCGCCCCTCCCTCCAGGTCCACCGGAGCGCGTAGCATCGGCCCCGGCCCGTCTGTGTGTGCGCGCGCCTCCCTCCAGGTTCACCGGAGCGCGCAGCATCGGCCCCGGCCCGTCTGTGTGTGCGTGCCCCTCCCTCCGGGCTCATCCAAACGCAGTGACTCGAGCAGAGAGCAGATCCGAGCGCCAGCATAACACTCTCACTTTCACCGGGATGAGCAGCAGGAGTAGAGTCGTCACTGTGATGAGCTTGTTTAGTCCAACTCCAAACGGATACGAACTAGAGTAGTGACCACACTGATCCAGACCAAGACCTTTTGGAGATCACAGAGACCTTGAGACCAAGACTAGACTGAGACCTAAAGGTTAACAAGAGACGAGACCAAGATGGCGGTTCTTTGAGAAAAAAATATGACCAGCTCTGTTATTTTATACATTTACTAGTATCTTACTTAGAGAGAGGGAGAGAGAAGAAAGAGGAGAGGGAAAAAACAGGAGAGAGAAGGAGGAGAGAGAGAGGGAAGAGAGACATAGAGAAGGGAGAGAGAAAAGACAGAGAGGAGAAAGGGGAGAAAGAGAAGAGAGGGGGAAGAGAAAGAGCAGAGAGAGAAACAAAAAGAGAGGAGAGAGAAGAAAGAGGAGAAAGAGAAAAAACAGGAGAGAGAAGAGAAATAGAGAGAGGGGAGAGAGAAAAGACAGAGAGAAGAAAGGGGAGAAAGAGAAGAGAGGGGGAGAAAGAGGAGAGAGAGAAATATATAGAGAGAGAAATAGAGAGAGAGAGAGTGAGAAGAAAGAGAAGGGAGAGGAGAGAGTGAGTGAGGAGAAAGAGGAGAGACATGAGAGAGAAATGAGAAGATAGAATAGAGAGTGAAGAGATGAGAGAAAGAGAGAGACAGAGGAGAAGAGAGAGCGAAGAGAGAGAAAAAGAGAGGAGAAGAGAGAGAAAAAGAGAGATAGAGGAGAAGAGGGAGAAAAGAGAAAGAGAGCAATAGAGGAGAAGAGAGAGAAGATAGAGAGGAGAAGAGAGAGAGAAAAGGAAAATAGAGAGAATAGAAAGAGAGAGCAGAGAAAGAAAGAGAAGACAGAAAGAATGCCTGACGACTTTTAGGCAAAGTAGAAAAAAAAACAGACAAAAACCTTATTTAATCCCACAACCAACCACCATTACCTCTTATAACCAACCCGACAACCAGCCCCACAAGCTACCACTCACACAACCACTCTCACTCAACCACTTTTTTAAATTCAAGTTTCATCAAGCTGTCCCAGATTCATTCTGAATTTAAGCCAAACTGCTCTTATTGTTAGGAGTTAATTCACCTGCCACAACACCTACTGTAGTTTCATATTCATTACCTGAGTTACATCATGTTGTGCCTGGGACACAGTTTCTCAGGCTAAGAAGAGAGAAATTCCCTCAGGCCTACACAGACAGGCCTGCTTTGGAAATATTTTCATTAAAACAAATTGGAAAGAAAGCCATGTTTTGAGCCGTCTATGATAAGCATATTCTTTTTGACTGGGTTCTACTGGTAACATTTTCAGAACATGTCTAACTGCCATGACGACGAGGTGCTTCCTGGGTCATAGTTTGTTTAGTGTTGTCCAAACGTTCACACTAACCACTCAATCACTAGATAGTCCTTGCCTGACCAGCCAGCCTTCCTACATTTTGTCCGAATGCAGAAGAAACGTTGTTGTCCAAAATTAGGACAATCCGCTCCGTCATACTGCCCCAATTTCATGACGGACTGTAGCTAGATTATTTTCTTCAGCTTTTGCTTCAGTTTCAGTTTATTTGTAGTTTCAGTCACATCACATCAATTTCATAAAAAAAAAATAAAAAAAAAATCAAAAACATAAATACATAAGATTATGAGTGACCAAAACAGGCAGAAGCAAAAACATGCTTATGTGCCCATATACCTACACTTACTTACATTTTACAAGTTACCTTTGTTTACATTATAAATAAAACATTTATGACTGACCCTCTCATATTTATAGCTTTAAATAACCCTCTAAGATGGACTGAGATAGTTTCTTTTTAAATTTTGAAAAAGACATACATACCTTTAATTCTTTTTTTACTTTTATTCCGTAATTGAGGTCCAAGAAATGACAAACACCTTTGACTAAAACCTTTTCTAACTTTCGGTAAAATAAATGTACAGTCATCTCTTAAACTGTAATTAACATTTTGCAATTTAAAGTATTTTTGAACACCGTCAGGTAGTACATTAAATTTGGCTTTAAACATAATTTGAAGAATCTTATAATTAGTAAGATCTGTAAATTTAATCAGTTTTGATTTAACAAATAAGGGATTTGTGTGCTCATAATATCCAACTTTGTGTATCAGTCGCAGAGCTCGTTTTTGTAATAAAATGATGTCATTAAGTAAAGTTTTATAAGTTGCACCCCACAGTTCAACACAGTATGTCATGTAGGGAAGAATCAAAGTGGAATAGATAATAAATAAGGCATTATAATTGAGTAAATCTTTAGTTTTGTACAATATACCTAGAGTTTTTGAAATTTTTGTCTTGATATAACGTATGTGTTGTTTCCAAGTTAATCTGGCATCAATAGGAACATATATCAATTCCTTAAATCCTGAGCAGTAAACCATGTTGAGAGCTTTCAAACTGAAAAAATCCTTTGCGCTACATATTAACGATAACATTCAGCTTAGTGTGACGCCATTTCGGTGGAATTTCAGGGATTTCTGTCACTCAACGCTATAGGATATAATTATTATTATTTTTTTTTAATAAATATTGGTCAAGTTCATCTGACTTACATATCATTATAGACATACATCACATTAAACAGCAAACGGACTGAATGATTCAACTTTTACCACCCAAATTATAAGCAACACAGTATCACTTGAGGGCGTACCTTTACCAAGACAACGTGTTCTCATGGATTTCGTAAAATAGCACGCCATGACAAATTGCGTGCCTGTTTTGGCGTGCAATTACACGCTCGTTTTTTTCTGGCGTGGTCTGAACACGCCTAGTGGTTGACGACAAACAAGAGATTTTTCAAGGGATTAACGGCTAAATTTAAGTCTGAAGTTACAAAAATGGGTAAGTTTAGCTCTTAGGCTTGAAGTTGGTTAAGGTTAGGATCGTGGTTTTGACACGCTTATCCATGAGAACAGGCTGACCAAGACACAAAAACAGTGTATTTTGAGCACGATTTCAGACCTTTTTTGCGTACTTGTGTTACGTCGTACATTTAGCACGATATGAAAAAGAGTAGAACTGACGCGAGATTTGGTTGAAGCCACGTGGGGACGTTTTCTTCAGGTGTAACAGGTAAGTTTAGGTCTGGAGCTTGGGGCAGGTTAAGACTACGATTTAATATTCATAAATAAGAACACATCTTAACAACCACCATTGAAATGAACTGGGACTGAGACACGTACCATAATTATGTAGGACAGCCTTGAACTCGTGCTAATCATACCTAGATCGAGATCAAGTAAGCAACTCTTCTGTTTCAAAACCTGATGTCCGCTTAGTTTTTCTGATTTTTACAATGAATTGTGATCTATGAAGACTATTCTGGTGACCATTAATGCTAATTACTTTTCCAGATGCAAGGTGGGAAAGTTTGAGTGCACTACTTTTTGACCTGCTGTACATTCGAACACCACCTCCGCCATTTTTACAGACGTGGTCGATAACTCAGATGATGTACGTAATAATTACAAATAGGACATGTAAACTGATATTTGTGTAGCTTAAATACAAAATTTCCTTTTTGAATTGTGCTTACGCAGTATCATAAGCAACTGGTGACTTATGTTTACATGTGTCTTTTTGTATGTTTTGCATGTTTGAAATAAACGAATCAATCTGACATAGTGTCTCAAAATGATGATTATACTAAGGCCACTTTAGGGAAGAGTGCCATATCAACTGCACTTTAGGCCATGTGGAAGCTGCAGTCATTTTACTAAGGCCAGTTTAGGGAAGAATGCAATTGTTTAGCTGCACTTTAGGCCATGTGGGAAATGCAATCTTGGTTACTAGGTTTTTAGGCCATGGGGCAGAGTGCAATGAAAAATGCACTCTAAGGCCATACGGATTGTGCAATGTTGTTTGTACACTGTGATTATGAATTTTGTTCCTTTTTCCTGTCGACTGTGTCACTCTTGGTTGAACATTATTTGTTGTGGATGCTGTATGTTTGCAATGTATGTTTTTGCCCTGATGTCCAAGACAAATAAAGGCTAATCTATATCTAATCTAATCTAAAAACTTTGCAGTGCATTTAAGTTGATCTAAACAGTCAAAAAAAAAACAGTGGAAATTGGTGAAATGTGTCAGTTTTGAAATTTGAGTTCATCCATTTTTTCCCAACCGTGATCACAAAAACATCAAACTAAAGCAAAATGACTCGACCATTTAGCATATGGTCCAACGTTTGATTACTTACTGTTGACTGCAAATTATAATTGTTCATTAATTTGATGAAAACCACTTATGGGCCTCGCTGTTTTAAAATGACCATTTAATTGCAGAGCTTCTATTATTTACGATGATTGAATGTATTTTGCATTCACAACACATTCACTACATTGGCTTTGCAACTATACCAAGGTCATTATTTTAACATTTATGAATAATCCAGCGCCGTTTGTTTTCCGTGTTTGCTCTCGGCTTGATTCTCTTTTTAAACATTGGGCCTCGTTAAATGGAATCTCTAATGGGACATAAATAATCAGGTGTTTGTTTGTTGCAAAAGCATAAAACAGGCAAAAGTGGTAATGGTTTTGTGATGAAAAGGAAATTGTCAGATGCTTTTTGGTTTAGCGAGGTGTAATCTGTGTTGTTTTTAATAGAGCGGTAATGAGAGAGTTACCAAACGACCTGTGTCTCCAAAAACAGTCATCGGCTTGTTAATATGTCATTTATATTGACCATTTGCACCTATGTCACATGATCATGTGGGTGCACCATGACATCAAAGTGCAAAACTGACAAATTTTCACAGATTTTTAGATTTTTTTTGTAAAGAAAGCAATGGTTACTTCTAGTACAATTGTCCGTGGGAGTAGAACATCTTTTAAGCACGCACAACAAAGCAAATATTTGGAAAGGCTAATGAATGCTAGCTAATCCATACCGTCGTTCTCCTGCTATGTTTGCCAATTTAATCCAATCCACACGTTTGCCTGTTTGAATGTTTTATGTGTGTTACGACACAGCTTCTAAAGCTTAAGCTCAAAAGCGGAGCATTTATTTTAATAAGTTAACAATAAATAGGTGAAAATTTGTGCTAAAGTGCAAAGTTGCAGCAGGCGGGGTCATTTCAAATTGTTGAGTCTGACAGAATAAAAACCCAGCGATATTCTACGAAACTGGAGCTTCATATTGATGCTTAATTTGTGCAAATCTGCCCTATTTCTGTGGAGAAAAGGTCCGAAACATAAAGTGAAATAAAACATACAAAAATAGAAACTCGATGCGGCGCGTAACAATGCAGAAATCGTCCAAGTGATCTTTGGAGCTTTTACATTTGCAAGAATGTTTCATAAAACAGAAGTCCTGTCCTGACAAAAGTTTGTAGAACAACAGCGTTTTCTCCGCTCTGATCCCACGGGACAGTCCTGAACGCGCGGGACAGTCCTGAACACACGGGACAGTCCTGAACACACGAGACAGTCCTGAACACACGGACAGTCTTGAACACACTGGACAGTCCTGAACACACGGACAGTCCTGAACACACGGACAGTCTTGAACACACTGGACAGTCCTGAACACACGAGACAGTCCTGAACACACGGACAGTCCTGAACACACGGACAGTCCTGAACACACGAGACAGTCCTGAACACACGGACAGTCCTGAACACACGGACAGTCTTGAACACACTGGACAGTCCTGAACACACGAGACAGTCCTGAACACACGGACAGTCCTGAACACACGGACAGTCCTGAACACACGAGACAGTCCTGAACACACGGGACAGCCTGAACACACTGGACAGTCTTGAACACACTGGACAGTCCTGAACACATGGGACAGTCCTGAACACACTGGACAGTCCTGAACTCACGGACAGTCTTGAACACACGGGACAGTCCTGAACACACGAGACAGTCCTGAACACACGGACAGTCTTGAACACACTGGACAGTCCTGAACACATGGGACAGTCCTGAACACACTGGACAGTCCTGAACACACAGACAGTCCTGAACACACGGACAGTCCTGAACACACGGACAGTCTTGAACACACTGGACAGTCCTGAACACACGGGACAGTCCTGAACACACGAGACCGTCCTGAACACACGGGACAGTCCTGAACACACGGGACAGCCTGAACACACGAGACAGTCCTGAACACACGGACAGTCTTGAACTCACGGGACAGTCCTGAACACTGGACAGTCCTGAACTCACGGGACAGTCCTGAACACACTGGACAGTCCTGAACTCACGGGACAGTCCTGAACACACGGGACAGTCCTGAACTCACGGGACAGTCTCGTCACACTGAAGCTTCTGAACGCTGGTTTTCTGACATACAGTTCAGTTTGTGTTTTAATTTGTATTTTAAATATTTTTTTCTGTGCCAAAAGCTAGATAAGATGAGATGTTACAGAGCAGAACAAAGGCGACACAGTGAGCATGAGTTCCGTTCACGTTGGAGATGTGATGAATGTGAAGACCAGATGGTGGACTACAGAGGCAGTTTTCTTATTACCAGTAATGATGTTGAACTTTGTCTTGAAATATCTGAAAGGTCATTTCACACATTTCAGTCTGGTGATGTCTTTGGGCGACGAGGCCAATACATTTTCTGTATTACTACTGCAACAACCAAAATATATTCAAACTAGATTTATAAAGATTTAAATCATAAGCTATTAAATAATAAACTGTTAAGCTGCCACCCTGTGTTATTGCTGCGGAGCCTACATGTGGTCCTCAGGGATTGGGGGAGGGGGGGTCATCTGCTGTGTGGAAACAGACAAAAATCTTTTTTTTTTTTTTTTTTTTTAACTCATTTTATAAAATTGTTTATTTTTTCCTCAACACATCAAACGTGTTTGTTGGAAGGCCAAGGGCCAAAAACTGTTTTGTTTTGCATTTAAGTAGTTTTTGAGAAGATAGGATCAAATCGAAAGTCTCAAGAGTCTCTTGATTTCATGTCTTTTGACAGTCTTTTCAACACAAAATTTACGTAAAAATATGATTGTAACAAATTTGGTCATTCCTTGGCAGGCCAAATTAGATCTGGGCCCACTTTGGATACCACTGATTTAGAGGGAAATTTACATTTCAGTGTTACATACACTTCTGCAATGTGCAACTTCTGCAATAATATTTTGCTTAACAATAGGCACACAGGATTTGGTGTCGTAGCCGAGCTGTAACTACTTACAGTATAATGCTTTAAACTGAATTTGTTTTTCTTCTCAATTGAAATAATAAAATGAGAAGCTGGCACACGTCAATATACTGTATGTGGATATGTGTTGATGTCCGATTTGAGTTCTTCCACATTATCCAGGGCCGGCCCTGGGCCTAGGCGAACTAGGCAGTTGCCTAGGGTGCCATCTGACAGTAAGAATGCCAAATAGCAACTACCACTTTTAGCCACTTTTTACTTTGTCTCAATAGAACACATATTCATTGAGTTATTGACCACAAAAAGCTGATGAACTTAAAGGACTGCGGGGGGGGTATATACTACATATTAAAGTTCAGAGTTATGCATAGCTTAAAAATTGTAAAAGATGCATTAAGAAACTAAAAATATTATAGATTAAAGGAAATTATGTCTATTTTCTTCATAAATAAAAAAAAATTACAGTATCCATCTGAAACTTCCACGGCTGAAAGTGTTCGGGAAAAGGAAGGTTGGACTTTTATTGAAATACTTCAAGCTGATTGGGTGATTTGTCAAGTTGTGCGTACCTTAGTTTGTGCTTGACCAGTCACAGGAATGACTCATAATGGCACATCCAATGTGTACGAGGGATAGAACAAGTGTCACACACAGACACCTGTCTTCTCTTCTCTCAAAAAAGAAAAACTGTGGATTTCTGCTAAAACATGAATCAATAGCAGCAGAAACAAGTATATCCACCGGAACTGCCATCTTTGTTGCAGTGTGATTTGATCGTTAAACCAGTGGTTTGGAGACAAACTTATTGGCTGATGAGGCCACAAATGGATTCTCTCAATTCATAAATATCATGAGAATCCATCTGGCTGGCCAGGCTGATAAAATGGCATATAATTCACTTTTCTTTTGTTTTAGCCACTAGTGTTAACAGTTTGATGCTCTGAACTGAAGAGAATTTATAGTTGTACTACATGACTTTATGAATAGAGAGGTTGCCACTTCCATAGAGATGTAATTTCTTTGTCTGGAATGTTCCACGTGTAAAATTTCATCTTCCTACACTGGACTCTATTAGTGACTAACAATGCTATTTTGGCTGGGGACATTTTCACCAACCACATTTTAGCGCTAATGAGCCCAATTACTGTGACACCTTCTGTGAGTACGTGTTTTAATTTTGGACTGATTTCTCTTCTCTTGCTTTCCAGGTTGCTATGAAATAAACCATGGACAAACCTCTTCAAATCCACCGTGAATGTCTCCTCACCGCATTAGCCGTCATCTCTACGGAACCATGCCGGGCCCAATCTGACAAACAGTTTCTTTTGGCCGCTGTGACATTTAGCCAAGAAATCCCATCTGATCCATTGGCAACCACAGCGCTGAACTGATGGCAAGTGTTTCTGCAGCGAAAGAGGATGGAATAAAGTGCGGAAGTAATCACAGGGAGTAATATTGATTAATGAAAACAGTGGACGGTCTGGAATACAAAACATCTGAATTATTCCCAACCGGATGGTAAAAGTTATGGATGAAATACAGACTTGTCAAATGTTGGAAGAAATTAGTTTGCTCAAGTAAACAAAAGAATCATCTTAGCGCACAAAATAAGTGATGTTTACCTGAAATTGCACCGCATAGTCTTGATTGATGTGGTGAAGCTTGCAGTGGAATATGAAACATTTTAATCTTCTTCTAAGAATAAAAAAAACTTGTAATAAAAGCAGCCAAAGTAGATCTACTAACAATTTCTTTCCTGGAAGTTGCAATCGAATAGTTCTTTGAAGTTTGCAAGTGGCAAGCATAAAGCTAATGCTAACTAGCTACTAAAATGCTAATATTCTTCTGTGCTTTAGCATATACAAACAGACTGACCCATATTTCTTAAGATAGTTCGACCAGTATTTGAAAAAAATCACAATCCAATTAGTTTTACAATGATAGTTTAAACTCTGCTAGCTAGGGTATCATCTTAGCTACCAAAAGAGCATCATGCTAACATGCAAGACAAATTATTGATGAATACCTAGTTCTAATCTTTCAAGCAAAGACAACGCAGAGCATAGCCACGAGATGCCAACATCGCAAAATGGTTGCTAATGGTCCCAACATGAGCACTCTTTGTTCCAACTGCACCGTGTCTGTTTACCCGGAGGTCGACGTCAGCAAAACCATCATCATGGGGATCGTCATGGTGGTGTTTTTTATATTCGGCGTGCTCGGGAACATGCTTGTCATCTTGTCCGTTTTGTTCCACCACCACTGGCGCTCGGTGACGCACTATTTCATCGTCAACCTGGCTGCCGCGGACCTCCTCCTCAGCTCCGCAGTCATGCCGTTCTCCGCCGCGTCCGAAGCTTTGGGACGTTGGATTTTCGGGCGGACGTTCTGCAGCGTGTGGGCGGCGTTGGACGTTCTTTGCTGCACCGCTTCCATTCTCAGCTTGTGCGTCATCTCCATCGACCGCTACCTTGCCGTTAGCTACCCTTTACGTTACCCGACAGTGGCAACTGGGAGACGATGCCTGGCCGCGGTGGCTTGCCTGTGGGGACTTTCCGCGGCTATTTCCGTCGGGCCGCTTTTCGGGTGGAAGCAGCCTCAACCGGAAGACGAAACGGTTTGTCAGATTACGGAAGAGCCCGGTTACGCACTGTTCTCAGCTCTTGGGTCGTTCTACATTCCCCTTGCGATAATCTTGGTCATGTACTGCAGAGTGTACAGCGTAGCCACTCGGGAGACCAAAAGTTTGAGGAAAGGGAGCAAAGGTGAAGACACGGAAGGAGTGACTTTGAGGATACATCGGGGAAACGCGGGACATGCCGACAAACAGGACAGCATGAGGCATAAGCGGGCCTCCTTCACCGTACTGAAGATGCTAAAGTTTTCCAGTGAAGAAAAAGCAGCTAAGACTCTGGGGATTGTTGTGGGATGCTTCATTCTCTGCTGGCTGCCGTTCTTCCTGGTGTTGCCCATAGGTATGTACCTTTTCTGCACCATCACAGACACTAGATACGCTTGTACTGACAAAAATATTGAGTCTTGGAACAAATGCAATTATTGTAAATTCCGGACTATAAGCCGCTGCCTTTTTCACTGCTGCTGAAAGACGTTAGGAAAAAAAGCTAAACATAATGACAGTGTCTGAACCCAGAAGTAGCAGAGAAGTCACTTTGATTGATTGAATGATTGAGTAATTGACTGATTGATTGATTTAATTTAGTATTATAAGGTGAAAAAAGTCCATAATTTTGCTAAAATAGGACTAATAACATCCATGGAGCTCAATAATGATCACCCACTTCATAGTTTGAGCTCCCATGTTAAATCTCTATTAGGTTTTCTAAAACATTTTTAGAAAATATGAACTTATTACGAGCTTTTGCCGAAGTTTAAGGTATAGATGTGCTTTTTAGACTGAAAACAACCAATCTTCCACTTGGGCCGCCTAAAATACAGAGCTGTGATTGGTCTGCTAGCCGAGCCCGATCTCACAAGAAAGCGTACATTTACCACGACATTACACAATATGTAAATTAGGTATGATTAGCACGAGTTCACAGATGTTTCACGTAATTATAGTACGTGTCACAGTCCCCATTCATTTCAATGGTGGTTGTTAAGACGTGTTCTTATTTATTAATATTAATGAAATCCTGATTCTAATCTTAACCTGCCCCAAGCCCCAGACCTAATCTTACCTACAGTATTTTAGTAACTTTATGCCTGAACTTACCTGTTTCACCTGAAGAAAACGTCCCCACGTGGCTGCAACCAAAACTCGTCCTATTTTGACGCAGTGAAATCTCGTGTCATTTTTATGCTGTTTTTGTGTCATGGTAAAAGTACGCCCTCTAGTGAGACTGTGTTGGCTAGCCATCTTTAACTGTATGGCGGGAGTCTTTCCAGATGTATGTACCTCTAAATCAGAGGTCTCAAACTTGAATGGAGCTGGAGCCAAGGTGATTAAAGATTGAGTTGCTATATTCTAAAAACAAAAACAAAAAAAAACTTCATGGCTCATATAATTTAACATTTAATATAATATGTCCAAATATTTTACATCATACTCGCACAAGTAAAACGTAAAAAAAAGTCAATAAATCAGAGTCAGTACACTGGAAAAAATAGGACACCTTGTATGTCACTTGCTGTATTCCAGTGCATTTTAGTGGTTTTGCAGACACATCTCAAGAATATATTTGATCGGTGGGCCCCTATCAATAATAATCAGGAATCCTCCAGGGGGCCACACGAAAACCTCTCTTGGCCCGCATTAGACCCTCAGGCAGCCAGTTGGAAACTCCTGCTATAGATTTTTTGAAAATCACAAATATTGCAGCAATTCACATGACAGGGCCAAGTTAGTTTCTTATTGACTTACTTTACAAAAGTGAGACTTACATGAACTTTTATTGTCTTTTGTAAACTAATCAGTGCAGCTTATATTTGGGTGCACTCATAAGTGCAAAAAGTACGATGAGTAAGAATAAATAAACTAATCAACCAAAACTATATAAAAAGACTGCTTAGCTGACAATGAGTTACAGGAAGAATTTGTAATTTTCATTTACAAGTCTTATGTGTTTTTGAATTTGGATGTTTATGCAAAATCAACTTGAACTTAGTGTGATTATTTAAAAAATGAAGAGTCTGACTGATACATGAAGGGTTCTAAAATGTCACATTGCCAAAAATAAAACATGGAAAAGTACAAGCGCTGCTTGTGAAATGTCACTATAAGGAAGCAGGTCTTATCAGTTCTGCAGTTTTGAACAGGAAGTCAAATCTAATCGTTCTGTTCCTGAGACTTTGTAGATTCTTTTTGTGGTTTAAACTGACAAAATATAAAAAAGGTGACCTTCTTATGTCATAACTGCTGATGGCATAAATGGGCAGTTTTGCTACTGCGAACTAGACTAGGTGTCCTAGGCAGCTATCTCACGATCAGTGTAGTCGTAAATTACTGATCCAAAGTGCTTTGGGTCTTTTGAAAGGCCCTGTATACATTCAAAGCAATATTATTGTATTTGTCATCTAAAGGCAGCTGGTCATAACTTTATGATCAGCAGTCGTTGGGTTACATATAATTAAGATTAAAATTTTATGTTTTTGTTTACTATTGTTCAATATTTAAAGATACACCGTGTAACTTTCAGGAGATGAAAATCGACTTCACATTTCAGTAGAAATAGAAATTCAAAATCATACTTTGGAACACTTTAAACTGCGAAAAATAGATTTTATACCATAATGTAAAAAAAAGAAAAATAGCTAAAGGAACAGCTTTTCAATAGAAACATACAAGAGGAGGGCCTCCTCTGAGCCAAATAACAGTCAGTGTGGTATTCATGAAAGCAAGCTCAGAGTGAATATGTAGATTTTTATTATTTTTAGTATCCTGAACCACTGCACTAGTCTAGTAAAGTGGCTTCGCACATCATTTGAGTAGCAGGCAGTGGTGGATGAAGTACTCACTTTTTGTACTTAAGTAAAAGTACAGATAATTGTTCCAAAAAATTACTTAAGTAAAAGTAAAAGTACTAAGGAAAAAAATCTACTTAAGTAAAAGTACAAAAGTAAACAGGTAAAAAATTACTTTTAAGTAAAAAGTAAAAGTATTCGGCTCTGATTAAAATTTTCTATTAGTTTTTGCTTTTGTGAACTGAGCCAACAACAACAACAAAAACAACAACAACAACAACAAGCTCTATTTAACCCCCAATAGAGATTCTGATCAGACCAATAGCCTAGATTCAATTAATGTGACATTGCAACCTTTATATTCAGATTCAGACAACTTTATTTATCTCTCAAGGGCCACTTAATTTGTGTAGCATCAGACAATAAAATTCTAAGAAAAATCTAAAATCATAGACAGATATTAGGCTATTTAAGATGTTTGACAGCTATAATCATCATGTTTAAATGCATTTTTTGTTGTAATAAAAAGTGAATAGATTTAGTCACTAATATGAAAAGGTGTGAATTGACCTTTAAGATATTTTTCCTACTAATAACACTAACTAACAGTGTAGGACAGTGTTGTGTTTTTCCTACTGAATGTATCTGAAATCTTTTTCCCATCATCTGGACTTATGACATGACATTATCATATTCTACTATTCTAGAAGCTTCTGCTTCTTGCTAAACTCCAAAGGCCATCTTATACTGTATTCATGGTTCAACAACAGTTGAGTTTCATATCAGTGATGTAAAGAGTGGGTTTAGGGCAGGTTGGATAATGAGATGAAGTTGGCTACAGCGATGCGAGCGGGTCGGGTCCAAGTGCTCGTCAGCTTTAACTGTGTGTGGCCTGAACGTCATGTAATAGGTCTACATTAGGTCTATTTGTGGACATATTTAACAGACTATGGCACAAAACCTTTGCACGTGTTAAGCTGAGCGTGAGAAAGGAAAAAGGCGAAAGATGAGGAGGCGCGTGGGTCAGTCCCACGTTTTTGACAAACACAGTACAGTAATTGCTCGAATGTTGCTCCAGTGTGAATGACTTCGTCCACCTCATACATTGCGAGAGAAAAGCATCAGGATTGTGAGAGCAAAGCAGCCATCCTTACCTGGAGAGACGTCCAGAGCGCGCTCGTGCTGCAGGTCAACTCTTGCACAATCAGCCTGCTTAACCCTCCTACACCCCCGGGTGCATTTTTGTCCATCGCAACTTTTCTTTTTTCAATAACTTTGGCTGTGGTGCACCAAATCTCATGAAACTTGGCCAGGTTGTGTGTTTTTTGACGCTCTTTCAGATTCTGTGGTTATTTTTTGTGTCAAGTAATTTTTTAAGCCTATAATTCAAATACTCACACCCGTGGTCCTAGAGTGCATTTTTGTCCCATTGACTTCCATTATAAACACACTTTTTTAACACTACAGATTTGTTTTAAAATATGATTTTAGAAATATTTTTTTTGTTTCTCACTGATGAAAAGGGGTTAAATTTTTAAGATTTTTTAAGCATTTTAATTTTGAGTTGCATTTTCTTTTTTTCCTTGAATGCAACACAAACATGCATTTGTGCATTTGAACCTACAAATGTCTTTCCCACTTCTGCTCAATTTTTTTTCACCTAAAATATTTTTTTTTGTTTTGGGGGGATGCCTAAGGGTTGTCTGCTTGTACCTGAGCAAAAATTTTTATATGGGGCCACTATATGTAGGTGTGAGAGAGCCAGAATGCAAGTGCAAGTCTAAAGTGTGAAAATCCATCACAATCAAATCCAGTCAAAATTACACCCTCAAATGTGGTCCTCTTGTATCCTCCCGTAAAGCCTTATTTTGACTTATCCAGACACACAAACACACTTTTTCACTTTTCCCCTTCAGAGAGAGTCAGAATTAGAGCCATCAAACACTTGTCCAGCAGATAAACCCAAACAAAAAACAAAGTACAGTTTTGTTTACACAGGTGCATTTGAACGTAAACTTCATCGGAACGTTTTTGCCATTTGGATCATAGTTTTCTTTGTGACTCTCAAAATGAGTAGACATAGAGTAGAAAAGTGTTTCAGAATAAATGTAGAGGTCAAATGTATTGATCCCTAATCATTGTGTGTATTTGAGCCATTCTTTAGAGCCACTGGGGCGTCGGTCAGGAGCTGTGAGCTGCTGCAGTACAGCTCTTACAGGAACCATCTCCACATGTTGAGCTGGGCTTAGGCAGGTTAAAAAGTCAAAATATGAAATAAAAGTGAATATGTATGACTAGAGTAGAAGTAAATGAAGAGATTGATGTGAAAAAAGTTGAAGAAAAGTTTACAATATGTAAAAAATAATGGAATATTGTCAGATGTTATTACTTTGCCAGAGGTGGACCAAGGGTGTTTTTATGTCTAAAAAATGGACTTTATGTAAAAACTAAAAAAGTGACCAAATCAGTTTTGGCACTATTTTAGCACACCCCCAGCCTCTATAAATCCCACACTAAAAAAGTAAAATGTATTGAAGTATAATGCAAAAATACCACATTTTTCATGTTTTTCAATCAAAAACATAGGTATATAGTTTTTCACTTACAAGGCTTTTATGGGGTTAAAATTCCAATAATTTATACAATATTTAGTATTTATGTTTAGAGCAGGAGTAGATAAAGAAATTGATGTGAAAAAAAGTTTGAGAAAAATTTACAGTATGTAAGAAGTAAAAGGGTATTGTTAGCGGTTACTGCTTTGTCATAGGCGGGTTAAAGCTGGGCCAATGGTGTTTTTAGCTCTTAAAATGGACTTTGTGCCAAAACTATAAAAGTGATCAAATCAGTTTTCACACTATTTTAGGGCACCACCAGGGTCTATAAATCCCACACCAAGAAAGAAAAAATTCTGAAGTATTTTGAAAAAATCCACTTTTTTCACTTTTTCCAACATCAAAAATATGCAACTTTCTCACATACAAACAGCATTTAAGGGGTTAAAATTGAAATACTTTTTATAAAATTTATTATCTATGTTTAGAGGAGAAGTAGACGAGGAGATTGGTGTGAAAAAAGTTGGAAAAAAGTTTAATTTACATAAAAATAATGGGTGTTAAATATGAGAGTGCATTTTTGCACTCTAGGACCACAGGTGTGATTTTTTCTTAAAAATTGAAATTATGCAAAAACTATAAAAGTGATCAAATCAGTTTTCACACTATTTTAGGCCGCCACCAGGGTCTATATATCCCACACCATGAAAGAAAAAAATATTGAAGGATTTTGAAAAAATCCACTTTTTTCACTTTTTCAGCATCAAAAATATGCTACTTTCTCACATACAAACAGCATTTAAGGGGTTAAAATTTTATTATTTTTTATAATATTTAATATCTATGTTTAGAGGAGAAGTAGACGAAGAGATTGATGTGAAAAAAGTTGGAGAAAAGTTTAATTTACATAAAAATAATGGGTGTTAAAAATGAGAGTGCATTTTTGCACTCTAGGATCACAGGTGTGATTATTTTAAAGGGGTGCACGAGGGTTAAGTCAACTTTCCAAGCGGCTGTGCGTTTGACGATTTCAAACGGGTCCTAAACAGTGCGTCTGGGCACACACGGTAACAAAAAAAGTGCCTGTTTACGCTAGCTAAAGCAAATTCACGGAGCGGAGGTCAGCTACGGCAGCGTAGATGACCGCGCGTTCACGAGACGTGCCTCCACAGACACAACAGACAGATGGGGCAGCGCGCTTACAGTTCGACTGGTTCGGCGTGGGTCCAGTTTTTCAGACTAAAAATGTAACGCGCAAGACAAGACACGTTTCAAAAAGTAGCGAAGTAAAAGTACAGATACTTGCTGTAAAAATGTAGTGAAGTAAAAGTAAAAAGTACAGGTCTTAAAATTTACTTAAGTAAAGTACAGATACACGATTTTTTTACTTAAGTACAGTAACGAAGTATTTGTACTTCGTTACGTTCCACCACTGGTAGCAGGTGTGTTGGAAAATTTGTATTTACAACAGGTATTAATCTACCAAATTAAGTTGAACTTGGAAAATTGTAAAAACCTGTCATACGCACATTAAGTTTCACTGGTGTTTGCACATGAGCAGTTTTTTGATAAATGAGGCACTTAAAGTTTTCGCGGGAGGCCATTTTGAACTATATATTTGAATATGTCTGACTTTGTGAAACATCATCTCCTCCCTCCGCGTCAGCCGTGATCGAATCCACTCCAGCTGTAGCGACGTCTGCAGTGGATGATTGTCTGTTTGCGTAGGTCTATGTGTCTGTCCTGTTGTAGCCCTGCAACAAACTGGCCATTGTCCACTGTGTTCCCCGCCAAAGGCCCTAAGCTGCAGCCTCTGAACACAAACAGCAATTAGCCAAAAAGAAAAAACGTCACATGTGCCTCCAATTCTGACTTGGGCAACATTTTCTGAATAGGTTTTTCTCTCAATTGCAATTCAGCCTTTTAATTGACTTAGCTGTAACGTCGATCTGGTGAGACAGAGTGATTAAAAAACTCAATTTGTCCTATGTCCCCATGCGATCGCTGTGATTGTTTTGGCAAGAATGCTTTAACTGATAGTGACAGTTATCAGTAAATCAGATTGAGGGCTGGAGAGTGGGACGCAGAGAAAATGGAGAAATGAGATCAAATTTTGGCTGGACAAAATGGACTGTGGCTCCAAGATGTTCATTTCGGAAAGGTTTTTCAGAAGGTGACCCGTGAATTCCCTGTGTACTCTGAGGTCTGACAGGGCTCTGCGTTGGCCAGTGGGAGATGTGTTTGTAAGTAATAACAGAACAACTTTTCTGCTGGACAACAGACGTACAGTATAAGGACAAGCAGTTATTTTAGTGCTTGATCTTATGTTCGAGTTGAAACATTCCAGGTACAGCCTTAAGATAGGAATAAACTCAAACTACTGTCACTGTAAGATTTTAATCTAACCAGCAGCAAATTTTACTATGATTCTGAATGTTTAGAATTATCACAAATTAATACAGTGGGCGGGGATAGGTGGTAGGTGAGGACAGGGCTTTTCTGAGCTGCAGGACAATACAAGATTACTGAAACATGCAGGAGCTTGCTTAAAAAAACTTTGAACAAACTAATGATGAGAGAAGGCAGTTATAACAAGGTTAAAAATGTAGAAAAACAGATTTTAGACAATAGGTCTCCTTTAAGAGTGAGATCTCTGGAGGAACTCCCTGTAATAATGTGTTTCAAGGTGTTTTGAACAATAAGTACACTCAAAGTGATTAATTCTAGATATGTGCAATGCCACAAAAGTAAAAATTCTAGACCAGTGTTTTGTAAACTGTGGTACAGAATGTTTACTTAAAAATGAGTATTTTATTCAGTTGTATCTCTCTTGAGTTACCTAACCCATAGATACTTTAACAATGTTGTATTGTTACTCAAACCCTACTCTAGTATGTGACCATACCAGCTTGCCAAAGCCTGATCTCATCAGATCTCAGAAGCTAAGCATGCTGTGCCTGGGCAGTACTTGGATGGGAGACAGCTGGAGGAACCTCAGGTGCCACAGTGAGGCGAACAGAGGAAAAACTCATTGTTGTGCCTTAGGCAAGACACTTCACCCACATCTGGTGTGAGTGTGAATGGTTGGTGGTGGTAGAAGGGGCTGATGACGCAAAATGGCAGGCTCACTTCAGTCAGTCTGACCCAGGGCAGCTGTGGCTACAATAGTAGCTTACCACCATAGAGTGATGAAAATAATGCAGAATGTGAAGCGTCTTTGCGTGTCTTGAAAAGCGCTATAAAAAAACAATGCTTTTTATTATTGTAGTTTAGCTCTACTTTACACCTTTACCCCTACCGTGCAAATGTTTGGGGTCACCAAGACAATTTTGTGTTTACCATTAATGGATTAACTTTTATTTCTAAGACCAACAATAGACTGTCGAGGTTCCATAAAAGTTTTCTTTTGTTGACCCTTTTGAGCATTTTGTCGACCCCAAAAATGTGATTCTCCAGATACTCGACCTGCTCAAAGGAAAGTTTTATAGCTTCTCTTACCAGCTAAAATGTTTTCTGCTGTGCTAATATGATGCACTTATGATGCTTTTCTTTGACAGCCCAGTTTTTGGAGAAAATGTAGAAATACTGCGGAATGTCAAAAATGTACAATAAGCATGTTTCCACGTCTTTTTTATGTGAATATGCTACAAAAAGCTAAAATGTAAAATAACCACAAGTTTTGGTTGAAGCCACGTGGCGACATTTTTTTAGGTTTAACAGGAAGGCTATGTTTAGGCTTCAAGTTACTAAAACAGGTAAGTTTAGGACTGGGGCTTGGGGCAGGTTAGGATTTACCTGTTAACTCAAAAGTTCGTGCTTATTTGACATTTTAGCTTTTCGTGGCAAAATAAGGTGTGGAAACTTGCTTATTATAGGTTTTTGACTGTTTGTTGTATATCTATGTTTTCTCCAGAAACTGTGTTGCCTTCTGACACAGTGCCATTAGAACACTGGAGTGATAGTGACTGGAAAAGAGCCTCTATACACTTATGTATATTGAACCAAGAAACAGACATTTGCAGCTAGAATAGCCACAATGTGTCTTGACTCACTTTTAGTCAGTTTAGCTGCACAAATCTACTTTTTTCGTCAAAATGGCGGCTATCAGCTCGCAAAAATGTCCTGGGTTTCTTCAGTCTTTGATATTTTGTAGGTCCCGTGTGCAAAAATAAACCATATTCTGTAGAACTCTGATAAAGTTTTATAATCCCGGCCGCCACCGTTCAACTCAATGGTGTCGTCACTGCCGACCCCAGACTACGCAGTGCATGCATGCATTGATAGCTTGACGTCAGCAGCAGGAGCTCTATATATACTAGTTTATTAATAAATACATAGAAAAACCTTTAATGTAGCATGTGAAAGATACTTCCTCTTTGTGCCTCCAGTTTTAGAAGATAAAAGCTACAAAAGCGATGTCTTTCTCTCCGCTTCAAACCAGGATGCAATCAGACTTTAAATGCAGCTTTTACCTTGGACTTGTTCATGCGTTCTCTCTAAAGTGCCGCGATGTGAGATGCGACTGTGAAAAGATGATGGATTTTCTGAAGGCCTCACTTTTGTTTGCTCGGAGCGACATTATTTGATCAGAGACAGACTAAACAAAGCCAGCCCAGTGTTGGCGTTGACTTTGTTCCACTTTCTCTCAACAGAGAACGTAAAGATGGAAACTGGGAAAATGACAAAGCTTTCAGGTGTTAGCATTGTCCGCGTTTGTATCAGGTCATCATTTGTAGTGCAGGATTAGTACAATTCAAATGGTTTAATAGCATGATAGAAATTGGTAGTGAGAGGAAGTAAGACTTTGCCCTCAAACTGAACATACGTTAGAACTAGGGGTGTAACGATTGTATCATACTAAGTGACCCACATTTCACCTTCTTCTTGAATCATTTTCACACAGATACAGGAAGTGTGTTGAGATATGAGTCTGAGAACTTACTGTATCTTCGTGACTTGTCATTAGATTCAATATTAAATCCACAAACATCTGCAGGCTTGGAGTTTTGACCCAAAGCATGTTGACGTCGCGTCTAAAGCACTGCACATGTCCCAACTGTGACAGACTGACAGCGGAGCCATAAGCCTATACAAATGTGTTGGTCTATTTTATATAAACTATGACAGTGGCGTTGCAGCTCTAGGCGCGTGTTTGCAGCACATCTGGTTCTTTTCGGAGCTCGAGTCGATTCGCATTGTTGGCTCCGTGGGTTGGTTCAGTTTCGCGGCTTTGTCCCTTGTGGGAGACTTTGCTTTGTGGTGGTTCTCGCGCTCTCGTGGGCACGGGTCTGCACCGGATTGGATTTGTTGGTTTGAAATACAGCACTGTCTGTCTTCTCTGCTGGGCTGTGCCAACACAGTCTCACTAGATGGCGTACTTTTACCACAACACAAAATCAGCGTATTTTGAGCATGAGTTCACAGCTATTTTTAGTACTTATGTTACGCCGTGCAATTAGCACAATATGAAAAAGCGTAAAAATGACAAGAAATTTCACAGCGTTAAAATACACGAGTTTTGATTGAAGCCACGTGGGAACGTTTTCTTCTGGTGAAACAGGTAAGTTGAGGCATAAAGTTACTAAAATGGGTAAGATTAGGTCTGGGGCTTGGGGCAGGTTAAGATTAGAATCAGGATATCATTAATATTCATAAATAAGAACACGTCTTAACCCCTTGACGTCAGGTGTGCCGAATATGGCACGTACCGTTTAAACTCAAATTGGTGTGAGGTGCACACATCCATTCTCGGGTTCTGCATGTTCCTTCAGCCCTTGTGAATAAATTGTGACCGCTTTTATTTTGGTGACCTCCTCCTGCTAAATGCTGCATCCTGTTGACGTGAGAGGACGCTACTTCAGCAGCAACTTGTCCCTGGAGGCTTCTACTCAGCGTTGGTCCGGCGAAATAAAGGTGAGTTTCGACACCAAAAAAATATGTAGTTGCTAACGCTGTGCCTGTCTATGTGCTGTGTCAATATGAAGTCAATATGACAAATACTTTTGCCGTAATCGGAGATTTTCGGTTTGTCCCGTATAGGGTACACTGGGCCATAAAAGCCCTTGTTTTGACCAATTTACGCTGTTTTTGGTCTTTTACAGATGTCTAGGGACTTTCCTTAGCAGTTGTTGGGTTAGTTATCGTCAAATTGTTGTGTTACACGTGTTTTTAAGTCACTACCCTGTGCTTCGATTCTATCACAGACCTGCCGCCATTGTTAGCAGTGTTTGTGTTTGGTTAGCATGAGAATGGTTTGGTGGATGTGCCTAGCTAGCTAGCTTCAGACGTGGTGTGCACCTCCGCCTGCTTTCTGATCCGTTCAGGCTCACGTTTTCTTTGCAACACAAACTTTAATAACTGTGACGTTGCACGCATCCACAGCTTGTTGTACTCGCTTTGTGGATCTATGAAGACCCAGGCTACGGATGTTGTTGTTGTGTGGTGCGTAAACTATGCTAACCTGGGACAACTCTGTTTAGCTTTTGTGATAAATCCCGGATTTTTTCGGGCTCGGTTCTGATTCATTCTGAACTCAGCCTTGTTTTAAATGTGTGATGTGTTGCTTTATTTATGAATTAATCGTGCAAAACCTCGCGTTGCATCGTTATTGACTGGATAAGCGCATGGATTGTGTTGTGTAGCTACGTGCAGTAGCTTGGGTGGCCAGTTAATGGTCGTGCATTTCTGTCCATCTGTCATGTTGTTTTGTTAGCAACACAAACAGTTTGACATGTGGTGTAAGCACAATCACTCCATGCATTAGTGATTAAACAGTAAAAATTATATTGCCAATGCTATATTATTACATTGAATAACTGTTGTGTAGGCTTAATGTTTATTTTTTATTTTATTTCTGAGGTACCACCAGTGTGACAGCTGCTGTGAGGAGGACATCACTGCTGCTGCTGTGGGTGGATTGCCTCACCAATGTCGTGGGTATGTCTCTATCTCCATATTTAGATATAAATCATTTGGTAAAGCTACATTATGTAAGATTTATGGTGACAGGTGTATCACCTGCATGACTTTATCTCACTCTGTGTCTGCTACCACAGTGCGATGATCCTGCCATTACAATGAGGAGGACACGCTGCACCTGACAGTACAATGAGGAGGACGGTCTGCACCTGACGATACAGTGAGGACAGCGCTCTGCACCTGACGATACAGTGGACAACGCTCTGGACCTGATGTTACAGTGAGGACAACGTTCTGCACCTGACGTTACAATGAGGACAACGCTCTGCACCTGTCATTACACTGAGAAGGATGCTCTGCACCTGTCAGTTTAGTGAGGAAGGCGCTTTTCACCTGTCGTTATCATGAGGAGGGCGTTAATTACAGTAGAACAAAGATGTGACACTGAATACAGTCAAAAACTCCAAATCTGTCTGAGAAAGATTAGGTGTGCTTCCTTATTCAAACAGTCAGACTGTGCGATCACTATTATAGACATTTTTGATGATGAACCTTTGTGAATTGACAACAAAGTAACTTGAACCATCCTAAACTGTCTCCAAAATGGCAGTATTTTGTTGGCACTATGTTGCACATGTTTTTTGATTTACCCAGGCTTAGAGAGCAGTGGTGCAGTGTATGCTGTATACCAGTAGTTGTAATTGCACAAGACAACGAGCCAACAGGTCACCAACAACATTGATTAGTTTTTCAAAATAATTGTATTGACAGATGGGCTTCTTTCCAAATTACAGTGTATCTCAAATAATACTATTTTGATTGCTGACAAACAAATAGTGCCAATATATGCTATATAGCATATATATTATATACACAGCACTATGCAATTATATACCATATTATA
The DNA here is from genome assembly GCA_038363315.1 of Mugilogobius chulae. Taxonomy (NCBI): domain Eukaryota; kingdom Metazoa; phylum Chordata; class Actinopteri; order Gobiiformes; family Gobiidae; genus Mugilogobius; species Mugilogobius chulae. The sequence continues at coordinate 42,176,039 of CM076409.1, read as the reverse complement.
TATGTTTTTTTGTTTTTTTTCTAAGGGTATTTTATTTAATTTTAACTTTGACAATATGTTTCCATGAATAAATCTGATCAATAAAGTGTCTTAGCCCAGGTAGTGGTAGAGTTGCCCTATTGTATTCACATTTTCAGGCATATTTTAGGTCTGTCCTGGAAACCTAATTTATGAAAATTGGGCCATGACAATTGAAAAAGCTTCGTTTGCATCAAATTGACACATCAATAAAATATATTGAGAATACAAGTTGGAAAAATGTGTTTTTCTGTGACTTAGTTGCAAATATGGGTAATTTGTGTTCCTCTGTGGCCCAGTGTGCCTTTTTTGGCACGTACCCAAAGATTTTTTATTTTTAGTACTATTGAAAAAATTTCAACTGATCCTTGTTTTGGGGCCTAACTGAAGTAAAAATAATCTTTGAAAAAAA